>JAMJFZ010001871.1:7972500-8715000 GCA_026225945.1 Cricetomys ansorgei
GAGAGAGAACACTGTGTGCAGAATGGCAGGGCAGGTGGCCAAGGGCACTGGGTTCACCTTCCCTGGAGGAAGAGGCCCGCCACTGCCTGCCGGCCACAGAACTGGCTCAACATATTAGAGCCAGGAGCTGCTCCTCTCCCGAAAGGTCCTCCCAGCTTTGCGCCTTAGGTTTACCTCCTGCTTCTGCTGGGGCACCTGCTCCTCTTGGGCCTTCCCCTGGCCACCTGGTCCTTGGGACAAGTCCCTCTGCAGTCAGACCCAGCCTTCTGGCCCTCTGTGGCTCCCAGCACACCATCTCCTTAAAGAGACAGCTGCTCACTGTTTCTCCCAGTGTAGCTGGCTAGAGAACAGACTCAGAGGCTGTGAGTGTTGTGGTGGACAAGAGCTATGTCCGTGATCTCCAGCCTTGGCTCATGAGAACTCTGTAGCATCTGGTGCTAAACCATGCCACATTTATATCAGCCAGGGAGCTTGCAAGAGACTGATGCCCTGGCCCGGCCCAGGCCAACTGAGGTCGAGCTTCTCGGTGATAGGGGTAGAGAGGAGACATCAATCTTGTTTTCTTCTTTCCTTCTTTTCTTTCTTTCTTTTGGTTTTTTGAGACAGGGTTTCTCTATTGTAACTTTGGCTATCCTGGAACTCACTCTGTAGACCAGGCTGGCCTCTGACTCACAGAGATCCACCTGCCTCTGCCTCCCTCGTGCTGGGGTTAAAGGCGTGTGCTGCTACCACTTGGCTTGTTTTCTTTTTTAAAAAACAAGTTCTCATGCAGTCTAGGCTGGCCTCAAACTCACTGTGTACAATGATACATAATGAACTTCTGATTCTCCTGTCTCTACCTCTTGATTGCTGGTATTATAGGCATGTGTCATAATGCCTGGTTTAGGTGGTGCTGAAGGTCAGACCCAGGGTTTCATACCTGCTAGATGAGTACTCCACCAGTGGAGCCACCTCCCAAGCCTACGACATTACTATTTCTTAAACACTGACAAAGAACCAGCAAGGCAGTCCATTCACTTCACTTTGCTGCTGGGGAGGTATGGTCCGCACAGTAAATGAGGACAACACAGCTGTATCCCATGAGAAGCCCTCGCTAGAGGCCTCTAGTGGACTGACCAGCATAGATTGGCCACCCAAAGGGGCCCCCCTGGACATCAACAGATCCCTCCTCTCTTACCCACTGGCTGCCAGTTAGGGGTGAGGTGGACAAGGCCTAATGGAAAGAGCTCTGCCCTTCCAAGGCTGTGTCACCCTGGGCAAGTTGCCAAATCTCCCTAATACTCAATTTCCTCACCTGTGAGACAGGGTTAATGATGCCCACGCCACAGATTTGTGGGACGCAGAGAGGTCAGTAGGCTGCTGCAGGGTGGTGGAATGAGAGGCGGGTGGAAGGAAGGACAACTGGATGGATGAACAGAGAGATGAGTAGAAGGAAGGATGGACGGAGGGACAGACAAATGCGAGCTATTCCTTGGAAGGGATATGGGTTACTCTACTTGGAAGCTGAAGATCTACAAACCAATCCTAAGAGAGTCTTGTTCATCCAAGGGTCCTGGCCAGGTGGGAGGGGCGGTAGCAGGGAGGCCTCTTCTGTCAGTCTATCCTCACGGGGGTGGGGGAGTGGGGGCAAGCCCAGGGTTTCGGCCATGGTGTGGCGAACTTGACAGAAGAATAAGTGTTTCATCCATCTTGCTGTTCCACAGCAGTGACCCTGACCTCACTGAGGGAGGGGTTAAGACACCCATCTTCTCTTTCCCCCTTTCCCTCCCTGGAGACAACCTGGGTACCTGTGGGGTCACAGAGACGCTGGCATGGTCAGGGTGAGTCTGTCCAGCAGTGGGAGAGCAGGCAGGTGAGAACAAGTTACTCAGAGTCTCCCTGTGCCTGCAGGCTCCAGCAGCCTCACCCACGGGGCTTCCCCTTTCAGTAAAGCTGTACTTCCTGGCCTTCCTTCCCTGCCATTCCCAGCCATCTCTGTCACCCTACCCCCCCCCCCAGCACAGACTCTCCTCTCTCCACTGTGCCCTGCCATAGGCAAGACTGAGCAGGATGGCTCCAGGTGGCTCCATCATCCCTCTTCTGATAAGACAAGACTCCCACTGAGGCAGACTCCAAGCTGAAGATCTGAGAGTATGGAGAGACAGGGAATGTCCCTTGGGCTCTGAGCTGCCGTCCTGAGGCAGGAGGGGTACTGGCTGGCTTTTCTTCCCTGAGCAGGTACAAAAGAAGCCACATGAACACAGTCTGCCTTTGAAGATTGCCTTTGAAACCCGCACTCCTGGGTCTCTGCCAAACATACCCCCCAAGTCAGCCTTTGGGAAACTGGGGCACCACCTGAGATCAAAGGGTCCTAGCCTCTCCTCTCACAAAGTCCCAAGTTGCAGGGACTCTCAGAGCCAACGCTCAATACCAAGGGTCCTCAGCAGGGTGGGTGCAAACTGAGACTTCAGAAAAAGAGCAAAAAGTATTCTAATTCTGCATCGGGCTTCTATTAATCACCGCTGTATCTTCCCATGTAGATGGTCTCTCTTCTTCACAGGCAGTGTCCAGACTCCCATTTTACAGAAGATGAAACCGAAGTTTAGAGACATGAAATAAAACTGAAGAATTGAAAGTCTTCTGACAGTCCTGCCATAGGAGGACTAAAGATAGGAGGCCACTTCTAAAAGCTGGACCTGATGATGATGCAGCTCTGGAATCCTAGCTTCTTAAGGGGCTGAGGCAGGAGAATAAGACGTTTGAGGCCAGCCTGGGCTAAAGAGAGAATGCAATGCCAATTTGAGCAACTAACCAAAGCCAAGGGATTTGGATATCGTTCAGTGGTGGAACATTTGCCTAGCATGTGGGAGCTCTAGGCTCTACCTCTAGGCTCTACCTCTCTACCCACTGGGGTGGGGGGAGTTACTACTTCAAAAGAGATTGCCCCTTTCTTCTTTCAATTACCCTACTGACCTTGGGGAGGGTCCCTCTTCTCCCTCCTCGTTACAGGATGGACAGGCAGTCAGGGATCTACCAGGACCCAGGATTCTAAGGACTGGGGAGCTGGTGGCATGGAACAGCAATATAACAGTCTTACATTGAACTCCCTGGGATGACAGACAGGTAGGAGAGTACCTGGCCCCCACCAACTCAGCTTCTTCCCTCCCCCACTCCCTGGCCTCTCACCTGACCCCTCACAGGCCCTCTGCTTCCTCTCTTCCTCCTACCACCCCACCCCATCTCCTGGCCCCTTACCTCGCTCCAAACTACCTGATCAAAGGCAAGAATCTGGGAGCCATTAATGACCTCCTTCTCCTCACTCCCTCTCCACCCTTTCCTCTGCCCTTCCTGCCAGGCCATAAATAACTCTTTCCCCAGGGGAAACCAGGATGGGTGGGAGATGGAAGGTCCTGCATCAGTTCCCTGGGCTCTTGGGGCAAGCTAAGGTCCAGGGTTACAGCTGAGCTGGGGCAAGGGTATTCCTTAGACCTCTGCACTCCTAAACAATGAAGAGATTTTACTTTCTTCCCCAGCATAAGTCTCTGGAAATATGAACAAGCTTACGATGTACATCAGAACTCCTGCAAATCTGCACTGTTCACTAGACCCTTCTGTCTGCATTAGGAGCATGCTCTGTATTTGAGCTGTCCAAAAGCAGCCTGGAGCCGATACCATCAAGGTGCTGCACAGAGGTCAGTGTGACCGAGATAAACTTTCTGTCCCATTTTAATCCATGCTTATGAGCTCTCAGCTAAAATAGCACAGCTTCTCTCTATGTTTTCCACTTTCAAATTTCCAGTCAAGTTCCCTCAAACTGAACTTGCTGTATCCAGGGTCTGGCCTTATCTTTGGCTTCGGTTTTGCTCCAGGAGCTGACTATTGAATACACTTGTCCCATGTGGCACTTGCTTGAGTCTGCAACAAATCGCAGGGAGAGAGCTTGGTGGGTTGTTAGGGATAGGTTGCTTCTTGTGTGGACTGGAGGGATAAGCAAGGAGGACTCTTAGAGGGACAGTGAGGTGACCTTGTAGGGTCTGCACAGATTGAATTAGTAAGGATAAGCCCAGGCAGCGGGAACAGCATAAGCAGAGACTCAAAGAAGACATTGGGCCTTTTCGGGATCTAAATCCAGGTGTGGAAGGTACACAGGCCCAGTGGCACAGAAACATACCCCAAGCTTGTGAGCATCAGTCTCTTTCGCTTTGCAATGCTCTGAGGATGGTCTGGTTTTTACCTGGCAGGGCGGGGGAGGGGGTAGATGAGAAGGGATGTTCTCATCTGCTGGAGGAGGAGACCTGTCTAAAGCAATGGGAAGAAATCAAGGAGGGCAAGCAAGAAAGGTGGCCAGCTGTCTCTGAGCCACAAGAACTGAGTAGTGACAGACAGCCCCAGATTTTCCCATTGGCCACCTCTCTGTCAGAGATACCTATAGGGTAGAACCGATGCTGAGGTCCCTTATTACCCAAAGAACCTTAGTGTCCCAAAGAACCTATCAAAAGATCCGCCCAAGGTCCAGCAGGTGGTGAGGAAGACATCTCCTCTGTACCAATGTTGAGCATTTGGGAACAAAGAATCAGGAACTACAAACAGCTGCAGGTTAATACGATGAAAAAAAAATAGTTTGCGGGGCCCACAGGATGGCTCAGAAAGGCTCTTTCCACCAAGCCTAACAACTGAACCTAGTCCCCAGGGCCCACATGGTAGAAGGAGAGAGCCAACTCCTGAACGTTATCCTTTGACCTCCACACATGCATGCCTTGGCACGTTCCCCCCCACACACATGTAATAATAAATGGAATAACAATTTTTTAAAATATAATAATTTGGGGATAGAGAGGCGGCTCGGCTCGGCGATCAACAGTACTCGTTGCTCTCGCACGGTACCAGGGTTTGGTACCCAGCATCCACATGGTAGCTCACAGCCATCCATAACTCCAGTTCCTGGAGAATCTTGTGCCTTCTTCTGACCTCTCTGGGCATCAGGCATACATGTGGAGCACATACATACACCCAGGCAAAATATTTACACATATAAAAGAAATCCAAAAAATAGCTCATACTCTAAAATAGTAGTAATAGTAATGACCTGACAGAAAGATGGATAGAAGATGGGAACAGGCTGATGGCAAAAGAGGAAATCCAAGTGAATGATCAAAAAATAGGAAAAGACGATCAACCCTACTAGTAATCAAGATAACTTAATGTAGACAAGAGGACACCTCGCTTCACGTCTGGTAGATTGGCAGATATTAAAAATCTGGCGATAGCCATATGTTGAGAGGTGAGTAGAATAACCCAAGACTATTAATAAAGGACCATTCGTAGGCAGGGAGAGTTATCAACTCAATTGACATGACTAATTTCACTTTTCATCTGTCTGTCTGTCTGTCTGTCTATCTTTCTGTACTAGGGATTGACTAAGCTCTCGCATGCTAGGCAAGCCTCTGCCGATGAGGACCATCCCCGAGCCTTCATTTTCTCTTTGTTTGTCTGTTTCGTTTTACAATTTTGATTCGGAGTCTCACTAAGTTAGCCAGGAGGCCTTGTACTCTGTAGCCCAGGCAATCTTTCAAATTCTTCTTCACTCAGCTTCCTGAGTCTCTGAGACAACAGGCCTATGCCACCAAGCCCAGTTGCAATGCTACTTCTTTAAAGGGACCATTTGCCAATATCTCATGAAACTGTTGGTGTTACAGACTGCTGTGGTTGGCATTCCCTCTAGACTTGGCCATGGGACTTGCTCTGAGTAATGGATTATTAGCAAGAATGAAGCAAGAAGAGAGGTTTGTTTTTTTGACTTATTTGTTTGTTTGTTTGTATATGAGTGTGTATGCAAGTATGGGGGAGGGGCAGGTGTCAATGATGAGTGTCTCCCTTTATTGCTCGCCATGCTATGTTTTAAGACAGATCTCTCATTGACCTGGTACTCAGTGATTGGCTTGAATCTGGCCAGCAAGCTCCAGGGATCTGCCTATTTCCACCTCCTTTTATTTAGGATTTTGTTTATCACCGAAGGTGTTAGCTTTATATTGTAGCCCAGGCTGGCTTAAAACTTTTTGTTTTGCTTACTTAAAAAGCAACAACAGGGTTTTACATAGCCCAGGCTAGCCTCAAATTCAGTAGCTGAGGATGGCTTTGAACTCCCAATCCACCTGCCTCTACTTCTGAACTAGGATTCTCAATGTGCCTCCACACTTAGTGAAAAAAAGAGATTTAATAGCCACTTTCCAAGAGTGACTTTAGCTCTGGAAATGCTGCCTCTCAGAAGCTGTGAGGAAGCCTGACCAGGCTCTGTGAAGAGGTCATAGGAAGAAAAGTGAAGAGACCTCTGACCCAGGTGCCTCCCCCAGATGTGTAAGCTTCTTGGGATGTGCCTCAGACTTTGCAGCAAAGCCACAAGCTTTCCCCACTATGCCCTGCTCGAATTCCTTTTTTCTGAAGTTGTTTGTTATATGTCCACCACATATGTGTTGCGTGAAGAATATATGTGCACGCACTCATGCATGTGGAGGCCAGAGGTTGCTACTGTCTTCTTCAGTCACTCTTCATCTTAATTTCTGAAACAGAGTTAGTCTCTCACTGAACCTAGAACTCATTGATCTAGCCATCAAGCCCTGGGATGACTTGTCCCTGCATCGCTGGTACTGGGACCACATGTGATCACTGCTGCACTCGGCTTTCTTTAATGTGGTTGCTGGGAATCCCAACTCACATCTTCTTGTTTGCATGACACGCATTTTACCAATGGAGCCATCTCTCTAGCCTGCCTGCTTGAATTTTTCTATTTTTTAAAGCTATATTTATTTTTATTTTACGTGTATTGGTGTTTTGCATGTTTGTCTATGTGCCATGTACTTGCCCATTCCCTCCAGAAGCCAGAAGAGAGTATTAGAACCCCTGGAACTGGAATTACAGAGGGTTGTCATTGGCCTTGTGGATTCTGGGAACTGAACTCGGGTCCTCAGAAAGAGCGGGCAGTGCTCGTAAGTGCTGAGCCAACTCTCCGGACCTGCATTTCTAACCCACAGAATTGTGAACAAATGGAAAGAATGTTTGAAGCTGCAGGTTTGGAGGGTGGTTTATATTGCTACAATAGATAACAGATAGGCCTGTCAAGCAGCAGTTAGTTCCGTTCCAAGTTATATGCCCTGGAGAAACCCTCGTATGTAGGCACAAGGAGAAATATACAGGAACCTTATAACAGTGAAGGATAAACGGGGCATGTTGCTTCACTCAATGCATGTGACACAAAACTACAGCCAACAACAGGGTGAGAACCAAAACCATACTGACCGGAACACCTCAGGTGCAGAAGTCTACACAGGACGCTGTTTAAATGCCACTTGGAAACCTGCAGGCCCACGTAAGATAGGGATCACGTATTTGTAATCCGAAGTTTGCAGGAGAATTGTACCTTGAATTCAGGAGAGTGGTTACTCAGAAGAAGGAGCAAGGAGGATGCATCTCTAGAGGAACACAGTTTTCATTATGCCCTGCATGTTGTTTTATTTCCTTAAAAAAATATGTATATGAAGCAAATATGGCAAAATGTTCATATTTAACAAGCCAAGCGGAAGAGGCAAGGGTATTCATTATATTGTGGTTTATAGTCTTCTCTGTGTGTGAAATATTTCATAATAAAAAATCTAATTTAGAGAAATAAGAATGGGATGGGAGGCCACGAATGGCAAAGGGTAATTTAAGATGAGATAGATTCAGAGAGATGATTCTCACACTCTGGGGCCCTGTCCCAGCACTGCCGTGCTCCCATGAGCCCCTTACATCCTTCCTCCCTGTAGCTCATCGTGGAGGCTCCTGCCTTTTGTGGGGGGAGGGGACTTAAGATCACTGGGTTGCTTCAACCTGATAGTGAGCCCACAGAAAAGTGGGTCGTGGTGGTAAACGTCTACGATTCCAGAGCTCAGGAGGCTGAGGCAGAAGGATCACCAGTTTGAGGTGTGAGCTACCACACCTGGAGTAAAACTGTTGGGTTATGTTGTTGTTTTTGTTGTTTGGTTTCGATTTTCTAAGTTTGACAGTGTAGCCCAGACTGGCTTTGAATTCACCGTCTTTCTACCTCTAAATGCTGGGACTGCCGGTGGACACCAGTACACCCGACTTCCAATGGCATTTGCTTGAAGCTGGACTGAGGGACTGTGAGCCGCTCCAGAGCCACACACTGCTGCTGTGTGCTGGAGGAAAGAACACCCTGTGTCTGTGAGGCTAGAGAGGGCTTCGCAGAGCGAAGCTCCATTATTTCCAATTGGCAGAGACCAGTGTGGGAGGAGCTAGAGACGCGGACGCGAGGTTCGTGGAACAGGACAATGTGAGCCTACAAAAGCTGTCGTTCATATTAACTACCATTTATTGAGTACCCAGAAAAGATTCCAATGAGTTCTTAAGCTAACTGTGGTGGCACCTGCCTGCGAACCAAGCTCTTGGGAGGTAGAGACAGGAGGATCAAGAGCTCAAGGTTATCCTCAGCTACATAGTGAGTAGCCTGGGCTACATGAGACCCTGTCTCAAAAATCAACCATCAAAGGGGTTGGAGGGATGGTTTAGCGGTTGAGAGCATGTACTGTTCTTGCAAAGGACCCAAGTTTGGTTCCTAGGACTCACAAGAGGCGGCTCAGTACCACCAGTAACTCCAGCTCCAGGGGATTCAGCGCCCTCTTCTGGCATACCCACTTACTTCACACATGTGTACAAAACCACACAGGAACAACACACATACACACATAATTAAAAACTATAATAAGGCCAGGCATAACGGCACAAATCAAATATTGTTTATTTGACTTTCACAATTGTATAAGGAGAAAGTTACTAATGCTATTTTGTAGAGGAGGAAACTGAGTTCAGAGAGATCATGGAACCCAGTTTTCTTTTTTCTCTGATATACGCAACAGCCTTTGGAATTGGCTGGAAGAGAGGGCATTGTCTTTGGCACTAAAGGCAGCCATGGTTTTTGCTCTCCTGGACCTTGCCTTCTAGCTAGAGATAGGCTGTAAAAAAATCTGTTAATGAGGGTCAACGAGATGGCTGAGTGAGTGAAAGTATGTTTGGTTATTTTTCTAATGCTGTGAAAATACATCAAGATCAAGGCAACGTATAGAAAGAAAAGTTTATTGGGACTTCAGATTCAGAGGTGAGTCCATGGTTATCATGGTGGGGAGCAGGGTGGCAGGCACACAGGCAGGCGTGGCACTGGAGCAGTAGCTGAGAGCTCGTGTCTTGAAACATCAAGCCTATCCCAGGAGAACATACCTATCGTTGGATGTTGGATATACCTTCAACAGTCCTTCCCAAACAGTTCCACCAACTGCTGACCAAGTATTCAAATCTAGGAGCTTATGGGGGGGGTGTTCTCGTTCTAACCCCCACAAGGTACTTGACATCATGCCTGAAGATCTGAGGTCAGTCCCTGGTACCCACATAGGAGAAAGAAAAACCAATAATTTCCACTTTGACCTCCACACACACATTGTAATGGGCACATACACACACACATAGTATAAATAAACAAAGAAATGTTTAAAAATAAACAATGATTACTGTTATTTTAAGTCATGATGATCATTAGGAAAATAATAAAAGCTTTAATGCCCAGCATTGAAACAAACAAAACCAAAAGCCCAGAAGCCTTCACAACCAGTCTCAGCAATGAGACTCTGAGTTATAAAGGCCTTGGGGTAGGTTTAAGAAGGACTGACGAGACAATGGACACACACACACACACACACACACACACACACAATAAAACAACATGGCCTCTGTGAGAGGATGGATGGGAGGAAATGTACCCACACAAAGGAAATCTGCAAAGAATAGGACCTCTCCTGTTTTTACCTGGGCTCCAAGAGGAAATGAAAAGGCTTTTAGGCTTCTCATGAGCAACCTAGAACCCCAGGCCTCCTTCATCTGATGCTGAGCACCCATTCCATGGGCCAGACAACACAAAGCTGTCCACAGACATGGAATCAAGCCAGCACCAGCCTTAGGGCTGAGCCAAGCACAGATGCTGTCTGCAGGTATACCTCCAACCCAGCCCCCTCAGATCTTCATAGATAAAGCTCTTCAAGTATGAGTCCAAATTCTAAAGCCACAGGGCATGCCAGCAGACAAGCCACCAGGAAAGCCCCAGACTGAGATCAAACGGAGCAAAGCAAATGTAACTGTTTAGTATGCTTGAAGAGGAAATGCTTGCGATTGCAAGTGATGTAGATGGTCACTGTGGAAGAGCTTTCTAGGAACAAACTTTTGAGACAAGACATAAGTAAAGAGAAGGAGCCGACCCTTTAAAGATAAAAGAAAAGAGCTTGGCAGACAGAAAAGGGGCCTCAGGCAGGAAAAAATTGTCCCGAAGGAACAGAACGAGACCTTTGTTTTGTTAGGGCTAAGGGAGTGTCATACAAGCAACAGAGAGATGTTGGGGAAGGAGGTTCTATGGGTCCCCATGATGTCTGCTTTTATTCTAAGTGCCAGAGGAAGTCTTCAGGGTTTTCAGAAAAAGTGGAACAAAATCTGATTTGCATATTTTTTTCCTTCGTGGTTTTTTGCTTTTATTTTATTTTATTTGTTTTTGAGACAAGGTCTCTTATAGTCCACATTGTCCCAGAACTTCTCTGTAACTGAGGATGTCCTTCAACCGCTGATCCTCCTGCCTCCGCTTCCTTAGAGCTGGGACTGCAGCCTGTGCCACCATTCCCAGTTTCATGCAGTGCTAGGGATCAAGGGTTTTCTGTGTGTTAGGCAAGCATGATACCACTGAGCTACAGTCACAGCCCCTGATCTGCATTTGCTTAAAGTGGTTAAGAGCATCGGCTGCTGTCAGCTGGGAGGTAATGGCTCATGCCTTTAATCTCAGCACTTGGGAGACAGAGGCAGGCAGATCTCCGAATTTCAAGGCCAGCCTGGTCTACAGAGAGAGTTCCAGGATAGCCAGAGTTACAACAGAGAAACCCTGTCTCAAAAAACAAACAAACAAACAAAAGAGAGCACTGGCTGCTCTAGCAGACTACCTAAGTGTGGTTCTCAGCACCCACATGGTAGCTCACAACAATTCATAACTCCAGTTCCAGAGGGCTTAATGCACTCTTCTGGCCTCTGAAGGCACCAGGCACACCTGTGTGCACATACAGAGATGCAAGCAAACACTCATATACAAAAATTAAAAATAAATAAGTCTTATATTAAAAAAAGAAAAAACCTAGCTGAGTGTACTGGCATCACCTTCAATCCCAGCACTCAGGAGGCAAAGGCAGGTGAGTTGGAGGCCAGCCTGGTCTACAAAGTAAGTTCTAAGGTAGCCAGGGCTACACAGAAGAGAGTCAGTCTCAAATAAATGTGTGTGTGTGTGTGTGTGTGTGTGTGTGTGTGTGTGCACGTGTGTGTGTGTGTGTGTGTGTGTATTCTTTTGTAGCTCTCTGTAATGGTTCATGCCTGTAATTCCAGCACTTGGAAAGCTAAATTGGAGGATCCAGAATTTGAGGCCAGCCTGGGCTACATTCCACAAGACCTCCTTATCCAGAGAAAGTCCCTGGGAGGGAGTGTCAGGTGGGGGAGGATTGGATGGGGAAGCTGTGGATCCCTGTGAATTCATACAAAAGGGGCAGAACTAAGAGCCTGCCCAGCTCCCTCCAACCCATCCCATTGCCTCAGCTTCTCACTTCTTTCAAGAGCCAGGACTCATTCAGTAAAGTGTTACTGATTATCCTATGTGCTAGGGACTAAGTACCCACAAGGGCTGGACACCTGAGAGGCTGCTGCCTACTCTGGAGGAATTTACAGCAACAGATCATGACAGCCTGTGAAAAAGTCCTGGGTCAGGGAGAGCCCAGGCCCTGGGAGCACGGCAGGGTTGGGGTGGGTATCTATTCTCAGGAAGGAAGCAGTGAAGGAGTAACTGCCCCCCTCATCTACTGCCAAAACAGCCCCACAACTCTACCTGAACCTCCTGCTGTGTCTCCAGTGGAAAGGCAGGGGAAGATGCAGTCTTGCAAAGATAAAGAGGGAGAAGGGTTGTGTCTTTCTCACCAAGAGTCCCAGCTGCAAAGGGACTGTCCCTTCAAACCCCTAAGGAAGGACAAGAAGAGAAAATGGCTCCTGAGAACAACAGCCAAGGCCTTTGGTCTGTTCTTGTCCAGTGAAGCCATATGCCTCCCATCATAGGCCTTGAGGAAGTGTGTAGCCAAGCTCAGATGAGAAGGGTTCTTGAGAGGGAGCCTTCCTCCTCTGCCACTGGCCTCAGCCCATGCCACTGAGACCAACTAGAACTTACCACTAGGATCCTCAGAACAGGAATGAGGATAAGCCAAGGAGCAGCCAGAACAGGAAAACGCCAGTCTATGTCCCAGACTGAGCACCCCAACATCTCCACAAGTTTCCTGGGCAGAGTCCCCTGGAATGGGGTGCCTGGAAGGAACTTTATAAAATTCTCCACAACCAGCCAAGTGGAACCTATTTTCCCTCACAATGCAATTAACAGCACCAACATTTACAAAATATGATTACAAGCACTTTGGTTAAGTAGAGGAAAGTATATTAGATAGCAGCGAGGGGTTGATCTTAATGTGCATTTTTTCGAGAGACTTGCATTTTCTTTGTGCAAATAAAGAGGCCCTAAATTCTCCATAGGCACTAAAATCAATGCACTGGAACCATGATAACAAACACAGGCTCCACTTTTTGCTACATCCCCCAATTAATTAAGCCTTTCACGGGCATGTAATTAGGAACATTAGCAAGTCATAAAATTGCCGTGAGTCTTTAAATTATGTGCTGGCCCTCAGCAATTTGTTTTTAATTCCTTCTGAAGACAATGGTTCTGCAGGGCCCAATAGATCTTCATAGCAGCCTCCTGTGTTCTCCTTTATGGTACCCGCCTGCCTGCCAGGCCTCCTGCCAGCCTGGTGCCCATTGCAGCTCCCAGGGCTCAGGAAGTGCCACAGCTCTGGCTCCTCCCTTCTGCCTTCTCTCTTCTCTTTCTTCTCTCTTCTCTCTTACTTCTTTTCTCTTCCTCCTCCTCCTCTTCCTCCTCCTCTTCCTCCTCTCCTTCCTTCTCTTCCTTCTCTTTCCCTCCTCCTTCCCTCTTCCTCCTCCTCTTCATCCTCCTCCTCTCCCTCCTCCTCTCTCCCTCCTCCTCTTCCTCCTCTTCATCCTCTTCTTCCTCCTCTTCCTCCTCTTTCTTCTTCCCTACCTCTGATCTCTGTTTTCCCCTGCTTTACCCTTCTCCTCATCCCCAGGCTCTTTCTCCTTGCCCTTCCCATGACCCCTTAGGGCTGAGCTACACACCACTGCCCCTCCTCCACCCTCCCGCTGGCCCCAGCTCCTGATCCCTGTGATCACCATTCATCCACCTTGTGAAGGACCACAGAGGCCATCTAGCCTGACCTCTTTGATTTGTGCCATCAGTTACACTCGCTGGGAGCCAAGCCCTGATCCAGCTCCCTAGAGGTGTCAGAGGGAATGAGGGGCAAGGGGTTAGAAACCTCCCCTACTCTCCCTACCTAGCCTCTTCTGCAGAAAGGACAGTGGGGCAAAGCAGAGGGTTGCTGTGTTTGCCTGGCTGGCCGAACATCCTGGAGGGGTCTATGATGGCCTTGCACTCATCTGCCAGGACACCCTGGCACCCAAGGGAGTTAGTGAATCCTGCCCCATACCGTCAGACCACCCCAATGGCTGTCTTTGCAAGCCTCAGAACTTAGGAGAATTAAGACATTGAGGCCAGTGTTCTTTACCCACTCCCCACCCAATCTCCCATGCCTTTTCTCCCAGCCAGAAGTAACTTAACAATCTTGAGGAGCTCACCAGAGGACCAAGAGTCACAACCCCACAGCCACTGACGCATCCAAGTCCTCCCCGTGGTTTGCTGAGACTCTGGGAGGAGGAGGGCTTACTCCAACTTGGGGCCTCCGTACTCTTCAACACCAGCTTCCACCCCACTTCTGCAGGGCACCAGCTTCTGAAAAAGAAATTGATGATCTTGAACAAACATTGTCACGGTGGAGTCAACTGTAAGACCAGCCACTGAAGGCTGACAACTTCTGCTGATGTTCCGTATCACAGCACTACCCTGATCGCACTGATGAATCCGCCAAGGAACAGCCATTATTTGAGCCAGCCTGGGGATTCATAGCCTTCCAGTGAAATGTCTGCCTGTCCTCGATAAGAAAGAATGATTTTTTTAAAATTTGAAAATTTCTCATGTTTAACAGGAAAAGTTGTGTGTGTGTGTTTATGTGTGTGGGTGGACAGTATGTACAGGTGCTTGTGTATGTGTATGTGTGTGTGTGTTCATGTGTGTGCAGGGATAGTATGTACAGGTGCTTGTGTATGTGCGTGTGTGTGTGTGTGTGTGTGTGTACAGTATGTACAAGTGCTTGTGTATGTGTGTGTGTGTTTATGTGTGTACAGTATGTACAGGTGCTTGTGTGTGTGTGTGTGTGTGTGTGTGTGTGTGTACAGTATGTACAGGTGCTTGTGTATGTGTGTGTGTGTGTGTGTATACAGTATGTACAGGTGCTTGTGTGTGTGTGTGTGTGTGTACAGTATGTACAGGTGCTTGTGTGTGTGTGTGTGTGTTTATGTGTGTGGGTGGACAGTATGTGTAGGTGCTTGTGCACATGAGCATACCTGTTTGTGGAGGGCAGAGGACTACCTCCAGTGTCATGCTTCAGACACCTGGCACTTTGAGTTTTGAAACAGAGTCTCTCACTAGCCCAGAACTCAGGTAAAGCCCCCTGGCAGCCAGTGCAGCAGTCCTCCTGTCTCTGCCTCCACAGTGCTGGGATTACAAACTCGAACCACCACACCCAAGTTTGGAATAAGGTTTGGTTTTCTTTTTGTTTCAAGACACAGCCTGTCAAGCTGGGCTCAGACTTAGAGATATGCCTGCCTCTGCTCCCCGAGTTCTAAGATTAAGGCATGTGGCTCCATGATGACTCAGAGTAAGTTTTAACTTTCTCATTTTGGCCTGCACAGCCCTCTGTGAACTGGCCCCAGCTGCCTTCCCTGCTTGCTCCCAAATTCATTTCATACTAAGTTCCTCCGCCTTGCTTTGTTACTTTACGCTCCGGCACAGCCTCCTCTTCACGTGTGCTGTTCCACTCACATCTCCTCCGCAGGAGATCTGACTGATTTTCAGAGTCCCAGTCACATGTAATATTCACTGGTCAATCCTGACTTGTGCTCCTCACAGCATTAGGCATACATGGCTGCCAGGATTCCCTCTATTTGCCTTCTGAAACTAGAATTACAGGAGGCTTCTGTGTTCACCTAGCACATATGTGGGTTTCTGGGGATCTGAATTCTGGTCCTCATAGTCGCACAGCAAGAGCTCTAACCACTCAGCAGCCTGCGAGTGTGAATTCTAACGCACACAACCAGGAGGCCCAGAACTGATGGAACACAGCCACGAAACACCCCAGGCATACAGGCTGTCTCTGTATAAAGTACCCAGGCACCCAGGCATATAGGTACTTGCCTGTAACTCCAACACTTGGGAGGTAGAGGCAGGAGGATCATGAATCTGAGGACAGTCTTGGATACATAATGAGACCTTATCTCAAAAAGAAAAAAAAAGCAAAGTAAGAATCATCAAGATGGCTCAGCCAGTAAAAATGCTAGCTGTGTGAGTCTGGCAATCTGAGTTGGATCCCTGGCAGCCACATAAAACAGCTGGATGTCATAGCATGGACAAGAAGCCCCTGGACGCCTGAGAGCCAGGTAGCCTGGAGTACACAGCTTGGCAGAAACATCAGGAGAGACTCTGCCTCAAAACAAAGCAGATTGAAAGAGCTGACTGCTATGAAAAGTTGCCCTTTGACCTCCACATGCACTGGGTAGCCTGCATTCTCACACACATATCATACATACACACAACAATAATAATAAATAAAATAATAGTACAAGAAAGTAGAGCATCCAGACAAGTATGAGCCATTCTGCAGGGACTCTGGATAAACAGGTGTCCCCGGTAGGAGAGTACCCGGTATATGCAAGCTCTTCATTATCCCTAGTCTGCAGCCCCTTAGGCTTCCTTCCCCAGCCAAGGCCATTGCTTGGTTTTCCAAGAGGGCACTGGGACTTGCCATTTTGAGGCAGCGCTATCCCCTCGGGACAGGGAGCCACGCCCGGGAGCCTGGAGAGCGAGCAGTCTAACCTTGAGTGAGTGTTTTCTTGTTGTCATCTGCAGAGCGCAAAGCCTGCAGAGAATACTCGGTGCAGACATATATTACTTGTAGAGCTTTTTATCTCGCGCATGTGACCCTGCCCATCATGAGCTGCGCATTTTATTCTCGCTGGTGGGACAAAAAAACCACCTCCCACTGCAGCATATATCAAGGGGAGAATGTTGAACTTTCTTTGCATTAATATAAATAGCTGTTTAGGCCTCATTCCCCAGCCCAGGACCCTCTTGGCTCCTGTCCTTCATCTACTCTATTTGGCATCTGGTTCAAGTTTGGTTTATTTAGAGCTCAGGTTGGTGAGCTTTTCCATATTAAAGGTGCATTTTAAAAGAGCATTTTCTATTCTAATTTGGGGGAGCCAAGCTCTTCGGGGCTTTCGGGAGCGGTGTCCACCTGATTTACATTTCTCCCATTGGAGCGGAGCCACAGACGCACATTAGAATGTAAATAACACTGATGGATACATGTATCTTTAAAGATCCATTTCCTCTCCATTTTTTCTCTCTTTGAGGGGAGGGGACGGGTCTGGGAGGAGATGGAGTAGCCAGGCTGTGGGGCAGAGGAAAGGAAGCAGAGGGAGGATGTGGTGGATGTTTGGGAAGGCTGACTATGAGAAACAGGGATAGCAGCTCGGAGGGTTGAGGCATCCAGTGTCCAAACCTGAGCTCCAGTGTAGTTCTAGGAACTTCCTCACTTCCCTGAGCCTAAGCATGCCCAACTATGGGGACTTGGTAGTCATCCCACACGGGGCTGTGTGAGAATAAACCCAAGGTCACCTGCAAAGGACAGGCACGGAGCTTGGCACACCACAGCAGGTGATCAGGTCAGCGTACATCGGTTACTGCTTGTCATTCTAGTCTGGTCTTCTGTTCCAAGCACCTGTTCAGTGTACACAGCCAGCTCTTTGTCAGTGTGTATTAGTTGACTCCATCCATTCAATGCCCTGCTGTGTGCTGGAGAAAGATGATCCCCGAGGCACAGCTTCCTCATCCTCTGGCCAGGCACTGTTCCTACAAAGGCTCCTGAAAACCCTATGCCTCGTGCCCTCTGTGTAAGCCATGTAAACCCAAACTTCAAAGCTCTACGTGTAGGACCTCCTCACTCCTCTTCTTCACCCAAGTCCATCCGCTCGTCCCCCTCCCAAGGAGCTTTTCTGAATCCCTCTGCTGGACTCAGTGTCTTCACCTGACCCCACGATACACTTCCCTTCCCTCTAACCACCTCTGACTTCATTTCGAAGCTTGTGTTTCCATCATTCCTACAGTAGCGCCAGTCCTAGAACAGGAGGCCTTGTGTCTATCTTGATCACCAACATTCTGATTCCCAACCTGGCACATGGTAGGCGCTCAGTGTGCATCTGATGAATGGATGAGTCCCTGTGTAACCAAACTAGTACCTGGTACACAATAGGTGCACAACAAATGTTTGTGAAGTACAAGGAAGCAGTGGATGCTTTCAAGGGGTCATGATCTCGCTAAGGATGGAGCTACAGACAAGATGCGGTAGTGAGTGCTGCCTGCTACTGTGGGGGGGGGGAGCTCTGATGCGGCAGCTGGGGGAGGCAGGAGGGCTTCCCACAGGAAATGGTGTTCAGTGGAGCCTTGAAGATTACAGCTGTCCCAGAGGAAGAGGGAAGAGATGTGGACGGGAGTAATGGCTCATGGGAACAGGAAGAGATGGCATTCTTCTCTACATCTTGGACAGGTGTGGGATGGGAAGTAGAATGAAGGTAGGATGGAGATAGGACCCCCCTGGGATCTGTTTTCCAAATATGTGCACTGCATTAGGCAAATGGAGCCAAGAGAGTGAGGTGAGGGAGGGGGAGAAGCAGGAGGTGGAGGGGGGTGGGTAGAGAAAGAAATATTCACCTTGCCCTTGTCAAGGCATCCGAGGCCAGGCAGGGATGGCGTTTAGTTCCTGGACCCTTGAAGAAGCCAAGAGAGCAAGTGTGGAGGAGGAGGAGATAAGGAGGGCCTTAGGACCTCAGTTTCCCCCAGCCAAGGATGTTGGCAGGTGGGACTGCTTTAGACAACCAAGGAGAAAGCCTTCCACGCTCCCTCAGAGGTAGGGGCAGGGGCTACAGAAGTGTGGACAGCGCAGACTGGGGGACTGGAGATGGGAGGAGGAAAGAGAGCTTGGTGGGCAGAAACAGGAAATGAAGAAAGGGAAGTGACATAGAGGGGGTGGACACAGAGGGCAGAGGTGCCAATGCGGAGTTCAAAGAAAGTTCTAGGCCAGTGCTGGGAGGGGTGCATGAAGGGGCCAGACACGATGGGGAGAGTGACTAAAATTCTCACTGGAGCTGTTGGTTTGGAAGAATTTGTCCCTGGAGCAAGCTTTGAAGACCTGGCTGCCTTAGAGGCCGCTCCGTCTTCCTCTAAGTTTCTTGCCCCTTCATTTGTCTTGTATTCCTGTCTCCCTTCCTCTTCCTTGATCCTGGCTCAGTTTTTTTTGTTTGTTTGTTTGTTTGTTTGTTTTCTCTCTCTGAGTCTTCAAGAGGCCCAGTAAGAGCTGGTCTAGAAGAAATGGAGGGATTGGGGAAACCCGGAGAGGGCTGGTGAGCGAGCATTCACAGGGGGCCAGCCATTTCTCCGAAGTCCATCAAGGACTGAGTCTGGGAGCCATCTGTCCAGGCAGAACTGCTGCCGAACTGGGACCTCACCTTGTGCCCAGGCTTGGGTGGCCAGCAGGAGGACGTTCATTTTTACCCCTGTGAGAAAGCTGAAACCTCAGTAGTTTGGGTTTCTTGAAGAGTAGATGGCTGGAGACAGAAAGCATGGGGGTCGAAGTTTCCTCAGCACTAGGAGCTTCCTTCTTTCTGGTTCTGACCCCAAACCAGCGATCCTGCCCAGGCTGTGACCTGTGACAAGGAGAGAGTTGTTTGATGGCCTGGGTGTCAGGCCAGATGCTCTGAACTGGACCATCAATTCTAAACCATCTTTGCAGTGCCTTATCTGTACCCCACCCTTCAGAGTTTAGGGGGTGACCCTTTGGAACATGTGGATCCTCCTCCTCATGTCCCAGCCCTGCTTTTCCCTGGGCCTCCTGGGTGGGGAGGGGCAGTACTTGGCAGGAGCAGAGAGCAGGACCAGGCCATGTGTACAGAGAGGCCTCAATTTCACAGGGCTTGCTCCTGAGTGAGTTTCACATAAAAGGATTAAGGCAAGAGGAAGTGCAGAAGAAATGGGATGTTGGACACCTTGTTAAACGGGCTGTCAGGGCTCCCGGAGCGTGGGTGCTAACTCTATTCCCTGCCTCCGTGCAGAGCAGGCCAGACCATTACCTGAGTGATCAAAGATAGGACAGCAGTGAGGAACCTTCTCAGTCAGCCCCAGAGGCCAAAGAGGCTGCATAAGCAGAAGAGGCCTGTGCAACCCCTCCCCCATCCCCAGAGTTTTCCTGAGGGGTCCAGAAGGGGAAGTGGAGGCTCCCTGCATCTGCCACCTGCACCTGGAAAGTTCTGAGACCCAGGATTAAATCTCAGCACGATTTGGGTGTGGAAAGGAGCGTTTGACCTAATGATTTGAGATTATTGTTTCCTTCCTTATCAGAACACCAGGGACATTCTTTTTCCTGAGCTGGGAATTGGCTCCGTTTGTGAATGAGCCTGATGGGATCAGCGCTTTTCTGAAGAGATAAGGGGGTTATCAGTGGGGTGGGGGCGGGGAGACTTCCTCTGGGAAAAGCAACTGGGAGAAAGGCTGCCTGAGGCCCCTGGTGGGGGATGTGTTAAAGGGAGGGTCGCAGTGGCCTGTGGCTAAGACACACACAGACACACAGACACACACACACACACACACAGGAAACACAGAAAAAGATGCCCATTACCTTGGGACCTGGCTCTGTTTGGACCACCTCTTTCCCATCACCAGGCTAATTCTGCATATCTCTAGAGGTCTCAGCCATGGTGGAGCACACAAACCACCCACCACCCAAAAACTTCTCAACTCTAAGGGCTAAGATCAGAGGGCAGGGTTCAGAAACCCTCTGGAAATTCTACAAGAAGTGTCGAGTCCCCAGTCCCCTTGTGTCCCCCCCCTCCTTCCCTGACCCATCCTCCCCTACCATTCCCCACAACCAGTGCTATCTGCACAGCCTCACCCCCTACAAGGCAGGGGCTAGGATTTCTGTTGATCCTTCTGTCTGGATCTCCCACTCCAGGCTGTGAATACCTGGTGTGCGAGGACCAAAGGTCTTTACCATTGTCTCCAGTGCTTAGCTTTGCACCTAGTGGGCTGCCCAGAGCCTGCGGGAAAGAGGGTGTGGATGGGAGTCAGGCTTAGTCATCCTTGCTTTTCCATTACCTGGCTGTCTGGAGTTGATGTTCCACAGATGCAATAAACATGTATGGAGTATATGCTAATAACATCCCCCCTCTGAGATGTGGGAATTTAGGAAGAGTTAATACAAGGCCCCTAATATTATCTAGTGCAGGATGACCCTTCCCGGCCTGCCCATGCATTGCTTTATTTGTCTGTCTGTCTGTCTATCTATCTACCTGTCCATCAATGTGTATGAGTGCTTTATTTGCACATATGTCTGGATAACATGTGTGTCCTAGAACTACAGCTATGGACAGTTTTGAGCTAATATGTGGGTGTTGGGATTTGAACCCATGTCCTCTGTAAGAACAAGAAGTGCTCTTAACAACTGAGCCATCTCTCCAGCCCCCCTTTGCTTTATTTTTTATTTTAATTAATTAGTTAGGTTTATTTCGAGACAGAATCTTGTTATTTAGCTCAAGGTAGCCTCGAAATTGAGATCTTCCTGCCTCAGTCTCTCGAGTGCTAGGTTACCAGCATGAGTCTCTATGCCTGGCTCAACTCAATGCTTTAGCTATTTTTATATTTGTTTATTTTTAGTGTATAGGTACAAATGTTTTGCCTGTATGAATATAAGAATAGCACATGTAAGTCAGAAGAGAGGAATCAGATCGCCTAGAACCAGAGTTATGGATGGTTATAAGCCTCCGTGGGGGAGCTAGGAACCGAACCTGGGTCCTCTGCAAGAGCAGCAACTGCTCTTAACTACTGAGTCACCTCTCCAGCCCCCATTGGTTTTTCAAAATGCTCCCAAATGAGAGAAAGTGAACATGGAGATTGGGGCCAGCAAGATTTTTCTGTGCAGGGTCCAATGGCAAACATGTCAGACTTAGCAGGTCACAGGTCTCCCTCTAATCCCCAGTCCCACAGTAAAATCTCAGAAGTAGCCAGGGAGGGAACCCTGAGCAAAGGGCTGAGACTGCATCCCAGGAGTGGCCATTAATACTTACAATGTTGATGTTTGAGTGCCATACCATTTCTCACTGGCTCTCACAACACCTCCCCCCAACACACACACACACACACACACACCTTCTAAAAAGTCATTCTTAGTTTGTGGCCAAACCAACAAACAGGGTAGAACAAGGGGCTCAGCCAGTAGACTGTCACTTGCAGATTTCTGCTTTGGGTGCAACTAATGGTAGTTGTCCAGTTCTAAGATCAGCTGGGTGCTGCCCTCTGTCTCCACACACCCCTAAGGGCCAGGGGACCTAGCCACACGGGCTTCTCTGTGTTAGATGGAGTCCTGTGGTACGAGGGGCGTGAGCATTGGAAGCCCTGACCCCTTCACAGAGGGAGCGGGAGCTGGACACTGTGATCTGTGAGACACCTGATAAGTAATGTGGTTTCACTTCGGGTCATTTCCTGAAAGTCAGATCCACTTTGCACATGGGGACAAGAGCAGGAGCTTCCCCATTCACTCCCGGGCCTCCAAATTAAAAGCCAAATAGGATGTAGCTTTTGCTCAGGCTGTGTCTTCATCTATCAGGAGCAGTTATCTTCAGTGTCAAGGCTGGGGCCTGCTACTGTCACTCACCCCAGCCAGCACCTGCACTGTAGCTTCCGGAGGAACCCCACTCCCTCCCCACTACCCATCTACCCCACTACCCACCATCCACTCCCCTTTACACACACCCCTGCACAGGCCAGCAGGATGACCATCCAAGGCTCTGAGAAGGGAGTGGATGAGATTAGGGTCCCCACTGAAGAAACTCACCCAGCTGGGTCTTCCCAGGAGCCTGCTGCTCACTGAGGCCTGTGCTATAGACCTCTGGTGACTCTCTCTAGAAAGAGGCCCAGCTACTTAAGAAAAAGAAAATAAGCAGTGGTGGCCCACGTCTTTAATCCCAGCACTTGGAAGGCAGAGGCAGGTGGAGCTCTGTGAGTTCGAGGCCAGCCCGGTCTGCAGAGGGAGTTCCAGGACAGCCAGAGTTACAACAGAGAAACCCTGTCTCTAAACAGAAGGAGGAGGAGGAAGTGGAGGAAGGAAAAGAAGAGGAGATGGAAGAGGAGGAGGAAAAGGAGGAGGAGGAAGAGGAGGAAGAGGGATATAGAGTCTGATGTTCAGAAACAGCCAGCTCTAGCCCTAGAAGGCCGAGATGGGAAGGGAGCTAGGAGACAGACAGAAACTTAAAGACTCAGGTGAAGAAGGGTGTGTGTGTAGGCCGTAGGCCGACTGACTCACTTCTCGGTGCTTTCATTTTTCAACTTAGAAATCCTTACCATTCCTCTCCCACTGCAGGACTGTATACTTTAAGAATCATGAGAGGTCTGGGAAAGTATGTAGGCTCCTCAGTGCCATTCCCACACAAGTCAGCCATGTTACAGAGGACACATAGGGGCTGAGGCTCGACAACAGAACCACTAGGTTGGTGAGACTCCATTCTCTCTTTGCCACAGCAACATCCAAAGCTGTTTCAGGGAGGCAGGGGCTTGGGATCTGTGTTAGGCTGTTTCTTTGTCCCCACTACGCAGAACATTTAAACAAACTGTTGCTATAGAAAAAACAACCACCCTTCGCAGTTAGAAATTCCTGATCTCTGGCGAATCAATTCTCTGAACCTCTGGCTTCTCATCTTTACTACGGGAATGAGATATGTCTTTGGGCTGTGCTGACAGGTATCTTAGGAATGTCAAAGGGCCTCACACTCCCAATGGGACATGTGTATATTTATAAAGTTCACTCTCCCCCTAGCTGTTGAAAGGGTCTCTCCTGGCCCTCCATCATCTCTGCAAGGATTCTGTAAGTTCTAAAGGATAGGGGTGGGCAAGGATTCCCATAGGACAATAACCACTCTGCCACCGTGGTCCATGGTGAGCCTGCTCCATACTCATAGGAGTGTTTCCTATGAAGAGAAGAACATTCAGAATACTATTCCCTTGGCCGCTAGTATTGCACAGATGAACTCAGAGGACACTGTGCTGGGTAACAAAAGCCAGGCAGAAGAGGCCAGGCTGCATGATCTCACTTAAAAGAGCAAACTCACAGAAACAGGAGAATGGAGGTTACAAGGGGCTGGAAGGGAGGTTCAGTTATGTAAGGCAAGCCCTGCAGATGGACGACAATGTTATGTAACCAGATTGTACGACACACTTGAAATTTCTAAGAGGGTGGTTGTTGGAACAGGATTGAAGAGCCAGGTGTGGTGGAGCATGTCTGGAAGTCCAGCACCTGAGAGAGGTGAGGCAGAAGCACGGTGAGTTAGAGGCAGCCTCGGCTGCTACATGGTAAGACCTTGGGGGAATGGGAGGAGGACAGAGGGAAGGAGAGAAGAAAGAAAAAGAGAAAAAGAACAAAAATAGTAAATATAAAAGTATTTAAAGAAGCCCGGAGGTGGTGGTCCATGCTTTTAATCCCAGCACTCAAGAAGCAGAGGCAGGCAGATCTCTGTAAGTTCGAGGCCAGTCTGGTCTACAGAGTGAGTTCCAGGACAGCCAGAGTTATACAGAGAAACTATCTAAAAAAAAAACAATTAATCAATCAATCAATCAAATGTTAGGCCAGTAAGGGAGGCACATTGCTGAGCTTCTGAAGGCAGAAAGAGCATGGTTGGTGATGGTCAGAGGTGGGGTGATGGTCAGAGTGGGATGATGGTCAGAGGTGGGGTGATGGTCAGAGGTGGGGTGATGGTCAGAGGTGGGGTTAATGGTGGGGCAATGTCAGAGGTGGGGTGATTGTGGGGTGCTCATCGGAGCACAAACACTGATTACAGTGGGGCTCCAATTGACCTCAGTGGTGATGTGGGCACTAGGCAGCTGCAGAAACAGAAAGTCTCCTTCCCTGCAGACAGGCAGAGGGTAAGGGACCCAGCAGGGTCTTGCTACACAAATGGGAGATTGCCATGCCAAGGATTCTCCGCAAGCACGAGCAAAGCAGGCAGACGTGAGGAAAGCTGGAAGTGAGACACTGAGGCCCTGTGCCAGGTTTCCATGCTACCTCTACTTCCTGGCTGTGTGACTTTGGGCAGATTGCTTAAGGTCGCTGTGCTTCCATTACCTCAGCGGGTGATAATGGTAGTTGTAGTAGTCATTAACGCTATTTGCTCAATACTTGGATATCTCCTATTCCGGGCAGCACAGAACATTTCCTGGCGCATTGGGATTGGCTGGGGCCATGGGACTAGTCCTTGAGCTGTGAACAGAGGTGTCATGTCGGAGCCTGGACATTCAGTGGCCAGTGTGGGTGCTGCTGGGACACTCTTTTCTTTCTGGAGCAGTGTACCATCCAACCAAATTCAATCAGCCGAGTCCCAGCCTGGACACACTTTATCAAGACAGATCTTCGTTGTCTATAATCACTGATTATAGACATATAAGGGGGTGCTGGCTGCCACAGTGGCACTTAGCTCACCCTGATATATAGCACCAAGCCCAGAGGGCTGTGACCAGAACCATGAGTTAGCAGCACAAAGCACTCAGACCGGGATCTGGTATACAATACAGTACACCTTGAATACTCATGACCTGCCATTAGGAAGATGGTGGATGTTCAAAGGGGAGAGGCCAGAGGAAAGTCTAGTAAAGGAAGTGTGGCTCAGTTGGTAAGAGTGCTTGCCTAGAAAGCAGGAGGTCCTGGGTTTGATCCCAGGATGTGGAGCCAAAAGAATCCTAGGTTCAAGGCCATCTTGGCTACATAGTATCTTTGAGGCCAGCTTGGACTATATGAAACTCTGCCGAAAGAAAACTGAAGGCAAGATAGAGAAACAGCAGATGCCAGCCTACAAAGGGTCTTACCAGCTAAAGCCTGGGTTGAACTGGAAACGTTAGTATCTTTTAACAAAATTATAGCATGCTTTACAGAATTCTTGCCAAGACCTAGCAAACGGCAGGCATTTAATAAATATTGAATGGATGAGAAGAGATTGGAGGAAGAGAGACCAATCAGGAGTCCACTTCAGTGACTCGGGTACCTGATGGTGAGGGCAGGAGCCATGGAGCTGGGGGGTGGAGGGGTGTGCACAGCCAGGTGTTGGCTTTCTGTTGCCCCCTCTGCTGCCCCTCTGCTTACCCCAGCTTCCCTGGGACTGGCCGCCATGGGTACCGCTGCCGGTGCAGTGCAGACCGCATCATAACTCACTGTGTTTATGATGAAGCGGAGTGCTTGTTTGGGAAGACAGCCACTCTGATACCCAACAGCCCCCAGGGCCCTTCCTGATGTTTCTCCGTCTAACCTCTGCTGCTTAACATGCCTGCTCTCTCTCCCACACCCTGCTCTCCACAACCCGGGTGTCTCCGCTCATGCGCGCACCCCTCCGCCAGCCTCTGCCTTGCTGCAGCCTGGAGGAAATTTATCGCAGGCCCAGACTGCTGTGGGCAAATACTAATAAAATGCTGTTTTGCTGCAATTTGTTTAATTGGCCACAGAAGAGATGTCTCGAGTATGTGCAGGCTCTGCCTGCGCCAGGGCTGCCTGGCTCACACATGCTCACTCCTCCCTCTGCCCACCCGGTCCCCTTAGCTGTCCCGCTCTCCACAGCAGGATGATGGGAAGTTGAAGGAGGTTGTTGGACTGCAGGGGGCAGGAGTGGGGCCACCTACATCTGGTTTTGCAGGACTTTGTTGAGCACTTTCACCTGTGACCTATGGGAACTAGTTACTAGCCAAACTGATTGTGTTCAGATCCCACCACAACTTCTTAGCTGTGTGACTGTGGGCACGTATGTGGCCTCTCTGTGTAAGAGGGATGATATTAACAGGATTGTAAGGATGCTATAAATAAATTTTAGTAAAATTTATGAACAATGCCTGGATGCCCAAAATCAGTTTTCCAAACTTGGACTGCTCAGGTCCTGATTCCAGCTCTGTCACTTAGCAGCTGTGACCCTGGGCGAATTATCTAAATACTATGCAGTTCACTTTCCCTATCTGTGAAGTGAGTATAATTGCAACAACCATATAGAGGTGTGTGAAGATGAAATAAGTCAACTGAGGTAAAACGATCAGACCAGAGCCTGGCCTAGAGGATATGACGCAGACTTGTGAACTGTCACCACCAAGGTGACACAGGGCTGTAATCTCAGCTCTTGAGAGGCTGAAGCAGAAGAATTGAGAGTTTGAGGCCAGCCTGAGCTACACAGCAAGACCACATTTCACAAAGCAGGGGCTAGAGATGTCCTTGGTGATAGAGGGCTTGCCCAGTATGTATAAGGCCCAGGGTCCATCCTCAGCACCAAAAGGAAAGAGGAGGAAGGAGCAGGATCAACTGCCCTTTCTAAGCCAATGATAGCAGCCCAGAGAGGTAAGTTATCTGGCTGTGAATATCTGGGAAACGTTTATTCTTTCCCTGTAGTAATTGTGGGGTATGTTGAGTCTCCAGACCAGCTAGCATGGCTGACAGAGTCCGAGAGACCCTTGCTGCATTTCTCTGAGAACAGGGAGGGAGGAGCAGCCACCCGCTGCGCTGCAGATCCCCAGACCTCAGGCTGGGCTGCTGCTTGTGGGGCCAGCCCAGCCTCCCAGCTGCTCCCCTCTTGGCCCCTGTAGCCACACCCTGGGGGTGGGCACTTTGCCACCCACCAGATGGCCCCAACAGAGGCTGGGGTGTGGGGGCAGGGTAGGGAAGGTTAAGCCAGGCTTCAGGAGCTGGGCAAGGAGTCTATGGGACAGATGGGAACAGGATGCCTGGGGCCAGGTAGGGATGGCCCACAGGGCTCTTGGGAGCTGGCTAGCTGACGTCTGTAAGGTGTGGCCCATATGTACTTGCACTTTATAGAAACATATGTCCTGCTGATCTGAACCAGGAAGCTCATCCTCCTGAAGGTCCACCAAGGCGAGGGTGTGCCTAGTGCCTCGGGACATTTGTGTAGGGTCTGAGAGTCAGGTGTCACCCAGACTGAACTCTAGGAAGCTACTTGCCAAAGCCCTCCTGCCACTCTTCTTCATCTGTGAAGGTATTCGGGAGCAGACTCTGCAAGGGAGGAAGAGCCTCTAGAGATGAGATGACGTCAGGTTCTTCTGGAAACTTCCCTAGTGCTCTTGGGCAAGCAACTTCACCTCTTGGTCCCTTACTTTCCTTATCCGTGAATGGGAACGATGATAACAGTGCAGGCCACACGTAGGGACTCTGAGGATTAAACATGAGTTGGCACCTTGGCTTGGGGATGTAGCTCAGTGGTAGAGTTTGCAGAGCACATCTGAGGCCCTGGGTTCCATCCTACAAAACCAGATACAAACAGACTAAGAGGATCCAAGTCTGCAAAGCATAGAAACAGGGATCAGTCTTCCTCCATAGGCACTCACTGTCCCTGGACCACTTGGTTTCTCCTTCCTAGTGATAGTGTTCTTCTGTACTCTTGGTGACAGGGGCAGACTGGGCTTTTCCCCAGCCCACAGCAGGCACAATGTTTGGCTTGATGGTCACATGGTCACATGAGAAACTTTTTTTTGGAACCCAGCCTGTACCCCAGCTCAACTAGGAGGCCCCAACCCTAAAGAAAGGCCCTCTGTGTTGCAGCAATGGTGGCGTGTGCCTCCCTCCCTTCTCCACTCTGCCACAGCCTCCTCCCTCCAGTCCCTGCCACTCTTCCCCTGCCTGTTCAGGGAATCTGCTGTACTCTTCCCCCAAGCAGGGCTCTGATTGTCCAACCAGAAAAATCCCCACAATGCCTGGAGACTTCTGGAAAGTGGACATGCCCTCTGGACCTGTGAAAGCATAAGGATAGAGCCTTTCTGAAGCAGCCTATGTCGCATTGTTCAAAAGGGAACTTCGAGGCCCCAGAAAGAAGACAATGCATACCCAAAGCAAAATCAGCCAGGGGAACTAGAGTACATGAATCCCTTGGAGGAAGGGGCACTGTCATGTTGGGCCTAGGACTGGACAAATATTCCATGTCCCTGGCCAGACATGTCCCCATGTTCTGTGGATCCTCTCTCAATAATTCACTGCTTTAAATGAAATGGGTGAGTGGGTGGGCACATGGGTAAGTGTGGTGGAACTGGAAGAGTAGGGGAGGCTGGAATGATGGGGGTACAGATCCCACCCTCCCACCCTCCCTGGATCTGCTGAGGCTAATGCAGCCAGCTGTGGCAAGCAACAGCTGGATACACACCTAGAATGCACAGTCTCATGCCCTCTGCTAGAGACAAAGTCAGAGAGGAGGGAAAAGGACAGGGTCCAGGCAGCTGCTCTCAGGGGCTGATGGGAGGATGGCCAGGCTCTCAGGAGGGCTGGCAGGAAGAAACATGCAGCCAGTCCTGGAGTGCTGGGTCACCTCAGGAGGCTTTTGACATAAAAGAAAGCAGTCATACCTGAAGTCCACCAGGCCTTGTGTAAAGTGACACTGGAGTTCCTGAGGGCTTGTAAATGAGCTACACAACCCTATAGGATAAAGGGGGGAACAGGCAGGGTAGCTACAGGCCCTGGGACTGTGTAGGGAATGTGATGGAACAGCCTGGAGAAGCCAGGGGTGGGGCTGGGCTCCATGCCCACTGGTCCCCAGTTGCCTGGGCTTCTTTGCCTCAGTCTCTTTAAGGGGATAGAGGAAGCACAGAAGAGGAAATGCTATCAAGAACCTGTTCCTCTTAAACATGTTTTTATAGGAACCGACTCAACACAGGAAGGCTATCCTTGCTTCATGGAGTTTGGAGTCTAGTGGAAAGACAGTCAGGAGATGGAGCACCAGGAAACTCCCTGACGGTGTTTGCAGGGATGTAGCAGACATATGCCAAAGCTGCTGCTCCAGTGGGCCCTCACTAGAGTCAAGAGAGACTTTCCAGAGGAAGGGCACTTAACTATGGACCAGAGGACAAGGAGGAGACAACAGTGAAAGGAACCATTGATGGCAGGTGCCCCACGCAAAGACCTACGGCAGGTGAGGGGTGTGTTCTGAGGAACCCAGAGGTCAGTGTGCCCAGAAATATGGACGTGAGGCTAAGAGATGGACCTTTTGCAAAAAGGATAACCCTTTTGCAAGGGGGTACATCTAAACTCCCCAAGATGATGGTTGCTTGGCTCAGAAGACAGACCCTCACAACCCTTAGAGACAGAACCATTGGCACTTAGGGGTGGCTAGTTGGTGGGGGAGAAAGTAGAAGTACAAAGAGGAGAGTCTGGTATCTGGCTTCACCATGCCAGTTGCCAGCATATAGATACCAGAGCATAAGCAGGGTTGAACCATGAGGCTGAGGTAGATAGAGTCTGGGTTTGAGTTTGGTCCTATATAGTGTGAGGAGCCAGCTCTTTTGGTTTTCCCTGCCCCAACTCCCCATGTCACATGTTATAAGCACCAAGTCCAAGTTTGTGAATTCGTTCACCAAACACTCCCAGCATGTGAGCGGTGGAGGGAGGACAGAGCTCCCAGACACCTGGCGCTTGCCCTCCAGGCCCTTCCAGTCAGCAGGGGAGGTGGGCCATGTGTGCAAACAGCAACAACACAAAGTCTGATGTGTCCAAGGCAGAACTTGATTGCTTTTGACCGAAGGCTGTTTGCAAGGACAGTAAATGATTAAGGACCACATGAGTGGCACAGATGGTGATTGCCTCCACAAGTTAAGGCCAGAGAAAGCCCTCTTCACTGGGGGCCTTGGAGATGCAGAGGGGCAGGGCTTCTGGGAGCCAGGGAGCCAGAGAGCCAGGCTCAAAGACCCAGCTGTGCTGGAAGGTGTTTGTGGCTAACTCTGCATCTTTATTTCCTCATATAAAAATGAGGAATGGAGGCTGACGGGGTGGTTTAGTTTTGCTAAAGCAGTTGTTGCTATGCAAGCATGAGGACTTGAATTTGAATCTCCAGAATCCATATAGAACTAGGCATGGAGTATGTGTCTGTAACACCAGTGTTACTGTGGTGAGATGAGAGGTAGAGACAGAAGAGTCTACAGGAGCCTGTAGGCCAACTAGTCTGGCACACAGAGCATCAAACAACAAAAAAGTGATCTTCAGAAAAGGTGGAACTCAAGGAGCTACACGTATTGTTGTCCTGTGACTGTCACATACACACCGTTGCACATACATACGATAGACATCAAATACACACATTCTGCACATGAGCACACACACACACACACAGTAATGGAACTGCGGCTATAACTGGGCTTGTAGAGCCTTGTCCTGAGTTTGACCCCTAGCACTTCATAAACCAGATGTGACACAGGTCTATAATCCCAGAATTTGAGAGGTAAAGGCAGGAGAATTCAAAAGGTCAAGGTCATCTTCAACCATAGATTGCGTTGGAGGCTAACCTGAACTACTTGAGGTCCTGCATCCATAAGGAGGGAGAAAGTGTGCGTGTGTGTGTGTGTGTGTGTGTGTGAGAGAGAGAGAGAGAGAGAGAGAGAGCCCTGTTCCCCAGGGTGGGGCTGGAATGATAAACCGAATGGACTCTTCTGAGAATGCCAGGGTCGCTCTTTTAAGGATTGGGAGGCGCTCAGCCCTCGTCATAAGACTTGTCTTTCAGTCAGTGTTTTGGAGACAGGAAACCAGAGTTCCAACCTTGGAGTGATTTACTAGCCGGGTACCTTTGTGTAAGTGATCCAACATGTCTAGGTCACAGTATCTGTAAAATAGGGTGGACACTTCTGCCCCACTGTCTATCCCCTGGCAAGGGTTTCCAGAGCCACACCCATTGCCATGGGAGCATCCATTCTTAACCAGGTCCTTCTAAGACAATCTTCCCAGGTACACAAGAGCGCCTGGTGCCCAGCACCCTTGCCATCTGAAGAGTGTCCCCCCATAACTCTACCCAGTGTGGGAGGGGACTCGTCCCAGCCCTCCTCCTGTGGTCCAGATAACACACAGGCCAATGGGGACCTGGCCTGGGGAAACATCCCAGATAAACACCACCTGCCCCAGATAACCAGGGCCCTATCAGCTTGGCATCTTGTTCTCCGAACCACAGGCGCTGGTGATAAAGGGATTGTGTGGGGGCTGCTGAGATTTTCACAGGGTTTTGTTGCTGCGGCTGTTGTTTGCAACAAATGTTTGGCCCCTTCAGGAACAAACAAGTCCTCTGGTAATCAGGGCCTGCCAACTCGCCTTCCCCTCCCTCTCCATTTGCATCTTGCATCAAAAGCCAGACAACCATTTGTCCCCTTTGCTGCGTTCTACAAGGAGGGCATGAAGGCATCAGAGATGGGATTAGGAAGTGGCAGACAGGCAAATTCCGTTTAAAAGATGTGTGTGTGTGTGTGTGTGTGCGCGCTGGGGAGGGGGTGTTTCCTCAGGTACACTGATATTAAGTACTTACTGAGTATTTTCTATGTATTTGATCCAGTGCTGCCTTTGTCTCCACTTTACAGGTAAGGCAGCTGAGTCTCAAGATCAAAGTTACAACTAGGTAGATACAAGAAGAGTCTAGGCATGAAGACGCCGAACCTTGCTTACTTTAAACCCCCAAATCTGTCCCTGTATCTGGGTGTTCCTGGGACCTGAGAAGGTCAGTATCTGCCCTCCCAGGTACAAGGATATTTAAACCACTCCAGGAAGCTGTCTTTTGGGTCAAGGTTGGGATGGCTGGCCAGAAACCTAAGCCTGGAGTAGTTTTCCTGGCTTACCAGCTCCACGCTCTTTATATCCTTGGTCATCTAGAGCAATGGTCTCCTAAGGCCGATGGAGAAATGGTGGCTAAGAGTAGAGATGAGATGTGCCCAGAATCCGGCAGCCAGTGAGTGCTTGGTGAGAGAACTGAGGCTCAGAAAGGGCAACGACATGCCGAAAGTCTTCATTGCTAATTAAAGCATCGATAAGAACAAAGCCCAGGCCTCTCATTTATTTTTGTCATGTGTGTGTGTGTGCAATATGTGTGGGGAGGCCAGAAGTCAACTTATAGGAATCAAGTCTTTCCTTCTATCGTGTGAGCCCCAGGAATTGAACTCAGGATTTGGCGGCAAGCATCTTTACCCTCTGAGCCACCTTGCTTACCCAAACCTAAGCCTCTTGATTTGCAATGTAAGGGCATCCCCAGTCTCCCAACATGGGGACAGAGACTCAGAAGCACAGAGAAAGGTTACTGAGGTAGGCACAAAACTTGTGCACGTTTTCAAGTATACATTCAAGCTGACACTCCTGTGACACCACGTGGGACCACCCTGTCCACCTCCCCCACGCCAGGCAGGAGGCAGTCCCTGCCTGACTTGATCTGCTCTCCTCCCCTCTTTCCTCACTCAGGGAGTAGGGCCCATCTGTAGAACAGCACCAAGCCATGGGGCTCCATGCTGTGCTCAAAAAGGCCACTTAATTTTTCATTCTTAAATGCTGAGACGCTCTTGTCTTCCAGCTTCGCCCAGACCCCTTGGTGGAGATGGATGGGGGCACAGAACACAGTTATCAGAGAGATTAAGCCAGGACTTGTCATTTTTTTATATCACAGAGCAGTCAGCCCGACGAGTGATGTCCTCCACTCCGCCACGATGAGTCCAGAACCTTTAGTGCCAGTAGTAAAAAAGACTATAAAAAACACCATTGGAGAAAGGGTAATGATGAAATTTAACTGCTCCCGATCACACACCTGGGGTCTGCTCACCATGGAACCAGGGGGTTCGGCCACATCATCCTTTACTGCTGTGTCCTTGTCTGTGTGTCTAAGGTCCTTCCATTGAACCAGAACATTGTGTCCACTGCTGAGAGCCCGAGCTACTTGCCCTGCTTCACCCCCATAGTGGGTGCTGAGGGAACAGGACTGATTCCATCCTTAGAGGCTGGAAATGGGGAACTTTGGGGCTCAAAGTTCCTGGGGTCCTGCTGGAGCTCAAGGCTGTGCAGGAGCTACAGCCATCGCTGCTACTGAAAACAGGGTGGGACCAGCCTTCTGCTTGCTGGCCGTGTTAATTCCCCCCTTCAGTTTCCCTCCCCCCTCCGCTTCGCTTCTTTTAAGTGCCAGGCACTGTGTGCTATGTACACAAATACCACCTGGCTTGTCTTATCAATCTTAGACATTTCCTCCCAGCTCAGCCCCTCCTGATGCTCGAGCCCACCCCATTTCTACCTCGGCATCTCTCCTAACGCTCCTCCTCTGTTCTAGCCTGAGTGAAATCCTTCAAAACTGTTAGCTCTCCCCATGCCCTCAACTCTTACACACCATTGTGCCCCCTGACTGGGACCCTTGTGTGGCTATCACCTTCCCATTGTCAGGTCAAATGTCACCTCAAGGAAGTACTCCCTGCCATCCCCTGGGTCTGCCTCCTTCCCCTGCTGGGTGTTGTTGCCCCACTAAGGGCTCAGCACTGCTGATTAAGTCTACTGTTTGGAGGATGCACTTCTTGGTCTTGAGATTTAACTGTAAATAAATCAGCTGGACTCCCTGGTCTCCATGAAGTTTATGTTCCAGGAGAGGTGGGTGGACCAGGGTTGGCTGTCTCACTCAACCTTCGTGTCAATAAAGGCAAGCTTGAGTTTAAGCCTCACTGTCAAGTAGGTGACATTATCCTGACCACACCACCAAAGGCCCTTGGGTCTTCCAGTGGGGGAACAGAAGGACAAAGCTTCCAGACAGGGTCTCGTTGCACAGTGGAGCCCCTTCTGTGCCCCACCTGTCTCCAGCTCACTGGCCTCTTGCTGTCCAACAAGACCACATGCTCTGTCTACTGATTAACACCAGGCTCACCTTCCCACCTTTGAGTTATTGAGTTATGCTGTGTCTCAGAACATCTTCCAGCCACCTTTCTACACACACACACACACACACACACACACACACACACACTGGTCTACCAAGTACCCATATTCTCTAGTTTAACACACCTACCTTTACCAAAGCAGTTTTCCCCCTAGGGCACAGAGTTTGCCTTTCCCACCCATTGTTTATCTGCAGAGTCTAGAATCAGTGTTCAGCTACTGTTTCCATAAATACATATAAGAGACACAGGCTGCATGGGGTTGGATCCTTACCTGAAAAGCCTCAAAACCCAGTCAACTGGGGTGGACATGGCTACCTAAGAGAGAAAAATGAATGCCTCCAACAACACCTATTCGCTCCACACCTCAGCACATGCCCTTTCCCAAGACTGGTCCTGTCGCTCAAACCACGCCCTGACTATGGGTGAAGGATGACCCCAAAGATCCCACAGAGTACACGTTGGGAGCCAGACGTACAATGTCGACCCTGGCCCAGCCAGTCGTCTCCTCCCAGTCAGAGAGTGACTCCAAGAGAGCGGGGTTAGAGGAAGGGCAACACCAGCACAGACTAGCCGCTGGCTGAGACCACAGCCCAGGACCCAACTATCAATCCAAGTCCCACCCAGGCACTCTGAGCAAGTCACCTTCCCTCCTTAGCCCCCTCCTGTCTCCCTAGAAAATAGAGTAGGGCTTCACAGATGGCTCTCCACCCTCTCAAGTATGACGAGCCTTTGAACATTTTTTATCTCAGTATCCTGTACGTACGGAAGCGTGCACACACCGCAGTCGGTGATTTTTCACCATTAACACTTTCATACAGCCGGCATTCTGATCAGACAGTAAACATCTCCAGCACCCCAGAAGCTTCCTGTGACCCTTTCCAGTTCCTACCTTCTCTACCTTCTCTTAAGGTAAAGGTTATTCTAATTTTGAATGCCATAGGTTTGTTTTCTTATTTATTGAAATAAGGTCACATGTATCTCAAGCTGGCCTCAAGTTCAATATGGAGTCAAGGGTGACCTTGAACTCCCTTCCCTGAGCGCTGGGATTTGACTCAGCACTGGGGATGGAACCCAGGACTTTGTGCACCAGACAGGCAACTGAGCTATGCCCCCAACCCAACACTTCAGATTCTCTTTGGTTTTGTTGTCATCTGGTTTGCTTGCTTTTGAAACTGCAGGAACCCCTCTTAGTCTCTACTGCTGCGGTTCTCAACCTATGAGATTCGACCCTTTTGGGGGTTGAAGGGCTCTTTCACAGGCGTCACCTGAGACCATCTGCACATCAGATATTTGCATTACAATTCATAACAGTATCAACATTACAGTTTCAAAGTAGAAACAAGAATAATTTTCTGGCTGGGGGGTCACCCCAACATGATGAACTATATTAAAGGGTCACTGTTGTTGTTCTGATTTTAGGATCGACGGCAGCCACCCTCCAAAGTTACTCATCTGCTGGTACTCCTGGCTTTGTTTAGTCTCCTCCTACACAGAATCAGGTACTCACTGTGACCAGTGAAGTACAAAAGAGGTGACTATATGTCTTCTGAGGACATACAGTCCTTTATGCAAGTGCATAAAGAAGGTACAGTTTCTGCCCTGCTCCTGGGTCACCAGCTCTCTGGAAGAGCCCACCACTGACCACCACGGTGTGAACCGTTCTGAGGAGAATGCCACAAGAAGAGGAAGTGTGTACATAAAAAGAACAGCCCTCACCTCGATACTTGTCCCTCCCCGTCTCAGAACACGGCCTCCCCTGAGACCCACCCTTTCTCTAAGCACAGAGGCTCTGTTCGCTGACCGCCCCAGTTGACCCCAGCAATGCTCTGCTTGTCTCCCATCAACACGTCAGTGGGAGAGAGTGTCTTGGAAGTAGGAGCCCCTGTCAACACACACCAGTAATGTCATGCGAGACCCTGAGTCAGAGCCACCCAGCCCAGCCGTTCCTGCATGCTTAATCCATAGAACAGCAAGGAACAATGAATGTTTATTGTTATTTTAAGCTACTAAGTTTTGGGATAATTTGTCACACAGTAATAGACAAGTAATATAGTATTCATTGATTGAGCAAAATACTCAATGAGCCGAACCGCCTAGGCATTGAGTAACTGTTAAAGGAATTCATTTTTTAAAAATTATATATATATAGAGATGTATGCATGTATATCCACACACACACATGTATTCAAGATGGCCTCAAATTTGCAATTCTCCTGCCTCAGCCTGTTAAGTGCTAGGATCATAGTACTGTGCACCACCACACATGCATTCCTTTTTAAAAATTTCCTGTCTGGTATCTTCTTACACTTAAAAAACAAAAACGAAAGAAAAAACCAAAACAAAACAGCTTTCTCTCTGGTTCTGACAAAGACTCAGTCCAGGCTGAGGCTTAACAATGCCTTCAGGACTCCATTTAGGTCCGAGGCTCCTGGCTCTGGGTCAGGGTGAGGAGGTCTTGGTGAGCCAGTGGCACTCTGGCTCTTTCCACACTCGAATTCTGGAACCAGAGACTGGGGTCTGGCTCCCAGTCCTTCCTCCTCATCACCGAGCAACAGAATGCAGCAGCGAGGGAGTCAGGTTTTGAGTTTGTGTTCAAATCCCAACTCTTCCTCTTCCAGGTCTGTTCAACCTCAGACAAATCGCTGTTATTCTCGGAGTATCTGTGTTCTCCTCAAAGAAACCAGAGACTAGAGGCTGAGCGCACAGGTCGACACATGAAGAGGAAATTGCATGTAGCTCATAACTGGGACTCCAGAAATGATTATCAACCCACAGGCTGGCCGAGCACTCTCAGGGTGGCAGGGGACCAGTGTTCCCCTCTCACACAGGCCCCGCTTGGCTCCCCCACATGTTGCTAGGGCCGTTCCTACGCGTTGCTGCACCCCAACAGCAGGTCTGGAGGGCCAGGTGAGCATATGGCCACATGACAGCTCTCGGTGGGGGCAGGCTTGCTTCCTCTCCCTCGTTAGTGTCGCCCCGGGGCTGCTCTCTCCTTAGCAAGGCCTGGATAACGAAGGCCACAGCCTATTAATTGCAGTGACAGTGATAAAGGAAGAGGGGGAGGCTGCTATTTGTCTTGCTCGTAACCTCTCGCATCATTCCAAGATGAATGAAAACTCATTTTCTGCTTTGATTCGGTCTAATTTCTCTGGGCCCCCTGGGCCGCGTTGGGGGGAAGGGACTCACAGCCTCCTGTTGAGAAGGATTTGGGGGAGGAGGGGAAGGGGCTAGAGGTCACAGAAGGAGGAGGCCTGTCCCACTAGTGAACCAAGAACCTGCCAGGGAGCTGTTAGGACCTTTGGCTATTAACATGGAAGATATGGGGCTCATGCAGGAGCTGACAGGATTCATGGACTAATCCTGCCAAGGAAAGACTCTGCCACCCATTTCACAGATGAGACAATGGTGGTAGAGAGGAAATAACTTGTCCAAGATCATAGAGCCAGTGAAGTCAATGGCCAGCTTCAGCATGGGGGAAGAGTTGGTCCAGGATTGTCATTTGGCTTTTTAATCTGTCACCCAAAACATTGCCTCCTACCCAAAAGAACAGATAAATGATTGAGCAGCTCAGAAGTTTCACTGCTGAAGAAGGAAGCTCCCCGACTGCTCATCCATTCCCTTCCAAAGAACTGGAGAGGATGGTGGGCAAGAGGCTGGGGAAGGGAAATGGGCTCTTCTATCTGTTATGCCCACGCTGACCAGGGAGGGCCTTGTTGGGATGGCCCATTTGTAAAGCGGAGCCTGAGGCCCCTGCCTTGCTGGCTGCGTAGTGGATGGAGTGGGCGGGGTGGGGGAGGTGGGGAGGGAGGGGGAGGCTGTAGAGAAGGACTCCGCATGTGGTACTTCCCGTTTGTAAAAGTGGAGAGCCAGCCAGCTCCCCTAGCAATTGAGCTGCATGGTCCCAGACTTCTTCTTCGTCCAAGTAAGCCAATGTCCGGAGTCGTATATTTGCGCGTCCCGACACAAACCCTGCTGGCCATTTGCTGCCATCCTGGATCCCCTCTGATAGCCCAGTGGTCCCGTGAGGCCCAGGAAATCGAAAGGGCCTGAGCCCGTGACCTCTCTGTTAAGATGACCCCAGAGTAGCTCTGCCGACTGGGAAAAGGATGGGAATTGTCCCAATGGTAGGAAAAGAGCCGAGGGCATCAGAGAGGCGTCACGCGGCATCCTCGGGGCTCCTGGGCACAGGCGGAGGTACTGAAGTTGGCAGGAGTTTGAATGATGCTCCACAGGAATATGAATATGGGCTCTGAAGCCAAGCCTGGTGTGTCCTGCAGCTCTGCCCTTGGCTACTGTGTGACCTTGGGTGAGTAGCTTTGCCTCTCTGGGCCTCACTTGTGTTTAAAGTGGGATAGCAGTAGTGCCCCACTCCTTACATAAAGCACAGAGAGGGTGCCCTATCTGGGGCCGGGCACCAGGCTGGGAAAGGCTGGTCAAGAGTCAGGATGTACGTGAGAAGTGAGACAGCTGATTCAAGCGTGTCCCCCACTCCCCTCCCTGCAAAGTCCTCCCATCTGCCCCATCTGAATTGCAAATGGCCTTCTCTTTTTTCTACAGCCCCAGCAGGAGACAGCTGAGTCCAGAGATGCATCCCTGACCTGACAGAGAGTCCATGGCTTTGCTCTGTCTCCAAAGGTCTGCAGGAGGAGCCCTCAGACCAAAACCCCAGACCAGCATCTTGAAAAAGCAGAAGGAAGTCCACTCAGAGCCACTCTGCCTGGCATCCCAGGCCTTCCCAGCCTGGTTTTGCCATCCTTCTCTGCTCCAAACCCCACCCCTTCACCAGAGGCCCAGCCTAAGTCTTACACAAAGCATAAGAAAGGCAAGTTGACCCTTGGTCCATGCTCAGAACACTTACATGTGCCAGGCCCTAGCTGCCGTGGCACAGGCCTCCTCGAGGCTATGCTCTCCCCGGCCCTATCATGTGCTATGTTCACCAGTGCCTACTGTTGACAGCCCCATCCGCAGACCGAGCTTCAGTCCATACCTCCCAAGGGGCAGAGCCTCATCTCGCTCCCTCCGATCTCAGCTCTGAAGCATCATTGTCTACTGCCCCAAAGCAAACTGCACACAATCCAGTGGAAGCAAACAGCAGAGGGCCAGGAACAATGTGGAAGACAGAAGAGGAGCAGACGACCAGGAACAATATGGAAGGCACTAAGAAGAGCAGAGGTGACATCTACAAAGCACACACTAGGTGCGACCCGGAGATAACAATGGGGATGATGAAAACAGCATCATATTAAGTGATAGTGTGGACATCTTTCCTGAGTTCCCATCAGGCCTCGGGGAGCTCGAGTCCTCTCAACAGCCCAGCAAGGCAGTTACTGTTATTGCCACTTCATGGACACTCCAGTGATGCTAGGATGCCTGAGTGTCTAAAGCTACACAGATCTCAAGCACCTAAGTTGAGGACCTAGGCCGCTCCTGTCTTCCTTTGAATAGCAACATAAGAGCGATGACTCTCTTCAGCATTTATTGGCTACTTTTCTATTGCTGGTCCTGGTAAGCACTGAAAATGACAAGGTGACCCGGCTGTCAGCATCATTTCCATCGTATCAATGGGGAAAGGGAAGCTTGGAGGTCACATACACTGCTCAGGATAAAGCATTTGGGACGTAATATAGCCAGGATCCAGACCTAGGCCCTCTGACCTCACACCTTCTGTTTCTCCACAAGGAGAAGAGGCTGTCTGCCCATTGAAGGAGTTTGTGAAAGAGGACCTTGCAACAGGATCTTTCTGAAACTTCTCCAGTCTCCTCCTAATTGGGCTTGCCACTGGAGTTGTAGTTACTCTGCTTGACAGAGGTGCTATCCTGATACTCTACGTGCAGTGGAGAAGGCCAGTGGTCCACCAACAGTTCATCTCCCATCCAAAGAAGGCCATTATCATTGGAAGGGACTGTTGCATCAGGCCTAACACTTCTCCAAGTTCTTTGCAACTTCTAGGGGCTGGGCAAGGATGTCTCACCAAACGCCTGGGAGCAGAATGGGAGGGCACTGCTCTGGCCAGGAAGTGCCTGCAAAGGCACTCTGCTTCTACGTGCTCTTCCATGCCCTGCCTAGTACCTAGGAAGGATTCCCAGGATCTAGGGCTTGTGATAGACTAGAGTTGGTTTCTCTACTTCCTATGTCAAAACCCTAAGCAATGGTATCGGAAGGTAGGTACTCTGGGAGATGATGAGGGTGGACTCCATGACTTAATGGGGTTGATGTTTGTAGACAGGAGACAGCACCCCCGCCCAACCATACCGTGTGAGGGTGCAATGAGAAGACATCCATCTACACACCGAGAAATGGGCCCTCACCAGGAACTGGGATCTGGTTCATATTTCTAACTAGCTTGTCTTCCTGAAAAACAGTCTAAACTCACCAGGACTCATAAGGCCATTCACAATCTGGGTTCTGTGGCCTTTCCAACTCTGTCCACTGCTTGTAAGACAATTTGTGCAATAAATGTCATCAATCTCCAACACATATTCTTCATACTTAGGTGTGTTTACATGTATTGTGTCTCTCTTGACAACTCCTATTCACCCTTCAAGACCAATTCTTACATAGTATCTCATTAAAATCTCCCTTGACTTACTGTAGCAAAGGATTCTGTGCCCACAGACAACCTGACTATTACACAAAAAAATAGTACACCATAAGTGCTTGTTCTTGTCTACAATTCTCTGATGAGACCATGGACTCCTCTAGGGGAGAACTCACGCTCATCAATTTTTGTATCACTAATGGCGTCCATGATGCCTAAATCATACAAGGTTCTCTGCAAAAGAGTATGGGGTATCCAGCTGGTGTCCCAGCTCAGTCATACTTAGCCTCACAAAGATGAAGCTGGGAAAGCTGTTCTCTGATCTCCCGGAGAAAATGATACAAACCCAGGGACCTCCTGTGCCCTCTCTGGTCCAAAGGCACTGAAAGTGCCTCTTATGGTCTGACCTCTGATGATGCCCTGAGGCTTGTTCCTGGGGCAGAGGAGAAAACTGAAATGAAATGGCAAGTTCCAGACTTAAACTGACTCAGTTTACCTGCTTCAAGGCTCCTTGAGAGCAGAAAGCCAAGTCTCCGTCTCTTCTCAGGTAATCTAGGGCTATATCCATGGTTAGAAAGGTCCAAGTTCAAACCAGGACCTAGCTGGGCATGGTGGTACATGCCCGTAATTCCAGCATTCGGGGGTGGAGGAGGAAGGTCAAGTGCTTAAGGCCAGCCTGGGCTACATGAGACCTAGTCCCACCAAAACGAAAAACAAAATCTAGAGACTAGGGAAATGGCTCAGTCAGTAAAGTGTTTTGCCTTCTAAACATGAGGATCTGAGCTGGATTCCAGGTACCCACATAAAAGCATATAATCCCAGAGCTAGGGAGGCAGAGACAGGAGATACCCAGGGCTCACTTATGAGCCAGTCTTGCTCAATCAGTGAGCTCCAGGTTCATTGAGAGAGATTGTCTCAAAACCCAGTATGAAGAACCATTGACGAAAACATTGCTGTCAACCTCTGATCTCTACACACATATGTATACGTGCCTGTAATATACATGTACACACACAAATGTACATATATAAAAAAACTTAAGTAAAAAACAAAAACCAAATCCTGGTCCTGACACTACCGTGGGACTTATGCAAGTCCTCTGGGTAAAATGGAAAAACACCACTTAACTCACAGGATTGCTGTGAAAGCTTCAAGCACCCCTCACTGGTTCTCTCTTTACTGGGTCTCTCTCTGTCTCTGTCTCTTTCTCTTGTTCTGAGGATTGAGCCAAGGCCTCACACATGCTAGGCAAGTGTTCTTCTCTGAGGTACACCTGCAGCCCAGGATTGACAATTCTAGCCTGAAAATGGGACTCTTAGCTAGGGCCTGGGGACCAGAGCATCTGGCCTCTTTCTTCCTCATTCCTTGGCTACTTTAGTGGGGTCCTCTGCCTCCCTGAGAATCTTGACTCCTTTTGCAATGAGTTCATACTGGAAATATACATACATATATATTTATTTTTGTCACCAAGTTTTGGACATGAAGATAGCAGAACCACTTGGAGTTTTAGGTAAAGGGAAGGTTTGGGATCTGAAGAGAGAGGGTAGGAGCTACAAGAAGGGGAAAAAGCAAGGAGAAGAAACTAAAGTAGAAAGAAAATAAACAGAACCAGAGGCCAAGCACAAAGGAGCACAAGAAAGACAGAAAGAGCACCAAGACAAGGAAGGGTTAGGGAGGCAGCAGAGAGGAAAGGTCCAGCCACAGGAAGTAGGAGGGACGCAAAGAGCCCTGGGCGGGCCCTGGAAAAACAGAGACTACCTGGATGACGGCCCCACCCAGCCCTCAGCTGAGTCTGGCTTCAGTTCAACCCCAGTGCTCTGCTGCTGACAGAGAAAAGCCCTTCTCCCACAGCCTGGTGAATTTGATATTCAATCAATGAAGATTAACTCGCCCAAGGTAAGGGGGCTTTCACATCCGTAAGGAAGTCAAATACGATTATGCAGATGAGAAAATTATCCTAAGATGAGGATCGCTGCTATATGATAATTACGAGAGAGAGTGGACTCCCACACTGATTAGCATATCTCTAAGACCAGATGATGATGAGGGAGGCAGGGATGAGCAGAGGTGACAGAAATCCCACCCACAGAAGTTGGCCAGGGACATCTGGTCCCTGATGTCCTTGTCTGGAGAAGAGGACACTTTGCTTCAGACAGCAAGGACCTAATGAGAGCCCTGATCCTGATCCTGATGCACCCTCGATCATTTCATGGACCAGCTAGCTGACTTTCACCACAGTGGAGAGGGGAGTATGTCAGAGTTGGGTTCCTTAGACCCAAGATACTAGGTGAAGCAGAGGCTGCTGGCCTCTAGCCTCAGCTTGGAGGCCCCCCCCCCCCACACATCCACACAAGGTTCTCAGCCCTCATGTACTTTAGAGGGCTTTATTAAAACCTACCAGAAGCCAGGCAGTGGTGTCACACTCCTTTAATCCCAGCACTCGGGAAGCAGAGGAAGGCAGTTTCCTATGAGTTCAAGCACAGCTTGGTCTACAGAGTGAGTTCCAGGACAGCCAGAGTTACAACAGAGAAACCCTGTCTGGGGAGTAGGGTCTGCCAGTGCCCCGAGGCATACCTCAGACCAACTAAATTGGGATCTCTGCAAAAGAGCCTGGATGCTGTTTGTAGCTAATTCTAGCTGCACAGGAAGCTAAAGCAGGAGGATCCTGAATTCAAAGCCAGCCTTGGCTACCTAGTTAGACATTATCTTTAAAAGAAGAGTCTTGGAGCTGGAGAATGGCTCAGTAGTTAAGAACAATGGCTGCTCTTCCAGAGGACCTATTTAGCAGCTCGCACTTGTCTACAACTCCAGTTCCAGGGCTTCTGACACCCTAACACAGACATATATGCAAACAAAACACCAATGAACATAAAATTATAATTTTTTTAAAAGATGCTTCTTAAGGAAACAGGGCTATGTAGAAAGATCTTGGGGAAAACATACACACACACACACACACACATACACACACACACACACACACACACACGAAGATAATTCTAAGATGCAAGTATACATATCTTAAGTGCATGCCACTATTATAAGTCCTCAGAGACTCACAGGTCTAAAGCCTCAAGAACCCATAGGCCTTGTCTGGGGCCATGTGAGATCCTTGGAAGAGGTCAGAGAAGAGCCGAGAGTGGGGAGAGTAACCCCAAGTGGGGTGGGCCAAGGTCTGCTGGGGAGGTGTGGCAGAACTGCTAAACGTACTGTGTAGCGTACATGCCTGTCCTCACTGGCCCTCAGTCGTGAGCTCGTCTTCATTTGACAGAGCAAGTGGGCTCAGAGGCAAAGTGATTTGCTCAGTGCTGCAGTTGGGATTTAAACCCAAACAGTAGGTCCCCAAGCCCAGCTCTCTCCACTAGTAGTCGCCAGCTCTGTCTTAGTTAGCACTAGTGACTCTGTGAAGAGCAACAGTGACCACGGCAACTCATATAAAGGAAAGTATTTAATTGGGGCTGGCTTATAGGTTCAGAGGTTTAGTCCATCATCTTCATGGAGGTAATCATGGGAGCAGGCAGGCAGACATGGTGCTGGAGAAGAAGCTGAGAGTTCTACATCTGGATCAGCAGGCAGCAGGAAGAGAGTGTCACACAAGACCTGGCTTGAGCATCTGAAACCTCAAAGCCCTTCCCCAGGGACACACTTCCTCCAATGATGCCAGACTTCCTCTAGCAGGGCCACACCTCCTAATAGTGCCGCTTCCTATGGAACTATGTGGCCGTTTTCATTCAAACCGTCACAAGCTCCTATCCATGGGGAGAGGGCTGAAGGGTCCTATACCCAAGAAAGTTACAGGCTAGTTTGGGGCTCTGCCTGATCTAAGGGTTTTACTTTGTCTGCTGTGTCTAAAGGTCACCATGGGGTTGTAGAGAGAAGGGAGCAAAGGCTTGAAGTCAAAAGGCTGAATGTAATTCCTGTCTCTTATCAGCTGCGTAAAGTTGAACACGTCATTGCCTCCTTGGCCAAGAGGGACAATGAAACGAAATTCAACCAACAGATTGAGACAGGGTCGGTGTCTAAACATATGTTGTGAAGTTCAGACTAGGTCTATTACTCTCTCCTTTGAGGACCTGGAGTTGGCTGAACTCAGTGAAGAATAAAGCCCTGGGCTGGGAAGATGGCTCAGTCACTGGGGCACTTGTTATGCAAGTGTGTAAGAACCAGAGTTCAATTCCCAGTGCCCTTGTGAGAAAGGAAAGGCCATGCACATCCTGCATCCTAGCGCTGGGAAGGCTGAGATAGACAGATCCCCGGGCTGTGGCCAGACTAGGCTGATAGGTAAGCTCCAGTTACAGTGAGAGGCCTTGTCTCAAAAAGCAATTGCTCCCGAGGAATAACACACAAAGTTGACCTACGACCTCCATGTGTTCATGTGCACACATGCACACATAAATAAATAAAATAATCTTTGGAAAATGGAATAAAGCCCTTCCTACCTCCCTTCCTTCCCTGTAAACACACAATCACTGTGAACCTCAACCCCACCCACTCCCTTTAGCTGCCAATCACTTTAACAATGAGAAACCTGGAGCCAGTGTGGCTGGGCACCAAGAGGTGAAAGGATCCCTGTGCTTTGTTGAACTAGGAATCTGGGTTTCGATAGCCACGCAAGTATCTGTATATCCCACTAAGTGTATCTGTGTAGCAGACCAGTGAGTGTGTCAGGCTGTGTGTGTGTGTGTGTGTGTGTGTGCCAGTATAATGTGTAAGTGTAGAAGATGGGTATTCTATGTGAGGCTACATAAGAATGTAGTAGCATGTGGGGTGTATTTGTGTGTGTGTGTGTGTGTGTGTGTGTGTGTGTAGGGCTATCAATATGGAGGAGTTGTAGGTGGAGCCTATGATTCTGTGGATCTGAATGAGCGTCTTTCATGGGTGAAGACTGTGTTTCTCAGGACTAAGAGAGTATGTGCCAGTGTGTGTGTGTGTGTGTGTGTGTGTGTGTGTGTGTGCTTGTGTGTCTGGGTGCATCTGCAGTGTATCTGGATATATCTGCGAGGGGCCGTACCTCTTTAGCCTGGCTGGGCCCTGGCACTGTAAATCCATCAACTCCACATGATTTTGTCAGTGCTGACAGCTAACTTCAACATGACGACAAATCTGGCCCCAGAGGATATTAAGCAAAGACACATGAGCCTATAATTTTCTGCTTCCACGTGTGAGATGCTATAATAATCAAAAGAAAATGAGTTTCTAACTACCCCCGCTCTTTGTGCTGCTGCCTTCATGCCGGCTGCACTAATTGAATCACCCAGCACCACTGTATCAATGGTAACTTGGGTATTGGGGGGTAATCAGGCGTGCGGGGGGGACCAGCTTTGAGAGGTGCAGGGGCTTTTGTGAAGGTCCCATCTGCCTCCTGCACCAAAGCTTCCGGCTGCCGCCTGCCTTTGACTGGACAAGAGAGTGACTGAAGGGCAGGGGAGGGCCGGGAGGGGATGCTTGGGGGAGAAGCACCTGTGTCCAGATGCTGCAGTCTGGGTCCTGGCTCCCACACACTGTGTGGATCTGGACTTTGAGGTGGGCTTACCTGGATTCATTCCTGGCCCATATCCCTTATGCCATTTGGCCTCTGGGACTTGTACAAAATGGCACAGCTATCCACCTCATGGGGCGCTGAGGATCACTGAGGCACAGCAATTAAGCTACCCACCCCAGTTGTTCTGCTGAGAGAGCAGACATTTAGAAGCTGTGACATTTTTTTTTTCTTTCCATTGTTGGCACATTGTTTTTTTGCTGGTCTCCACAGTTTGTGGCAAATCCCCTTATCCCATTTTCTATCCAAAGAAACTGAGGCTCTGAAAGATTAAGGGAGAGACACATGGCTTTCTCTTGTAGAGGGATGTTCAGAAAGGGAGGAGGAAAACACCCCTGGTGGCTTCCAGGGGTCCCTCTGACAGTCCTGTGGCTCAATAAATATTAGTCATCCATTCTTGAATGCCATTTACCATGGAGCAGTCAGAAAATAGCTGAGTTACTCTCACAATGAGTTTATGAGGAAGAGATGCAATTACTACTTCACAAGTGAGTAATCTGAAGCCCAGAGAGGTTAGGTAACTTGCCAAAGTCACATCATTGGTAAGCTGTCTCCACAATGCTCATTGTAAATCCATGTTCACCTATTTTATCTGTTGCTCTTAGAGATTCAGCTAAATCCTATAACCCTCTTTGCCTCTGAAAAATCTTCTGAACTGAACCCCCTCATTTTGTCTCTAAGAGATAGCCTCTTTCTGCCTGGATCATTCCCTCTGAAATGAGGTTCCAGAGTACGATGGAAATTCCTCCATTCCCAGCCCCACTACGTATCCCATGTTGAGGCAGGAGATTAAAGAGCTTGCCAGCCAGCCTCGCCAAGGCAGTAAACTTCGGGTTCTCCAGTGAGAGACCCTATCTCAAAAAACAAAGTGGACAATGACAGACGAAGACACTGACATCCTCCTCTGGCCTTCTCTTGGATGTTCACAGGTGCACCACCCACAAACATATGTGTGCATACGACACCACACACACACACACACACACACACCACTCATAATCCCCATGTCAGTCTTCAGATCAGGTCTTCATTCAAACAGCAAGTTTTACGGGGCAGCTGTTGTTTGCCTGGAGCTGCGTAGAGAGCTGGGGGCTTCAAAGAGGAAATTACTGTAATTCCTCACTTTTGTATAGCAAATTTCAGAGCAGTACAAAGGGCATAGGCTTTGGAATCAGGCAGCTCTGGGCTCTGATCTTGGTACTGTCACTGACTAGCTGGGGACCCTTGGATGTATTGCTGAACAGTTCTGTGATGCTCAGTTTTCAACACTATAGAATGGGGTCACATTTCCCCTAGGAAGAGGAAAAAGACAAGGGTATCTGTTCTCAGTGCTCCTAGTCACCTTGTACTAGAGATCCCGGTCAATTCAATAAGACAAGAAAAAGAAATAAAAGATGTATACACTGGGAAAGAATTTAAAAATTATTATAGAAAGCATGATCTTCATTAAAAAAAAAAAAAAGTCAGCCCAAAACAAAAAAATTTTTTAAAAGATACCGGGGCTATAAAGTTTAGCAAGATTGCAGGGCCAGAGATCAATACACCAAAAAAATTGGTATTAGTTTCTACATGCTGACAATAAACAATTGGAAATTGAAATAGAAATAGGGGCATTGATCCCATTTTTACAAGCTTTATGGAAGGAGTAAAAGGAAGTCACACTTATCTAGGAGTTTCAGGCTTGTATGCTTGCTGATGTGCTTTCCTGAGAGGGAAGAGAAAGAAAAAGGCCAGAAGAGACTCACACTCAACCCCCGTCCCCTCCCATCTGCCACAGCCACAGAAAGAGGGCGCTTCTGATATGTCCTCAATACTTTTGCTGGTTACAGATCTTAGGAATTTACCCACAAATTTTGGGAGATCAGGAGGTAGGAAAGTAGATTGTCCAATCTGGAACTCCATGGAAAATGTGTTGTCTCTTGAGCCCCCCAGGGAGGGCGCTGAGCCCTGGCTTGTCTGAGCTCCCTTCTTCTGTCCACTTGTCCCAAGTTCACATTACTCTGCACCCCTGCAGATCTTAATCCAGTCACAACCTAGCTCTCACCCCAAGAAACCAAGACAGCTTCCCAAAGCACCGACTGATTGGCAATGAAGCCTTTATCCAGCTCTTGAACAGCAGCAAGAGTATACCCCGTAACAGACAGTGAAACCTCTGAAGCCTTCTTCAGCCATCTCCGCACACCCCTCCCCACTTTCCCTTTATGTCTCCTAAAATTCGTTCTCTGCCCACTTGCCTCCACTGCTGGATCCGTTGGTCTGCTCCAGCTGTGGTCACTAACTGTGCTTTCTCTCTCTGCTGAGGCTTTAACTCTGCGTCTGCACATGATCACCTGATGACTCAGGCGCCCACAACCTTTCCTCCTTCACGTTCCAGGTCCTGCCTCACCTGCAGCAGCTCAAGCTGCTCACAGCCTTGGAGAAGGGAAACAAATAGAGGCTACATGTACCACGTGCTAGTGGCGCTCCTCCAAGGGGCTCAGAAGCACAGCAGATGCAGCTGGGGATTGGAGAGGGGGCGGTGACATGGAACTGGGGCTTGAACGCTCTAGGTAGTCACCTGAAAGGGGACACGGAGGAAAGAAAAGGGGTGAGGGCTCTGGCTCACTCTGTCCATCTTGCCAACCTCCACCCGCCAAGTCTTGAGAGATGGCTGTCCCTTCGTCTTAACATTTTGCTGAGTTGCAAACAAGCTGAGGCACAAGAAGAAAATGAACTTGAAACGCTCCCTCTAGGGGGATTTATCCCCTCTCTAGAGCCCCTCCCACTCTCAGCAAATCTTTCTCGCTTTTCCTTAACAAATCTGTTTAGTCCTTGTCTGCATCTGCTTATTCTTGGGTTAAAGATGATGAATTTGCAAGCCACTGACTCTGGGTGGCTTTGGTGACCATTGGTAAACTGGGACCCCAAGTTAAGCTCACCAAGGGTTAGAAAAAGCTCCATCACACTCCAAGAGCCCACATCCTTAGTGATTCCACTGAGATTTGCATGCTTCTCCTGTCTCTCTGGCTTTTTCTTGTTCTCTGAAACCCCCCAAGCCATGCCCCATACAGCTACATGTAGAATGTGCCACCTTTTGGAAAGGGCAGGACAGACTGTACAGACTTGCTGATTCTTGCATGAAAGACCTCTCTGGAAGAAAGTGGGGATATGGGTGACTCTTCAGAAGAAGGAGTCTTTGGGCAAGGGTTGATGGAGAAATTTCACTCTCTTTTTCTGCTTCTGGAAATTTCAATCATGGGAGTGTGCTGCTCATTCACAAAATAACCAAGTTTGTTCTAGGGGGGAAAAAACCAAAAACATGTAAGCCTTACACTATATCATGAAAATTCAGAACCCAACAGTTCCCACACGACCACGCACTTGAGGACATCTCATGGGTCTAGGCTGTGCAGGTCTTAAGGCTGGGGTCTGTGGGAGAGGGCTATGCGGGGAAGTGGGCCTAAGTCAGCATAAGCCTCCGTATGCGCACTGCCTCTCTCCTCCGATGGGTGAGGGGCTGTTGGACAGAGGGGCGTGGCTTCGGGAGAGATGTCTGAGATCGGACGGGACATTTGGGCAGTTGAGGCCTATTTGTCACCATTTTCACGGACAGACTTGAGAATTAAGTGGCATGAAATTGAGCACAGACCAGGTCCCCCCCGAGACAGGCCGCCCTGCCCAGAAGGGGAGAAAGGAAAGGGCAGGAGTAGGAGGGGTGGCCAGCCATGCTCAGCTGCTCCTGAGTGCAGATGGAGGAGAATAGAAGGGGGCTGGGCCCAGCTCCTCCTCCCAACCTCTGCCCTCTGTTCTCAAACAAGCCGAGGCTCTGTCAGACCCCAGCCACCGCCTGAGCCAGGACTGGCTCCTTCAAGCCCAAGTGTTCTTAGAAGTCAAGGTTGGGGGTAGTGGCCAGACCCAAACCCCATTCAGGGAACCCCTAGACCTTTATTCTTATCTCAGTGTCTCTTTTGTCACTTTTTCTGGGTACTCAGGAATAGGAAGAAAAGAAGACTCAGAATCTGGCCCTGCTTGGGGTATCTTACAGAGGAAGGGTGGAGGACACATTCACACTGGGAAAAGTAAGTTAAAGTATATGCTGGGGAGAGTTGGAGCCTGGGGCCCCGTTTGGGTTCCAGTTTGGCCTCATCCTTTTTGGAACCTCCGTCTGCTCATCTGTCATAATGGTGACAGCAGCCACCTGCTGGACTGTTCTAAGCACCTTTGCAACAATCCATGTGATTGGATGACACCCTTTCACACAGCGCTGCTGCTATGAGTTGCATCCATTTTGCATATGAGAGATCAGGTCAGTCATCCAGTGCTCAACCAGGGGGAGATTTGATGTTTCACATTCTGCTACCCTCGCCTCGGGGAGGAGAGAGGAGTCAGTGAGATACGGACATGTAAGTTTCTCACACAGCACACGGGCAACCAATGTCACCTGCTGTCAGTGCTGCTCAGCTTGTTCTTTATAAGGGGACAGGAGGCTCAAATGCAAAAAGGTGTGAACTTGAAAGGACCAGTCCAGAGCCCTTGGTGCACACTCTCACAAAATTGCCAGGGATAGAAAACAAGCACAGAAGAAAAGAGGGGGTGAAAAAGGTCAATTGCAAGTGATTGCACAGGTCGCTTCATAGAGCTACGTTTCAGTGGTTATCAACTGAAGCCCTTGCTCTTCAGACTCCTGAAGGTACCCGCGCCCCCCCCCAAAATCCCAGCATTGGGGAGAGGCTCTCATTTTGCTCTTCCAGAAAGAAAGGTATCCCACTCTCAGACTGGGTGGGGAGGACAGGAGAAGGCAGCCCCAATCTGCCATCCTGACTACCTCCTCCTGGGCAGAGTTTTGCCCTACAATTAGGAAGGATGTGTTTGCCTCAGCACCAGGCCCAACCAGCCTGTGAAAGCCACGAAGAGCCCCGCAGGTGGCCAGGGGGAGGACAGGCCCCATGGTGCTTAATAGGACCTAATCTCTGCCAGTGTTGTTGGAAATGAAAATGAAAAACAGCCACGATTTTGTGGTTTAAAAATTAGCATGTGTGCCTACATCTTAAGCCCCTGGCCTGCATTACCATACAGATTTATCCCCAGCCCAGCACGCAGCCAAAATATGTAATTACACACAGGCTAGGGTGGAAAAGTTACCCTTCTGTTTGCTATCTATATAATATGGGATTTTTAAAAGGAATGGGCCTTGGTGAGGGACCCACTTCACTCGGGATGCTGCCCGTGGACTCTGAGGAGGGGGAGGACTCCAACCCCATCAGCAGCAAGGAAAGGGATAACCAACCCATGGGCCTTCTGACTTAGGAGTTGTCTCCTGAGCTGGGGGATGGAGGACCAGGGATGGAAAGCCTTGTCATTGAATATTGTGTTCTCATATACAGTCATGTGTCTCTTAGGATAGCACATATTCTGAGAAATCTGCTCTTTGGGAACGTCATCATCATGTGAACATTATAAACCATGCTTACGTAAACTAAATTTGATATATCACTGGATGGATGAGACCGCCATTGTGTACGGGAGCTGTTGCTGACTGAAACATTGTTGTGCTGCATGTGGCTATATGCTGCCCTTCATTTAATTCGTAATTTATTTAAAGGTTTTTATTGTTTTATTTTATGTGTATGAGTATTTTGCCTGCATGTATGTCTGTGCACCATATGGATGCCCCATGCCGGTGGGGGTCAGATGAGGCTATCAGATTCCCTAGAACTAGAGTTAAAGATGGTTGTGAGCTGCCATGTGGGTGCTGGAAATCAAACGAAGGTCCTCTGGAAGAGCAACTAATACTCTTAGCCACTGAGCCATCCCTCCAGCCCCTGTATGATGTCCTTTAATCTGCAGTAGGAAACCTGAAATGTAGGTGTTTTGTCCCACTTGAAAAATGAGGAAACTGAGGTTTGCAAGTGGTAGAGCTATGAATTTGAACTTGGGACTCTAAAGTCTATGCCCTTTCCAATATTTTCTTGATACGGCCCCAACCTCATTAGGCCATCCTCATCCAACTCAGAGATCTCAGTTAAAGTCACTGTGAGAGCAAATGGGTGATGGGTTGAGAGGTTGTGTATTGATATTCAGATATGAAAACTGAAAGGAAACCCATAGCCAAGTATGGTGGAACATAGCTATAACCCCAGTACTAAGGAGGCTGAGGCAGGAGGATGGCCACAAGTTCTAGGCCAACCGGGGCTGTTCTAGGCCAACCGGGGCTATCCTAGGCTGGCAGACCTCTGAATTAAAGAAAAAGGAAAGAAGGAAGGAAGGAAGGGAAGGAGGGAGAAAGAGAAGGAAAGAAGGAAGGAAGGGAGGAAAGAAGGATGAAGGGAAGGAAGGAGGGAAGGAAGAAAAAAGCTCACCTGGGGACTGATGGTAGAGAGACAGATAGAGATGTTGCCAGGTATGGTGGTGCCGGGCTTTAATCCCAGGACTCAGGAGGCAGAAGCAGGAAGATCCCTAAGAGTTTGAGGCCAGTCTGCTCTGCATAGCTAGGTCCAGGCCAACCAGAGCTATATAGTAAGACCCTGTCTCAGAATGGGGATGGGGTAGGGCAGAAGAAGAAGAAAAAAACAGAAAAGAAAACGAGTCGCCGTTTATCACTGCAGAAACTGATATACAGGACACAGAGCAGCTGTAAACTACAGAAACTGATATACAGGACACAGAGCAGCTGTAACAAAAATAGAGGATTAATGGAATGAATGTCCTAGAACCCTAAAGTGAAAACCAGTGTCTTTATTCAAGGCTGAGTGGTAGATCATGTCCAGATAACTGAGAGAGATGAATAAATCAATGTCCCAATTCAGGATCAATGTCCCAATCCAGAGGTGGATGGGAAAGGAAGTGAACATTCCCCAGGTAGAAATCAATATCTCAGTGAAGATCTGCTTGAGGTCATCAACATCCCACTTGAGGATCAATGTCCCAATACAGAGTGGGTTGAGAAGAATCAATGTCTTGCCGTAAGGATGTGTAAGAACGTCAGCATCCTAGTGTAGAGATCAATGCCCCAGTTCAGAGTTGGTTAAGGGAAATGGAAGCCCCAGTGTGATGATCAATGCCCCAATATCAGGATCAATGATGGTCAGTGTACATAAGAATGAATGTAAAAGACAGTGTCCCAGTGTGAGGTCAATGATAGCCCGAGTCCTGCTACAGCAAGGATGAGTGTCTTGTCCCAGTGTAGACCCCGACTTACCAATATAATAAACGATAGGACCACTAGCCCTTGGGAATTTCTTTTTATTATTGTTCGAGAGGCACAGTTCTCAGACTTCCTGCCCTTCTAAGACCCTGGCTAAGTCCTCCACTACAGAACATTTGGATGGAGCCAGTGTTCTACCCCAGTGTGCCTCAACTTGGTTATTTACAGTAGCTCCCTGTGAAGGGCTCCTATTTTGTGACCCTATCCAAGAATCACTTCATAAGTAAATACAGTAAATTACAGTAAGTAAGTAAATTTGCCACCAACCCAGAAGACAAAGAGCCCTTGAACTCCTCCAGACTCAGCCCACAGCACTGGTAGAACACACTCCATGTGTTCTTATACTCCACCAGCCTGATGTGCCTCTAGAGCCCAGATACCCATGTTATGTAATAGTGCCTCTGCTGTTGGAATGGTTGCTTCCCGCTTTTACAGTAGAGAAGAGAGTAAGCTAGAGAAGGGGTAGATGTAAAACAAGAAGCCTGATTGATCGCCCTGCCGGATGGCTCAGCCCTTTCCAGCTGGCTCAGGTTGGCATGAAGATCTCCCACAACCGCAGCCAACACCTCCCCCCAACACACGTGGTTTCTGGGAGTGTGTTGCACAGTTTAGGCAAAGGAGTTCAAAGTGTCTGTCCCCCAAACCTTCCCTTTCCATTACTCCTCTAATTCCCTTAAGCTGAGAACCATATGAAGATCCCCTGTTGCCTTCCAGGGTTAGAGACAGAGTTAGAGGGTGAGATGAGAACCTCCAGCCTCAGCTGCCCCAGGGGCTTAAGAAGAGGCTGTGATTTTTCTCTTGCTCAGACAAAGGCTGAAGCTGTGGCATCTGTCAGCCCACTCTTGTGTCTCACAGCTGCTCTGACAGTCAGATCCAAGGCAGGTGCCAGTTTGGAGAGGGAGGGGAAACCCGGTACAGTGGGAGTGCTCACAGTCCAATTCTTCCCCTCACCCCTCCCGCGCATGCACGCAATGCCTCCTGTTGCCTACCCCCATCTCAATAACCCTTCCTGGTAATGTCAAGACCCAGAACCCTGGAGATAACGCCTCCCACCTCAACAAACATAGCCTACTGCCCCTCCCCATGTACTTGTCCTGCCAAGCCCTACTGCCAACACCCTTGGGCACCTTTACCCAGCCAAGGAGCAGCTAGGAGGGGAATTGTCTTGCAGGAGATACGGGGACTGTTGTGCCTGATGAGCTTCAGAGCTTTATGTCTAGCTCAGAGCTTCTCTTCCTGGGGCCAAAGGGTTTCTGAAGACCTCCTTTGAGCAGACGCTGATGGTGGAGAGGGAGAGGGCCAGGGGTACTTCACACCGTGCACGTGCGTACATGAACACAAGTCCAGACTAACACATAGGCATGATCCTTGTACATTTCTGCTTCCGTACTGCATGTATGCATGCATATACCTCCTGGAGAGCCACGTGACAGGTTAGACATGTTTTCAGGCAGAACAGTTAGAGCTCTGTGTTCACCATCCTTCAAAAAAATATATATCTGTGTGTATATTTATTTAACTCTTATGACCACCCCATTCCCCTGCTAAAAAGAGCATTTTTAAGGCTGAGGCTTCTCCATTTGGGGGCGTCACTGTAAAATCTACTACTGTCCACATATTTTATTGTTAATCCTATTAAGTAGGGGGAATGTTGGTAAAGGGGCGGGTGTGGGGTTCTGGTGGGCTTCCCTATTAACAAGATGACGCAGGAAGAAAAAGAATAGTTCTGGGAAGATGCTTGGTGGAGGAGGAGATGTATAAATTTTATAAAAGCTGCTTCCAGGCCCTTCCCTGGCGCAGTCCTCTTGACCTCCTCCCTACTCCCAATCTCCCAGATGCCTCCCTCTTCTGCTCCCTGCCTGTCCCAGGCCTCCCCCATCCCTGCAACCCCGCCCCTCCCCAGGGCCCCCTCCTCAGATGCAATCCCCCTGCTGTAATTTCTAGGGGAATTGCTTCATCTCGGGTGCAGATATATTTGTGTCAAGGTGCAGCTGCACAGATAGCCTTCCTCTATGCATAGTAAGAGGGTTGCAGAGAGAGAGGTTGTGCCCAGAGCAAGGCCTTATCAGAGCAAGCTGCCTGCCATTTATCTGATTCCCCATCAAATAGGAAAACGGGCCTCAGGCTGCTGCTTCCACTTTCCTTGGGAAAGCCATGGGGGGAATAATAATTTACTCCAATCTTTTTGTTTCCAGCACTCACTCACCTTCAGCCTGACACAACCCTGGATTTCTCTACCCCACCCCCCCACTTGCTCCCAGCTATACTGGCCTAAGGGGTACTGAGTTGAGCTGCAGCCCCTAGGGCTCCGCCTCAGGGACACCCCCAGAAATGCCCTTGCTGGTTGAGTGGACCTGCATAATGGATTGCATGGGCTGGAGACGATAGCCTTTGGCATCAAGGAGAGTAGACACAGGGGAAGGGGGAGTAGGGGACCCAGCAGGGAGTGGAGGAGGTTGGGCCTGGCTGCAGGGGGCCTGGCTTCCTTCCCAGCCCCCACATGTGCATCAGATCCCCCATGAACACACGGACACACATGCTTGTGTTTGTCAGACTTGACCCTGTGAGTACTCTCGTACGTGGACCCATCCGCACCTTTATCTACGGATGTCTGTCCATCTGTCTGTCTATCTGTGTCTGGAGGGAAGATGAATGGAGCACGGGGGTGGTTTCTGTTCGATGTCACAGACTTGGACCTCCCATCTCAGTTCACAATCCCAACAGCCAGGAACAAGCTCAAGACAAGATGACAGGGACAGGAGGGAGGGAGTGGTGGGTGAGGGAGCGGTCCCAGATGGGCCTGGCTGCCGGTTGGAGTCTTGCTTCAGTCTCCCTGGCAGCCCATCTGGTACAGGAGCTGCAAGAGGTGGGCGGTGGGGAGGGGGCTGATCCCCACAGGCCTGCTGTAAATCACAGTTATGTGGCCAGGGGGCAAGAGGTGGGCAGGGGGCAGGGAGCAACCCTTGCTGCACACACAGGATAAGGCAGAGAGGCCAGGGTCAGGTGTGGCTGTAAATCGTCACCTAAATGCTTCCAAGCAAAGGCTAATCAGGCCAAAGTGACAGAACACACCCAGACTCTGCCTGGCTCCCGTGGGCACACATCTGTGCAAGTCCATGCATGCTCACAAATACAAAGACATGCGGGGACATGTTCTGCATACATGTACACAGAGCTGTGTGTACAAAGGTGTCACACCCATACCTGGATATGCAGTCACACATGCCTGTACACACACTCCCAGAGCTCTGTAACACTCGTGTTTCTTCAGACCTAGGGCACAAAGACGTGCCACGTGAACCTCAGTGTCTGCACATGCTCACAGGCAAGTGTGCAAATGCTGAGCAGACTGAACAACAAAGTGAGCCGCACCTGCTGAACTCCTAAAGATACAGGCATGTTCAGTGAGACTGTCCCCCGCCCCCAGCTCTGAGAGTTCAGTATCTGTGTTCACCTTAAAACCTTCATTCCATGCAACCGCTTTTGTCAGAAGTGAAGTTTGATCTCCGCCTACATCCCTGCTGACGTGACCTTCAATTGTCCGATCATTACCAGCACTTAGGAGGTACCCACTCTGTGTCAGGCACTGCATTAGGCTCTAGAGAGAGGATGTTCCATTACCAAACTTAAAACCTGGTAGGGAACATACGAGATCACAGCTGTAACCAAAGCACTTGAGAGACTGGTGACAGGAGGATCGTTGGTTCATGGTTGATCTGGACCATATGGCGAAGCAAAACAAAAAGAAGACCAGATACATAATTCAGAGTGCTTGCCTAGTATGGTAAAGCCCTGGGTTTGATCCTCCAATGTGGCATAAAACTGGCCATGGTAGTACATGCCTGAAATCTCAACACTCAGAAATAGAGGGGGAAGGGCCTGGAGTTCAAAGTCATCATTGGCTACTCAGAGAGTTCGAGGACAGCCTGGGACACAAGAAACGGTTTCAAAACCCAGAATAACCACACTAAATCTAGCAGAGAAAAGGGTCAAGAGAGCAGATGATGGGAATTCTTGCTACAGAGAGGCAGGCCCAGGGCAATGGGACACCAGTGAAGAGACAAAGAAGTCTTTCTGGGACAGCTGTTTAAGCTGAGGTCCAATGGTGAATGGGAGCCAGTTAAGTGGAGTGCTGAAGTGAGAGAGATGTGCTGGGTCCCAAGAGATAAGGCCTATGGAACAGCAGGTGCTGCCACCAGCACTACTGATGCTTACCTGCCTAGTGCACCGACAATGTGACTGCTCTCCTTCACCTGATTCCCACAGGAGGCCCTCGGCTTGGCTTTCTCAGGGTTTCCCTGGCACCCTCTCTGTTCACTTCCCACACAACATAGCTACTTAGACGAGGAGAGACCTAGGCTTTCCAGCAGAGGACATTATCTTTTTGGTTGTTTGTTTTTTGAGACAGAGTTTCTCTGTTGTAACTCTGGCTGTCCTGGAACTCACTCTGGAGACCAGGCTGGCCTCAAACTCACAGAGATCCACCTGTCTCTGCCTCCTGAGTGCTGGGATTAAAGGCATGAGCCACCACTGGCTCCAGAAGAGGACATTATCAAGTTGTAGGTGGAGTGAAGGGGCCACAGGGGTCCCCTTCCCATTCCTCTGCTCTCAGGCCTTCCAGGAACTCAGCAGGCTCCTCTGACTCATTGCCACTGTGGGGCATTTAGAACAGGCTCAATGTATCTAGGTGAGTCTCTCGGAGCTCTTCCTGGATTGGGATGATGGAGAGGGGATTTGAAAGGCAGAACTTGGACCTGCCACCCCCCCACCAAGCCCCCATTCCACTCTGCTTACCCTGTGAACCCTTGTCAGTGTTTTATTTGAACAAAGGGCTCCTAGTGGGAAAACCATCAATCCATAGGACAAACTGCTTGCCTTTGGAATCCTGCCACCTCCCCGCTATGAACAGCCTGACAACCTTTCCACAGCCCTGACACTCCTGGCTCCTCTCCTCCTCACCACACCTCCACACACTATATTCTGCTGCCCACCCTCACCTTACCCCTCCTCCAGCCTCACTCCAATTCATTGCTTTTTTTAAACACTGTGCCCATGTCCACCACAGTAATGTATGCCTTCCAGTCTCCTTACAGAAGTCTGGAAAGTGTGACCTCCTTTTCAGATAGGGAAACTGAGGCCCAAACGGCTTCTACGATCTATTCAAGGTCACCATCACCTTGGCAAAGTCAAGGGAAAGCTCATTCTAGATCCAATACGGTACAGAATCTGTCCTCATCTGGAAGTGACAATAGAACCGGGGCTTCCCTCCCCTCATTCTTACACAAAGGCAAGGGAACGGGCATGGGAATAGGGGTGTCAACTGGCAGCTAGAAGGAAAAGAAGAAGAAGAAGAAGAAGAGGAAGAGGAGGAGGAGAAGGAGTAGGAAGGGAAGGGGGAGGAGGAAGGAGGGTGTCTGTGCATTCTCAGAAGCAGAATGGGGTCAGAGAAGGGCCAACTGAGGGCCAGGAGGTACGAGGACAAGAGTGCATTTGCAGAGCATGTGATGGAGGCCTGACCTGGCCACTACAGCTGTCAGTATCTTCAGATGGAGGGGGCACTGGTGCCTAAAGGAGACAGAATAGGAGGGAAGTGGAACTTGAACTCTCAAACTTGCCTTTGAAAAGCCTCTATTTTCTGTCTCCTATGGAGGACTACAGTAGCGTAGCCACAGGATCCTGGGAACACGTAAGTGTCTAGATCAGCAGCCTTCGGGGCAGACCCTCCTGAACGTTGGCCTTCCTCCTACCCAGAGGCACAAGGCAGCCTCTTGGTCCCAGGTATCATCTTGAAGTAGCCAGATCTTCAAAAGGATCTGGCTTTAGGAGACAATGACAAGGTCAGAGGACATGGACAGTGACTCTGTTTCCCCTGCTGCCCATTTCCTGTCTCTCCCGCATGGGGAAAGGACCAGACCTTTCAGAGTTTAAGCAAGTCAAAAGGATGCAGAATGCTGAAGGTCCTTCCCTGCATGTTGCCCAGATGCTGGTTCTCCCACCAAAGACCAGTCCTGCATGTGCCCACCTCCAGCTGTATGGAGGGTCCGGGTCCCCAGCACAGGTCACTGCCAGGTCCCCAAGGCCTCTCTTCACCACCATGGCTGCATCTGATGCAAATGGACAGGGAACAATGGAAGTCACTGTGATTAGGAGGAAGGACTGCTCCCGGCCTGGAGCCCTACCCATCAAACTTTGCAGCCTCGGCCAGTGGCAAGTGGGCACCCACATCGGGGTTCTAGTCTCAACTATAACCTTATCTCACTCCAGGATCCTGGAGAGCATAGGGCTTCCCAAAGTGGAACTGTGATGAGAGAGGGTCTGGAAATCAAGGAAGGGCAGGGAGCAAGCAGGCAGACAGCTTGGCCTCAGCCCCAGCCAGCCCCACCCCCATGCCACCCCAGCACAGCCAGTTTTCTTGGCGCTGAGAAAATGGTCAGCAGCTTGTCACAGTCCACTGACTCCAAACAGCCCTCTGGAAACATTGTTGGGTTTAAATCCAAATGCAGAGACACCAATATACATGCCTGTCGCTACCTCTACCCCTGCCTTAAACAGTTATCACATAATTACATACACACCATGTGACTCAACTCAGTCCAAAAACATTTATTGAATACCTATGCATTCTGGGCTCTACCACTACAGACAGCATCATATCCTAAGAGGAGACAGAGGTGTGGGGAGCCTTGTCACAAGGCAGAGAAATGGGTGTTATTACTGGAGTCTAACAAAGCACAGGAGTGACTGACTCTGGGATCAGGGAGGGGACTTCTCAGGGAAAGTGATATGTCAGCAAGGTTTCTAAGGTTGCATAGGAGTTTGCCAGGTATGGATCAAACCCAAGGCCTTGTACAAGCTGCATAAGCACTCGACCACTGACCTTTATTCCCATTCCCAAGCAATTTAATTTTAAACATGGAATGAGATGGCCCAGGCCTGGGTCTCAGCTCTGTCTTTCTAGTTCCCTTCTGCTCCTGATTCCCCATCTGTAAAATGGGCTGATAGAGTTATGGAGGTTGCTGCACAGTGAGAGGCAAAAGGAATGGACCAGACAGTATCAGGGTAGGAGACGCCCTCCGGGGATGCTCCCTCCTGCTTTCTGGTAGAGACAAAGAACCAGGTGTTCTTAGCAAGCCTGGAGACTTGTGAGCAGAAGCAACAGCAGGCTGACTCACAGGAAGGCCTGTGCTGGGGCCCTCACGGCCTGGCTTCTCTTCACAGTGGTGAAGGGGGCGGAAAGCGGAGTTAATAGATTACAGGGCCGGGCAGGAAGAAGAGAGGATTTTTCATTTTAAAATGTTCTGGAATAATTCATATTTGCTTTGCAGGACGGCATCGTGTGCTGTCAGCTCTGTAATAACTTCTAGACCTTTATTTATTGTTTTGCCTTAATGATTTCATGTTGCTCCAGTGTCGAGAATTCTCGGTGTCTTGTAACACATAATGACAGCGAAGGCCCAGGCTGGGGCAGACCGATGGGAGGGAGTCTTGCTCCCCTAATAGACCCAACTAGTCTCTGTGTTGGTGGCAGAACCCAGGGTAAAGAGCTGAGGCACCCTAGCTGTGTGCAGACTGAGGGCAATTCTCACATCACCCTCTGCAGCCAGTGTTATCACCCCGGGACACAGGTGAGCATTGAGCCTTGGGGAGATCATAGGCTCGCACCTGATTTTGTGTGACCGAGTCAGGATTCCCTCAGCCTTTGGGCTGCGTCCTTCAGCAGTGCGGTGGCTTCTGCACTTTGGTAGCACAGGAGCTAATTAGGGGAAACCTTTAAGTCCAGGTCCCCAGCACACAACTTTGGAGTGTGAGGTCCGAAATGAGGTCTGAGACTCTGTGTCTGCGAGCGATTCGGTGAGTCACAGCCACACAGGACAGGTCATCCGTTGGCTGTGCCCTCTGTGGAACACACTTGGCTGCACTCAGCTCCTAGGGCTGCGAGGTTCCACAGTTGGACCTGTCTCACGAATGTCCCATTGAGTACCTCTGGATTTCTGTCATTCCCCATCCAGAGGGTTCTCCTCCTACCTGATTCTAACCCCTTCTATGAAGCCAGAAAAAGAAGAGGAGAGGAAGGGAGGCTTTCTTTGTTGCCATGACGATTCTCTACCTCCCAGTTTGTGGGGTGGGGGACAGCATCACTGTGAGTCTCCAGCCAAGACCTGGAGGGAAGCAAGCTGTCCTGGGCAGGGAGGGGGCAGAGGAGGGGAAGGGGACCAGAGTCACAATGCAGAGGGGACAGAGAAAGGTGAGCTGGATCCAGAGTGGCTAGAGCAGAGAGCTGGCCTCTTCAGACGCTGGATCTGCAGGCCTTAGACTGAGGAGGCAGAGAGTGTGAAGGAGTTGAGGCAGACAGGACCTATGCTCTTAGAACCTGGATCCAACAGAAGACCCAGGGCATGTTGGGGCAGAGACAAGACAGGCAGAGAGGCTAACGGAGAAGAGTCAGAACATCAGGACTAGGAAAGAGCAGGGCTCAGAAAGCAGAGATATGGAAAAAGAACACACAACAGGCCCTGTACTATGGCCATGCCCACCACAACCAGGCCAGAGTTGGCATGGCCTGGGGTTCCTGCCTATTGAGCTCAGCCAGGTTGGGCTGGCAGACTGGATAGTACAGGCTGCAGCAGGGGCAGATGGAGTGAGGAGGAGCCTGACCCCCAGCCCACAGGGGAATGGCTTGGATCGAGGATCATCTGCTCTTTGGAGTGTTCTCACTGCTGTCCCCCAGCCTCTGCCTCTAGGAGCATGGGGCTGGGAAACAGAAGGGGGAGGGGAAAAGAGAAGCAAGTGTTAGCAGCCAGCTTCTCTGCCTCCCCCTGCTCCCCTTGGCGGCCTTTCCCTGTCAGCAGCAGGTGCTCCCTGGGCCCTACTGGCTCTGGCAGAGACTGGAAGTTGTTGACTGGGGAAGTGATGCAGGAGAGACTAGAGGAGGAGAGAAGGACGCTGAAATGTGACATCTTAGAGGGAATGGAGGCAAGATGAGGAGATCCTCTTGAGGGAGACCCTGCTCCCTTCTGCAGCAAACTCTTTGCCCCAGACCACATCCAGCACTTCACATGCATTAGATCTTTCATTTCTCTGACTGTCCTAATCCATATAAGCTGCTATTCTAATCTCTGCTTGGTAGGTAAGAAACTGAGGCAGAGATGGATAAGGGAGCTGCCAGAGAGGATTCAAACCCAGGGGAGAGCTGGTCCTGGTATGCTCTTGACTACTGCATTCTCCTGCCTTTCACACGCACACCACCCCCCTTTGAGTCTTTACAAGTGCTCACTGTTTCTGATGCAGGCTTGCTATCTTACCCAGGCTTACTTTGAATGCCTGAGCTCACATGATCCTGCCTCAGCTTCCCTAGTAGATAGGACTCCAGGTGCAGGCACCTTTGTACGGTTTGTCCCCTGGCATTTCTCTAATCAGCCTTTGTTTCTTCATATGTTCCAGTTTGCCCCAGGCTCCCTGTGACATAATCTGAGTGGTTGTGTGCAAACATGTGGATGCTTGTGGATGCTTGCATGCATGGCTCTATAAAGTTCCCGTGCACGGCCCCATGCGCGGGAGTGTAGACACACACACACACACACACACACACACACATATTCATGTGTCTGTCTGTATACATCCATGCACACGGAAGCCACCACACCTGCTGCAGCCTGGGCAGGTCTTTGGCTTTCACCAGCAGAGCATTAAATGTGGCATAGTAACCCCAAACAATGATCAAGCCAAAAAAAAAAAAAATCATCTGTTTGGCTTTGCAATCAAGTGCTGCTTGGCATATGGGGTTTTTGGCAATACATCTGCCTTCCTAGGTTAAGCTTGGGCTGATGTGGCTTCCCGCGTCTCTGCAGCTTGGCAGCACCGACTTCCAGGGGAATCAGCCTCTGAGAAGATGCCAGATGCCAGCCCCCCCCCCCAAGGCCCTCCCAGCCTTCCCAGAGCTCCCTCCAGCCCTGGCAGTGGCTGGGAAGGAAGCAGGTCCTGCCATTCCTACTCCACAGACCAGATGAGACCCTGCAGAGTCTCACAGGGGACAGTGAGGATTCGAACCGTGGGTCACTGAAGAGGAGGGGAGAACTGTAAAGCTTGAGTGAATGCAGGTGGGCCTGACCCAGACCTGTGACCTCCCAGGCATGCCTCACCTGTCTGGAATGTGGCTGCCTCACCGTCTAGTCATGTCAGGCCCTTCTTCTGTGGCCAGCCCGGTGGGTGTGGATGGATTGTAGTGGGTTTGTGCCGAGGGCCCTTCAGAGCGCCCTGAACAAGGCTGTGTGCAGTGAGGGGTGACAGGGCTCTTCCCCGGTGAGGGTAAATGCCTCGGCGACGACTCACACTGCGCAAGGACCACACAGCCATGATTTCAGCATTTCATGAGTCCCTGCTGCACCCAGGTCTGGAGGCAATGCAACCAGTGCACAACCTTGTCATCTCCTACTGCTTGGCAGGCAAAGCTCTCGGGCCTGGAAAGCTTTAACACCAATGTAGAGCCCACAAGTAAAAAGAGAAATGTAGGTAAGTGTGAAAAGCAACTTCCAAGTGGATACGTGGAGGAAACCCAACTAGTTGGAGAAGTATGACTTGATGGGGCCACAGAGGCAGAGACGTGCTTGGTTTTCCAAATGGCAACATTAAGAGCCAGGGTAGAATATTACATGAGCAGGAGGAATAAGATGCTCTGATGTTTGTGGCAAGACTTTGATAAGTCTTGCGGATTTCATAGGTAACAGGGAGCCATTAAAGATTGGGGGGCTGTTTGTTTGTTAGTCACAGTCTGTTGTAGTGTAGGCCAGCCTCAAGCTCACTATGGGGATGGCCTTGAACTTGGATCTTTCTGCCTCTGATTCCTGAGTGTTGAGATCACCAGTGTGAATAAAGCACCTGCTTTATTCAATGATGGGCTTGAACTCAGGGTTTCCTGTATGCTAAGCAAGCACTCTGCCAGCTGACCTGCATCCCCAGCCCCATTGAGGATTTGTTGAGCAGGAGAAAGTCTTGGGAACTCTTTCATTTAGAAAGATTAATCCCCAGGTATGAACAAGTAACGTTGGAAACATGCATGCGTGCACATGGGCATTCATATCCATCTTCAGAAATGTACAAATACATGTATACACAGAGGGATAGGCCCAAATGTTAGGGTTAATTTCTGAGCCTTTTAGTACTTGAATTGTATTTATTTATTTGAATAGGGAACACATTCACATGAGCTAAAGTTCAAACAGAATATAAGACAAACGCATTGAAAAGTGAAGTCACTCTGCCCTGATGAGACCTCAACTCACCTGTCTAAAGACAAGCGAGGTGTGGCCAACTGGAGAGCTTCCTTCCAAGGTTGTCCTCCCCTTAGACAAGCAAATATCTGACTGTGTTTGGTTTTGTTTTCGAGACAGGGTCCCACTTTGTGACCCAAACTGTCTTCAAACTCCTGATCCTCCTGCCCCAGCTCCCCAATTCCTGGGATGGCAGGCAGGAACCACCATGTTCACACATGTTTTTGTTACACATGTCCTTCTGACCTTTGCTTTTATCCTTTAATAACAAATGTTAAGTGCAGGTGAGATAGCTCAGCAGGTAAGAACACTTGCTCTCAAGTCCTAGTCTCCGCATGATGGAAGGAGAGATCTGGTTCTCACATGTTGTCTTCTCCGCACAAGCACTCAGGCACGAGCACACACACACACACACACGCACACATTTAAACATTTTAAAAAAACTTTGAGCCAGGGTCTCATTTGTAACCCTGGCTGGCCTAAAACCCACTGTCTTAGTTAGGGTTTTTACTGTTATGATAAAACACCATGACCAAAAGCAACTTGGGGAGGGAATGGTTCACTTTAGCTTTTAGTTCCACAACATAGCTCATCATTAAAGAAAGTCAGTGCAGGAACTCAAGCACAGGCCATAAAGGAATACTGTTTACCAGCTTGCTCCTCATGGGTTGCTCAGCCTGCTTTCTTATACAACTCAGGACCACCTATACAGATGAGCTGGGCCCTTGCAATTCAGTAATTTATAAACAAAATGCCCCACCGACTTGCCTAGAAGCCAATCTTATGAAGGCATTTTCTCAAGATTTTCTCTTCTCAGATATATCTATGTTTGTGTCGAGTTTGCAAAAAAACCAATGCATATACTCACTATGTAGACCAAGCTGGATTCAAACTCACAGAGTTTTATGCTAGAGTGAATGTGCATTTGTGTGGGTTTTATACATGGAGGCCAGAAGTTGTCGATATTGCTTGCCACCTTTGGTTTTTTTTGTTTTTTGTTTTTTTTGGTTATTTGTTGTTGTTGTCATTGTTTATGTTTTGTTGTTGTTGCTTCTGAGACAGGGTTTCTTACTGAAACCAGGGCTCACTGATTACCTAGGCTGCTGCCAGTGAGCCCTGCCTGTTTCTGTCTCCCCAGTGTTGGGATTACTTTGCATGCTGGGGATTCAGACTCAGGTCTTTATACTTTCACAGAAACACCTTACTTACCCCCTGATTATCCTTTCAATTAACATTTCTTTTATCAAGAGTAGGGTTAAATATCTTTTCATAGGTTTAAAAGCAATTATTGGTTCCTCTGATGTCAACTTGCTGATAAATGTACATAATTCTGTTCAGTTATGGATCTTTTGCCTATTGAGTTGTGAATTCTCTTTATCTATAAAGGAAAATAACCCTTTGCCTCTGATGGAAAACCTTTTTATTTCTAGTTTGCCACCTGTTTTTGGTTCTTGCTTATGAATTCTTTAAAGGTTGGCTTTTGAAACGGCAAATAAAAAATTAAATTCTGATCTTTCTTGGCTTTGCTTCTATATGGTGCTGATCTTAAAAGAGACATAGGTTGAGATCACATGATCTTGGGTTTCATTAACAGAAGCTCAAGTTCTATGTAAAGGAAGGTGATAGTCCTGTTCTGTTCTGCGCCCCATCCAAGAAGGCTTTGGACAAAGCAGCAAACACAGAGAAGGGTACCACATGGTGACTGGGCTTCAAGTTAAGTCCCACAAGTAATGGCAGTGGACTGGTATCATCGAAGTTGGATCAGATCTCTGTGTATGAGCATCATCTTAGGCAGAGGGTGGGTCTGATGGCACAGAACTTGAGCCTGAGATGGGGCTTCTGGGAAACCAAGTGTCAAAGAATGGGCCTCTTTCAAGCAGAGCTGTCTGAAGGCAGAGTGGCCAGCTCTGGTCAGGAGTGAACCTCTCATCATCAGAGAGATACAAATCACAACTGGATGGTCACCTACCAGAGAAGTAAGTCACTTTAAAATGAACCTTCATTTTGTAGGTGAAGAACAGGCAATGAAAAACTATTCACTGAGGCCTGTGGGGTCTCAGGCTCTTCAACACACAGGGCCTAGTTACAGGATGAACACCAGAGTGGTTGACTGTCCACCTAAGGCTACACAGCAGACTCTAAATCTCAAGGTCCTTCCGCTGAACCACCTGCCTCTGTAGAGTGATTAAACACAATGTTGCCTGAGTCTGCACAGCCCTTCTGCAGTTGTAGGCATAGAAAGGCCAATAACATAATAGGCGATCATAAAGCAGTACACAAGACACCACGGGAACATGGGTGGTACAGTGGATTCTGCCAGAGAGGGGAATCCAGGACAGCTTCTCAGAGGATGTGGCATCTACGCAAGGCCATGCATAGATGTAGCATGTATGCAAGGCCACAAAGCAGATTGGGGAAAAATAAAACAAAACACACAGGGCAGAAGAGTGTGATGGATGTGCTTGGCCTCCGGGTGTGTACTGAGCAGCTAGGGTCACCTGGAAGAGATAAGTGCAACACAGCTCAGCAAAGGAGACAGAGGGTCACGCATAGATTGTCATAGACCCTGAGAGCCATCACGGCACCTGCCCACAGGACAGAAGCAGCACACTCTCCTTCAGGAACAAAGTGAGTGACTGAAAAAGCTCCCTGAGAAGGGCAGCCTGGAGTTCTAATTTTAATTGCTTTACTTATTAATAATTGAATTTTTGAGATCCAAGTACTGCTATGGGTAGGATTTTATTCATTCTGGCTGACCTGGAGCTCTCAAGGCTGATCAGGCTGGCCTCAACCTCATAGACACCCTCCTGCCTTCATCACCCAAGTGTTGGGATCAAAGACGAGTGCTGCATGCCCAGCTGGTAGACACTTTTACATTTATTTATCTATCTATTTATTTTTATTCAATGTGTGCTGTATATAAGGCGTGTTGTGAGCGGGTAAGCATGCCACAGTGAGCGTGCGGAGTTCAGAGGATGATTTTCAGGAACCAGTTCTTTCCTTCCACCGTGTGGGTTCCAAGAATTGAACTGACATCATCACATTTGGCTGCAAGTGCCTTAACATGCTAAGTCGTCTCCAAAGTCTGGTTCCTTTTCCCCTTGAGACAGGATCTCATGTAGTCTAGACTGTTCTGAAATTCACTATGTAGCCAAGGGATAACCTTGTACCCCCAACCCTCTACCTCCCAAATACTGGAATTACAGGTGTCTATCGCCATGCCTCATTTATGTGGTGCTGGGGATTGAACCCAGAGATTTGTATGTGCTACTCAAGGACTCTATCCCCAGCTCTGAAATAGATTTCTTAGTATGTAGCCAAGGCCCACCTTGAACTTGTGATGCAGCCTAGAGTGGCCTTGAACGTGTGCTCTTCCTGCTTCAGTCTCCCCAGTGCTGAGATTACAGATGCATGGCACTACGTGTGACTTAGTCTGGTATTTTCACAGGAGAAACAAAAGATTTCCAGGTTGATTATAAAGCAGTTGAAACAGGAAAAAGTGTACCAAACCAAGGGAATATTGTGTGCAAAGTATCTGAGCATGGCTGCCCTGTCTTCAGACACCCACAGCAGATGTGAAGGCTCCCATTTGAAGTGTTGGGAGACAGACATCAGGCAGGGGGAGGAGAGACTGACAGGCTTTGGGGCAGGCCCTAGCAGGTTTCCAGATGGAGTGGGAAACAGCCTTGGTGTGCACTGGGACTTAGCAGGCTTGGCGACCTTCCCTTCAAAGCTGGACCCCAGACTGAGAGCCAGAGGAGAGAGGTGTGAGGCGTCAACTGCCAGCTATTCCCACTGTGAGGGCTGCTGAGCTGGGAGCCTCCTCCGCTCTCTGTCCATGGCTGTGACCTCAGCTAATCCAGCCTCCTGGCCCATCTGACACACACTTCCACTTAACATTTTGTTAGCGACTCTATAAACGAGCTCTCCCTGACCTTCAATCCCTGGCTAATTGCTGGTTTCATGTACAAGACTAGCTTAATTTTACGTGATAATTACCTGAGAGAGGTGATACATATGGCATTGCATGTTGGAAATGTCAGGCCTGGAAACCTACCAAGAGGCTGCAGTCAGGGGGCCATGTGAGGAGATGAGAACGCCTCAAGCAGAGAAAGTCCTGGAGCTCAGAGTCCTCTGCTGGCACGAAACACCCAGGGATGCAAATGACAGGAGCAATCCACGTTTCTCTGCCACCCAAGCACATTTTAAAGGACCAGGGCAAAGGCATGACTCCAACACGTTCTCAGCCACTCCTTCTGTCACCAAGTCCCCACTATGTGCCAGGCAATGTGCATACACTCACACTTTCAAACCCCACCCAACTCAGGGAGTCTGAATACATGTGGAGTGTTTTGGTTACACTTATTAAGGGGAATGAATAAGAATAGCCTGAAAATTAAGTGGTGTACAACTGGCAGCTGAGTTCACTTCACTGCAAACGTACCAGTGAGGGGCTAAGGACATTAGGGTGTTTGCCTAGCATGCACAAAGCCCTGGTGTGGTGGTTTGAATGTGAATACCCACCATTGTCTCATATGTTTGAATACTTGGGCCTCAGTTGGTGGCACTATTTGGGAAGGATTATGAGATGTGGTCCTGTTGAAGAAAGTGTCACTGGGGGCAGGCTTTGAGGTTTCAAAAGATTCCTGCCATTCCCAATGTGCTCTCTGCCTCTTGTTTGTGGTTTGAGATGTGAGCTCTCAGCCATTCCTACCACCATGCCCTCATGGACTCTAACTCTCTGAAACCAAGCCCAGTGAATGCTTCCTTTATAAGATGCCTTGTCATGATGGTTTACCACAGCAATAGAAAAATAGCTGACACACCTGGGTTCAATCCCCAGTACTTTGTAAACTAGGTCTAGTGGTGCATGCCTGTTATCCCAGAACTCAAGAGGATCAGGAGTTCAAGGTCGTCCTGGACTACACAGCTCATTCAAGGATTCCTGAGCTACAAGAGACCCTGTCTCAAAAGAAGTATCTCTGGGCATGGTGGTACATGCCTGAAATCCTGGCACTCAGAGGCTGAGACAAGAGGATGAGGAGTTCAGGACCATGCTGAGCTACACAGAAAGATTCTGTCTCAGAAAAAGAAAAGTTACATTTCAGAAATCAGGCACAAAAGGACTAATTTTCTGTGAAGTCTAGAGGAGTCAGTTCATGGAGATAAAAGTTTTGCAGCATAATCAGGGACTAGAGGAAAGAAGGAGGGAAGCCCCATGTCTTCATGAGCAGTTTGGGATGGTAAGAACATTCTGGAGATGGTTGCAGGAGCTGAGCATGCTTCATGGCACTAAACTGTATGCTTAAGATGGCACAAGTGGAAAATTTTATTGTTTTCTTTTGTTTGTTTGTTTTTTTGTTTTGTTTTGGTTTTTTGAGACAAAGTTCCTCTGTTGTAACTCTGGCTGTCCTGGAAGTCACTCCGTAGACCAGGCTGGCCTCGAACTCACAGAGATCCACCTGCCTCTGCTTCCTGAGTGCTGGGATTAAAGCTGTGTGCCACCACCAAAGGAAGATCAGAGCCAAGGTCATTCTCAGCTACAAAATGAGTTCTAGGCCAACCTGGGGTACATGAAAGCCTGTCTCAGAATAAACAAACAAACAAACAAACAAATAAATAAATAAATGAAGCAAGGGCTGGTGAGATGGCTTGAGTTTGATTCCTGGCCTCACATGGTGGGAGGAGAGAGCCAACTCCTGCAAGTTGCCCTCTGACCTCCACACATGCACTGTGGCAACTGCGCCCTCCAACCCCGTGCGCACAAAGTAAATAAAGTTTTTAAAAGAAAGAAAGGAAGATAATGGGATTCCTATTGTTCCCCCAGCATTGCCAGCGTCTGGAATTGTGGTTGGAATGATGGTGAGTGAGTATGATACAGTATGTCTACCTCCTGCCCTGCAGAGGGATCGCTCAGTCTATTTTCTTCATCATTCCAGAGAGCAGAGCAAGGCAGGCAGGACCAGATCCCCATGGTGGTAGAACAAGAGAGTTTATGTGAAGAAGGAGAAACGAGGTACCTGACTTTGGAAGGCCCCTGCCATGGAACACACATGTGTACACACACACACACACACACACACACACACACACTGGTGCAAACCAATTAGGATCAAGCAAGAAACACAATCTCCAGACTAAGGCGAGTTCCACAACCCCCTTCACCTCCTCATCCATAGAATTGTGGACTCTTGAGCTGTGTTGGAGTAAATTACGGCTTAATGAGATTTCAATTAACAAAAACAAATTAAAATCACTTTGGTAATTAAACTGCTGTGAACCTCGCCAGCAGCTCTCCCTCAGACCTCAGAGTTCCATGGGGAGGAGGGATGGAGGGCCCAGTGCAGGGCAGGGAGCTGTCTCGAAGGATTGCATCTCAGGAGCCAAGGAGAAGCTACCTAGGAGCCAGGGCTTCTGGGAGCCAAAGGGACACAGGTGGGAGGTTGCAGTACATAGCCTGAAAGTGGGCTCAGAACTGAAAGTCAAAGAGCAGCCCCGCCATTTGGCAGCTGTGTAAGTGAAGGCATATGAATTAACTCACCCGAGCCTCAGAAACTCCATCTGTGAAATGGGGATAATGGCACCCATGTCATTTAAGTGCATGAATGCACAGGGCATGTTTAGAATAGTGTTCAGAAGCTCCCACTGCAGGATCTTCTCACATGGGAGACTTCCCAACACCCCCAGTTTCACAGTTTTCAGTGCCCTAAATGAACCCAAGCCCCTCTTGGACAGCACTGTCCCTCTGAGTTAGATGAATGAGGATTCCCCCACAGACTTCACTTGGAGGCGAGGTTTCCCCAAATTCCAGCCTACCCAGGTTTTCATCTCTTTTCATCAGAGCCCATGCCTTTCTCTTCTCATGCCGCCTGCAGAACAGATTCCTGAATTCACAAAGATCCACGTCTTCCCACACACCAGGAAAGTTAAGGCATGCTGGCTTTGCTAGCCTTGGTCCACAGAAGAGGAAACCCGTCATGACTTAGCTGGTGGCTGAGAGAGGACATGCTGGCAGCCAGACAGAGGTCTCCCTCATGTTTGCTGCTGACAGAGCAGTTTCTGAAGGGCAGGTTGGCCACATGCCGCTGCAGCAAAGCTCTCCAATGACCCACTCTCTGTGCTCTGACATTCTCCCTCTGGGAATGAATCCCAAGAAATTAATCCAAGATGTATGCGAGGTTGCAAGCACAAGAAAGCACAAGAATGTGCATCCTAGCATTATTTGTTATAGTGACACACTGGAAGCAATCTAAAGGTTAAACAGCCAAGTGAGCACATCACAACGCATCTGTGTTCTGGAACACTCTGGAACCTGAGAAAGCATGCACTTGGCATGTTTGCCAGAGGGACTGCCAGTGTGTTTACTGGATGCTCAGAGAGGCTCGGTGCTGCTTGCAGCTTTGACAACTTCAGAAGCACAAGTGCTACAAGCTTTTCAAAATGTCATTTGGAGCTGGGCATGGTGGTATGTGCCTGAATCCCAGGTCGATCTCGAGTTCTGGTCTACAAAGTAAGTTCTAAACCAGCCAAAGCTACACCTATCTTTAAAAAAGAGGAGAAGGAAAAGGAGGAGAAAGAGGAGGAGAACAAGGAGGAGGAGGAAGAGGAGGAGGAGAGGAGGAGGAGGAGGAGGAGGAAGAACCACCATTTGGAACTACCTGCAGTGCCTTGTGCCTCTAATCCCTGCATTCAGGAGGTGGGTGGGAAGGATCACAACACCCTCCAGGCCAGACTGGTCTACATAGAGAGTTCCAGGCCTGACAAGACTCAATAGGAAGACCTTGTCTCAAAAACAAAACAAACTCAAAACAAAACAACCAACAAAACCCAACCACATTTATAGAGGCTGGAGAGATGGCTTAGTGGTTAAGAGCGCTTGTGGTTCTTGCAGAGGACCCAGGTTCGGTTCCCAACACCCACGTGGTGGCTTACAACATCTTCAACTCCAGTTTTAGGGGATCTGACACCCTCGTCTGACCTCCACAGGCACACACATAGTGGACATCCAAACATGAAGGCAAAACACTTACGTACATAAAAATAAATAATTCTTAATAAGTTAAAGCCTTTTACACATATTTATATTTCTTTTACATGTTTTATCGTATGACTTTTTTTAAAGTTTATTATTTTTATTTTATGTGTACATATGGGCATTTTGTCTGCATGTATGTCTGTATACCATGTGTATGTCTTGTGCCTGTGGGGTCCAGAAGAGGGCAAAAAATCCCCTGGAACAGGAGTCACAGGTAGTTGTGAGACACCATGAGGTGCTGGGAATCCAACCTGGGACCTCTGGAAGAGCAGCCCGTGCTCTTAACCACTGAGCCATCGTATCTGGTGAGTTGTTAGTAATATAATTTTAGGAGTTAGGGGTATAATTCAGTGGTGGAGTGCTTGCCTGACAGATATAAAGCACTGGTATAAATTTCCTATACTGTCAAAAACAAGCACTCTAACTAACTAACTACTTAACTAACTAAACTAAACTAAATTTTTAAAATTTCTTTTCTGTTTTTTTTCCCCCCACTGCCTGGAAACCAACACAGACCTTACGCTGCTGCGGGCCAGTCCTCTACCACTGACCAGATGCCCTGCCCAAATTTCAATTGTGTAAAAGATTTTTTTTTTTAAATTATGTGTATATGCATGTAAATGTAAGTGCCCTCGGAGGCTAGGAGAAGGAGTTGGATCACCTGGAATTGGAATTACAGGCAGTTGTTGGCTACCCAGTATGGATGCTGAAAACCAAACTCGGGTCTTCTGCAGGAGCAGTATGCACTTTTAACCTCTAAGGTGTTTCTCCAGCGCCTTGAGTTTTAATTTTTGAATCACTGTGTTCTGCCTTCATTAGAGAGACTGACACAGGAGCCCAAAGTTTTAACATTTAAAATCCACAAAACTCGATGTAGCATAAATCTAAATTATTAAAGTTTTAAAATAATTTTCTTGATTTTCAAGTTTGTCGTACTTAGACTTTTCAAGTTGTTAAAGTAAAAACATCAAGCCTCTCGAGACACCCACATATGTGTTACATGTGTGCTGCATGTGTGTTTGTAAGTTTTACCAACGTGTTAATGTATATCACTTATGTTTACACACAACACACTATATGTTGAAATCAAGGTGTTTTAAATCTCATGTATGTCTTCATTTATGCAACAAGTACTTTCCGTGCCCATGGAGATCTGAAATGAACAGACAAGTTGACCCTGCCACAGGGAACTTACCGCTGTTGGTGAAGGTGGACCAAGCAAGCACTGGAAATGAGATGATCCAACAACTGATATAGACAGGCCTGGACAGGCCTCCTGGGAGGCTGTTTCAGAGGAGGCAATTGAGGAGGGCTGCAATAAATAGTTATTTCTTTATAATTAGACTAAAACAAAACAATTTATATATATATATATATATATATATATATATATATATATATATATATATATATATATATATATATATTAATGAATCTCAAGGATCCCATAGCCAGTTAGTAACAGAAGCAAAAGTAATCCTAAAAGTCTAGCTCCTGGGAAAATAATTTCTTTTTTTTTAATTCTTAATACTAGGGATAAAGATAGGGCCCCACATGCCAGACATATCCTGTATCTCTAGTTACTCTTTCAGTCCTGGTTTTGTTGTTGTTTTGAACTTGCTATGTAGACCAGGCTGGGCTCAAACTCACAAAGATCTGCCTTCCTCTGCCTCCCAAGTACTAGGATTAAAGGTATGTACCACCACCATACCTAGCTGATTTTTTAACCCAACACCAATACTCTGGGAAATTTGAACAGTATCTCAATGTTCCCCTGTACCCTTCCCTGGCCACCTCTTCCTGATAGTGGAGTTTCAACCTAAATCAAGGACAAATGCTGTCCAGATGCTGATCAAAGTCAGAATGATTCAACCCCCCTCCCCCCCAGAACCTTCCAACCTTCTCCCCCAGCTACCTGAACAGTACTGATCTGCAGAGTCCTTTGCACTGGACAGGGGAGGTCAAGCAGGGCAGAGATGCTGCCTCTGGCAGTCAGCTGGAGTGAGGGCTGCTGGGCTCTGTGCTTGCGTAGCTGGTGCCCCATGCCATGCAGCGTCCTTTCCTCCCCCAGACTCTATGTATCATGCTTTGTGCTGACTTCAGACAACCCAGGGAGGAGGACACAGAGTTGTACTTTCCTAGTAGCTGGCAATCCTTAATCAATGTTAATTGGCTCTAATTAGCATATGTTAATTAATGATATTTACAACAAATTAAAGGTATGAGTGCTCCCAGAGGGTTTCCTGTTCATCCAATTAGTGCCAATTAGTTGCAATTAACACGTGTAAATGAGATTCCATTGAACCCAAAACAAACAGTACAGAATCTCTGGATTCCCTCTCCCACCTTTTCACTCAGTCAGGGGCTCCCCTGGCTCCCCTGCAGTGTGGAGGGCCAGGGATGAGGGAGTGAGAACAGAGAGGGCTGACCTTCTGAAGCAAGACTGGGATCCTCCAGACGCCAGGAGTGAGAGACAAGAGAAAAGAACACAAGAGTACAAGAGGGCCATGCACCCCTCTGGCATGCCCGGCTGCCTCTGGCGGTCTAGAGGCAGGTCTCAAAAGACCCTGGCCTGGGCATGCCAGGCCTCAATCCAGTGTATAGTCCACAGTAGATGATCAGTTAAAAATAAAAAAAAAAAGCTGGCTCCTGAAGCTGGGGGTGTAAATCATACAGCTAGAGTGCCCACCTTGTGCATACTGAGGTCCATTTCTAGCACCCACAGTAAAATGCCAGAGGGAGTCATGCAATGCACCCTGGGGTCATCCCAAGAGGCCGAACAAGGAACAAGACAACACTTACACCTATGGCATTTTTCATGTAATGTTTAAGGTAGTTGACATTTATTTCTTTATTGTTTGTGGGTGTGTACGTTCCTCCATGGTGAGAATGAAGGTCAGAGGACAAGGTGCAGGAGCCAGTTCTCTCCTACCACCGTTCGGATCTTAGGGCTCGAACTGAGGCCATCAGGCTTGGCGGAAAGCACCTTTCCCAGTGAGCCATCTCAATGGCTCCTTATAAAATAATTTGAACATAATCTGTACATAGCAACAAAGATTTCACTTCGCTGCCAGTGTTGGCATTTCTAACTTTAGTTCTTCTTTATTCCACTACTCTCCCAGGCCCAAACATCTGCCATGGTAGAATCTGGAAAGGACCCAGCCAGAGCCAGGCCTGGCAGTGCATGCCTGAAATCCCAGCACTCTTTGGGCCTAAGCAGAGACTACACGGTGAGCCTCAGGCAGCCTGGGCTGCATAATGAGACCCTGTGTCAATAAAAGAAGAAAAGAAAAAGAAATGGCCAGATGGGGCTGACATGGCTCACAAAGTGCTCCCTGAGACACACATTGCACAAAACCCTCTGTGAAACTGTGACAGGAGAGCTAGGGCCAATGAGATGGCTCCGTGGGTAAAAACCGATCCCTGGAACTCCCGGGGAAGGAGAGAACTGACTCCCAAAGTTGTCATCTGACCCCAGCATGTATGCCATGGCATTGTATACACACACACACACACACACACACACACACACTATTTTTTAAAAGCCAACAAACTTTTAAAAAAAAAAAAAGGCCAGACATGGCAGCACATGCCTTTCCTTCTAGCATTTGGGAGGCAGAGGCAGATGAATCTCTGAGTTCAAGACTAGCATAGTATAGAGAGTGAGTTCCAGGACAGCCAGGGCTACACAGAGAAACCTTGTCTCAAAAAAAAAAAAAAAAAAAAAAAGTATCTAGTTCCCAGTCATCCAGTACCTTGCTTACTTCCAACTCTCTTTCTACACCAAAATTCCCATTAAGGTTGATATTTGACATTTTGAAATGTTTATTGTTGACTGAGTGCCAACGACTGGTGAAGGGGTGCAGTCAGTGAATCTGTGTCCTTGTAGGGCTCACATTCCATTGTGTATTCTTACCTTCCTGGGTGGGATCGCTGTGGAGACAGGGAGACCTGTGTTCATACTCCAGTTCCGTGTCTCAACAGCAGTCTTTCTGGGCCTGTCTATTTACCTGTAACATGAGCATAATACTTATCATGATGTGTGTGTGTGTGTGCATGTGCACACGCGCGCTACAGCTATAGAGATCAGAGGTAGACATCATGCATCTTCCTCCTTTGCTATCCACCCTTTTTGTTTGGTTGGTTTTGGGTTTATTTGTTAATTTTGAGACAGGGTCTCACACTATATAACTCTGACTGGCCCGGAACTCACTGTGTAGACTAGGCTGGCTTCAAACTCAGAGATCTGCCTGCTTCTGCCTCCTGAATGCTGGGATTAAAGGCATATAACAGAGGTTAGAGAGATGGCTCAGTGGTTAAAAGCAATGGCTATTTTTGCAGAGGACCAGGGTTCAATCCCCAGTACCCAACAAATGATCTGGAACCCCAGTTCCAGGGAACTGAAGCCCTCTTTTGACCATGAGCAGCAGATAACTAAAAATAAGTAAAGGAAACATGCACAGCTTCCACCTTATTTTTTAAAGAATTATTTATTAAGAGTGTGTGAGTGTGTGTGTTTGTGTGTGTATGTATGTGTGTGTGTGTGTGTGTGTGTGTGTGTGTGTGTATATACAGCAGGTGCTTGCAGAGGCAAAAGGCATTGGATTCCCCCGGAGCTGGAGTTAACAGACTGGATGCTAAGAACCAAACTTAGGTCCTCTGCAATGTGCTCTTCATTGCTGAGCCATCTCTTCAGCCTCTCTGCCTTATCTTTTAGGAAAAAGTCTCTCACTTAACTTAGAGCTCGCCAATTGGCTAGGCTGGCCAGTCAACAAGCTCCTGAGATCAGCCTGCCTCTGCCCTCCAGTGTCCTCCCATACCCTTCTCTTAAGTGGGTGCTGGGGATCTGAACTCGGGTCCTTGTGCTTGTGTGCACATTACCAACTGAACCATATCTGCAGCCCATAAGTCATGTTATTGGAAAGACTAAGCTTCCTCCTGCTCCATGCTTCCGAGGGACAAAATCTGGAGTCAGAACTAGGGATGCAGCTCAGTGGAGAGTGCTGGTCCTGCAGGTGCAGGCACTGGGTTCAGTCCCCAATACACACAACAAACAGGAAAAATAAAGGAAGAGAGGGAGGGAGGGAGAAGGAAGAAAAGGAAAGGAAAGAAAAATGGAGAGTAGAGTTTAGGTATAAGAAAGGTGAGGAAGAGGGAAGCAAAAGCAAACGCCAGGGCCTACAAATGAAATCTAATTAAGTTGTTCTCTCTATACTTGGTTCAGCATCCAGGCTGGCCACAACAAATCCTTCCCACCTGGGCAGAATGTCCCAGTGTGTGTTTGTTTGTTTGTTTTTTGAAATAGGGTCTTCCTATGTACACCAGGCTGGCCTCAAAAACGCACGACTGCCTGTCTCCCTCGCCTCCCGAATGCAGAAATTGCAGATGTGAGCTTCCACACTGGGCTTCATCACAGTTTTACAAAGCTGTCATTATCTCCAGTCTCTTAATGCTGACAGCATTGAGGCACATCCTCCTTCATCCGAATAGCCTTTCCAATCCATGAGACACACATATAGAATCCAGAGAGTCCTTTCAACTGGCCAGGCAGAGATGAGCTCACTCTTGCAAAGACCTGAGGTAGACCTTTGCACAGTCCTCGGGGCTCCTTTAGACTCAGCCAGGCCACTCCAGATCAGAGAGTACAGCAAGCACAGCTTTCCATCCAAAATCTACCCTCTAATTTAGCCTTGCTATGTGCCTTCAAGTAGGAGTTTGGTCATTTCAGATTCTCTCAGAATCCTTCCAGAAAGCAAGAATCTGTTGAGGTGGTATCCTAGAATATGGGGATGTCCTCTGTAGAGCATTGACCCCATTTTATAGTATACACCCTGATATTCTCATTCTATGGCAAACATAGAAACCATGTTTTCTTTCTTCCTGGGGATTCCCTAAACCATAGTGGTTTAATGCTCCTACTGCCTGTAGTCTTTCCCTCCAATTTTGACTCTTGACTTGAGGCCAGTGAGAGGATTAAGGTTGGTGGCATTGAATACAGAGAGCTCAGTGAGGGCTGTCATGGGGGAAGGTGGCATGGGGCCGTGGAATGAACATTCACACTGGAGCTCTTTCAGATACAATATTTCTCCTCTACCCTTGCCTGTCACCCCATGCCAGTGAGGAAGGTTGGAGGAAGCAAATGAAAGACCCTTCTACCTACCCTTTTCTTCCGGTGTAGGATTCCCTCCACACACCAGACACAGTGCTCAGCCACTCGCTCATTATTCCACTGAGAGGGACTGACATGGACTCCATGTTCTTCTGCATTATGAGTGGATACCTTGGACTGAGTCTGGCTGGGGACTGCTTAACCAGCCAATGTGGGCCATGGAAGGTGAAGCATAATGCTTGCAGTAAAACTCTCTTGGCTGGATTAATGCTGGCTTCAAAATCTTGGGCATATGCTAAAAAGGCTGGAAACAATGGATGGAGTATATTCGTCCTGTGATTTTTTTTATTTTTTATTTTTATTTTTTACTTTCTATTTTATAATAAGGTCTTGAAAACTAGTTTCCAGGCTGGCCTTGAACTTGTGATCCTCCTGTCTCGGTCTCCTGAGTAGCTGGGATTACAAACTTGTGTCACCAGGTCCAACTAGATCCTCAGCTTTCAAAGATAAGATTATACATCCTCTAAACCAGCAATTCTGGGCACCCCAGAAAGTCTATGCTGGAGAAATGGGTCGCTAGAGAAGTGTCTGTTTTTATCCCACTAATGCCTCTTGAGAAGTGATTTCTCTCTAAAGCCAAAGTTCCCTGAGATGAGGCTTTATGTGGACACTTTGGGGCGGAGGGAACCCTTGACTCCAGGAATGTAACAACAGAAAATAATTAAGGTCTAATGAGGTCAGTGTTCCACCTTAACACCTTTTCAGTTCCAGTTAAAACCTTTGCTAATTTGCCAAGAAAAACCAGCCACACTCTGGTTTTATTATTTGAATCACGTCCTGTCTCTTAATTTAAGCGAGAGACTCACATAAGGATTTTTTTTTTAAATTACAATGCCGACTTTCTTCCAGTTGATTACGGTATATGACTCTCTGTTGGAAGGCCATTATTTTTTGCTATGATTTACAAAGCATTTAAAGTGAAATCAATGTAATAAATATTGAAGTATTGTAATAGATAATTCCATATATTCAGCATGAGACAGAGCACAGCCCTGGCTTCACAGTCAGGGAAAAGATGTGGTGGGGAGTCCCTTGGTAGCCACTTGAGGGGTGATGTTGCCTTCTTTTCCCCCCGACATTCACTTAGCTAGGATCCCTTAAACACTCCTGAAGATACTGAATATAGGACTTGGAACTAGGGTGCATAGGTGCCAAGGTGTGTCCTCCAAGTGACATGAGCAATATGGAGAAATCTCCAAGCAATGGTCAGCTAGTAAGTAGCAAGACCTCCCTGGTAGGTGGTCACCAGTCTTTGGGATAGAGTGGGTGAGTAGCTCAGCAGGGGAAGAGGTCTGGAGAGGGGGTAGATCTGGGAGTATCTTCTCCTCCTCCTCCCTCACCCACCCCTTCTCTTTCACCTCCCCTGCTTTCCTCTCCTTTATCACTCTTCCCTCCAGACCTCTGACTGTAGCCCACATGTCCTGACCTCTGAGTCCATCTCAGGATGAACATTGGCAGCGGTGAAAGCTGGCAGTGGCGCTGACAATGAGGACAGGAGGAAGAGGAAAGAATGGGGGAGAGGTACCAGGCCTGCATTAGCGGTCTGTAAGCGGCCTGGCTGGAGACCTGCTTGCTGAGGACAGAGGTCCAGTTCTGAGCTGCCACCCACCTACTTGCCCCCAGTTTCGATTCAGAAACTCAAACCCATCAGTGATAGAGTGCATGTGGACCACCAGCCCACTGGGTCCACCCCAATAACACACCTTTGTCGGGGGAGTGCGAGCAACGGGTTCACCTTTGAGTAAGGGCTATCTACATGCCACTGCCCATGGGGACCAACAGAAGGACCTGGGGCTTGTGATGGAGTGTGGGCTGGCAATGTTCGCCAGGTTGTCTAACAGATCCCAGAGGATGTATTGTCCCTTACCTCTCTACCCCAAGCCTGAACTCAAGCCCCAAGCCCCTAGCTCTGAACAGATTCCACCATAAATTTCAGGAAGGACATGCAGAGGGAAGGGGAACAGACATGGGAGATTTACTGCTAACTTGCTTCCTGACACCTCTTTGGCCCACCCCATAAAATAACAATATCGTCACATAAATCAGATGACATCTCAGGGGACCTTACCCTCGTCCTTGCAAGGTCTTTATGGGGAACTGGGGGACGTTGTCAGAGGGGTCCATCTAGCTGGGTTCTCCCTGACAATGGCAGTTTCAGTGGAAATGACAGGAGTGGGAGGAAAGATCTTTCACCATCAGACCCTGAGACAGGACCTAACAGGGCTGAGTTTGTACCTCAGCGGCAGAGCCCGTGCCTACCGTGCCTGGAATGCGACGGGGAGAGGAATTCAATGCTACCGTACTTTGAGGGAATTCCAGCTCTAATTCCTAGCTGTGTGTCTTCAAGTTACTTTGCCTCTCTAGTTTACTGTCACTTCAAAAGCAGGGCAAAGAACTTCTACCCGATAGGGTGCACGTGAAGATTTACCGAGCTGAGCCGACTGCCGCAGGACACGGTAGCTATCACACAGCACAAATGCTTTCTCTCATCTAGGATACTAAACCCTATGGCACTGTTCCCAGGAGAGGGGCCACTGGGTACTCTGCAGAAATGACATCACCCTGCTCCCCCCCTTAGTTCACAATGTGGCTGTGAGCACATATCTTCCTCTCTGTGAGCCGGGTTCATTGTAATAGAAAATCCCACAATTAATAAGAGCCATCCCCTTGGAAACCAAGGCCAGTGGACAAGAGAGACATTCAAAGGCACGAGGACCATCCCTCACAGGGATGGAAGGGCTCCATCTACCTCAGTGGTTCTCAACCTTCCTGATGCTGCAACTCTTAAATACAGTTCATGTTGTGGCGACCCGCAACCATAAAATTATTTTCATTGCTACTTCATAACTGTAATTTTGCTACTGTTATGAATTGTAATGTAAATATCTGATATGCAGCTGGTTAGGTGACCCCTGTGAAAGGGTCATTCCACACCAAAGGAGTCGTGACCCACAGGTTGAGAACTGCTGATCTAACCAGTCTCATGGAGAGTGTCACCCCAAAGATCCTTTGATTGAAGCCTACCACCCCCGTGGGCTGTGGGATGGACTGGTCAGGGAGGGCTGGGTGCCAGAGGTAGGAGCACTGAGAGACCCCTGGGTGCCCCCTGCAGGCTCTCAGCACCCTTTCTTCCTCCCCTACTCAGTATCTTCAGCCATTGAAGATGCCTTCAAGTGTTCCTTCCTTTCTGGTCCCTGGCTGCTCTGCCTTCCCTCTTTCCTCAGTTATCCTACTTCATTTCATCTTATGATGGTTCTTGAGTCCTTCATTTCTTCTTTCTCCATGTCTCCCTGTTTCCTCTTTCACAGCCTCTCCCTCCCTCTGCTGGGAACTGAAGCCAGGGTCTCATGCGTGGTAAACAACCTCTCAGCCACAAAAACAAGCTTCTAGCCCATTTCTGTCTTGTCTTCCTCTTCCTGACTGGTCCTTCTGCCCGTTTCTGCACCATCTTCATTTTCTTCTCTGTGGTCTGATTCAGGGAAGCCTGGCTGGGGGTTGGGGAGGGGCTCTGGCCAGAGCCCCTGACCAGTCTTCAGTGCAGGAGAATCAGGAGTTCACCCTCGGGGCAGCTGTCAGTGCTGGGTGAATGGATGAGTAGAAGTGAGGGGGTGGGGAGGGAAGGTGTGGGAGGGGTCATCTTTAAAGGAAGATGGTGGGTGGAGTGACGGGCTGCTTAATAGCAAGCCTCACCCAGGTACCTCAATCAGGGTATCCAGTTCTCCTGACTCCCTGCCTCCATCCTGAGCCCCAGTGCCATCCAGAAGCTCTCCTCACTTGCAAGGCCCTTTTGCTTCTCTGATCTTCTGGGCAAACCAGAGAACAGGAGGTCCCTCACCTCCTAGACCACAGCTTCAGCCTTCCTTGTCTCCCACAGAGGGGCAGCTGGGATGAGGACCCTGGCAACCTGCTCACAGAGTGATGTCTGGGCAGATTAGAGCCCAGAGCTAGCAGACCTCTTAGAGGCCTTTGTGGGGGAGGAGAAGGGGATTTTCCATTCTCTGAGCAACTGGATTACACAGTCAAGGGCTCAGGGAGGAACTAGCTGCTTAAGCTGCTGCTTCATGGCCCAGCCTCTGCTGTGGCTCTCAGCCTCTCGCTTCTCAGCAGGGATCTTAACAAGGCTTGCCGTGCCTTCTTTTGAGGTCTCTTTTTGTGATCCAAATCAGTTTTAGAGGCAAAACTAAGACTCATCTTCCATCCAGTCCCTTCCCACAGCTTTGACACAGAATGGAGGTGTGTACAAAAGAAATCAGCTACCAATCCTCACCTTCCACGGGGGTCTGGAGATGGATTCAGAAAGTACAGCTCAGAGAGGTGGGGTGACTTGGCCTGAGTCACACATTGGAGCAAGACAACCAGGATGGTTTCCTGACGGTGAGTGCGTCTGGGAGCAAGGTCTCTGCAGAATGAGCCCTGTCTATTCCAGATTCCAGAAAGAGTTAGAGGCTCGCTATCCTGCCCTATACAAGTTTGCCCCTGAGCTTCCTGTAAGCCACCACGTGCTTTACAGTGAAGGGAATCCTCCCATTTGGTTTCTAAATCTTCGAGGGACCATAGTGGACGGTAGGTAGAAGGCAGTGGAGGTGGTGGAGGGATGAGGTTTGACGAATCTGAAGTTTGGGGACTTAGTGATAGCATGTGGGTAGCTTACTAGACAGGGGGTTCAGGCTCTAGTGCGCGCACACACACATACACACACACATACACACACACACACACACAGAGCGGGGAGGGGGGACAGAGACAGAGAGAGAGGAAAAAAAGACAACTAAGTGTAAGGTCTAATCTCAGCCTTCTCACTAACTTGCTGTGTGACCTTGAGCAAGTCATCTCCCCTCTCTTAACTGATTCAAAATTATATTGAAGACTAGATAAGACAAGGTACCATAAGGGCACCAAATATACATATATATATATATATATATATATATATATATATATGTATATGATATGTGATATATGATTATGATATATATTAGTTGTTAAGTAAATAACAGCAGAGGCAAAATTCCTTACCTAAGAGCTATCTATGTCCTTTCGTGAGAACAGGAGGATCTGCTGTATAACCTGACAGTTGGTTCTTCTCCCCAGGAGGGCAAATCCATCATGTTTAGCAACCCCTAGCCTCCCCCACCTGGTATAAGGTTACTGGGGGGTCATGCCCCACAACCCTGCCTCCATTTTCTAGAAAGATTCTCCACATAAGAGGCCTCAAGCCCCCACCCTAGCCCCATGTGGCCCCTAGAGGCTTCTTGGTGACATAATGACCGTCTCTGACCTTTCTGATGGCCTGTGTTCCCTCTAGCCAGAAAATTTCTATGATCCTATGACCCCTACAAGCCCTACCCTGCTAATGGCTTTATGATCTTCCCCCATTGATTTCTCCCTTTGCCCTCCCTGCCCCACAGACCCCTTTCAGTAGGTTCTCGTCAAAATAAACAACATTTATGACCAGAACAAGATTCAAGGTCCACACTGCAAACAAATGCTGAGCCCTTTGAAGGTACCTGGGGAATCCATCATGTTCTGGGGCATCCTGGGGTGTGATGCTCCCCAGGCCCAGGGGAAGCAGGCTGGAAAGGGGCTCTCTGGATCAGGATTTAGGATCCAAGACTTCTGTACCATATCTGGGTTCCCTCTTCAGTAGCAGACCCTGCAGGGGACAGGGCAGGAAGGGAAAGGAGGGACTGTGCACTGCTGGGGCTGAGATGTCCCTGTGGCCAAAGCCTGACTCAGAATGCCATCAGGGGAGGAGATAAAATGAGAGGGAAGAAAGAAAAAGACAAACAGAATGGGCAGATACAGAAGAGCACACACAAAAGCATCACAGCTCAGACCTGCCAGGGCCTCTCTCAGGCCTAACCATTATCCCAATGCTCACTTGCACAAAGGAGTAACAGCAACCATATTGGCACAGTGTTCCTAAAGAAAAGTGGTCCAGGCTGTGTGCCTAACTTAGTGGGAGAGTGCTTGCCTAGAATGTGTAAGGCCTTGGCTTCTACCCCCAGCTAGGAAGAAGGAAGAAAAGGAAGGGAAAAGAAATGTAAACCCTGTTTTAGATTGCCTGGGCAGGATGGCCAAAGGAAGAAAGGAGAAAGTGGGAAAGAAAACCAGTCTTAGAGGATCTAAAAATCAACCCAACTTAGTGCTAATACTCGGGGAAAAGCGGGCACCCTCCACCAGGATGAACCCTTTCTACCCATTCCCCTAAACACCCTCCAACAGGAGACAAAGGGATGCAGGGACAGCCAGCAGGGTTTGTCTCCAAGCCTCAGCCTGGCTCAGCCTCCTCCTGTGGATTTGTTTTCAAGGGGGACTGGTACTGTTGTTAGAGAATATTAATGTGGAATTCCCAAAGGCCCGGGCCTGAGAGCAGCTTTCCAGGACGCATAGCTCAATGCTTCCTTCAGCATCAGAACTGGGCCACCGGCCTGGGGGCTGCTGTTCTCTGAATCCCAGGTGGGGGAGGGAAAGAGCGCTCCACCCAGGATCTGTGCCTTCTCATTTTCCCTGCTAAAAATAGCATGTTATCAAAAACAGGTTAGATGAGGAATCAAGGCAGGAAATATGTGCCTAGCTGAAGCTATCTATCCCATTGATCAGGGAGCTTACAGCATTCATATATGTGTTACATCATTAAAGCTGGATGAGTGAGTCAGAGAAATAGAAGCTGGAGATGCAGGTATTTCCAAAATGATTCTCTTTCTAAATTGAAACAATATTTTTAATGACTTTTTATGATCTCCAACTGTATTTAGAATGGTCAGGAGAGGACTTGCAGGTTGAGTTCGGTACTTTATATATAAAAAGTCCTCCAGGACATAAAATTTTAGGGGTAAAAGAACCTCGGAGATCATCTGGACCAGTGTTTCTTAACCTTGGTTGAACATGGAATCAATCCTCTGGGAGTGTTCTTTGGTTTTTTAAATAAGATGCTAGGGACCTCCCTCCAGAGATAGAGTCCAGATACCTAGGTTTAAAAAAAACAAACCAAAAAGACTTCCCAGATGGTTGTACTGTTGTAGTCTGGGAAACGAACTACCCATGTAGGCCAACACTTCACTTTATGGATAGACTCACACACAGCTGACCTGTAGCAGAAGGAGGACCAGAGGAGCTGATTGACTAGCCCAGCCCATAGTCATCTCTCTGGAGTGTTTCTGAAATGAGTTACTAAGGTGGGCATGGTAGTACAGGGCTGTAATCTCTGGACAGCACAAATTCTACTTAGTCTACTAAGTAACCTGGTCTACTTAGTAAGATCCTTCTGAGAGGGGAAGACAAAACGAGGGGGTGGGGGGAGATTGAGAGTTCTTGTGAGGGCATCTGTCTGCACAAACCAGCATTCCAACTGCAGCCCCCATCCCTGCACTTTCATGTTTTGTCAGAGCACAAGACTGACATTTCTACCCCGTTCCTCTAAGCTTCCCATCTTAACACTGGATTCCTGAAGGGAAGATATGTGAAATGCCCAGTTCTATATCTGTCCCTCAACCAACAAGGGTCCCAGAGCAATTCTTGCTCTTTGGTTAGATGAAACAGAGGAGCAAACGTCAGCGTACGGGTGGCAGTGGCCATGTGCACACATATACAGACAAGATGTTTAGGTACCTGTGCAAGCCTCCTCAGAACACGGCAGTGAGAATATTGACATATGTACATGTAAAGATCCATGTGTGGTTTCATACCCATGCTGCTGTTTCTGTGACAGTCTAAGTATGTGTACCAAAAAAATGTCTAAATACATTATGGAATCTGAAATTATGCCTTACGTATGCCTTGGTACATGGACCTGGAATGGTATACAAGTGTATAAAGCTAAATTCACATTTACATTTGCCTGTGAAAGGACATAGATGAAGATCTGTAATATGGCAGGCCTGCAGTGTGACTGTGTGTGACAGGCAGTCTGTGTGTGTGAGAGACGGTGTGGGTTTATGTGCGAGAGAGGTTTCTGCCGTTTCTACCACACTTCTAAGTAATCACTGGGAAATGTATGTGTCGGGAAACAATATCTTTCATGCTTAAATATGTCTCGGCATATATAAATGAAACACGATATTGTGCCAGGCGAGATGCTGCACATTAGTGTTGTTTATCATTGATAGAATTAAATAACCCATGCAAAACCCTGGTAGCGTTTCTTACAGTTTTATTTAACACTGTTTTGGCCAAGCAGGATTTGGCTGACGCATATGCACTGCAGGTTACTGCAATAAATGTAAAATCTGGAGATTATAACATACAAGGCATGAAAGGTGTACTAGAAGAGTGTTTTCTAAAAATTCCAAACTGTCCCCACCTTTCTTTGGGCCCCCCTTCTTCGCTTTCTTTCTTCAACTCTGGTTAAGGCCATCCCTTCACAGTTTGCTAGAAGGCCTCTCTGCATCTGTGGTAAAAGGAAATAAAGTGGAGGTGAGGATTTAGGGCTTGGGGGGTTGGGGGGGGGAGATAACACTGCAGGCTCTGGGTCTGGAATGTGTCTGCTCCTCCTAGTCTGTCAGAAGGAGGCCCAAACCCGAATGTAAGACAGGGAGACCAAAGCAAGCATCTTTACAGCTTCTGCATGCCCTCGGCCTGACTTACAAAGTTATTCATTTAGAAGAAAGAAAACAGACTGCATTTATCAAATTAGTGGTAAATCCTTCCTGAGAAGATTCAGCAAATCAGATCCTGCTTCTTTTGTTTAAGGAGAAGTTATATTCTTGCTGTGGCCCAAATGAGAACAGGCATGCACCCAGGCACAGACCTGCCAGCTCACCTTCAAGACTGAAGGGTGAAGGCCCAGTGCCCATGGTGGCTCAGGCCTTTAATCCCAGCACTCAGGAGGCAAAGGCAAGTAGATCTCTGTGAGTTCAAGGCCAGCCTAGTCTATCTAGTGAGTGCCAGGACAACCAGTGGTATATAATATGACCCAGTCTCAAAAACCCAAAAACAAACAAAAGAATGAAGGTTTAGCCAGTTGTGGTGGCACATGCCTTTAATCCCAGCACTTGGGAGGCAGAGATGAGACTACAGAGCAAATTTCATAACAGCTAGGGCTGCACAGAGAAGCTGTCTCCAAGAGTAAAACAAAAAGCATGAAGGCTGGTCAGAGTGCTCAGATGCCAGCTCTGTTTCCATTACGAATGACCCAAGGCAAAGCAAAGCTAACCAGCTGGGAAATCAGGGTCTCCATCTGTAAGGCCCAACAACAATGTGAGTAAGAAGATGCTGGAACCATGAGCTCACTAGCCACTGACACCGAAAAGAAGTCACATTTTGTCCCCGAGAAGATAGAGAAATGACACTTGAGGTTCTTCTAAGTTTACCCAGGACTCCACCTGGAACCTGCATGTTCTCTGTGATGCTCTGTTGCTATCATGCCTGGGCTCCGTTTGAGTAAGACTGATGGATCTGTGGAACTCCTCCCTCTACCCATCTCCCTGCCCTTGAAGTTCCTCTTATTATCTTCTGTTCTACCCAAGCCTCCCAGCACAGTGAGGCCAGGGAAGCTGAGTCTAACCCAAGCAGCAATTGGACTCACCCCTACTCTGTGAATACTATCATTACCAGCTAAGTAGTCACAGCACTATCTTCTCAGACAGCCTCCAGCTTCTCTCTATCAACAAAGGTGGCAGCCAACCTGAGTGTGGACAGCTGAATGGCAGGACTGTGTCATCTTCTCGCTGCTGAAGTTAGGAAGTTGGTCCTCCAAGGTGGCCTCCTGACACAATACAGAAAGAAGAAAAAGAAGTAAAGAAGTCTCCTAATGTTTGGATTCAAAGTCTGATCAGTAGAAAGCATCACACACACACACACACACACACACACACACACACACACCATCACACACATACATACACACGAGCATGCACACACACATACCCACATACACACACACCTACACACACACGAGCACGCACACACACCTACACACACACACACCACACACACATACATACAGAGAGAGAGAGAGAGAGCCTCCACAAAGAAAAATCATGAATCATCTCCATGACTGAGCATCTCAGGGTTTGGTAATATTCTCAGAGGCCCAAGGTTTTCAGCCAAATCCCAGGTCTAAGCACAAGGACACTGCATAAATCCCTCCCCTTATGAAAGGCCAGTCTGAGCAGATGGGACCACTCTTAAGTAAACTGGAGAGCCTTCCTTTGCCTGGCTCAAAAAGAGAGGCAGGGGGGCTGGCCCTCCCATCCTGGGAGCAGGAAGCCAGCCTACTAGCAGAGGCAGAAGCTGTTAAATCTGCAGTTCATGCTCACATCTCCAACTTATCTCTCTGGGGGAAGGTATCCATTCCTTTGACCACACAATGAGGCTGCTGCAGTGTAAGTGGTGACCAGAGGTGAGAAATCAAACAGCTCGGAGACCTGACCAGGCAGCAGAAGCTGAGAAGCAAAGACTCCTCCACCACAGTTTATCTCCAGACCAAATCTGGGGACATCACCTCCCAGCCACCCCTCTTACTGATAACCACCTCATTGATATTCATAAAGAAGATATTTTAGTGAAGAAGAAAGAGATAAGTAATCAGTGGAGGTAGAGGGCATCTTGTAAGTTTTGTCCACCCTCGACCGCTATAGTGCCAACTTTCACTCTGGGGCCTGCCCTTTTCCCCAGGTGTGTCAGGAAGACACAAGGCAGGTGGATGGAGAAAGAGACAGACTCAGGCACCCCAGGTGCTCACCAAGAAATGCACAGACTGTGAAATTACACCAGGGCTGGACAACTTACCACCATGCATGAACCCTTGGGGTACTGAAATAATTAACTTGCTAATCAGCTACACCTTGCTCTTTCCTTTCTTCCTGGAAAAACAAAAAATGCAAATCGCCTTCCTATGTCAGTCACTCGGAAACAAATGATGCTTTTGAAGAAATACACCCTCTGCTACAGCACAGACTGAAATGGGTCCTGGTGTGCCCTGCTGCCCCCCCACCCCACCTCTCGCCCAGCACTGCCCACCTGGTTTCCGAGAGCACAGAAGAGACAGAACATTTCTGAAGATGCAGGGCTTTTCTATCCCAGCAGAGCCTTCCCATCTCTACTAAGCTTTCTCGCTTGGGCCCTCTTTAGCCTGCTTGCTGGCGCTAAACAGCCAAGATCCATGTGGAGAAAAGAGGATTGATTAGAATCGTCGTAATAATCCCTGGCATTCGTCCGGCTTTAGCAGTTACAAAGTGTTTTCACACATTATCTCATTCGGTCAGAGGAAGTCAGAGCTGGAAGGGATGTGGGCAGTCATTTAGCTCAATCTTCTGCATACAGATAGGGAAACTGAGGCCCAGAAAGGTTAAATAGCTTCTTCAAAGGCCGGTGACAGTGTGGCCAGGTAATCCTGTTCATTGTCTAGAACCTCTTGTGCTGCCTGAGGTCCTCTGAAACAAGGTGAAGAATATAAATGGCTTTCTGCTGCATAACAGATATAAACCAGCACGTCAAACAATTAATAAGACGTAAAATGAATGAAAGTCACTCCCATAAGCAGTGGCCTCTGCAGGGGGGAGGGGGGAGGCTCCCAAGGAGGGAAGATAGTGAGTCCCAGTCCAGAAGCGACATGCTAATGCAAAGACTCTTTCCTGACACTGTCTCTCTGTATGCCCTCCCTACACCCCGCCCCCATCTTCTGGATTTTAAAAATATGAAAGTTATATACTTTGTGGTTTGGGGCTTAATGTGGGGCAAGTTGGCAGGAAGGAGCTTTTCTTGGATTCTAATCTGGCACCCACACTGGAGGATTCACAGCGTAATGGAGTTGTATGTGCACATGGATGTCCACGCAAGACATTAGACGTAGCGGTAAAAAACGTGCATCTTGATCCTTGTACATCTGATAATTTGCAAATTAATGGCTCTTTCCTTCCAAGGCTCTGAGAAAATAAAAAAAGGGGGTGAGTGGGATGTGGGGATAAAAGACCGAAACCAGAAATATAAATAGGGCAAAAGAAGCCACACAGACACAATTCTGCCAGGAATGTATTTCTCTGTGAATGGCACATGTTCATGCTTCCTCTGCTTCCTGTGGCTCTTAATTTAAAGATAAGACTGCTTTGGTCCTTAGATGCCTGTTCTATTTGCAGATATATTTATAAATGTGCAAGACACCATATCTAGGTTCTAGGTTAATTCGTCCCTTCTCACCTCTTCATCTGCCTTCTAAAACAAGTCTCCCTTTGACTGTTAGTGGAACTTCTGTCTGCCCCTATTGCCCCAGCCCGTTGGAAGGTAAGCGGTTCCTTTGTGTGTTCGTTTATTACTAAGCCCAACTCTTTTCCCTCTAAAACTCCTTCTTCTCCCTGTTGAGCTGACCATGCTTGTGGATTTATGAAGAGAGATGTTTTAGCAGAAATCCCCCAGAGTGTCCCATCAGCCCTAAATCCCAGGCCCGCTCACTCCCCCCCAAGACCCCATGACACACAGCATGCCAACACGGCTTCCTCTTGCCTATGCATTAGCCATCCATTGTGGCAACCTGACATCTCTCACACATAAAACCGTAAGAGAGAAATAAAATATCTGTCTCTTGGCGAAAATAAAGCTTTGCCTCCCTCCTGATGTATAGGATATAAAATAAAGCCTCGGCTCCAATAGTGGCTTTTCCTTATGCCGGAGTTGCCTTTGCACACGCGGAGACAATGGAGACGGATGGCGTGGGACGAGGCCCAGCCTCCTGGGGCCCCCTTCACTCTCTTTTATTATAGTCTCTCTCCACCTCCCTGCCTTCTTCTTTCTTCTTCACTTTCTTTCCTTTCTGGTTTCTATTTGCCTTTTATATGCCCTTCTCTTTCTCTGCCCTGAAATTTTAAATTTTATTTCTTTTGCTTCTCTCTCTCTTTCTTAAAGCATGACAGCAGTGCCAAGTGTCTCACCTTCTCTAACACACCAGCCACCTCTCTCGGTCGCTCCATCACCCTCAATTCTCTCTGGACCTCTAGTCCCTATAAGTAATTCTGCTGTTACTGCTTGGGGACTTGCTTTGGTCAAATGTACAAATGCCCCCAAGGGGCAATTAAGAATTGTGTTTAGTGAAGCTCTGGGTCTCCCCCTCCCAGGAAGTTGTGTCCCCTCCACCCTAGTCTCTGAATCTATTTACTTAGCCTCTGAGTAAGCCAAGAGAGCAACTCTGCTACCTCATGACAGTTGACATTCACCTCCCAAAGACTGTAAGTTTAATCAGAGACACATAGTGGGCCTTGGATCCTTTCAGCCAACTTGGTTACCAAATTGCAGATCAGTCCGCTGCTTCTGCTCCTCAGTCCTGAGACCTGAGGGTGCAGTGGGGGAAGCATACTGGGCTTTCTCCATGCCCACATAGACTAGAACAGTCACACAGGCACAGGAGCATAGCTACCTGCCTGCCTTCCCACCCACTACACATTCTTTCCTACCCCACAGTGACCGCCTCATTTCTCCTTTGTCCCCAGAGACCTCATCCTTCCCAGAAGACAAATGCTCTGTGGACTCCATGTCTCAGTGGGTTTGTACAACTCTACAAGTTTTTCCTCATTCTTGCTCTAGCCTCACCCCTTCTCAAGCTGTTCCCCAGCCGTCCTAAACCTCCCTGGCTCTGTCAGGAACCTCAGGGTGCATCCATCCTAGGTCCTGGAAGAAGAAACAGTAATGGAGAGCAGCTCATGACCTTCCTTGGGGGAGAACAGGAGAGGCAGAGCTGTTGACTGCCATGTGGGCTATGTCTAGCAGAGGGGCAGTGGGTGGCTTTTAGCTGAAAGACCTTAAGTCCCAGGTAAGGAGCTGTAGAAGGTCCCCAGGATGTATGATCTGGTCACTGTAAGCCAAGAAAATCTTTGTTAACATTGCCCCAAACCTGGACAGTCAAGGCAGTAACATCTGTTGAACTCTGTCCAAAAAGAAGGGAGGTGTTGTGGGAGCTTAGAGCTGCCAACTTCAGAACAAACTCATTCTGGGTTCCAAAGGCTGTTAGGTTTGGAATCTCTCTCTCTCTCTCTCTTCCCACTTGATATCTCTCCGGATATCAGCAGTGACCACCACCATTAGGTCAGGGGAGAGAGTCAATTAGTGAGAGGATTAATTACTCCGAGGTGGGAGCCCCGTTTGTCTTCCTTACAGATGTGAGTGTGTGCTCAAACAGAGGAGCACGGGCACGGGCACGCACCCAAATACACATTGTTGTCAAGCCGTCTAAGACGTTTTATTTATTTGTTGGATTTCTGCCCGGTGCTGCTCACACAGTTTCCACAGGCGCTAAGTCTTCCACCAAACAGACTCCAACCTCCTTTTCTCTGGCCCAGAAATGTGCCTGTCACACACGCAGCTCACTGGAGTCCACCCAGTGGAGGACCCTGACTGGGAGTTTCAAGATTCTCAACTTTTAGCTTCTCTCCACTACTTTTTTATTTTATTTTTTGAGAGACAGTGTTATTCTGTAGCTGGTTCCAGCCTGGACATCACTGAGTAGTAACCGTGAACTCAAGTACTGGGATTACAGGAGTGGACCATCACAAAGGGTGCCTTTTCCATCGCTTTGCTTCACTCTTCCATGTGCTTCTCTTGACACATCTTCCCTTCCTTTAAACCCTCTCGCCTTTTAATGATTGCCTTCTTTTCTTCCCGCCCTTTCCATTCACTTCTATCTCCTTCAACGCACCCTCTCCCTTCCAAGGCTACCACTGTTCCGCTCGCTGCACTGAGATCAGCACGCTCCGCTCGACCTCGCAGCTCTCCCCGCGCCCCTCCCCGTGCTCAGAATCCCCCAGCCCTCGTGGGAAGCTTGGATTGTTTACCCAGGCCAGGTGCACACCGTGACACCTGGTGCGATACTGCTCTTTCTTGGCCTCGCTGTCCCATCCTTACACTGCCCCAGCCCGGCTTGGAAAATGCCAACAGGAGAAAGGTACACTCAGGAGCACCGTTGCAAGACCCACCTCCCCCCAGCTTCTCACCTTCTGTAATTCAGTGGCGGGAGCAGGCACCTTTGCTCGGATTGTGGTTCCTGTGTGGGAAAGTGTTGAGAATAACGATCTGTCTCCCTCTCTTACAACTCCCTCACTATTCGGTTCAGGGAAGACAATGATATAAACTAGAAAGTACTGCACGTTAAGAGCGCGAGCCTCGAGAGAGGAGAAGGGAAAGAGGCGGGGGACAGCGGATCAGAGAGACTCCAGCTGAGCAGTTCCCTGTGTTGCATAAACTGGGTCTTCACAGGTCTGTGTGAGTTTGTGTGGCTTCCAGATGGCAGGGGTCGATGGTGCATCTAGCTGGCCCCTTCCTCCTCTCCCCCCAAGCCCCCCACAGTGCTGCTGGATAGGCAGTTTCTGTGGCTGGCAACCCCAGGAGCCTCCTTTTGCCTCCTTGCCCTTTTCTGGAGACCACGATTTGGACTGGAGGAAGGAAGCCAGGGGCTGCTCTGGGAATTAAATAGCAACCGACAGAACTAAAAGAGAATGGTCCCAGTTTGGCGGGGTGAAGAATAGGGGTACAAGGGCAGTGGATCCAGGAGGTAAAGGAGATCAGCGATGTCTGAGAGAGGACTGGCTGAATGTACCCCAGCCCCAGTTCCGAAACTGCATCTCTCTCCTTTCACGCTGATTTTTGAGAAATCTTCTCCGAAGACAAACCTTGCACTGTGGAAGCCACTACCTGGGCCCTCTTCGACCTTCTCCTACTATGACTTGGGAGTCTGGTGGAGGGGATTTTGTGATCGCTGAATGATGACCAGGCGCCCAAATTGAATCTCAGGACACCCGCCCAGGTATAAGTGGGTGAGGCTCTATGTGACTTTGAGGGATGGAGGAGTGTACTTGAGACCGTGGACTGCATGGTGGTGTGGGTGAAGAGAGGTTGGGAACCTGCCTGAGCTCCATGGATTCAGAGATGGTGGAAAGCTGGGTCAGTTTTCTCTCCTTGTCTCCACTACTGATTACATTTCAAAATAAGAGCTCAATGGAAACGAAAAGAAAAAAAAGAAAAGAAACGTTAGTCGTGTGTGCTGTCATGGTGGAAGCGTTAAATCTGGATTTTAAACATAGAATCAAGAAGCCAAAAGACATGCCTTGCATTGCGTTCTTACACACACACACACACACACACACACACACCCCAGAATCCGGGATTGGCTCACCGGGCCGGTTTTTCTCACCATCTGGACACCGAGACAAACAGAACATTATGCCCTAGAATCCGTGTCCTGTCTTTGCCCAACTCCCATCCTCTAAAAGGAGTCCGTTCTCTCATATCTGGGTCTCAGAGTCGTTGCACCCCAAATCAGTATAACAACCTCTCCCGGACTACCGACCGAAGGGGAGGGTCGGAAAGGGCAGGCAACGGGATCCAGAAGTCGCCCTACAGGTTCCCGCGACAGCAATTTCCTAGATCCCCCCCTCCTTCTCCGGAGCCCCTCTGCTTTGCAAGTGAAGTAGCCCAGCTGTGCTCAGTGTGAGCCACCGGGGATCTGTGCGGCTATAGACTCCTGAGAGGGATGTTTGAGTACACGGCGACCGCAGCTACCTCGGGAACAGATTGGGTGGAGAATGTAGGGACCGATGGTCCCTTTTCTTTGGCAACCCGCTTGGGAGTCCTGGGGTAACCAAGGATCCCGCAGTCCTCCGCACTTGGCGTGTCCGGAGGTGTCCGAATACTGGATGCTAGTCGACTTGTTCCAGGAAGTGTCGGGTCCGCAGGAAGATCGCGATGGCCAGTCTACACCCGCAGAGCCCGCCCGTTAGGTGGGAGGGCCACCTTCTAACCCCTGCTCTGTCCAGAGTCCAAGCCTGGGAAAGACCAGGAGAGGAATTGATGCGCGGGAGCTAACCAGCTTGGCTGCGCTACTTTGGTCCGCAGCTGCTGCATGCTAGTTTGTAATGTGGACAGGGGTACGGAAAATGCATTGAAAGTCTGGCACTCCGAGGTCGGGGGTGGGGTGGGGGTGTAGGGGCAGATCGCCAAGGAAGCGTGAGGCAGGCCGTGGTGGGTTGGGTTTATAAAGAACATGCCGGTGGGAAGGAGAAGGCTGCTGAAGTGCTTAGGGGATGTCAGGAGGTGCAAGAGGAAGCAGAAAAGGGGGCGTTGGCACACTCCTGAAAAACAACAATGAAATCCAACACAAAGCCCAAATCATTGCAGCTTCTTCTCTCTTCGCTGGAAGAGGGTATTCTGTTTGTGGATCCGAATTCACGGCCAGTCCAACTGCGTTTCCGCGCGCTTTTCTCCAAATTTAGCCCTATGGAAGATCTGCCAGATGAAGTAACTCAGAGGGCAGATTCTGAAATATCATCTAGATATGGCTGCAGGGCTACCCTTATTCCCTTCCAAATTTGATCAAAGGCGCCTTCCTAGCATCTCCTCCTCCAAATAGGAAGCAAAAGTAGCACGACTTTGAGATAAATTTGGTGTTTTTTTTTAAAAATCAGTCGTTACGGAATCTTGGCGTTATAACTTGAGTGCGCCTGGGAACTAGAATGACTCTTAAAAGCTCAAGTCCTTCAAGACCAGCTTAAGACTCCCACAGCTAGGCAGAGTCGACCCCGCCCGAATAGGAGGTGACCGGGAGTTTATAACGCAGACAGAATTTGTAAAGTGTGCTATCTATACCTAAGGAGTTAACTCTGATAGGAATGGTCCGCTCCTGTCTGAAGAAACAGAGTCGCTGGAAGCCCGGAAAAGGGACGGACTAGGAGCCAGGCATACTGCAGCTAGAGGGCTGCAAGCCAACCTCCCCAGCAGCCACGGAGCTGTTCCCCGCCGCTACCACCTCCCCCAGCTGCGGGAGCCCCGCGGTTTCCCACCTAGTCATTTGTTTTTGTTTGTAAAAGGTGTCTCCGGATCACAATTTTCTCACAACTTCTCGCCAGAGTTGCAGCTCCTCACCCGAAGAGCTTCTCCACCCACTCCTTCTCCCACCCTGGCGCCGCGCCTCCGGTTTCCCCCAGCCCCCATCAGGAAATCGCCCGAATCAACTTTCCAAGAGAGCGCAGCGGGAGATCAACACTCGTGTCTCCCAGACACCCTGCGGGGTGGACTTTGGATGGACTGGGGGAGGGGACACCGAAAGAGAGACAGGAGGGAGATTAAGCTGCCAAGCGCCCCCTACCTCTCCAAAGACTCGAACTGTGAGGGGGGGGAAGCGGGGGGAGCAATTTCCAGTCCCAAAGAGCAAGGGGAGGGCTATCAACACCTGGTGAATTGCAAAGCTAGAATACTAGGACCTCCCAGGCTTCCAGACTCAGTTGCACTCTAACCCCAACAAGGTTTTTCTTTTCTTTTTTTTTTTTTTCTTTTAAAGGATCTCCTTTACCCACTTACGGAAATCTAGCTGCCTCCGCGCCTTCTCCGCGCCTCCTCCCGCCTCCTCTCAATCCCTGACACTGAAACCGACGCCTCACCAAACCTGGAAGGGGCCAGGACATCTCGCTGCCTGTCGCCGGCACCGCGCGGGGCCACCGCCACTGATCCTCTAAACGCGCTCTCCCCGGCCAGGGGATGCAGGATGGTTTACAGAGGGACCGCGAGCCGCTGATTGGTCGCAGGCCGCCGTGACGTCGGCGGGCGCTGCATTAAGGCAAGGGGGCTTCCAAGGCTCAGCCAACAGCCAGGAGCAGTGACCGAGCCGCTGGAGCTGGGTAAAGACGCGCCGAAGATTGGGCCAGGAGACCAGGCACCAAGGGACGCGCGTCCGGGGAGAACCAAGGAGAAACCCGCGGGCCGGACGGCGACACCGGCGAGACTCGCCGAACGGTTCCGACCGCCGGCCTCCCGTAGCAGCTGCACCGGGACGTTATTCTAAAGCTCTCCAAGGCGCCCCTCCCCTGCCTCCTCCCGTTGAACGAGAAAAGAAAAAGAGAGGGAAAAAAGAAAGGAAGGAGACTAGAAAGAAAACCCAGATTTGCCACCACAACAAAAAAAGAGGAGAGAAAGGAGGGGGAAAAAGTGAAGCCACTGTGGGGCTGGAACGCAGGCAGCGGGAGCGTGGGCCGAGCGATGCGGGGCTGCGCGCCCAAGCGGCCGCGAGTTGTGACTGAAGCCAGGATGCACGGCCAGGCGCGGTGAAGAACCTCCGCGAAGGAGTTCAGGCGCGGGCAGGGCCGCCCGGAGGACGCGGAAGGCCGCCTGGCAGGCCACCGGCCGAGGTGACAGGGCTGGGGCGGTGGGGAGCCAGTGAGTGCGCCGGGCTGCGTCCGCCCGAAGTTGTCCCTTTCCATTTTTGACTTGGAAAAAAAAAGAAAAGCTCTCCTAAAAAAAAAAAAAGAGGGGGGGGGTGTCTCAACAACAACTACAATCAACAAAATCTCCTATCCAGCCCGCCCTCTCCCCCACCCCTCGGCCTGCCCCCGCCCCCTCCCCAGGCTCAGCGCGGACGCCCAGAGCGTCCGGACTTGCTGCAAGAAGCCGGCGATGTAGGATCCAAAGCTTTCTACTCCTGTGTTCTTTTCTTTCCGTGGGTTTTTTTCTTTTTCTTTTCTTTTTTTTTTAATTTTTTTTATTTAAGGGGAAACCCGGTGGTGGGCAGTCTGGCACGCACACAACCTGCCTTCATACTCCGACAAAAGCAGATGCACTTTGACTTCTGACAGCTCTACCTCAAGCCGGAGAGAACCCAGCGTCGCTTTCCCGAACCCCGGGCTCTTGGCGTCTTCCTTTACGTCTGTTTCAATTTTATTTATTTCCGTCCCGCCGCCTTTCTCAGTGACCTTCACTCCTTCGCGGGCTTTGGGTAGAAGAGCCGCTTTCTTGAGACTGATTTTTCTCGCCTGGCAAGCTGAGGTGGCGCTGCTTCACCCGGTGGCCCCGGGATTCCCGGGCTACCCCCTGCTAGCCTGGTCTCTCCCCTTTTGATTTGCTGGTGCGGGCTTTTACTAGTCCCGCTTGAGCCGGTTTCTTCTTTTTGGAGGAGCTGGGGAACTCAGGCTGATTGTCTTCTGGAGTCAACCCCTCGGCTCCACTTGTCCTGTCGCTCCGGGCCTCACCGGACCAAACCAAAGACGATGGTGCACTGTGCGGGCTGCAAAAGGCCGATCCTGGACCGTTTCCTCTTGAACGTGCTGGACAGGGCCTGGCATGTCAAGTGCGTCCAGTGCTGTGAATGTAAATGCAACCTGACCGAGAAGTGCTTCTCCCGGGAAGGCAAGCTCTACTGTAAAAACGACTTCTTCCGGTGAGTACTACCCTCCTGCGCCTCTGCTGCTCCCTCCCTACGGGCCCTAGCGGGCAGCTTCGGATCAGAGGTCAGTGTGGCCTCGGCAGCAGCGTTAGAAGCTGCCTCTCACTCCGGCGGCCAAGTCCCCCGGCAGCTGGCGTACCGAGGTAGCGGTCCTAGTTAGTACTGGAAAGTGAGGTCCGGCTTCGACTGCACGTGCCTGGGAAGAAAGTCTGAGCTGGTTGCAGCTCAGAAGCCCCTCCGAGCCGCGGGAGAGTTAGAGCTGGGTTGCAGCTCCAGCTTGCCTTTCCTGAAGCCAAGCTCTCCAGCAACCAACCGCCTTTTCCGGGCCTCCCGGGTTGCTGGCTCTCCAAGTTGAGCTCGTTCCAGCCACTGCCTCTTCCTTCTCTGAGCGATCTTGTCGGAAATGCGGAGTCCGGGTGTCCCGGAAAGCCGAAACAAAGAGTCCTACCTGGAGGCCAATCCTGTATGCCTGGGGGTCTCTCCAAACGCGAATTGGCCTCTGAGCGTAGACCTGGGAGAACCATACTGCTTGGGCTTTGGCCTCGGCCCAATGCCCAGCGCCGGCTCCTCTTCATGGCCTTTCCAGCCAATGCCCCACAAGTAGGGCTACCTCCTGGTGGACTCGTGGCTCGTTAGAAGCGGGAAAATTTTCCTGTTTACCATTTTACTTGTATTTTCTTAAACTCATTATTTGCTACAAAAACAACAGAAAAAAATGGCCCCAAATATAAATTGTATTTCCCACTGGTTTGAAATCCCACATTTCACTCCGCTATTTTGGTCTTGGTTCGTGATAATAGATAAAATCTGGGGGAGAGTTCGAAGTCACCCGGCCCCCATTGTCCAAAGGCCTGGAAAGCGCAATCCCTAGTGGCGGTTCAGGACGCGCGTGGCTTGTGTTTTCGAGAAAACTGTGAAGCAAAGCGCGGTCGAAGCTGCTACTGCGGAAAAGCTGAGCTTTGGAGCTTCCGCAGACTGCGCGGGGTTTTACTCTTCAAGGCTGGATTAGAGTGGGAGAGTGTAAGCCACCACACCGGCTTGCCGGGGCCCTCGAGGCCTTGCTAGCGGCAAAGCTCAGCGGGGCACCTAAAGCCGGCTCAACCCGGCTGAGACTCCCGCTTGCGCCAATCTGCCAGGCTTTATCTCTCACGAACGTGGCAGCAGCCCAGCTACAAGCCACTAAGGCTCCCGGCGTTAGTGTTTGTTTACCCACGGCGGGATCGGACCTTGCCAACCCCCTGCCCGTGCGCAGGTCCTTTTGTGGTGAAAGAAAGGCAAAGCTAGCAGAATAGAACCGGGCATTTCTACTAAGCTCTTAACATAAATTTGACTTCTCTAAATCTAATCGGGAAATGTGTGCTCCGTTTCCCTTCTGCCCCCGCAGATACTTGGAAGCCATTTCTCGCGATGCTTTTTTTTTTTTTTTAAACCTGGGGGTAATGTCTAGGTATGAGGTTAGAGTTAGGGGGCAGTTTGGGCCTTAACTCTAACAGAAGATACTTCCTCCCTTCTCCCTGGTGTCCGCATTCTTTCCTGCTTCCTCGATTGCTTAATAAATAAATTATTATATTCATTTCATCTCTTTTCCTCCGTGTCCTCCTCCCCCTCAACTTCTTCCCTAACTGTGTTTATTTCGTCCGGTCTCCTGTACTTCCTAACCTCTGTCCACCCTACGCAGATGTTTCGGTACCAAATGCGCGGGTTGTGCGCAAGGTATCTCTCCAAGCGATCTGGTTCGGAGAGCGCGAAGCAAAGTGTTTCACCTCAACTGCTTCACCTGCATGATGTGTAACAAGCAGCTTTCCACTGGCGAGGAGCTCTACATCATCGATGAGAACAAGTTCGTCTGTAAAGAGGATTACCTGAGCAACAGCAGCGTCGCCAAAGAGAACAGCCTCCACTCGGGTGAGGCCAGGACTCCCAACTGGCGAGGGGGAGGGTTATCTGGGGAGGAAAGCCGGCCCTGCTCATCAATCCTTTCCCTCTCCCCAGCCACCACAGGAAGTGACCCTAGTTTATCTCCGGATTCCCAAGACCCATCACAGGATGATGCCAAGGACTCTGAAAGTGCCAACGTGTCAGACAAGGAAGGTGGTAGCAATGAAAATGATGACCAGAACCTAGGTGCCAAGCGCAGGGGACCACGGACCACGATCAAAGCCAAGCAGCTGGAGACGTTGAAGGCAGCCTTTGCAGCTACGCCCAAGCCCACACGCCATATCCGTGAGCAACTGGCCCAGGAGACTGGCCTCAACATGAGAGTCATCCAGGTCAGAGTCCTGGTTTGCCACTTTGTCTCTTAAAGGCTCACATGGCCACCAAGTGAATCTAGGCTGAGTCTGGGAGAGCCCAGAGTTCTTGGGATCCGGAGAAGTGAATGGGAGGAGGCCTCAACCAGGGGAGTAGGAAGTCTCCCTGATACAATGGAATATGAGAAAAAGCCCACAGAGGTGACAGGTGCCAAAGGCCAGGGGATGGCTTGGGAGTTTAGCGCAAAGCCTGAGGAAAGCACCAATGTCCGACACCACAATGACAACAGCAAGCATCAATCTTTCTGAACACATCCTGTCCCTCTCCCACCCTTGTTAAGGAGCAGAGAGGTATCTGTGAGCTTGAGAGTTATTCAGTTCCTCTGGTTTCTGCATAACAAGATCTCCCTCTAATCCCCCAACTCCAAATTTGTGAGTTTTATACCCTAGAGATAAACCCTAGAGCAGAGACTTGCCCTCCCCATGCAGTTGGGAGATCCTGGACCGAGGGAGAGATGGTTTTGTAGAAAGTCAGCGCTGACTAGTTGCAGCTTGGAGTAGGATGGGTAGGCTAAGCCATCTGCAGATACTGGGCTTCTGCATTGGGAAGAGGCCAGGTGGAGTATGTCTTAGGAACCAGGAGTCTGGCCCTACCCTATGCTGTGTGTCTAATCAAAGTGCCTGGAGGCCATGTGAGGGTGTGGGTGGATGTGTCTTGGAGGGTGACTGTACCTGTCCAAGTGTTGGACAGAGGCAGCCTCTGGGAGGCCGTGTTAACCTGTGCTGGTGAATGTGAGGTTGTGTGTCTGTCACTATTGGTGAGAGGCTGTGGCTAAGTATGTTTGGCATTTTGAGATTGTATGTGAGCATGAAAAGGAGATTGTGGGTTTTGGTGTCATTACCCTTGGGGAAACAATCAGCAGGAGGCTTTCTGTGTCTCTAACACTGTCGTGATATGGGGGTAGGGGCTACAAGGGACTCTGAAAGTGAAGCCATGTGTGTGACATTATTTTGGAGAGATTCAGTATCTATGGTCCCTAAAATAATGTAACGCTCAGAGATTTTCTGTTAGAAATAGTGGGACTACAAAGTCCGATAAGGCTGTTCAAACCCCCCTTGTTGGGGATCCTGCACTCCTTTGGATCCCTACTTCCTACTCAGACACCACTGCACACATACACACACACCAACGCTCCCCCTCCAAGCTTAGTGAGCTGTCGGGGTACTGGAGTGGCCCCGTTGTACACAGAGGTGCTGGCCAGTGGAGTCTCCCCCGTGGTCTCACACGTGCCCATGTGTGCTTCAGGTCTGGTTCCAGAATCGACGCTCCAAGGAGCGGAGGATGAAGCAGCTAAGCGCGCTGGGCGCGCGGCGCCACGCCTTTTTCCGCAGTCCCCGCCGGATGCGGCCGCTGGTGGACCGCTTGGAGCCCGGCGAGCTCATCCCCAACGGCCCCTTCTCCTTTTACGGAGGTGAGTGTGGCCGAGTGGCAAGGAGAGGACCAAGCCCCGGGAACTTCGCTGGAAGCGGGTGGCTGCGCGGGAGGTTGCCTTTACTTTCTGTTGAGGTGTGGAGGAGAAGGCTGGGGAGCCAGTCAGGGGATGTGGCCGAGTCCCAACCCTGGGAGAAGAGGCTCCCGGGTAGGGAGCAGCTCCGAATTTAGTGCCAAGTCTCCGTCCTGCTCAGATGTCCCACAAACAGCCAGTTCTCCCGAGCCGCTCTGCGATGCCCGCTGGTGGGGCTGCCTTTCTACTCTGGTGGGTCCCAGTAGACCCGGGGTTGAGCTCCGACATCATTCCCTTCCTTCTTATTGGTCTACAGATTACCAGAGTGAGTACTACGGTCCCGGGGGCAATTACGACTTCTTCCCACAAGGACCGCCGTCCTCGCAGGCCCAGACGCCAGTGGACCTACCCTTCGTGCCATCATCTGGGCCTTCAGGGACGCCCCTAGGAGGTCTGGACCACCCGCTGCCTGGCCACCACCCTTCCAGCGAGGCGCAGCGATTCACCGACATCCTGGCACATCCTCCAGGGGACTCGCCTAGTCCTGAGCCCAGCCTGCCCGGACCTCTGCACTCCATGTCAGCGGAGGTCTTCGGGCCCAGTCCACCCTTCTCATCCCTGTCTGTCAATGGCGGTGCCAGCTACGGGAACCACCTGTCTCACCCTCCTGAAATGAACGAGGCAGCTGTGTGGTAGCGGGGTCTCGCATGGGCCACGGGAGCTCGAGGTTGTACAGAGACAAACTTTTATTTAAGAAAAATAGGGGGAAAAAACATAAAAAGTAAACCTCCTGCTCCACTTCCTCCAGCCTCGGGGACCATTCTCAGTTTGGGGAGACTAAATGGCAAAGGGGGTCCAAAATAGGATCCAAATCCGCCTCGCAGTAGAGCTGGGATATCCACACATTGGCTGGCGGCAAAGCGCGGAACTGGGGCTCCGGAAGGGGAATATCGAGCTGTCCCCACCTTCATCCTGGGTCTGGATCCATGGACAGACTCCACCGGCGGATCCTCTGGCTAGCGGGAAGACAGCTTGACAGCTGAAGCCTCACACAGTCCTGGGCAATGCCAGGAGCCTGGGAAGTGAGACCTAGAGGCGCTCAGCCGGGTGAGGGAGGAGAAGCGACAGAGGCGTTCCAGCCTAGAGTGTCCCAGTTCTGGGGATTCTTAGTGTTGTCTCAGAGTTCAGCGACGACAGACAACAAACTCTTAATAGCTTCAGAAACACCGACCTGCTGTGCATCAGGTGGGACTATATATATATATTTTTTTGTCTATCTGGGTTTTTGATTTTTGTTTTTGCCAAAATTGCAAAATTCTAAATGTAAAGCCCTCAGTATCAACTCTTCTACCTTCACAAATTTCTCTCTCTCTGTCTCTCTCTCTCTCTCTCTCTACACACACACACACACACATACACACACCCTCTCTCCATAGGATGGTCTCCAGCCAGACCTCTCAGTAAAATGACTTGAACATCACCTCTACAAAAAAAAAAGTATTCTACCTTCACATGAAAGTTTAAAAAAAAAAAAGACTATTGAACTAAAAACAGTCAACTGTTTACGTATAATGTTAAATTCAGGAGTTCAGTGTTTTACTAATATATCCTGTTTTGAAACCTCTTGTTCAAAAACAAAATGTTTTGAGCAATCAACCAAAATTGTTCCTTTTCTTTTCCTGTAGATGTTCTGACAGACTTGCAGGGCTTGCGGCTCACTGTGCTAGTGTGTAAAAAGGTGTTGTTTACACGAGGCAAAGGAAAAACATGATATTCAGACAGCTGCCAAATAGAATAAATTATAGCACAAATACTGTAATGGTGCCTGGCACCAGCAACCCGAGAAAGTGTTAAAAAAAAAAGTGTTACAAGGTTTAAAAAACATCTTTGCTAATTTTTAGTCCTGTTAAACATTCATGAAATTGTTGATATGACTTATATAGACCCACACAGGTTTTATTTTTGTGTCTTTAAAATAAAGTCCAAAATATTTAAATTTTATGGTCAAATATGCAGTCAACAGCTGCTACTTTTTTCTTTATATATTAAATTTCTCATATGTCTTTTATTGTTCTAATAAACCTAAGCTTGTGTGACCTCCAGTGCATATTAGACCATTCACTGTATGAAAGAAACATGTTGAATAAATTTGTGAGTTTTTAATAAAAATAGAAAACCTGATGTTTAGATAATTGGTGTGGTGTTCCATGTTTTCAACAATTGGAGGGAAGTCCCAATAGGCTGCTGAATGGACCCTCAGAAGCCAGTAGAAAGAGAGGTAAGATTGGGATCATCTCTTTTCACCTAGACTCTGCCTGAAAGACTTTGCTAAAGCCAGCAAGCTCTCTTCTTTGGCTTCCTGCTGTTATTAAACACAGATTTGCATTCTGTGGGTTTAACTGATACAGTTGAAGCGATATTTGCTGGTAAGTTAATATAGAATTGAAAATAGAAATCAAATCCATGGCTTTAAAAAAAAAAAAAAAAGTGAGTGGTACAGGTCTGTGGTTAGGTCCAAAGCACCCCCTCTCCTTCCTGCTTTGCAAAGCCGGGCTTGTGAATGTCAGATACTTGTAAATATACGGTTAGAAGTGGTCTTTTTCAGCTTCAATTCATTTTCCATAGATAATCCTGCTTTCTAATTTGGTGGTTTGCGAGATAAGCTAAAATGAATATAAAGTATAACTAGAAACGAAATACTTTAATCCTTTTCACAGAACTGATATGAAATTGTTATTTTATAGTATTTGCCACATTTGAAGTTCTCTAGAAGGAAAACTGTTTTGTCTGGCATAAGATTCATACTAAGTTTCTGCAGAAGATGAACAAAAATAACTCATATAGAAATCAAATTGAAGCTGGGAGTTGCCTATAGATAGGGTCTAGAGAATAGTTCAACTTCATGGAGCCTTCATTAGAAATGGGAGAAATGTGAATGTTTTCTTCTATGAAATTCTAATGTGTAGGTATATGAGTGTTATAATCTCAGGGTCCCAAGGTTTCTTTACCATATAGCCTAGATTTCAGTCTGGATTATTCCTTTAAAAAAATTAAGCGTTTTACATTAAATTGTATGCAATTTCCAGCACTGTTTTCTTATTTTGTTAAGACACAGCCAAGTTTATCTTTCCTGCAGAGAAGGCTTTAGAGTAAGCAATATTTCATTGCACCCCTACAATGGCTTATCTAACTAACGACTATCAAAGAGGAATCTGGCAGTGTTCTTTCAGAAATAAAAATTTATGAAATACAATGGAGACTTTGGAAACTCCTAGCCGCTGCATACAGCGCATTTTCTTAATATGCAATCACTGGGCCTGCGTGTTTTTTTTCTTTTAGCATTTATATACATTAAATCATAGCTAACATTCATTATAGCCATCACCGTGGAATCCTTCCCCTTAAAGACATTCATTTAAATGAACGTATGCTCATCCAAAAGTGGCATTTTCCTATCAAGTGTGCTGAATTATTTAGCAGCTTTATTGTGCTATCAGAGTATTTGATAAGAAACGCTTTAACAGTTGGGCAGGCGGTGTGGATTCAATTCTTCTAACTCCAGGGCTGTAGCGCAGTCTTTTTCCTAGGCGGGTCATTGTGAAACCCGGCGAAGACTGGAACAAGTAGTAGCGTTCAGCATTCTAATCTGGAACCTAAGAACCAGGAAGAAGAGAAACAGCAGGGGCTGAGTCTCATTCACATCTGTTGAGCACCTCTGGTCAAGGCACAGGGAACTACCTCCACGCGGAGCTCCCTGGAGAGACTTCCGGAAAGGAGAAAAGTGTCCTTCTAGAGGGCTGCTTCCTCACAGCTGCACTTGGCAAGCTCTCTTCTTCCCCAAACCATCTTAAAACCCCCACTTGTGTTTCCCTGGGCATTTGTCCTCAGGGTTCCAGCCTCCGGGAGCTGCCATCTAAGCCTAGGAAAGACTCAAAGCTCACCTACTCAATTCTTCCCCCTGTCCTAGAAGCCTGTTTTGATGCAAGGCCAGGCAAGAAGGCAGGCAAATTAGTGGAGAGCAGGGGTCTGATGTAGTTTAGGAAGACAGACAGGTCAGAATCTGGTTTCTCTAACTCTTGAAACTCTGGTTGTTTCTGACCATTGGAGGGAGGTGTCTAATTTAGTCACCCCTGCCCATCCGTGGCAACTCCTGACACTTTGCAGCTTAGAAACTAGACAGAGGGAGATGAACTCAAAGCCTCTTCTGTCTTTTTTCCAGAGGACAGATTAGCTCACCTTTATGCTCATCTCAGCTCAGTCCATCTGCTCTCCATCCTAGAACACTTGCAGGTTGAAATTTCTTCAGGAAGCTAAACTTCCCTTTAGCTGCCCCTCCCACAGCTCACCATCCATCATCTCCAGACCCACTCCAGCCTACTCTGGAGCCTTTCACTCACTCACCTCTCAAAGACTAGAATGCCATTGGGGAAGGGGCTCCAGAGCATCTGAGTGGTCTCTCCCTTGCCCTGTGCCTCACTTCACCTTAGTTGCATCTTAAGCTCTATCGTTCTTTCTTCTTTGCTCCCTTCAAGGAAGAAGATTCCTGGGGTAGAAAAGCAGGGGAAGCAATTTTGCAGGGCCTGGGATACGTGTGGCAAGAGTAAAGTGTTCTTGATCCCTTCCTAAAAGTGCTTCAGGAACAACCAAGACAGGAAAGGGAGAGTTGGTAAGCAGGCGTATAACACCTTCTGCTGAGTGTTCGATTAGTGCAGCTTCCAAATCGGCCAACGGTGTCCTTTGTGCATAACAGTTCCAAGTGGTCTCTGCTCTCTTTTCCTCCCTCTTTACTCTTTTCTTCTTACCTTTAAGGGCAGGTTTCTAAGCATTCTCATTGCCTGAAATAGCAAGGGAAGAGGATCTAAGGAATACAATTTACTAAATGTGGGGTGGAAGAACATTTTTGTTCTTTATGTCCAAGGCACTGGCACCTTGTAGGGACCGAGGAGGACTTTTTTGTTTGTTTTGTTTTTTGTTTTTCTACGAAGGCTCTGATACAAGCACAGAGGGTCTGCAAAAACAAAACAAACAAAAAGCAAAAAGCAAGCCCTTTAAACTACTCTCAGCAATACACAGATTTTTCCTTGCCCGAGTCTCTCTGCCTAGTCTGACATTTGTTGCTCTCCATGTCTAAAAGGCTTTACTCTAAGTCAGTCTCTTTTTCTCTTTTGTAGGCATGGTTATCTTCACTCAAGAGCCACTTAGGGCCAGGTGGAGGTGGCCCACACCTTTACTCCCAGGACTTGGGAGGCAGAGGCAGGAGGATCTCTGAATTTGAGGCTAGTCTGGTCTTCAGAGCAAGTTCCAGGACAGCCAGGGCTATATAGAGAAATCCCGTCTCGAAAAACCAAAACAAAAAACAAACAAAAAAAAAACTGAAACAAAAACAAAGAGCCACTTAGAACAGGGACATGGGGCAGGCTACACTAAAGCAGCAAACAGTAATCTTTTATCATCTGAATCTGAGGCTCTCTGAAGACTCTGAGTCAGGGATTGTCTTCCTGTAGGTTCCACTGGGGAGCTACCAGTTGCCTACATTGCTGTGCTTTAGGATCCAACTAGTCTGGAGTATATTTAAGAAATGTTACTGGAGTGGGGATGTAGAACTGGTAGAGTTCCTGCTTAGCATGCACAGAGCTCTGGGTTCAGCCACTAGCACTAAATAAACAGGGTGTAGGGACTAATCCCAGTCCAGGCACAAGGATCCAGGAACTCAAGGTCATCTTGAGCTACAATAGTGTGTTGGAGGCCATCCTGGACTAGAGACTCAACCTATGAACAAACAGGCCCAATCAAAGTATCTTTATTATTATTTATTACTTTTTACTGAATTCTTTTGAGGCAATTTTTTTCTGTCTGTTTACAGTGGATTCTAGGTCTCCACGGAAGACCTCAGACAGATCAGTATAGGCCACTTTACATTCAAATTTGTCATCCCTCACAGTTCATGTTGACTGTCCTTCTAGGCTGATCACCGTGTGGAGAGAATCTAACTTATTCATCCAGTATTTCATCTAGCAATGCCTGCCACACAGTGGGCAGTCAAGGAATGCTCCATGAAGGAAAGGGAATGTACCATAATTGCATCTCCTCATGTGCCTGGGTACAATTAATTTATCTCATTAAGGTCTTTATGTTTTGAGTCTAACCATCCAATGCTAAAACTGAGTGAAAGGTTTCTCTTCTGCATTTGTTCACCAGTTTTGGGGGGGTCTGAGTCACTCCATTATTGAACAGTAAAGCTGTTATAATGAGGAGTGTGTAGTAGAGTAATTCTAAACTCCTTGCCCGCCTTTTGCTTGCTCAGGCAATAGGATATAAGAAGCTACAGAAACAATCTTGATTCATGGGTACAACCATCCTGATTCCTAATTATTCCTATTAATAAGGATCGTACTTCGCCGCACACTTCCACATGCAGGCCTCTCAGATCCTGGCTGAGGTACACGGTATGTGCTGGCCGCAGGCTCCTCTACACGGAGAAAAGCCGTTTTGACCGGATCTGCGCTGTGTGTACCTGAGGTTCGAGAGGCTAAGCCTGTACTCCTTTCACAAATCAGCCAGCCACTATGAACCACGGCTACTTTACGCTTCATTCCTAAACCAACCTCGCACAAAGCTGGAGGCGTCATTCTGTGCTTAAGGGACCCTGGCAACATGAAACGCAATCCAGGGCCCTTGCTAGAGGCCGTCACGTGCCCTTGCGCGCTCCCGCGCCGCGCTCCCCGGGACTCCGGCGCAGGCGCCTTAGGCCGGCTGCGGTCCCAGCCTAGCAACGCCTGTGGTGACGCGCGCGATGCTCCGCCCATCCGGCGCGCGCCTCCCGGAAGTTGCTTACCCGGGAGCTGAGCGCCGGGCCCGCAAGCTTTCTGCCTGTGGTGCGGAGAGGTGTCCGGCGGGAGCAGCCTGGCAGGGGAGCGTCCGGCCGGGGTTCGGGCTGCACGTCCACGAGCTCAGCGCCGACCTTGACCTGGTGACCATGGCGGGGCCGCAGCCCTTAGCTCTGCAGCTGGAGCAGTTATTGAATCCGAGACCGCGTGAGGCGGATCCTGAGGCCGACCCGGAGGAGGGTGAGGCCTGACTGGGGTCGGCCACGTGCAAAGCTGTGGGCCCTACTGCTCTCCTCTCCTTTGCGCTGAGGAAAATTGTCTCTCCGGAAGGTGGAGAATGACAAGAGCTGTAAACGTGCATTCTAGACTTCGGCGGGTGGCGGGACACAAGGACTCTGGCGGGGAGTTGTGCAGGGAACCGCTGGCAGCCGACTGGCAGTTCAGGATGCCCTTTCTGGTATTACCTCAGAAAGGAGGAGGAAGTTTGATGAGTTTCAGGTTTTTGTTTGTTTAAAACTGACCGCCTCTAAAAACTTGCTTCGAAGATGTAAAAGTCGCATCCCCTGGTGCTGTCTAAGCATCCTTAGGTCTTAAGGCATTTGCCCGCTTTCTGATGACAGACTGACTGAGTCTAGCAGAGGGTGCTTTAGATTTAGATTGTGCTTTAGAGTTAAGAGAGGTGTGAGGAGGAGTAATAGAAGAGGTGAGAAGCTGTGGCGTAGGAATATTAGCTGAGAACACTGGAGTTTGTGTAAGCCAGGATAAGTGACAACTGGAGGAGTGGGATGCAGTGAGTCCAGAACTTGATGACTGATTGATATTGGAGTGACTGTCGCCAATATATTGAGGAAGAATTAAGGTCTGTGGCCTGTAGCCAACATACTTGTAGCCCTGGATTTAATCTTCAGACCCCCACCTCTCCCCCCTCAAAGAAAAAGAAAACACTGTGGCAAAAGAAGTAAGATCAGACTGGATTTGGACTACGGTCCAAAGCATAGGAACATGTCTACTAGATGCAGGGAGTTAGCTTCCTGTTCAGAAACAGAAAGCAGTAGTAGTCTCCCTAGATAGTAGTCTCCCTAGAAACCAGAAGTAAACTTCTATTCCTGTATGTTAGTGGAGATTTTGTAGAGGACAATTAGTGAATTGAGGGCTAAAGATATAGCCCAGTTGGTAAGAGTACTCACCTGGCACAGCGAGGTAGGGTGTGGGGTTGAAGTGGCTTTACTGGGTTCCTAGTCTTCTTCCTAACCTAAGATTCTATTTTCCTCCCTCCCCAACAGCCACTAGAGCCAGAGTGATTGACAGGTTTGATGAAGGGGAAGAGGAAGAAGGTGATCTGGCAGTGAGTAGCATTAGAAAACTGGCATCATCCTCCCTCTTGGACACAGATAAAAGGTATTCTGGCAAGACCACGTCTAGGAAAGCTTTAAAGGAAGACCACTGGGAGCAGACTCTGCCAGATTCATCTGGTGAGTAGTCATATTTACACGGAACGCTTCTCTTGCCCTGGTTTTGTAGGGTTAAATTGTTTTGTTTCTAGGTGCTGTCTGGAAGTCTGTGTGTCTCTACTTATTTTAGGAGAGACTGATTTGGTACTAGGAAGGGCCTTAGAGGTCACCATTTCACTTCAAAAGAGTTCTAAAGCCCAGCTAGGCATGCTCTTGGTATCTTAGAACTAGGGGAGACTGAGGCAGGAGGGTCAGGAGTTCAAGGCCAGCCTGGGCTACATAGTGAGTTCTTTACTAGCATGTGCTACACCTGAAACCCTATCTCAAAAGAACAAACAAGCAAAAAAAAAAAAAACCAAAAACAAAACAACAACAACAAAAAACCCTAAAGCTCAAAATTACCAAGTTCAGATTAGTGGCTCACCCTAAAATGAGTGGGAAAATGGACAGTGCATACTGGGTATTGGCAGGGATTTGTGTTAAAAAAAAAAAAGAAAAAAAGTCTGATGTGCGTGTTGCTTTTATATTTTGACCCTTTTTGTCTTTTAGGTCTTTATATTGCGTCTCTGTGCATTGGTTAACATGAAACTGACTTTTTGTTCTTGTAAAAGATAACACAATGCTTCCATCTTTCCTGAGAAAGAATTAGGATGTGAACTTACGATTTTAAGCAATAGTAAATTTCTCAGGGTAGAAGAAGTCTCTGGATATGGGTATCCAGAAGATGCCATTTATTTTCTTTTAGGTCAGTGGGGCCATATTGAGAATCCACTGATAATCCAGGAGCTATCATTCAGGTTATGATATGAGTGATTTAGTATTTGATGTAGTTCTAGGAGCTTAACCAGGCTAGAGACTGTTAAGAGTGCAAATCCATGAGGCAAATATGATATTTATTGAGTTCTCATCTTGTGTCAACCACCATAGTTAGCTCTTTAAGTTCTGAGAACCTAGGACACAGTCCCCCCAAAATAATGTCATCAGGTCTGGAGAGATGGCCCAGTGATTAAGAGTACTTGCTCTGGAGGGACCCAGGTTAGATTCCCAGCACCCACGTGGCTCAGGTTCCTCCTCAGGCACCAGAGGTGCATATACATACATACATACAGGCAAAACACTCACTCATAAATAAATCTTAAAAAAATATTACCATCATTATCATTTGAATCTTTTCAGTAGCCCGAGAAGTTGATACTATTTATCCTCATTTTATAGATAGGAAGGTGAAGAGCTTAACTGCTTGAGTAAAAGTGATATGGCTGCTAAGTTGAAGGGCCAGAATCCAAATGAAAGCAGAATGATTCTGATATCTGCACTGTGTTGTATGAGTATACTTTAGTTTGAAATGGCTAAACTTAAAGGATTCTCCTGATTTTTCACTTAGCTTTGTGTTTTTAATTTTGAGAGCCTATCTGAGGCTTTTTAAGTTTAGGGGGTATGTATATGTTTTATTTATTTCTCTTGAGACAGTCTCAAAGAGTCTGGGGGCATATCCCACTAATCTCAGCACTTAAGAGGCAGAGGAAGGTAGATCTCTGAGTTAAAGGTTAGCCAGGGTTACACAGTAAGACCCTGTCTCAAAAAAAAAAAAAAAAATTAAGACAAGGGTCTTCCCATGTCACTCTGGCTATCTTGGAACTTGCTATGTAGACCAGGCTGGGGTTAGAATTATGCACCGCTTTACCTAACAAGTTTAGGATATTTCTTGAAAGAAAACCAAAGACTTATGTTTTCATAAGCTTTTTATTTTACTCGGTTACTACTAACTCATTTACTATATCCAATAATTATGCTTGTTATACTTTTATGTTTACTACAGAAGAGGTTAGATAAACAGTACAAAATCTCTAAATGTCAGATGATACCCAAGCTTAAGTAAGACCAGGAGCCTCAACTGGCACTCAGCAACTGTAAGATTAAGTTTAGATTCTTTCCCTTGCATAACAGGACTGGTCCTTCCTCCACTCCCCCCCTTCCTTTTGTGCAGTCCATACTCTAGTTCTTTTCCTTAACTCTTCTCAGTTTGACGAGCTGTTTCTTACGCGTCATAAGTAAATTTATAACATCTCCACATAAGCCCTCTCTAACATTTTTCCTGGAAGGGCAAGTGATTCCTTTTCTTCTAGGGAAGATGGGGGTAGGATTGGGGGAGGAGACAGGAACTCATTATGTAGTCCTGGTGGGCCTGAAACACTCTATGTAGACAAATTTGGTCTTGAACTTTCTGTAATTCTTTTGCCTCTGCCTTCCAAATACTGAGATTACAGGTGTGTGCCAGGTTGGTACGTTTTCTATATACTATCTGTTGATGATGTTGTAATGAATTATGCCTAACACTCCCATAAGACTATGAACTCTTCTTCACAGGTATCCTAGTTTCATTTTTGTTGATATAAAAATACTTTGGAGGCTGGGTGGTGGCGGCGTGCATCTTTGATCTCAGCATTTGGGAGACAGAGGCAGGCGAATCTGTGAGTTCGAGGCCATCCTGGTCTACAGGGTGAGTTCCAGGACAGCCAGAGTTACAGACAGAGAACCCTGTCTCGAAAAACAAAAAACAAAAATAAAAATATTTTGGCAAAAAAAAAAACCTTGGGGAATAATTGAATTTATCTCAGTTACAATTTTGGATTTCTGTTTATCATATCAGGGAGATCACAGTGGCAGGAGCTTGAAACAACTGGTCATATCATATCTACAGTCAAAGAGAGCAAAGAGAGAATGAATGAACTTTTATTTGCTGGCTCTTGGCAAGCTTTCTCCTTTCTTACATTGTTAGGACCCTCTGCCTAGGGAATGGTGCTACTTACAATAGACTGGGTCTTTCTATATCAATTAACAATCAAAGTAACCCCCTAGACATGTCTATAGATCAACCTGGTCTACATACTTTTCATTAAGACTTTCTTCTCAGGGCTTGATGTGATGGTGCTTGCTTCTTTAATACCTGCACTCAGGAGGCAGAGGCAGGTGAGTCTCTTGAGTTTGAGGTCAGCCTTGTTTACATAGTGAGTTCCAGGCTAGCCAGAAATATATAGTGAGAACATGCTCCCCCACCCCCCAAAAAGAGACTTTCTTTTCAGTTGATCTTGGCTTGTGTCAAGTTGACAGTTAAAACTAACCAGCACAATCTAACTTACATATGGACACACCACTTTAAGCCATAACTTTCCATCTCTTGCCCCTAAAGTCTCAGTATTATAAAAAAGATAATCTAACTCCAAAAAGCCCTCAAAATCTTAAAATCCCAATACTTTAAAAGTCCAAAGTCTCTTAACTCTGGGCTTCTATGGTAAAATAAACAAGTTATATACTTACCAGCACAGCAAATATTAAAGCCTTTCATTAGTCTTGATAGCTGGTACACGGTGGGTGCTTGATATTTGTATGCATTTGGAATGGCAAATGATAAGCTATTTTTTCAAATGTAGCTTTGGGAAAACTGATATAATTTCTAAACACCAGTTGAAATGTTTTGCTTTAGTTTTCTGAGACAAGGTCTAACTGTATAGCCTTGGCTGGTCTAGTACTCATGTAAACTAAGTTGGACTTGAACTCAAGGCAGTCTGCCTGCCTCAACCTCCTAGGTGCTGAGATTATAGTCATGAGCCACCATGGCTGGCATGAAGGTTTTTTTTTTTTAAAAACACTTTGCCTTATGTGGTTCTTTTTGTATTCTGTATTATGCCTTATGTGGTCTTTTTAGGTTGAATTTCTGTAGGTTGGAGTCATGTTCTGGTTTTTTGTTTGTTTGTTTTTTTTCCCTAAGCATTTTAGAGATAGTGGATATATAGTAAACATTTGTTTAGTTGAATAGAGCATAATAACATGTTTGCTCTTTCTTAGTAGATGCCACAGTTCATTAGTTGAAAGATGTAGCCTTGTATTTCTCTCTAGGTAACCCTCCTCACCCCCCTTTTTTCCCCTTTGGATTTAGACAATGAAATATCTGATGAAGAAGGATCTGGAGATGAAGATTCGGAGGTCCTGGGCCTGGAGGAATCTGAGGAGGAGGAGCTAAGTGCTGCTGACGAAGAGGATACTGAGGATGATGGGAAGAACAGTCTAGCCCAGAAGAAGGGCACAAGGCGTTCCACAGAAACACCAGGCTTCAGTTTCCAGAGCATTAGTGATTTTGAGAAATTTACGGAGGGAATGGATGACCTCGGGAGCAGTGAGGAGGAGGAAGATGAAGAGGAAGAGAGTGGCATGGAGGAAGGGGATGTTGAGGAAGATTTAGAAGGAGAGAGTGAGGAAGACAGGGAAGGAGACAGGAACAGTGAGGATGACGGCGTAGTGATGACCTTCTCCAGTGTCAGAGCTTCTGAGGAGGTGGAGAAAGGAAGAGCTGTGAAGAATCAGATAGGTGCGTGTGTGCTTTTGCTGCTTGCTTGTTTTTCAGAGTTTCTGCTTTAGTTTTTGGTGGTTCTGTTTCTCCAGTGTCCTTCGAATTAGTCTGTGATATGCCTCAACTTACTCAGAGGCCTGTACCCAGTTCTCATTGGGCTACTTAGCAGGCTCTGCTCTAGTCCTTATGGAAGACTGAAGAGGAGAGTATTCTCTCCTTTCATCCAGTGCTAGCATTTCCTCTCTCATTGCAAATATTTCCATCCAAAAGAAAGAATTTATTTTCTTGAATGAAAAATGTTTCTATGTCATGAAGGTCATGAAACACGCTCCTTAGAGATTAGTGTTGCTTCCTGCCCTTCCTCAGTCCCCAGCCCAGAAAGAGTTTCTAACTCAGAGATGGGGTTCTCTTTTACTTTTTTTTTCAGCATTGTGGGACCAACTCTTGGAAGGAAGGATCAAACTACAAAAAGCTCTGTTGACTACCAATCAGTTGCCTCAACCAGATGTTTTCCCTGTCTTCAAAGACAAAGGTGGCTCAGAATTTGCCAGCGCTCTAAAAAATAGTAAGACTACTTGTATCATTTTGGGGTATACTGGGTTGGATGTTAAAAAAGATTTATGATTTTGGTGATAACTATGGTGTAGAATATCAGTTTCAATTCTCTGTTTACATTTGATCTTATCCAAAATGCTAAATAATCAATTAGTCTTTTAAAAATAGCAGTATAACCCTCTATCAAAGGAAGACAACTCTGAAATGGCTCGGGTACTTGAGCCATCATCTGTTTCATGCTATCACTTGCCATCCTTTGCTTGGCTTTTTGAGTTACTTTTTAAGCCTTTGTTGTTTTGCTTTTTCAAGACAGGGTTTCTCTGTGTAGCCCTAGATGTCCTAGAACTCTATATCAGGCCTTGAAACTTGATATCAGGGATCCACCTTCCTCTGCCTTCATGTGCTGAGATTAAGGGTGCTGCCATTTCTGGCTGAGTTACTTCTTAAATTCTTAGGGAAAGCCATTTGACAACCTACTGGTATAGAACAAAAGGGAGAAAATGAGCAGTCCTTATGCTGGTGGACATGGCTGTGTCTAACCTGTATGATGAGATGTTTCCATTTGCTTTTTTCAAACTTAAAGCTGGGTGCACTGCCTGCAGTCCTAGTTACTTCGGAAGCTGAGGCGGGAGTATCCCTTGGAGCCTAGGGATTCAAGGGCATGCTGAGCAAGATTGCCAGATTACCCTTCCCCAAACAACCCAAAATAAAATAAAGATAAAATAAAACAAAACACATGAAAACCAAAATGTAATATAGTATGGTGTTAGATTTAGAAGAGAACTGAGGACAGTTTGGTACTGCCTCTAAATAGAATCATTTGAAAATAATTCAAAATGCGCATGTGCAACTTCAAGGACAGAGACTTTATTTATTTTTTTTGAGACAGGTCTTACTATGTAGCCTTAGCTCAGAGAAGACCTCCCAGAGATCCACCTTCTACTTCCCCAGTGCCAGGATTAAAGGCAGTTGCCACCACGCTTGGCATAAGCATTAATTATGTAGGAAAATGTGTGGTTAGAATGACTTCCTATGGACAGTTTTTAGTTTTGTGGCCTGCCATACTCAAAGTTTGTTCTCTGTGAACTCTGGGCAACCCTTTCAGGGACCCTCTAGTGTGTGTTGTAAGGTCTTCAGAAGGAGAAAAGGAACCACCTGGCCTCCTGCCTAAATTCATGATAGATTACTTCTTTTTTAGATTTTTGGAATACTTTGCTATTTTTAGTGCCCTAGTACCCTCATTTCTGAGCCACCATTGGATAAGAACCAAACTGCTCTAGTTTAAATGTCTTAAACATTTTACAGTAAGATCCTTTCCATTTTGTTATTCAGTCTTTCAACCCAAATCTTTATAAGCACTCATTTTAAAATACAGATATTTTTTGGGTTAGCATCACATACTTAATTTCTCTAGTCATTTGAATGTTACTTTAATTTTGCTTAATAAAAGTTTTGATCTTTCTAATCTTTTACACATAACCAATTGCCCCCTCCTGGTGAGCTTCAGTATTCTGACAGATGTCTGTTAGTCTGACAGTGTGTGGGTTGTGGTAGGAGAGGGAGAAGGAAGGAGTATTTATTTGGTATTACATTCTGAGAGGATATGGATCTAATAACCAGAATTTCTGTGCATGAAGGTAGCCAGTTTTTGTTTGCTTCCATCTTATGACTTAATATGTTATATACACCCCTGTCTGTGTAGTTTTCAGAACAATTTCATGGGTTTAATATTCTGAGTAACCAGTTTACATAGTTCTCTTATAGCTAGTATGAAACAGGCTGAATTTATATCAATTCTTGAACAATGGAAGTTACGATCTTTAATTGAGTCTCATTTACTTTGCTTTCACTTTTGGGGTGTGTGTGTGTGTGTGTGTGTGTGTGTTTGAGAGAAAGTCCCACTGGATAATCCTGGTTGGCCTGGGCTACTATGTAGATCAGGCTGGTTTCAAATTTAGCTCCTCCTGCCCTTGCGTCCTGAGTTGGGATTAAAGGCATGAGCTATGCCTGGTTGACTTAGTCTTATAGGGCAGTTAAAGTTAGACTGTCTGGGTTTATTTAATTTTAGACAGGTCTCATGTACCGCTTCCTGGCTTTGGACTATCTGTGTAGTGGAAGATAACCTGGAGGTCCTAATTCTTCTGCCTCCACCTCTCAAATGCTGGGATTATTTAATCCTTTTTATTTTATTTTTTTATTTTTTATTATCTTTTCTTTTCTTTTTTGTAGTGTTGGGGTCTGAGACAGGGTTTCTCTGTATAGTCCTGCTATCCTGGAACTTGCTCTATAGACCAGGCTTGCCTTGAACTCAGAGATCCTCCTGCCTCTGCCTCCTGAGTGCTGTGATTATGACTATGTGTGTGCACATTTGTGCGCATGAGTGCAAGTACCTCTGGAGGGCAGAAGAGGGCATCAGATCTCCTGGCTGAAGTTATAGGCAGTTGTGAGACACCTGACTTACATGCTGGGAACCAAACTCCAGTCTTCTGCAAGAGTGATAAGCACTGTTTACATTTGAGACATCTCTCCAGCCCTTCAAGCTCTTTTCTCTACCAATGTACCCTGCAGTGAATACAGTATTCTGTCTTTAGGTTGTGTATGCTCAATATATGTTCTCCTTATACCACTGTTTACTCTCACTCAGTCTTTCTGGTAGCTTTTAAAACAGCAGAACTGTAGCTGTATTCTAGCACTGTAGACCCCTGAGAGCCAAGTCTTTGTACCTTCAGCATCTCAAATCTACTTCTCAGAAATGTAGCAAACACTTCCTTGCCTTTCGTACAACTTGCACTTAGTCTCCAAGCATCTTGCTGTTACGTGATGGTAATTACATCTCTTGAACTGTGAAGTGACTTCTTGGTGGCTGTGTAAGATTAAGCCATGGAGTAATCCTTAACAAAATTAAGGAATATCTTTTTTACAAAGCTGCTTCTCCAAAGATCTCAGCTTCCCCCCTCTGACTTTGATTTAACATATCTTACAACATTAGGAATTAGGCCTTTTATGTTGGTGACAATGATATGTTAGGAAGAAGGCAGTTATTTATGAACATGCCAGATGAATTATACAAGCTACATAATAAGCTTGTATTAAAGTATGAAGGAGAGCACAATGAGCCCCCATTTAATATCACTAGCTTAAGTAGTTAACTCATGCCTATCTTACTGCATCTATCTTTATACTCATAACTTCTCTCTTCTGGACCATTGCGAAGTAAATAATGTATGTCCTCTCATATTTTTCAGTAAGTACATACATGGCTGAAAGATAAGGATTTAAAAAAGATTTATTCATTTTATGTGTGTTTGCATATATTTATATGTACCACATGCATGCTTGGTGACTTTGGAGATCAGAAGAGGGCATCAGAACTCCTGGAGGAGTTATGTATGGTTGTAAACTACCATGTGGATGCTGGGAATCAAACCTAGGTCCTCTGCAAGAACAACATGTACTCTTAACCACTGAGCTGTGTCTCCAACCCTAAAAATCTTATTACAAGCTGGTTTGTGGCCCCCCCACCTTTAATCTTAGTGGATCTCTGAGTTCCAGATCAGCCTTGTAGTGAGACCCTTTCTCAAAAAAAAGTCTTGTAACTGTTAATCCACGTAAAAATATGAGCAAATTTGTTAACAGTGCTAGGAAATGAACCCAGGTCCTTGTGCATGCTAACAAGCATTCTGCCACTGAGCTACACCTTAGCTGGGCAGTTAATTTTTAACTAGAATGGCTGACTTGGACAGATGAGACTTGAGAGCATTTCTGTAACAGGCAGTCTGCTGTCTTCCCAGAGTTTGCTACATAGCTTTATATGAAGTGATTATAGGAAAGCTAAACTTTAGCCATAGTAAGTTGACCTTTTAGTGAAATGCATGTTATTAATGTGTTTAATGAGATGCATTACAAACTGCAGTGAGCACCATGTTTCATTACAGGTCTAAAATGCAATATCATTAAAGACCTTTAATAGAAACAATGGTTGACATTTTGATATTTCCCATAAGCAAAACTCCCAGGAACACAGTATAATGTTACATAAATGTAGAGGGATTGCTAGAATTTTTTACTTGCCTAAGAGTTTAAAAACAAATTCTACTACTAGTAAAGTATGTTTTCTTTGCTTGCTTCATTTTCCTATTTCTAATTTATATGCACCTCCCTCATTGTTCTGTGGCCCCTTTCCCAAGACCCTCAATAATTTTGATTTAATTATGTATTTGTTGTTATTTATTTATTTATTTATTTATTTATTTATTTATTTATTTATTTATTTATGGGTTTTCCAGATAGGGTTTCTCTGTTGTAACTCTGGCTGTCCTGGAACTCTTTCTGTAGATCAGACTGACCTCCAACTCACAGAGATCTGCCTGCCTCTACCTCCTAAGTGCTGGAATTAAAGGCGTGTGCCACCACCGCCCAGCTCTATTTTTTTTTTTGAGGCAAGGTCTCACTATGTAGCTCTGACTGTCCTGTAACAACTGGCTATGTAGAGCAGTCTGGCCTTCCAATTAAAAAAAGATATTCCTGCCTTTGCCTCCTGTGTGCTAGGATTAAATGTGTATAGCACCGGGTCCTGCTGAACAGACTAACAGGTTTTTTTTTAATTTAAATATATTTTTGAAGTTTTATTTATTATGTTTTTTTAGAGACAGGGTTTCTCCGGGTAGCCCTGGCTGTCTTGGGACTCACTCTACAAAGCAGGCTGACCTCAAACTACCTGTGATCCGCCTGCCGCTGCCTCTTGAGTGCTGGGATTAAAGATACGCACCCCCCCACCCCCACCCTCACCACTATTTCTGTGTAGCCAAGGCTGGCCTTGAATTCCTGATCTTCCTGCTTATGCTTCCCAAATTCTGAGATTACTGGTATGAGCTACCAAAGCTCAATTGGCTCCACTATTTATTTTTCTTTCCTTCCTTCTTCCTTCCCTCTGTCTTTCTCTTTCTTTTGGGGTGTGTGTGCTGTGTGTGTGTGTGTGTGTACGTGTACATACACATGTGAATGAGTGAACATGTGACCAGGGATGTCGTTCTCAATTACTTCACTTTATGTTTTTAAGACAATGTCTCTCATTGAACCTGGAGCTTTTTGTTTAATTCTGACTAGATTAGCTAGTGAGCATCTAGAATCCACCTGTTTTCTACACTATAACACCAGGGTTACATGTGTTTGTGTGTGATGCTGTGCCTGGTCTTTACAAAGGTGTTAGGAACCCAAACTCAAATCCTCAAGTTTGTACTACAAGCGCATTAGTCACCAAGTAAAGTCTTCATTTTGTTTTTCTTTTGACAGAGTCTTGCTATGTAGCCTGGCTGGCCTGTCACTATGTAGATCAAGCCGCTCTTGAACTTGTGGTTATCTTCTAGCTCAGTGGTTCTCAACCTTTCTATCGCTGCAACCCTTTAATATAGTTCCTCATGTACTGGTGACCACCCATCATAAAATTATTTTCATTCCTACTTCATAACTATAATTTTGCTACTGTTATGAATCATAATATAAATATCTGATATGAAATGGTCTTAGACGACCCCTGTGAAAGGGTTGTTCGACTCCCCAAAGGGGTCACAACCCACAGATTGAGAACCACTGCACTAGCTTCTGCTTCCAGAGTGCTAGTACCACCACGCTGAGCTTCGGTTCTACCAGTGAGTAAAGCATATAAAGGTTCCAAGGGACAAGACTGAGGATGAGAGACTAGGACATTTATATTAGCAGGTACGTTGTTTTTAATTCCCATCTAGTGCTGGGTATCAAGCCCATCACATTGTGTGTATATGGCCAGCCCTCCACCACTGACTACATATCCAGCTTTCTTCTTTTTTAAAATATTTATTTATATATGTACTTTATGTAAGTGGGTTTTGTCTCCATATATGTCTGTCTGCACACAGAAGAGAGCATCAGATCCCACAAGACTACCATGAGCTGCCATATTGGTGCTGGGAATTGAACTCAGGACTGTTGGAAGAGCAGCCATGCCTCCCACCACCCTTCTTTCTGAGACAGGGTTTCTCTGTGTAGCCCTAGCTGTCCTAGAACTCACTATGTAGACCAGGCTGGCCTGAAACCCAGAAGTCCACCTTCCTGTACCTTCTGAGTGCTGGGATTAAAGACATGTGCCACCATGCCCAGCTGTATGGATGTTTTCAAATGATGCAAGACTCACAAGGGACAAGGAAATTGGGACTGTAACTGTTGCAGATAGGAGCTGGAGCTGTGATCTGTTATAATCTTCCTGTCTAGGTGTTATCATATACCCAGAGTTATAGGGTTTGCATTTGCATACTATTGGCAGAAAAGTTGTCCAAGACAAAAATAAAATATTAGGGGCTGAAGAGGTGGCTGAGATGTTAAGAGCACTTGTTACTCTTGTAGAGGACCTGGGTTCTGAACCTAGCACTTACATGGTGGTTCACAACCATCTGTAGCTCTAGTTCCAGAGTGTCTGACCCTTGTGGACACTGTAGCACATGGTGCGTAGACATGCATATAGGCAAAACACTAATGCACATAAAATAAAAATCTTTTTAAAAAAGATTAGATAACATTAATTTAGAAATGCAGTTTCTAATTAAGGCAATATCTCAAAAATATTTTGGGTGTGTATATATGTCTGTGTGTATATGTATAAGTGTAGTCCTGGCTGGCCTCAAGATGTTCAAAGATCCACCTGCCTCTGCCTGCCAAGTGCTAGGATTAAAATAATGTACCATCATGTCTGGTGAAAATACAAGTGTAGGTAATTTTACATTCTTTCTTCATATTATGCTTATTTGAAACTTGTACATTTAGTTACCTATAGGGTTGATAGACTATGCTTAGCATGCTCAAAGCCCTGGATTCATCCTCAGTACCACTAAACAACAAAGAAGTTACAAATAGCTAGGGATGCCTATTGGTTTGCACAGGCTTTATTCTCTGGAAATGTAATTGCTGGGACAAAGGAACTGTACTTTGTTTTCTTTTTTTAGGCTTTTGTGTAATATTGTCAAGCTGATCCTTAGAGGAATTATAACAGTTTAAATTCTTGTCTCTAACACTCCCTTTCCTTGCACTCCTGCCACCACAGGGCATTATTGATCTTTTATTTCTCCTCAACTGTAGGTGGAAATGAAGCAATCATTTTTGGATAACTTTCAGTTTGATATTTACATAATGCCTGTTGACTTGGTTTTACAGCACAAGCTCTGTTTGGTCAGCTCTTGGAGAAGGAGTTCTGTATAGGAATATTGGTCTCTATGAATTCCTACTTACTTTGCCCAAGCTGGTTTATCAGGCATTTTTGTTATCTAGAGAGTAAGGTGGGTTACAGAGCAAGAACTTTCGAACATAATGACATGGTAGAACCAGGAGGAAAGTATTAGGCTCATTCTGATTCTGTTTTTCTCTCCTTTGTTTCCCCATGTGATGTGCGTGCTTTTGTGTGTGTGTGTGTGTGTGTGTGTGTGTGTGTGTGAGAGAGAGAGAGAGAGAGAGAGAGAGACATCAGGACTGGCACATGTTAGGCTAGTGCTCCATCACTGAGTTATAGCTCCTGCCCCCAGTGTGGTGTTGTTTCTTTTTTGTTTATTTTTGTTTTGTTTCGTTTTTTGAAACAGGGTTTCCCTGTGTAACTCTGGCTGTCCTGAACTCACTCTGTAGACCAGGCTGGCCTCAAATTCACAGAGACTCACTTGCCTCTGCCTCCTGAGTGCTGGGATTAAAGGTGTATGCCACCACTACCTGGCTGGTGTTAGTTTCTTATTCATTGATTTCATCTGAAAAGATAAGCTTCAATTTGATCACAGAACAATGAAAATTATGGGCAGCTTAAAAAGTGTTAAAACCAAGTTGTGGGATAATTCATTTCCATAGTAGAAAGAATTTTTTCTTTTGGAGAGAGGATCTTACTATGTAGCCCTGGATAGCCTGAAACTTGCTATGCAGACTGTGCTCGCTTGTAACTTACAGAAATCTGCCTGTCTCTGCCTCTGAGTGATGAAAACCTTGTGAGAAACAGGATCTCACTATGTAGCCCCGGCTGGCCTTGAACTCACTGTGAAGTCAAAGGTGGCCATGAACTTGTAATCATCCTTCTGCCTTAGTCTTTGACTGCTGAGAATACATGTATGCCACTATACCCAGTTTGCAGTAACATTTCTCCTCCAAACCCCCAAGGCTGGGAAGAAAGGTCAGTGGTAAGTGCCTGTGTAGTATGTTCAAGGCCATGAGTTCAATCTCCAGCACTGTTAAATCAAAATAAAATAGAAATAGTGAGATATTGGATAAGGAAACAGCCCTGATGTGTAGTTAGTGTTTCATAGTGGGGTTGGTCTTCTATATTATTAATAACGAAATGTAGACCATTGTATGTTAGAGCTCTTGATATATATATTTAACTAACTTTATTGACTGTATTTGCCTGGAGTGTGTGTGTGTGTGTGTGTGTGTGTGTGTGTGTGTGTGTGTGTGTGTAGGGGAGACAGACTGACAGACTCCAGTAAATATCTCATAAACTGTGGATCTAGCATGTAAAGTCACAACATGCCCTTTTTGGTACAGCATCAACCCCAAATGTTCTGGGGATGAAAAACAGACTGTGTTGCACTTTCTGAGAGGTAGGTCAATGCATTCAGGAATTTCTGAGTCATTTTGAGTCATGACTAGACATTAAGACCTCTAATGTCTGGAATGCTGCTCTACTTTACTATAGTTATTTTCTTTTGGCTTAAACTTACTCTTAAATTGTATTATTAAATACAAGCATGAATATGATAGTAGTACAGAAGCTTACTTTCTTATTCTGGGCTTTTGGCAGAGAAGTTTTAGAGAGTAAACCAAGTGCCTTTGGTAGAGCATATTAGGCAAATACCCCACCACTGTGCTGAATCTCATTCTGTTTGTTTGTGTATATGTAGTGTCTGTTTAGTGCTTCTCCTCCCGCCTACTCCAATGGAGGAATCAAATTTAGGGCACACTAGACAGGTACTGCTGAGCCACATCCTACTTCTTTACTTATTCTCTGATGTGAAGGATGAGAATGCTGCTGACAGGTTAACTAGGATGGGGATTGAGAATTGACTGTTTACTTTAATAGTGTGTTGGTCATCTGTGACCTTGATGAGCAGATTCAGTAGAGTGGCAGGATTATAGGCTTGACTAGAATGAATACAAGAGAGAATGAATGGAGGGAAAGAATTTGAAGCAGCATAGAAAACTCTTCCAAAGGATGTTGCTTTAAAGCAGTGAGTGGTTCTCAACCTTCCTAATGCTTCCACCCTTTAATACAGTTCCTTATGTTGTGGTGACCCCACCCATAAAACTGTCTTCATTGCTACTTCATAACTGTAATTTTGCTAATGTTATGAATAATAATGTAAATATCTGATGGTCTTAGATGACCCCTGTAAAAGGGTCATTCAATCCCCAAAAGGGTTGAGACCCACAGGTTGAGATCCACTGCTTTAAAGGCATGAGAAATGAGATGTAAGACAGGGGATGAAGTCAAGAAAAGAGATGTTTTGAAGGTAGGAGCAATTTGAAGGTAGGAGCACTGTGCTCAAGCAATAGTAGACTCAGGGTTGGTGCACAAGAAGAGTTGTCTTAGAGAGATGTGTGCACAGATTAAGTAAGAAGAGAGCATGGTGAAAGACATACATAGAAAGGAGCCTATGAAAACTCTTTTTTGGTTGTTTCACTGTTTTGGTTTTTGGGGCAGGATTTCTCTGTATAACAGCTCTGATTGTCCTGGATCTTTGTAGACTAGCCTGGCCTGGAGCTCAAGGAGAGCTTCCTGCCTCTGCCTCCTGAGTACTGGGGTTAAAGGCGTGCACCACTGTGCCTGGCACTTTTGTTTTTAATAGAGACAGCAAGGTCACAGATTGTGAATGAGGAATATAAGGGGGTAGTAGAACCATCTTTGATATTAAATAGTTATCCTACTAAAATTTTGCTTTCTCCTCTGTTCACATAACCAGGACCTTAGTGTTTTATGCGTATGTTGACCATGAGCATTGAAAACAAGCAGACCACATTATAGTATCATATAATGTATACTATATATATTAGTATCCTCATATATGAGAAGTATAATACCAAGGCAAGGAAGAATTAGAAAATAAATTTTCTTTGTGTGTATGTATTTCTTTGGATGTGTATAGCCAGAGGTTGATGTCAGATGTTTTCCTCAGTTGCTTCTCTTTTTTTCAACTAGACTGGCTGTAGATCTTCCAGACTTTACCTGTCTCTGCCTCCCAGTGCTGGGGTCACAGATGTATGCTGTGCGGCTGCTCTGGGTTCTTACATGGGTCCTGGGGATCTGAACTTGTCCTCATGCTTGTACAACAAGCACTCTTCCCACTGAGTCATCTCCCCAGCTCCTTTATTTTCTTAAAATCCATTTAAATTTTTTTTAGATTTATGCACTTGAGTGTTTTTATGCGTTTGAGTGTTTTGCTCATGTATGTACTTGTATTGCATGAATGCCTGGTATCTGTGGAGTCAGAAGAGGGCATCGGATCTTCTGGATGTGAGGTACTATGTGAGTGCTGAGAATCTAACTCAGGTCTTCTGGAAGAGCAGAAAGTCCTTCTACCAGCTGAACCACCTCTCCAGCCTCATTTAAAAGATTTGTTAGTTATATGTGTAATTGTGAGTGCCTGTATGTATGTTTGTGAACCGTGTGTGCCTGATAGAGGGTGTCTGATCCCCTAATACTGGAGTTGTAGGTGGTTGTAAGTTGCCTGATATGTTGCTGGGAACTCAACCAGAGTCCTCTGCAAGAGCAAATGCCCTTAACTCCTGAGCCATCTCTCTATCCCACAATGATATATTATTTGATTGATTGTGTACATATTTCTAGATTGAAAATTAGTTTCTCAGAATGAAAGTATTGGCCTGCATTAGTTTTCTTTTGCAAATTATCAAAAGTGTGGCAACTTAACAGCACAGACTTTTTGTCTTACTTTCTCGAGGTCAGAGGGTCAGAGGTCCTAAAATAAAGATGTTGGCAGGGTGATGTTTTCAGCTTTCATTGGCTGCCTATGTGCTTGAGGTCATGTTTCTCTTTTGTTATCAGAACTGTTACTCCCATGCCTCCAACTTCGTTTTTGACTTGCATAGTCCAATTATATTATCATCTCCCTGCCTCCGTCTTTTTTTTTTTTTTTTATTTCGCCAACACAGGTTTCTCTTTTGTAGCCCTGGCTGTCCTGGAACTCAATCTGTAGACCAGGCTGGCCTCAAACTCACAGAGATCCACCGAATGCTGGGATTAAAGATGTGTACAACCACTGCCCGCCTCCTCCCTTCTTATCTCAGACCTTTTACATATCTGTAGAGTCCTTTTCACCACATGAGATAATAATATTCAGAGGTTCTGGGAATTAGTATATGGTCAAGCTTAGGGGTGGTTATTCTGACTACTTAAGTATAATAGTACATACCCTACTGTCTTCTTCCAGTCACTTTTTAAAAAATTATTTATTTTTATTATGTGCATTGATGTTTGGTCTGCATGTATGTCTGTGTGAAGGTGTTGGATCCCCTGGAACTGGACATACAGACAGTTGTGAGCTGAGTGGTAGGAATTGAACCCAGGTCCTCTGGAACAGCAGCCAGTGCTTAACCACTAAGCCATCTCTTCAGCCCCCAGCCAAAAGTTTTCAGGAAGAAGGTGGTTGCTGGTTTATTTATCTCATTGCCTTGAGAGTCATTCCTTATTCTTGGTGTCCTGTATGAACAACAGTGTTGACCATTACTGAGTCCTTTCACTATGAAGATCAGAACCCAGTTTAGGAAAATCTACTCTAATGCTAGTTGCTTCCCCTCCATCTGACTGAGCTACTGTCAAGTCTCATACGTGTCCTTCAACATTTGCCTGCAGTTCTGGAAGAGTCTTGAATTTGAAAGGTGTTTCTGTTTCTCTTTGTGTGTGTGTGTGTGTGTATGGTTCTGGGCAGAGTCCAGGGCCTTGTGCATGCTAGGCAGGTGCTCTGCCACTGAGCTGTATCTCCAGCCCCTTCAGTTCTTTTTTATTTTGCCTTTTAATTATATTTTGGATCTCTGAAAGGCCATTTATTTTCTGAATGCTTCTTCCTCATATAATTAATTTACTTAGAGTGTATTATGGACATTTAAAGCTGTCTTGCTTTTGTTTTATAGTCATTTTAGTTTCTAGAATTTGGTCTTATTTCCACCAGCTTTTCATGCCTGTCTTGGGTTTTTTCCTTTATGTTTTTTTTGTTGTTGTTGTTGTTTTCGAGGCAGAGTTTCTCTGTTGTAACTCTGGCAGTCCTGGAACTCACTATGTAGACCAGGTTGACCTTGAACTCACAGAAATTTGCCTGCTTCTGCCTTGCCAGTGCTTTGATTAAAGGCATGTACTGTTACCACCTGGTGAGTTTTTATCCCAATTGTATATGAACGTAAGCAGTAGACATTTTTCAGAACTTGTCTTGGAAAGTATTTGTTTGCTATGTGTACTGCCTCTTTGCCATAACCATTGTCCTGCTGCATCGATTACAATTTTTAATAATGTTTGTATACTTTTTAGAAGTACATAGATTTCTTTCTCCAGGTACTGTGTTTCTACTTGATTTCTTCAGTTTTAAGCATTGTCTGTTGACTTTCCAGTGTGAAAGTGAAGATTTAGTTGTTCCTGTTCCACTCATATATATTTCTGCCCTTGCTGTTTATTTGCCCCTTCCTGATTATTGTAATTGATTAGATCACTATTCAGTGTTTATATTATTATTCCTGTTATAGAACTGTTCATAGCTGATCTTTAAAAAATATATTTGTTAAATGTATATGCTGTGATTATTTCCTTCCAAAACATAATGCTGTTTTTTTAGAGTTAGTGGTTCCATTCATCCATCCATCCATATAGGTAGGGTATCTACCTACCTACCTACTTACCTAGCTACCTACCTACCTACCTATTGTCTTACTCTTTTTATCTAGATAGGGTCTTATTCTGAAGGCCAAGCTGGCCTGGAACTCGCTCTGTAGGCCATACTGACCTCAAAATTCTGACAGTTTCCAATTACAAAAAGAAGTCACCATATCTGGTTAGTTTTTCATGTTGTAATTAAATTCCCAATCAGATCCCTTGGACTGGAGTTACAAATGGTTTTGAGCTGCAATGTGGGTCCTGGGAATCAAATCCCAGTCTTCTGGAAAAACAGCCAGTGCTCTTAACCACTGAACCATCCTCTCTAGCTCCTGATTTTTTTCTCCTCTTCCTCTTTCTCCTCTTCCTTCTTTGGTATTAGATTTAAGGCACAGCTGTCTATAACTCCAATCTCAGGGGATCTGATACCCTCTTCTGACCTTCTTGGGCTCCAAGCACTTATGTGGTACACAAACATGCATGCAGGCAAAACACTCATACACATAAAAATAACATTTAAGAAAAAAATTTAGATTGCATCAAGTATTTTGTCAGTTTGTCTTTCCAAAGAAGTCTTTCTCGGAGCCTGTGACTTGCTGTGATCTGCACCTCTTTAAGGTCCAGCTATCATGCTGGGATCTGTCAAAACTGTTAGCTAGCGATCACCTCAGCTTCTTGCTTCTGTGAAACTCTTTATTGTCATTTTTATTGGTCATCAGTGCTTTTCTGTAAATCTCTTTACTTGGGTATATTTCTTGTCTGCGCTGGTGTTTTCTGAAGCAAATTGCTTCATACTTGATGAGAAAGGGAACATAGGACATAGTTTTGTTGTTGTTTGTTTGTTTGTTTTAGATTTTGGTTGTCTGCAAATATCTTAAGTCTTATCAAGTCTCTCACAGTTGATTGACTGGGTACAAGATTCTGTGTGGTTCATTTGCCTTCCAGATTCCAGAGTTAATATTGACAAGGAAGAAACCATTCTGATTCCTGGTATTATTGTGCCCCTCTGCACACTGGAGACTTGGCAGGATTCTGAAATGTTGTCATTGCATGTCTTAGTGTAGGATTGTTTTCATCTATCACTCAGGGTAGTTTGAGGACTTTATGTCTAGAATCTGTTAGTTTTCAATTCCAGAAAATCATCTTGAAATTATTTTGTTTTCCTTTTCTTTCTGTTTTCTATTCCTCTTGGAGACATTCCATTTGATTAGACTGCTCTACAGTTTTCTTTTTTTTTTTTTTCCTTAGTTTTTTACCCTCTCCTGTTTTCTAAGACATTTCTAGAGTTTTCATACCCTTTTATGAGGTCTTTTTTTCATTAGGTCTTTGATTGTATTTTCATCTTATTTCTTGGAGGAGATGTGCTTGATTGTGTTTTCTAAAGTGTATTCCTATTCTTTCCTTGAAGTTACTTTCCCCTTTTGCTTTAACTTCAGTATAACATGTTAGTATATTTTTCTCAGGAATTTGTAACTTTTTGCTTGAGCTGGAGTTTTAAGAGTAAGGTACCAAAAACTTGATTAAAAGCCTTGTATTTTGGATACAGCTTTGGAATGTGGTTTGTATTGTAAAGTGGTCTGTCTGTGCTGTTTGGGTGGGTGGGGGTGTCCTCATTGTTAGTGTGTTAGTTAGATCCTGGCCGTTATGGACTCTGTCAGACTCTATACACTCTGAGGAGTTCTTATCTCCTGATTGGCTGCCAGCAGTTTAGGAGGTGAGTAGGCTGGGGTTTTCAGCATTCAAAATCTTCCTCTCTTCTTTCTCCTTTCCCTACTGTCCAAATTTTTCTGAAAGAGGTATTATGTAGCCAGGTTGTGCTCGAACTCTGTATAGCTGAGCATGACTTGGAACTCTTGATTCTCCTGCTTCCACCTCCAAAGTGTTGGGGTTGTAGGCCTGTGCCACCAAGCTCTGCTCAAGATTGCACCTGCTTTTTGTGGCAAACTCAGCCTTATGGATGCTATTTAACCTGTCCTTTGGTTGCATCCCCAGCCCCTGGAAGTATATCTCTTCTGTCAGGCTTTCACTCCATGTAAGTCTTTGAGATTAATCTATATTTTTTCTTTAAAAAATTTATTTATTCATTATTGTGTATATATGTGCATGATATGTGTATAGGGGTGAGGTAGGGCTGTATGTGCCACAGAGTACCTGGAGAGGTCAACTCTGAGGAGTCAGTTCTTTCCTTCCTTTTTATGTGGGATTGAACTCGAGTCACCAGGCTGTGTGGCAAGCTCCCACTGATCTGTGTCACCATCACAACCAATATTTTTCATCAGGTAAGTGTTCATTGCCTTTTACTGTTAAACAGCATTCACTCGAATGCTTATTCCATAGTTTGTTTCTAGTTTGGAACTGTTATAGATCTGCTGCAAACATATATGTATATTGTATAGGCTCAGATTTTCATTTCTCTGGGTAACTGAAAATGGAATGACTAGGTCTAATGTTAAATGTGTTTTTAAACAACCCAGCTGTTTACCAAAGTGGTCACATCTTTTTAGAACTCTGCAGTGGGTCCATCTTCCAGAAACACTTGGTTTGGCCACTGTATGAAATTTTAGACGTGCTAATAATTGTGCAGCTCTCTGGCCTTTTAGGTTGTAGAACCGAATTGCTATCATTATCCTTGCTTTGTGAGTTACTTTTAAAAAGTTAATCAGTAGAATATAAGAACTCATCAGTGACTTTAAAAAGATGCAAATCTTTATAGCAGCAAAAGAATAGTCTTTAGGAGCTGGAAAGATGGCCTAGTTAAGAGCATTGGTTGTTCTTACAGAGGACCTAGGTTTGAATCCCAGCACTCATGTGGCAGCTAGCAATTATCTGTAACTCCAGTTTCAGGGAATCTGATCCTCTTCTGGCCTCTGATGGCACCAGGCAATTACATGCATACACATACACATAGGCAACACTCACACACATAAAATAAAAACAAATAAATGCATAAAAAACAAGAGAATAGTCTTTAACAATTGACAGATAAACCTCAACTTATGTCTCATGCTTTATATTAAAATTAATCCAATCTAGTTTGTAACTTACATGTAAAACTGTGAAGTGTTTTCAAGACCACAAATAAGTACAATCATTATGACCTTGGGTTAGGCAGAGATTTCCTTTCCTTTTTTTCTTTCTCTTTTTTCTTTTTCTTTTTATCTCCCTGAGATAGGGTTTCTCTGTTGTAACTCTGGTTGTCCTGGAACTCACTTTGTAGACCAGGCTGGCCTCGAAACTCACAGAGATTCTCTTGTCTCTAGGCAGAGAAATTACTCAGTGGTTAAGAGCACCAAAAACTCTTCCAGAAGACTTAAAACAAAGTCCTCAGTTCCCAGCTTCCACATGTAGACTTACCCCTTTGTAACTCTAGTCCCAGGGGATCTGATACCTTTTTGGTCTTTGCTGGCATTGCATGCATGTGGTGCATAGACACACATCAGGTAAAACACCTATATACATAAAATAAAGTCTAGGTAAAAAAGGTAAATAATTTTTTAAAAGTGCAGTTTATAAAAGAAGAAATTAATGATTGTGCTAAGTCTGAATTAGAGCCTTTCATCCTATGTTAACAGAATGAAAAGACAAGCTACAGACCAGAAGGAAACTTTTGCAAATTATATTCTAAACAAAAGACGTGCATCTAGAATATGTAAAGATTCTCAAAACACAACAATAAAATTACTCATTTTAATAACATGGACAAGGTCCGGCAATATGGCTCAGTGGGTAAAGGTGCTTGTCACCACCGCTGAAGACTTATGTTCAGTTTTCTGGGACTCAATGGTGGAAGGAGATGACCCACTCCTGAAAGTTGTTCTTTAATCTTCACACACATGCTCACACATACAAAAAAAGAAATAGATGTAAAAAATGAATAAAAATAAAAACACAAGACAAGGATTGGACAGAACCCTTACCAAAGAAAATGTGTGATGGCAAATAAGTGTCTGAAAGACATCTCACCTACTCGTGTTTGTGTAATCATCACAGGAGACTCCTCTGTATTCCCATTAGGGTTCGGAAAGCAAACACCTGACACCAACTTGGGATTTTCCTAGATTGCTGGTGGAATGCAGAATAGTACAGCCATTTTGGAAAAACAGCTTAGAAAAAAAGTTTATCTCTAAAAATAAATGTACACATGTATTTACCATATGATCCAGACACAGCAGTCCCACTGTTAGATCTTACTAGAGAAATGAAAACACATTCACACAAAGACTTCACATGGATGTTTACAGCAGCATTATTTATAATCAGCAAAACTGGAAACAGCCCAAATGTCCTTCAAACAAATTGGACAAATGGATAAACAAATTGTGGTACATTACTCAGCAATAAAAAGGAATCAATCTCAGTGGTATTATGCTAACTGAAAACCTCAAAAGGTTTTACTATAAAACTCCACTTATATGACATTCTGGGGATTGTGAAACTATAGGAAGAGAACAGTTCAGTGGCAGCCCGTGGGCTAAGGATGGGGGGAGGGTTTGACTACAAAGAGGCAGCCCAGCTTTTTTCTTTGTCTTGTATGAGTTTCCATTTTCCTCTCCAGTAGCCTCGTTTCCTTGGAGTGTTTCCCACCTGTTTTCTACCCGCTTGCTGGTGAACCCTTCAGCTTGCCTTGATTGTGAGCATTTTGCTTGGATTGACGGAGGGGGTGTGAATAGTTGTGTGCTTATTCCCAGATAACTCAGGAATATTTCTTGTGGTAATGGATACATGATACAGTGCTTCTAGGGATAGAGGGATGAGCTACATCAACCTATAGTGTCATTTTTGCTTGAAATATATATCTTTGGCACTAAAACCTTACCCAAAAGAGAATAATAGATTATATAAAGCTTGTGGATTTTGATGTGGGTTAGAACTGAAAAATGAGATGTCTTTAAACTATTTTTCCTTCTCTCTTTGATAAGTGATATAATGTGGTTTGGACACTCACAGATTCCTGAGATTCCAGGTTCTGGTTGATGATTTACTGCAAAATTGCTTATAAATTGAAGTAGAAAATGTTTTGCAGACCTGGCAGCTTTCTGGCTTCACACCCATTTGTCACCCAGCATTTCCCTTTGTGTATAGAACAAGAATTAATTAGGCTGCACTGCAGGAAAAGTTTATGGCTATAATTTATATAGAACGAATTTCTTTTTAAAGAGACAGCATTGTTTTGTTATACCCACACGTGTGTGTGTGTATGTGTGTGTATGTTTTGTTGGTGGTGGTGTTTTTTGTTTTTGTTTTTCCTTAAAGCTGTCTCTGTAAGCTTCAGGTGCAGACACTTATTTTTCTGTTTAATGTGATATAGTAGTGGGATAGAGGCTTTTATAGTGATTGCTTTCTGATTGAACTTGGTTTTTAATTCAGTGTGTACTGGAGAGCACTCAGGTGCAGGTTTGCACTTTAGATGACAGTCAGACTTGTCTGGTTCCCAGAGCTTCGTATTTTCTTAGTCTCTTGGAAGACTTGGAATTCTGTCTTTCATAGGGTCTTGCTCATTCAATTAATGTTTTCATAATCAATGCGAGTCAGAACTTGCAATTTGTTCCTGATTTGCACATTAAAGAGCTCCATTAATTAAGAATCCTGATGTTTGGCATGTTCCCGCAGGATCTGTGCATTATTTACATGGTGGAAGTGTGAGAAGCGAGTTCCTCAGCTGTACTGTGGTTGCAGTTAGTCTTGCCTTCTTGCTTGCTTCTTTTCTTTTTGTTTTCGAATAACAGTTGTTTCACAATTCATTGAAACTCCTTAGGGATACATTTTACTAAAATAGGAACAAATGATCCAAATGAGGGGGCTGTGGAGGAAGAGTAAGAAGGAAATTCTTTGTTTAAAGGAAAACACAAATCCTGAAAAAGAAGTGTGTAGAATTCGTGTGTTTGGTTTTCTTCTCTCACTTGGCATAAAAGTAGGAAATGTGATAGAGTTGAGTGGTAATTCTGTTTACTCTCAGATTGCCCCTCCCATATAGTAGTAGTTGTACTTACAAATGAAGTTGCCTTTTATAACCCAAATAATCCTAGAAATGTAGACAGACACAGCCATGTGTTGTGTGAAGTAGGCTTTTCATCACTTTAAAAAAGTGGGTTCTGCTGCTGTTTCTCTGGAAGTCTTGTGTGTCAGTGGTTGTCTCCGTCTTGGTGTGTGAGAGATATATTGATGAGAAACATGAAATATGACCACCATCTCTGCCAGTTCCTCCTCTCTGTTTTACATGGCTAATACTCATAACACACTTCTCTCAATACCATAGCAACTGCAAAACATTTTCTAAAAGAATACAGGTATTTATTTATTTGAGGCAGGCTTGCTATGTTGCCCAGGTTATCCTTGAATGCATGATCCTCCTGCCTCAGCCTCCCAAACTGGGACTTCAGGAGTGTGCCACCATGCCTAGAATCCCTTCATATTTATGGGGCTTTTATGGGACTCAATTCTTAGTTTAGTTTGTACTTTTGCTCTTCCTCTCTGCTTCCCCTAGTCTTTTTGTTTTGTTTTGTTTTAGAGACAAGATTTCTCTGTGTAGCCCTGGCTATCCTGGAACATGCTATGTAGATCAGACTGCCTCAAATTCACAGAGATCCACCTGCCTCTTGGGATCTTGGGTGATCCACCCTCCCAAGTGCTGGGATCAAAGGTGTGCACCACCACATCTGACCTGCCTCCCCTAGTCTTGAGGCAGGTATCTCAGTTACACATGGAAACAGCTCAGGCTGATTTCATACTTCTGGTAATCCTCTTGCCTCAGCCCCTTGAGTGTTAGATTACAGGTCAGAGCCCCCATTCTGGCTGCTCTTCCTTTATGTTAAAAATACACATACACTGTAATATATGTTCACTTAAGAAATGTAAATAGAGCCAGGAGTGGTGGCACATGCCTGTGATCCCAGGACTTGAGAGGTGGAGGTAGAAGAATGAAGAGTTAATGGTCATCCTCCCCTATATAGCCAGTTCAAGGCTAGCCAAGGGCCTAGAGAGATGGCCCAGGAATTAAGAGCACTGCCTACTCTTCCAGAGGACCTGGGTTTGATTCCCAGAATCCATATGCAGCTCATAGCTGTCTGTAATTTCAATTTCCAGAGGTCCAACACTTTCTTCTGGTCTCTGTGGATACCAGGCATACACGAGGTACATAGATACACTATAAGGAAGCTACCTGTATACATAAAATATCTCTATCTAAAAAAATAAAAATGCAAAGTCAAATAGGACTATGCAATACCTTGTCTCAAAAGTTTTTATTTTAATTTTGAAAAATTTTTGAAAATTGTGCTGGGCGGTATTGGCATACACCTTTAATCCCAGCACTCAGAAGGCAGAGGCAGGTGGATCTTTTCAAGCCTGAGGCCAGCCTGGTCTACAGAGAGAGTTCCAGGACCACCAGAGTTACAACAGAGGAAACCTATCTCAAAAACTAACTAAATAAATAAATAAAAATTTTTAAAAAATTTAAAAAGGGACAGGGGAGATGAGTTGGTGGTAAGAACACTTGCTGTATGTATAAGCATTAGAACCTGAGTTGGGGTCTTCAGCACACCATAAGACGTAGGACTTGGCTGTGTGTGCCTGTAACCTTAGTACTGGCAGTGTCGCAGACACTGGGAGATCTCTGGGGCTTGCTAGCCTCCAGCCTAGCTGAAAAAACTGGCAAGTTCCTGATTCAGAGAGACCCTGTGTCAAGGGAATAACATGGTGAGTGTTAGAGGAGGACACTCAGCACTCTTTTCTTGCCGCCACAGGCACATGTGCCTCCACATATATACACACACAACCCCCCCCCACACACACACACAGGAAGAAAGAAAAGAAATACTTATAGATCAGTGGTTCTCAACCTTCCTAATGCTGCCTTTAATACAGTTTAGTACAATAATAATCCTTTAATACAATAATAACACTGATAACTTTAATACAATATTAACCCTTTAATACAGTTCCTCATGTTATGGTGACCCCCCCCAACCATAAAATTGTTTTTATTGTGACTTTAAAACTGATTTTGCTACTGTTATCAATCATAATGTAAATATCTGGTAAAAAGATGATCTTAGGTGACCCCTGTGAAAGGATCATTCAACCCCCAAAAGGGTTGAGACAGGCAGGTTGAGAACCACTGTTATGGATTAAATATATGAAATAGTACAGAAGAACATAAAAGAAAAAACAAAAATTTAGAGGACAACTCTGGGATCCAGCTCTTAGGATCCAGGCATTGAATGAACAAGAGTAACTGGACTGAGAACAAGCACCTCTATCTACTCTGCCATCTTGCCAGTCCTCCCCACTTTAAAATTTGCCATTAAGTCATTTCTTTGTTTTGCTTTTTTGTTTTGTTTCTAGTGCTAGGGATAGAGCCCAGCACTTCACACATAACTGTATTTTTGCATGCTACTCTTGAACCACACTTAATCTTACATTGAATTTTTCTTATATTTTCCCTTTATTTTATGTGTATGGGTGTTTTGCCTACATGTATGTCTGTGTACCTCATGTGTAGTGTCAGCAGAGGCCAGAAAAGGGCATCAGATCTCTTGAACTGGAGTTATATAGACAGTTGTGAACTGTCTATACTGGTGCTGAGAAATTGACCTGGGTCATCTGGAAGAGCAGCCAGTGCCCTTAGTCATTTCTCCAGCCCCTTACATTAAGTTTAATGGCAGTTAGACAAGAGGAAGTTGAGTGGGAATGAGAGAAAACAAAACATACCAGGCTCCAATGCTATTTGCAGATTACCTGGATACCTTTATAACATAATTTTCTCTTGATCATTATAGTATAATTACCATATTTATACCTGCCTGAAGACAGGTTTGTACTTTTGAAAGTTTTTTCTTTCCTTTTTCTATTATTTTAAGGCAGCCTCAGTGCAACCCAGGCTGACCTCTACCACGTTGGGCTTATATTCTTCTGGGAATCAAACCTAGGGCTTTGTACATGCTCGGCAAGCACTGCCACTCCTACAGGTACCTTGAAAGTTATAGCTGGAATTTCTTGACTTTTAGTTTGTTTCTTCCTTCTTTTTTGAGATGGGTTCTGGCTGTATAGCCTAGGCTACCCTAGAACTTTTCCTGCCTCTGCCACCCAAGTGCTGGGATTATTGATAAGTGTCACCATGCATGACCCTTTGTCAAATTTTAGATGTCTTTCATGTAGCTGGGTATAGTGCTACATGCCTTTAAACTCAACACCCAGGAGGCAGAGGCAACCTCGTCTATAGAGCTAATTCCAGGACATTCAGGACCATACAGAAATACCCTGTCTCAAAATGTCTTTTTTGTCATATTGTATTCTTGGTATTCTCAAATCTACCATTTTCTGATTTTTGGATTTTTCTTTTGCCCCTGGGACAATTGAGTAAATTTGCATCTGAAAAATAGAAACTACTTTTAGTTTGAGAAGAGTCATTTCTAACCCCTTATTCTGTTTCATAGAAGCAAGAGCTTTATAGGTAGAAGAGCTTTTCAGATGGTCTTAGACTTCTGTACATGAGAATGTCACATAAAAGTACTGTATACACGTTTGCTATTGTAAATCATTTGCCAGTGGGCTGAGACAAACTCAAAAATCCTTTCTGTTGTTTTCAGTAAGACATATAAAATATAACAGCATGAGTAAGAAGAAATCAAATAGGATGTTTTGAGAATGGGAATCATTCAGTTTACTTTCATATGGTATTTTTATTGTATAAGTGCAATGTTAGACGCTAGTACATTCAAAAACCATGAAAACAGCCCTCACTGGTTCATTCCACTCTATCCTGTAATGGGGGAAGAATGTACAAGTCTCATTTAAGTTCTTATAACAGCCTGTGAAGTAGGTGCTAAGAACTGCTGTACAAATGAGGAAATCAAGTTGGGGTAATAAAGTCACCCCACAAGTTGGCAGCAAAGCCAGAGCTGCTTTTCCTCATTCACTTGAAGAATTTATTCTTGGTCACACCGTCTAGTCACTGTGTGTATAGTTAACTTTATGAACTGAAGGTTTTCCCTCACTGTTCAAAGAAAGTATGAGGACACACACAGAAATAAGTGTCAGAGCTTAAAAAAATGAAGACAAAGGAGAACCATGGAAATGAAGGTGTTATTAAGACAGGTTTGGAGAACTTAACATTTTCAGAGCTAGAGCTAGAAGGCCCTTGGGACATGAGCTGATGTGATCTGTCCCACAGGCAGGCAAGACATTTCTTAGGTGATGAAATAATAGGTAAATAGGTATGCTTTTTCTCTTTTAGTTTTATTTCATATGTGTGTTTTCCCTTCATGTATGCATGTATGTATGTATGTATACCTGTACATGTGTGTGCCTGGTACCCATGGAGGCCAGAAGAGATGGGTCTCCTGGAACTGGAGTTACTGAGTTATGAGCCACCATGTAAGTTCTGAGAATCGAACTCAGGTCCTCTGAAAGAGGACCTAAACTGCTGAGCTCATCTCTCTAGCCTCATGGTTTTGTTTTGTTTTATATATATAACCTTTATTAATAACTTGAGTTTCATACAATATATCTGATAACACCCTCTTCCCATTCCTCCTTGGTCCACCCTCACACCCCTGTGCCCTCAAACAAGCAAACAAACAAAAAAAACAAATAAGAAAATGTAAGTCCAGCTTGTGTGGCGGGAGTATGAATCATAGGCATCACCATTTTTGGAGGCAGCAGGCTGCCCTGATGATGGACATTCACTTGGCTTTCATTAGCCTAAGATTAAGTATGATAGAGCCAGCAGTAATGGTGCATGCCTTTAAACCCAACTCTGCGGAAGCAATGGCAGACGGATCTCTGTGAGTTCAAGGCCAGTCTGGTCTATAGAGTGAATTCCAGGACAGCCAGAGTTACAACTGGGAAACCCTGTCTCAAAAAACAAAACAAAACAAAAAAGATTAAGCATGATGAAGTTTGGCCTGAGGTTGAGCTTCACTGTCCAAACTTGCAGGCACCCAGGCTTCCCACAGGCACTTGGACATACCACAGGAAGTTTTTTTCTTACAAATACAATATATATCCATTATATAAAATTTGGAAAAAGCTAAGCAAAATTGGCCAGTTGTCTCCCGTGATTCTAGCAGTTAAGAACCAGGTACTTTTAAGCTAGGCATAGTGGCCCAAGCATGTAATACCAGCACTCCAGAGTTAAAGGCAGGAGGATCACAAGTGTGTGTGTGTTAGGGGGGTTAGAGTTAAGTATTTTAAATATTTTGGTATGTCGTTTTATCTATTCTAGATGTTTTTTCTCTGTGTATATAGTTAGAAAGTAGGACCATATTCTAAATGGTTCTGTAATCTGACTTTTTTCTACGTAACAGAGATTATGACTGTTTCTCCATGTCATTAAATGTTCTACAGCATTATTTCTAATGACAGCATAGACTTTCTTCATATGAATAGTTTAACCAAGCCTTTATTATTGAATAGTTGGATTGTGTCCAGATTTTCCTTTCCCTAATTGGTGAACAAACATCCTTGTTACTGAATCTCACATCCAGGGTCATCTTGTTACAAAAAATAAACATAGATGTGGAATCCTTGCATTTCCCAGGATAGTTGAAACTTTAAGGCTTTTGATCCCTATCACCAAATTGTCCTCCAGGAAAGCTTTATCCATTTATATTCCCACCTTATTTATATGAACGTCAGTTTCCGAGTCTTGTCAACGCTGGGTATTATTATTTTGTTTCATCTTTGCTGCTTTGATAGGTGGAAAATGGAGTGCTTATTTTAATTTACATTTCTTTTAATTTACATTTCACAGTATTTAATGAGGGCAAGCATTTTCTACCTTATAGTTATTGGTCCTTGTTATTTCTTTTGTGAGTCAAATCGGAAGAAATTTAAACTGCTTCTAGCGATGAATGTTTTCCTTGTCAGTCAGTCTGAAAACTACCACTCATAACTCCTAGTTATTCTTTCTTCCCTTCCTTCTTTCTTTTCTTCTCCTCTCCTCTCCTCTCCTCTCCTCTCCTCTCCTCTCCTCTCCTCTCCTCTCCTCTCCTCTCCTCTCCTCTCCTCTCCTCTCCTCTCTTCTCTTCTCTTCTCTTCTCTTCTCGTCTTTCCCCTCCCCTCCCCTCCCCTCCCCTCCCCTCCCCTCCCCTCCCCTCCCCTCCCCTCCCCTTCTCTTTTCTTCTCTTCTCCTCCCCTTTCCTCTCCTTCCCCTCTTCTCCTCTCTCTTCTTTTCTCTTTTCCTCCCCTCCCCTCCTCTCCTCTCCCCTCCTTTCCTTTTTCTTTCCTTTCCTTGGTAGGCTCTCATTCTGAGGTCCAGGTTGACTTTGAACTCAGTGTCCTCCCATGTTAACCCTCCCAAGTACTAAGACTAATATGCATACTGCCACACCACACAGGTTCCTAGTTTGATGTTTGACTTTAGCCTGTTTGTTATTTTTGCTAGATTGTTTATTGACAAGGAGAATTAAATTTACCTTAGAAGAAGATCCCTCCCAAATATATGAGACAGGGTCTCTTTATTATATAGCTCTGGCTATCTTAAAACTCACTCTGTAGACCAGGCTGGCCTAGACAGAGATCCACCTGCCTCCCAAGTGCTGGGATTAAAGGCATACATCAGCACATCCAGCCTATTGTTTTTTTTTTTGTTTTTTTTAAATCAATTATATGTGTATGGGTGTTTTGCCTGTATTTATGTCTGTATATCACATATGTGCCTGGTGCCTGGTGCCTGGTGCCTATAGAGGCCAGAGAGGGTGTTGGATGCCCTAAAATTGAGGATCCAAGTTGAGTGTCTAGCCCAGTTACAGTTGCCTGTAACCCCAATTTGAGGGCCTCAGATGCTGTCTTCTGGCCCTTGAGAGTACACATACTCGTGTGTACCTCCCCGACGTACGCATAATTGAATTAATCTTAAAGTATTTTTAAAATCATTATTTTATTAAAGTTTGTTATAAAAATGCTTCTGAAAAGAAATCACAGACTGAAATTAATCAGACCCAAAGATTTTAAAATTCAGTGAACTTCTATGTAGTTAGGGTGGCCATTCAGAACGGAAGCTGTGAAGATTACATTGGATTTAATATTTTTATATTAAATGAAATACTAGTCAGCTTTAAAGAAAAATATACAGGGTATATAGAAGGTATATATATATATATATATATATATATATATATATATATATATATATATATATATATTAGAAGGTATGATATTAAGTAAATCACACAATCTCAGAAAGAATATTTAAAATTTTTAAAATTTTTTTTATTTTTACTACTATTATTAATTTTATTATTATTATTATTAATTTTTTGATGTTTCTTGAGACAGGGTTACTCTGTTGTAACTCTGGTTGTCCTGGAACATGCTCTGTAATCCAGACTGGCCTTGAACTCACAGAGATCTGCCTGCCTCTGCCTCCCGAGTGCTGGGCTTAAAGTTGTATGCCACCACTGCCTAGCTTATTTATTTTTTTAAATCTGTGCTAGAAACTAAACTCTGGGCCTTGTGCATGCTAGGCAAGTGCTCTACAGCTGAGCCATGCCCCCAGCAACTTAGTAACTGAAAATTTGATTGCATTTGGTTTCCCATGTAGTTTTGCTACATAACCCACAAGGATGCATTAATATACAAAACAAAAACTAAGTTTTTTTTAAAGCTTGTAGTAATGTTTTCTTCAACTATAAAATGGAGATAGGATAACAGTACCTACCCCGAAAGGATTGCTGGAAAGATTTAAATGAAACAGTGGAGTCTTTTCTTAGGGTATGTAGGTCTCTGGCCACAGTGTTTGTTTCTTCTTGAAAATAGTATGTGAATAAATATTAAATTATATGTAAAGCTCTTTGAAGTTTTGAAATTAACGTATAAAAACTATATGTCAAGAAGATTAGGGAGCTGGGGCATGTGGTGCCTGCCTGTGATCCCAGCACTTGGAAAGTAGTCAGAAGGATCAGGAGCTCAGATCATCCTGGCTATATCCAGATTTGAGGCCAATCTGGACTACATGAACCCTGTGCTCAAACATAAAAAACAAAACACACGTACAACAAAAAATAGATTAGAATGTCACTGGAATATATAGATTTAACAATATAGAATAAATTTACTTGTGTTTATATGTATTCAGCAACACAAACTCCCATTTACCACTCCCTAAGCATAGCAAGGGAGTATAATCCATGATTTCAAAGCACTCATAGGAAGATGTGTTTTTTAGTAAACTGTTTTAAATGCAGAAAGCATCATTTATGTGATTTGATATGAATACAGCCTATCAAAGTGATTCATTTTGAGTTAGTGAATAAATAAACTTTGGTCTCACTGGTAGTAAAAGAAACACAATTGAGACATTCTTTGATTCTTTTTTTTTTCCTAAACAAGGTTTCTCTGTTGTAACTCTGGCTGTCCTAGAACTCACTGTGTTTACCAGGCTGGGCTTGAACTCACAGATCTGCCTGCCTCTGCCTCCTGGGTGCTGCATTCTTTGAAATTTTGAGGCTCAGTTATTAAGTACTAACAATTACAAAGACTTCATAAGAATGTGCCTATTTTATGATTTTTAATTTCTGAGCCTGGAGCTGGGGATGTAGCCCAGTTGGTACATCGTTTGCCTAGCATGCCAAGAGCCCTAGGCCAGTCCCCAGCATGACTTGAATATGCTACTGTAGGCCTGCAGTCCCAGTACTCTGGAGGTGGAAATAGGAGAATCAGAAGTTTGTGATCATCCTCAAGAGTTCATCTTTTGTTTGTATTTAGACTTAGAGAAATAAAAACATTCATAGAAATTTATTCTGGCCTAGGTGATGTGTTAGATGCTGGAGTGACAGGATGAGTTAGGTCTCCAACCTGAAGCAACTTACTGAATTGAAATCAGACTCATAAGCCTAGTGTGGTGACACACGCTTTTAATCCCAGCACTCAGGAGCCTAGGCAGGTGGATCTCTGATTTCAAAGCCAGCCTGACCTACAGAGTGAGTTCCAGCACAGCTAGGGCTACACAGAGAGAGGCCCTGTCTCAAAAAACCAAAGTTGTGGGGTGGGGGAGAAAAAGGAATCAGACTCATTGCAATATGGTGATTTTACCAGTAATAGGAATGACCCTGACAAAAGAGTGACTAATTCCACATGAAATCCCCATGTTTCAAAAGGTACTTTCCAAATCCTTCCTTTCATTGGTTTTATCTGTATGCCCATAGGATTTTGAGAACTTGGTCAGGCTTAGTTTTACAATAAGAAAGAATCATACCTTTTTTAGAAATAGAATTCCTGATATCTATTAGTCTAGTGGGGCTTCTCAGATTATTTTACATGAATCAAGGGAGGGTTGCTTAGGTTTTGGTTCTAATTTTGTTTTTAATAACTTTCCTTACTTCACAGTTTACTTTAAATTTTAATAAAATTTTAAATTATGAAAGTAATATATGCTTATAAAATATTCAAACAGTTCAAAAGTATATCAAATACAAATGAGAGTATCCCCGGTCTTCCTGGGTAACTACTGCTAGGCAGTTTAAATAATCACTTGTAAATAAACTTGGATTTTAAGTACCTTGTATTCTGAATATTTACTCTTTCTGTTTAAAGGGGGGAAATGAATTTTCCTTTTTGGGAACGTACTCAGGAGCTGTGGAGGCTTCTAGGACCTGTGTAGGAAGGGAACTGTCTCAGATTTCTTGAAGTACATTGATCAGTTAGATTGCTGTGTCCTATAGGGCTTTTTAAGGATTTATTGACACTTCATCAAGGTATTTGAGAGAGTATTCAGGGAAACCTAAGAAATTCTGCAGTTCCTTTTTCTTCCTTATAAATTCATGCCTGGTCAGAAATTACAGCTTGAGTGGGATGTCCCTCCACAGAACTCAAATGCACTCTATTTATCATGTTACTTAGTGTGGCAGTAATGTAAAATGTTGAAGATTTTTTTTTTTGTTTCTTTCTGCACAGAGGCTCACTCAGCGTATATTTCATCATGTGTCTCTTCGTTTCTTCTTTATTTAAACTTCTACTCACTTCCCCAATTCCCCACATCATTCTCTTAACAGAAAAAAAAAAGTTTTGTCCACTGAGTCCTCTTTCTTATTTTATTTAATATATCTTGAGTTGAATGTTTCTCACAAAAACACTTTGCATTCTGAATTAACCCATCAAGCTGTTTTCTCCATAGACTCTTCCGTAGGCTGCACGTGTTCTACAGTCATGCCCTCTGAGTATGAAAATCCAGGTCTGCTTATGGCTTAGCCTTCATGATTCTAGAATATACGTCCCTGTGCTCTGCTTGGAAAAGTTATTCTTGTTATTTTTATACTATTCAGAAAATTGTGCTTTTGGTCCACAGAAATAGCCAGCGTAGGGGTGTCCATGTCCCTGTACTGTCCAGTCTGAGCCACATTCCTGCCACAGCAGCCCGTTTGTCTAAATCTGTGCATGTAAGAGTGCACACACCTGAATATTGGCATCCTCACCTGGAAATTTACAAATCCTAGTTGGATGTACATTGTAAATGATAGCCACTCATCCAAATGGTGGTTGTTGAGGAATTGTAACCTGCAGTCCTCTTTCTTACTGGTAACGCCATTCTGCTTGGGGAATATAGAACAAGCCCAAACAGTAATACTGACAGAATTCGGAATTATGATACAGTGGAGCCTTCACGTAATTCTTTGTTGAAGAAGTTAGGGCCTAAATGTTAAGGCTTATTGTTATTCTGAGTTGATAATCTCTGCCTTGCTTTAATAATTTTTCCTCATGCCTGGGTAGCCCGCGAGTTGCACAATAATCACTCACACAGCTTTGTAATCAATGCCCAAAGTAATAGGATTCCTCTGGCCACCGGCAATTAATAAATTTTGTGTCTTTTTTAAAACACTAGCAAGTCGGGCCTGAAATACGACTGACTGGCTCTCCTCATTTGCATATTTATTGCAGTGGAAAAATTCTTACCAGATGATTGATGCTGAGCCTGCCTCTTGAATTCCAAGCAGCACATTATTATGAAATGAAAAATGCCGGCCATACAGTTGATTAAAGTTGAAGACAGTGGAATCGGTGTTTTTTAAGATTGTGGGAGAATTAAAGGCATATTTTAATAGATGTTGACAAGAAGTGAACTAACAAAAGCAAAGCAAAGGATTTGCTTGAAAAGATTTAATCAAACGTCTTTCTTGGGGGATTAATTGCTGGGGATGACTAGTGCAAGTGGCAGGCTTGTGTGGATTTGAATGAAAAGTATTGTTCTCGGCCATCTTTCCTGTGTCATTTTGACCTGTACTTTAGCTCTAGTTCTGGAGTTACTTTTGATGGAGAAAAAAAAAAAAAGACGCTCTTCATTTTACTTTACACATTCATACCCTTCTCATTTCCCTTCCTTCCACTGCCAGGAATTTCCTTACTAGTTTATAATCTAATTAGCACACATCCAAACTGATTCTGTGCCTATAATTTTGTTCGTATAAGACAGTCTAGATGAATAGAGAAAAATAAACTTGTTAGGTGAAGATGATTTTTAGACTGGTGACATTTTACATATAGAAATGCTTGCAAATGAGTAGCATGTAAATGAATGTCGGGATCAGTGATTACCAGGCCAGGCCAGGCCAGTCTTAGTGCATGCAGCTCTTAAAAGATTTTTTGACCATGTGGGAGATGATTGTTTTGCAATAAAAGACCTTCTATTTCTTTTAGAGAAATATCCAAAATATGTAATCTTTTATTTTTACCTCATTTTTATAAGATCAACAGGAAAATAATTGCCTACATTTGTAGGTGAGAAAATTGAGATTTGAAGGGATTAAATGGGTCCATCTCAACATACCTAGTTGGTGACAGAATTCAGGCTCCAGACTCTCAGTAAAGTGCTCTTTCCCTTGGCACTCAGATGCTTATATTGAGTCTTGCTAGTGTGGGGAAGCATATGTCTTTTTTGTTGTTGTTGTTTTCTTTTTCCTTTTTTTTTTTTGAGACAAGGTTTCTCTGTTGTAACTCTGGCTGTCCTGGATCTCACTCTGTGGATCAGGCTGGCCTCAACTCACAGGACCTACCTCCTGAGTGCTGGGATTAAAGGCATGCACCACCACCTCCTGGCTGCATACATCTTTCATAATCTCCTCTTAAGGGAAAGGCTTCTGGAAATGGACCATGTAGGGCAAACTAAACACAAATATTCTTGACAGTCTTCATTTGCTTTGTGACCATATGCCAAGAGGGCTTGAGCGTTGAGTCTCTGTTGCTTCTTTTAACTTTTAAACTCTGTGATCAGTGGCAGAAAAATAGAGGTGAATTAGAAACTGTTGATTTCAGTCTATCTATTATTCATAGTGTTGGACAAATAGAATTCAGTCCTATATGAATAATAGAGTATTTATTTGTTTTCCCTGTGAAGAATTTGAAGAATTCACTGTTGGATTTGAGTTTCCAGATTCTCACGCTCATCAACTGTGGCTTTGAGGAGGCCTCTCACCTTTAGCAAAGGATTGCTTCATTATGTATGTTGGTATGGATGCCATGTACATATGTGGAGGTCACAGGACCTCTGGCAGAAGTCAGTTCTCTCCTTCCACTTTGTGGGTCCCAGGAATCAAACTGAGGTCATTATTAGGCTTGGTAGAGGCACTTTTACCAGTTGAGCCATTTTACTAACCCAGCTTTTGCATATTAGACAGAAGTGTGGCCTTCATATTTGTAAAGAACTGAAAATTGAGTTCTGTCTTCTAAATCTGTTTATGGGAAGTTATCCATGTAGTGGCCACCAGGAAAATTACTTTAATTAACTGTATGTGAGGAAGGTTAAAAACATAATTATAGAGTTAATTTCTGGCCAGTCTCTTGACACATTGGATGGAGCTTATACTTAAGGGCTACTTTCTGAGTGTGTAAAGGGATCTAAGAAATGAGAACATATGAGAGTGTTAACACTCTCTGTTGCTGGCTTTCTTCTTTCTTGTTGAATTGATACACTGTTGAATGGATCTATAGTGGATTTAAAAACAACAACAGGAACAAAATAAAAAATGCTTGAAAGTGGCCCTTAAAAGTTGTAGTGTTTTGATGAGTAGTGGTGGTGTATTTCTTTAATCCCAGCACTGGGGAGGCAGAGGGAGGTGGATCTCTGAGTTTGAGGCCAGCCTGATCAACAGAGCTAGTCTACGGAGAGTTCCAGGACAGCCAGGGTTAAATAGAGAAACTCTGTTTCAAAAAACCAAAAATCAAACAAACAAAAAATGAAAAGGAAAAAAAGTTGTCTTTCATCAGATCCCTTAACAGTTCTTGATTATGTCACATGTTGGAGTTAGACAGTGACTTGTCAATCGGCAAGTGGCGCAGTTTTGTAGCTTCTTTTAAAAATATTTTTTATATTTACTAACTTTTTACGTATATGAATGTTTTGCCTATATGTATACCACAAACATGCTAGGTGCCTGTTGAAGTCAGAAGAGGGAATTTTTGATATTGTGACCCATCAAGTGGGTGCTGAGATCCTAACCCTAGTCCTCGGCAAGGGTAACAAGTGTTCTTAACTGCTGAGCCATCTCTCCAGCTCCTGTAACTTCTTCCTTCACTTTATGTTTTAGATCATGGTCACATGATACTTAGAGGAAGAAAGGAAAAGATGGCTTTGTTTTTCTTTTTCACTTTTCATTATGTTAAAGAACATGCAACATAGCAGCAAATTTACCATTTTTACTTTTTACCCCCTAGGGGCAAGGTCTGTAGCCCAGGCTGCCCTCAAATCCCTTATGCAACTGAGGATGGTCTTGACCTTCTGATCCTCCTATGAGGTGCTGAGGATCAAACATAGGGCCTTATGTATGGTAGGCAAGCACTCTACCAACTGAACTACATTCCTAGCCCCATTTTCTTTTAACAGTTTTTTGTATAGTTCACTATCATTTGATATAGTTCACTAGAATATTGATTGTGATGGCCCATGCTAATAATTCTAGCATTTGGGAAGCAGAGGCAGGAGGATCATAAGTTTGATGCCATTCTGAGTTGCATAGTAATATGTTATCTCAAAACAAAACCATGAATAAATCAACTATGCCTTTATGCAACAAATCTTTAGAACTTTTTCATCTGTGTCTAATAAATAAGTTTTCCTTTCCTTCTCTCAGAACTCCTGACGACAGCCATTCTCTTCTCTCTCACTGATTTTATTTTTATCTTTTTTTGCGGGGGTGGTGGGGTTTTTTTTTTTTTTGTTGTTGTTGTTTTGTTCTTGTTTTTTGAGACAGGATCTCAGGGCTGGAGAGATGGCTCAGCGGTTAAGAGCACTGGCTACTCTTCCAGAGGACACAGGTTCAATTCCCAGCACCCACATGGCAGTTAACAACTGTCTGTAGCTCCTGTTCTAGGGGATCTGACACTCTCACACAGACACACATGCAGACAAAACATGAATTTAAAAAAAAAAAAAAAAAAAAGATTTCTCTACATAGCCCTGGATGCCCTGGAACTCACCCTGTAGACCAGGATGAACTCAAGCTCACAGAGATCCTCCTGATTGCTGGGATTAAAGGTGTGTGCCACCATGCTCAGCTTTTCTCACTAATTTTAATGTAAGTGGAACCATACTTTTTGTTTGTTTCTGATCATCTGTAGCAGTTAGTCACTATGTGGGTCACCAAGAGAGAGACAAGGGGGGATTTTCATAGGTGCATACCCCACCAGACCTCAGCAGAGGGAACCACCATCCTGGCCAGGCCATACTGAACAGTGGAACCCTGAGTGTCCAAGCTCAGGTGTTTTTATTGATTCAGAACTCCTCCGGTGTTCTACTGATAGCATACATGCAGCTCATTAGCAATCAACTTCTCCCACATAAATTCAACACCTGCAGACAATACAAAACGCCAAGACCTAGGCAGACCCTCACCCAACAGTGCACAAAGCAATATTTTTAAATATAACTAAAAATAAACTTAGGGGTCATCTGTGTTAAAACATCTGCCATACTTTGTTTCCTTTTAAAGAAAGTCTAATAATACTCTGTTTTTCCTGATCTTTTTGAATAAACTCAGTTTGAAATATTATAGGTATTTTTTTCCTTACAAAGTTGAACTTGAATGATAGGATTACTTATTATACTGTGGTCTTGGGCTTTAAGTCATTGTCCTTTAGGTTTCTATTTATTTGTTTGTTTTTGGGTGGTGGTGCTGGTTTGAACTCAAGGCTATATCAGTGTTTTTTTGATTTTTTTTTTTTGTGGTGAATTATTTATGACATAAAGCTACCTTTATTAAACCATTTTCAGTGTACATTTCAGTGTCATTAAGTACATTTACTTTGTACTTAATGTTGTACAAACCATTACCACTGTCTGTCTCAAGAACACATTCACACCCAAATTAAACTATTAAACAATAATTCTTCATTTCCTCTCTTCTCTATGAATTTCAGTATTTTAGTTCCCTCATGTTAGTAGAGTTGTGTTTCTTTCATATATTTGATGTATTCTACTTAACCTATTATTTTCAAGGTTTAGTCTGGTGATCTGTCCATCTGTCTGTTCATGTGACTAGATTGTGCTGTGTAGCCCAGGCTGTCCTTACACTGTGACCTTCCTGCTTTACCTCACAAATACAGTTATAGATAGGCACTACCATACCTGCCTTGTTTTTCATTTTTATTTTCTCAGTGCTGAGTTTGTCTAAGGAGTTTTTTTTTCCTTTGAGAATGTAGTTAATTACATCATTTCTCTTTTCCCTTTTCTCCCTCTAAACCCTCTCATATAGCTGCCCATCCTTGTTCTCTTTCAAAATCATAGCCTCTTTTTTATTTATTTATTGTTGTTGTGTGTGTGTGTATAATTAAATATTAGTTTTTTAGTCTGTATGTTACATGTATGTATGTATTGTTTGTTTTCAGGGCTGATTATTTGTTTTTGGATAAACAATTGGTGTCCTCTTCTCTGGAGAAGCCTATTTTTTCCACTCTCAGCATTCCTTATTTGCCTGTAGTTCTTTGTATAGGGTTGAGCCCTCATGGGCTTTCCCTTGTCCTGTTTGACATGTCTGTCATTGAACTTTTCAGATCATGTTAGGCAGTCATTTTGGTGAGACTTCATGGGTGTAGCTTCTGACATTACTAGGAGACATAATCTCACAGAAAGCTCCCTGTTTCTCTGGCTCTTACAATCTTTCTGTCTCTCTATGATGTTTGTTCCTTGAGCCTGAGGTTCAGGAATTATTTTGTGGATGCATCCATTGGGGCTAGGCTCCACAACTCTGCCTTTTGATTGGTTGTGATTTTCTGTAATGGTATCTGTTTGTTGCAGAGAGAAGTTTTCTTGATGAGGGGTGGGGACTACACTTACGTATGTGTATAAGGACAAATATTTAGAGTGTAGTTAGGGATTATGCTGGTTTGTAAATTGATAGTTGTAGGTTCTCCTTTAAGATCCATGACTTGACTGGCTATTGCTAGTTCACTAGGTTTCTAGTACTGGGCATGGTTTCCCTCTTGTTGAACAGGTTTTAAGTCCACTTAGAGAACTGTTGGTTACTGCCAAGGTATTCACACCACTTTTGCACCCTTATGGTTATTGTGCCATGCTGGTTATTTTTGTGTTTCATAGGCATCATAGCCGGTTGGTTGCTTTCTCCTCTGGAAGCTTGCACAACATCTTCTGGTGCCATGAAAGCTAGTCCCCAGGGAAAAAGCATTTAGGTCAGTTCCAGGCCTCTGGGCCCTGGGTCTGAAATACATAATGTCTTCAACAATAGGGCACTGACTTCTACCTCTTTGGAGGGAGTGTGGGGGTGGGGGGGGGAACCAAGGGCAACAGCCTATATGTTTTGGGGTTCTCTTGGACAATCCTGACCAGCAACTCAAAGGAAGCCTTCTCATGCCTGGTGTTGGGGTTTTTGTTAGGTGCTCTTTGGTTCTTGGAGGGGAGATTGTGAACCCAGCCGAGAAAATTTCATTCAAAATATAAATATGGATATTTATATTTGGACTTACATGTATTAAAGGTTTTTTTTAAGGTAAATAATTAATAGTATGATTCCTTTTGACTATTTCAGACATCTTGCCTCTTTCCTTCTTCTGTATTTATACCACCACCACTCCACCACTGTCTGGCTCATCTCCATCTTTACTAAAGTCAAAAGGATAGTTCAACACAGGATTTCTCAATGTAGTTACAGCTGTCCTGGAACTCACTCTGTAGAGCCTCAAACTCACAGAGATCCGCCTGCTCTGCCTACTGAGTGCCTTTAAAGTTATTATATCCTTATCCTTTTATAGTATACTACCCATTTTGTAGTAGAATTTGTTTTATTCTACACATCTTGTCTATATTTATCCATTTCCCAAAAGTTGATTTATAGAAAAAATGGCTCTGTACAAGAGATCATCTGTTTCTTTTTATGAAACGGTCTGCTGTTCATGCAATTCACTCTTGGCTTGTGATTCCCCCTGCCTTATCTTTCTGGTGGTCTGAATAAATGAGCTACCATTTCTGGCTCTGATTTATTTTTGTTCCTCATCTCTGTGGTAGAAAACTTGAATTTTTGTTTTATTTTGTTTTTAGAACTAGAGAGTAACCCAGTTGATAATCTTGATCTTGGACACAAGGCATTTGGGGTGTTTTAGGAAATACATGTTGTAAATCCTTTCAAGTGGCGTGAATGTACACTGGTTATGAAAGCATTATAGAATTTATAAAAGATATGATCAGGAATCTCATGTAAATAGGGCAATTGTATTTATATACATTTATATGCAGATAATATAAAGGTGTATAAAGTTATTTTGGGTCATGGAGTGCCTTCTGGTTAGTCTGGGAAGGCTTTCTCAGATTGCTTAGCCTCTTAGCTGTGTGTTAAAAAACAATGACATGGATGGAGATATTGTTTAACTTGTGTTGGTGGTACCCCGTTAACGAATTGGCTGAGATAGAAAATGATAAAAAGGCTGGGCGGAGAGAAGGAGACCAGAAAAAAACATAGAATAAGACTTAAAAAAAATCATTTAGCCAAAGTTTGTGTGAAGTTAGTGTGGAATGAATACAGATGTTGTTGAATGAAAACAGGGATGCTTGAGATTATAGCTTGAGAAACAGAACAGAAGTGACTGAACCACGGCTAAAGATGAACAATTATCAGTGATAATCTAAATGGAAAATATGGGAATTCATAGCCAATTAAACGTGTAGAGTTACAGGCATCTAGATATCAGTGATCTGTGAAAACAAAGTGCAGGAGAAAAATACAGTCTAGGACAAACTATCAGGTGGAAGAAAGTTCTATTTCTGAGATGGCAGGTTTAAATTGTCATGGGGTATTGATTGTCTGGCAGTTACTAAAGATGTAGGAATTTGATTATCAAAGAAGAATCTGAGTGCCCTCAACAAATGTTGATTATCAGTATTTGGTGAATTCTTTGGTAGGGTGAGAATATTGTCTCTGAGTAAACCCATTCCCCAGCAGGATCTTTCTGTGTAGCCCCAAATGACACAGTGCCTGACCCTCCTAGGTTCTGTCCATGTACAAATTAATATACAGTTCAGTACTGCAAGTTGGAAATTATTAACTTGGGTTTTTTGTTGTTGTTGTTTGGTTGGTTTAATTTTTTTTTTTTTTTTTGGTCTGTGTGTGATATGCATTCATGTGTGTCTATATGTTCCCCGTGTATATGGGTACACATGTATGCTTGTGCATATGGAGACCAGAAGCCAGGGTCAGGTAAATGTCTTCCTTGGTTGTTCTTGACCTTCTTCATGAGAGGCACAGTCTCTCATTTAAGCCTGGAGTTTACTGTTTTGGTTAGTCTAGTTAGCCAGCTTGTTCTGGGGAATCTCATCTCAGCTTTCCAAGACCTAGAATTCCTATTAGGCCCCATGCTTGCCTTGCATTTAAGTCTGGGAATCTGAACTTTGGTCCTCATGCTTACACAGCAAATGCTTTACCCAATGAGTCATTTCCCCAGCCCATAACTTGGGTTTTGTTTATGAACAGAGACTTTCTGTAGGTTATGTTTGAGAGGTTGAAAAAGACTGATTTGCAGCTCAGATCAGAGACAAATGAGATGGGGGTGGAAGTGTGATGAGTTGTACTCTTCAGGAGAAGAGGAATTTTGGAAAGAATTGCTTGACAGAGGCAACACCCAAGAGATCTATGGATAGCCTGTAGGGTATACCCAAGAAACTTAGTATCGAGGGAAAATTTATTAGTTACGATAACAGGCAAGGAGTTTGTCAAACTTAATGACTTTAAGAACTGACCACTGAAGTCTTTCTATCTACAGACACATTTCCAAGCACCTTCCTCATGCTGTCTTGCTTGTTCCTTACCGCCACATGAGATAGGCACTGTGATGAGTTTCATGGAGTTGATCTCTCCTGCCTCTCTTCCTGCATTCTCCCCAGCCAGAACTGCTCAGAAGACAGTGAGTGACAGCCATCTCCCATTGTAGAGAGTTGTATATGACTAATTATCCCTTTTCTGTGCTCTATTTCTCTCCCAGGTCACAAAGCACTTAAAGCATTGTTAAGGTCATTGGTGGATCTTCAGGAAGAGTTGCTTTTCCAGTACCCAGACACTAGATATCTAGTAAATGGGAAGAAACCCAAAACGGAGAGGGAGAGGTAAGGAGAAGCACAGAACCATAGGCTTACTTATTTATTGTTCATCTTGACAGATTCCCATCCTGTATGAAAAAGAAAGCCATGTCCTTTCCCGACAGATAGATATGAGATTTGATGATGGCTAAAATAGAGCCGCTTTTGGATTTAGCTGGTGGTCAGGATAGGACAATGGGGATTAGATTGCTGTTCTAGCTTTGTTGTACCTGCTTATCTTCGTAGCCTTAGACATTTTGAATAGTGATGCTTAATTAATGTTTATGAAATACTTTGTGCTCATACCATGGACTTAGTCACAACCATCTCCTTGAGCACCTTCTATGTATCTGGACCATGTAGTACAGTGAGTGCAGTTGGCTAAGTAGTTGGAGGTTGTAATATATTCTCATGATGGTTTTTATCACATGAGCAGTTGTTCCTCTGTATCCAAGGGATGACTCTGAAACCTTTTCATGGATACCCACACCTACAGATGTTGAGTCCTGTATACATCCTTCTTTGAACTTTGTATCATCCCTGAATGCTTATAATACCAATTATGTAACATAAATACAGGGAGATAGTTGCTTAGGGAGTGATGACAACAGTGAAACCCTGCACATCCTTGGAATAGCTACGAACTTCTCGCTGTTCTGTCTGCACTGCATTGCAGGTTAGTGCTGGTTGGGTGCCCATCCCTTGTAGTTTTCTTCACATTCAGTTTCTGTGCATTTGGTTCAGTTAATATTATTCACCTCTCCTTGACAGTTGGTTATGGAATGGTTTTCTCTTGTTGATTTTGGTATTTAAAGTCACAGAAATGTGAATATGTGTTTAATTTTTAAAGTTTTAAAGCTTTTCCTTAACAATATGCACCTGCTTCGTATACATTTCAAGTAATATTGTTATAACCTCATTTCTCTTTATTGTGTGCTTACCATTAAGAAAAAAATTAAACCCAGATTCTTTTGATATTAATTTGAAAAGTTATTTGGAATTTTTGATTGCCCAGTTTTTTTAATTTTTATTTTTATTTTATGTATATGGGTGTTTTGCCTGCATGTATGTCTGTGCACCATGTATAAGCAGTGCCTGCGGAGGCCATAAGAGGGCATCAGATTTCCCTGGGACTGGAATTACAGTCAGCTGTGAGCCATCATGTGGGTGCTAGGGATCAAACTCGGGTCTTCTGGAAGGGCAGCCAATGAATGCTCTTAACCACTGAGTCATCTCTCTTAACACATGAACATTCTTTTCAAACAAACAAAAAGCTATCCTCATCTATCTGATGTAATATAGTTATAATGGGTAAGGTCTAAGTACTTGATGTGAACCTAATCTGTTATTTAAGTAATGTTTTCATTGGACTTAATGTTTTTACTGGTTTTCTAGTGAGGAGATTTCAAGTGAAGATGATGAACTAGTGGAAGAGAAGAAACAGCAAAGAAAAGCTCCACCAAAGAGGAAGCTGGAGATGGAGGACTATCCCAGCTTCATGGCAAAGCGCTTTGCTGACTTTACAGTCTATAGAAACCGCACACTGCAGAAGTGGCATGATAAAACCAAGCTTGCCTCTGGAAAACTGGGCAAGGTATGTGTATGTAAGATAGGCCGTGACAACGGAAGCGTTTGTAAGAAACAGGACTATAGCTTGTTTATGTGGTGTAATAGTAAGTAGTTACTTCTGTTCTCAAATTCACTGACCTACTACTGGTCAGTCTACTACTGGTATGTACCATTTGATTTTAACTTTATTGGAATGCTTTGTTCTGGATGGAAGCCTTGATCATGTGCTAAAAGTATGAAATACTTTAATAAGCAAGTTTGAAAACATTATTAAAGGTGCAGAAGAAAGTGGTGACTGCTTAAAACTAAAATTTTTGAGAACAGTTGTAGCAACTGACGGACTCAGCTTTTAACAGAAAACCCTCCTGAAGAGACAACTCTTTCTCTGCTGACGCAGAAAGAACGAAGCCACTGTAGCTGCCTTCAGCACTGACCTGCATTGTGTGACATTGGCTAATGTTGTTGCAGGGTTTCGGTGCCTTTGAACGCTCAATCTTGACTCAGATTGATCATATTCTGATGGACAAAGAAAGATTACTTCGAAGGACACAGACCAAGCGCTCTGTCTACAGAGTTCTTGGGAAACCTGAGCCAGCCCCTGAACCTGTCCCAGAGAGTTTGCCAGGAGAACCGGTAAGAACTTTGGGACACATGTGCTAATGGGAAGAGTTTCTGAGAGGCTGGTTAAATGAAGAACTTGTGGATTTAACTCTTGTTATGAGAAGTTGGTAAGATAAAGGAACCAGTCTGCTTTGCTGGATTGTTAAAGTGGGGCTTTGTAAACGCTTGTGTTGCATCTTTTGATTTTCATTTAATATAGGAGTTTGGCGGGGGAAATGTTTAAAATCCAGTTTTTAAGATTTAAGGGAGTTGATTATTTGTGATTATTTCTGTGATCTGGAGGTTGGATGCAGGACCTCACAAGCTGTGCAAACCCTCTACTACTGTCCTATTCCCTAGACCATAAGATTTAGTTCCAAAGCTACTGTATAGGAGTGGCAGCATAGACATTTGCTTAATGTTTGCTTCTGGGTACTCTAGAAGAGGTTCTGAAAGTGGATTATTAAAATTCTTTTGTTTAAAAGGAAACAATTTTATATTGGGGGTCATATTTTTGAGACAGGGTCTCTTTACATAGCCCTGGCTGTCCTGGAACTCACTATGTGGACCAGGCTGGCTTCAAACTCAAAGAGATCTGCCTCTGCCTCCCAAGTGCTAGGATTAAAGGTGTTTGTCACGATCCTGGGTTGTTTTTGTTTATTTTTATTTTACATATATGAGTGTTTTACCTCCGTGTATGGCTGTGTGCCATGAGTATCTAGTACTTGTGGAGGCCAGAAGAGGTTATTGGATCCTTTGGAACTGGAGTTAACAGATCGTTGTCAGCCATCATGTGGGTGTTGGGAACTGAACCTGGGTCCTCTGTAAGAACAGCAAATACTCTTAACCACTGAGTCATCTCTCGAGCCCCCCACATTTTAATAATTTATATTTTTATGTTTATAGTTCTCGCTTTAAAAAAATATTAGAATTATGTTACTTTCCCCCTTCCCTTTCCTCCCTCCAGCCCCTCCTATGCCTCCCAACTCTCAAATTGATAGCCTCTTTTTATTTGGTTATTATTGTTACATACATATATATGGTATGTATATGTATATACAAATGTCTAAATGCAACCTGCTAAGTCTTTTTTGATGTTGTGTGTATATGGTTTCAGGGCTTTTTTTTTGTCCACTTCATATTGGATATTCTCCCTCTCCTAGCAGTCATTTGTCTATGGGTAGGCCCCTCTGAAATTTTCCCCCTTCCATGTTATACATTTTTATTTTTTAATTACAGAAAAAAATGTACTCAGTACTTTTTATAAGAATTTAAGATGAGATGTAAAACTTTTCCTACTCTAAAAATTCCAATTATGATATTGTTGCTACAAGCTTTATGTATATGACATATATGTAACATATATAAATGTGATTTTTTTCTTTTAAAAATATTTTTTTTAATATTTATTTTATTTTTAATAATGTGTGTGTGTGTGTGTGTGTGTGTGTGTCTGTCTGTCTGTCTGTCTGCATATGGGGATGTGCGTGTGAATGCTGGCCAGAGGCACTTTGGAGCTGGAGTCATAGGTGGTTGTGAACCACCTGATATAGGTGCTGGGAATTGAACTCCAGTCCTCTAGAAGAGCAATACATGCTTGTGACCACCAAGCCATCTCTCCAGCCCCCTTTTGAAATCATTAAAAAAAGTTTTTTTCCCACAGTTTTATTACACGCACACCACATATGATATGTACCTTAAGCATATTCTCTCCCTTTCTTTTCCTCTCCCCTCCCCCCTCCCATTGAACTCTCTTTCTCCTCCCCAGTCTCCTCTTACTTTCATTCCTTTCTGTTTGTGGCACTCTGCTCTTAATTAGGATTGCCTACATGAGCGTGGGTGGAGGGTTACTGAGCAAGGGCCACTTAGCACTGAAGAATATAGTTCTTGTCCCCCTCAGCAGCCATTAACTTCCTATAGCACCTCAGGGCGTCCTTGTAATATTAAAACAAATGGGTATATGTGCATCTACATAAATATGTAAAATGCCACTATATTTAAAATGTTACAATTTTTAAAATTTACTATATTCTAGATACTTTATCATAGCATGAAAATCTTTTCTTGTCTGCTTGCAAAGGGTTCCATTGTATGAATGTAGGCTACAGCTTAGTCAAACTTGATGTTTCTGTTGTCTCCAGTTATAAAAAACATTTCTCAATATTTCTATTTGTTTGTATGAATGTATGCATGAATTTTTAAAAGTGAAAATGTTAAAGAAAATACACTAAATGCTGATAGATGTTGCCTAATTACCTCCAAAAAGGCACCCATTAATTTCCAGTCCCTCCAGCTGTTTTCCCAGTGCTGGATATTGCTAGTCTGAGAGGTGAAAAATAGTATTTTCTCATTTGAATTTGTGTAGATTTCTTTAGAGTGAACTTAAATATTTTCATGATTACTTATGCTTCTTTATTCTGTCAACTGCCTGTTAATCTTTTCCTCTCCTTTCCCACCCATCTCTCACCCCGTGGTTTTTGGGGTTTTTTGTTTGTTTGTTTTTTGGTTTTTTTTTTTTGGTCTCACTATAGTGATCAAGTTGCCCTTCTATTTTTTTTGTTGTTTTGTTTCTTTTTTCAAGACAGGGTTTCTCTGTTATAATGCCGTCTGTCCTAGAATTCACTCTGTAGACCAGGCCAGCCTCAAATTCACAGAGATCTGCCTGCTTCGGCCTCTCAAGTGGTGGAATTAAAGATGTGCACTACCACCACTCCAACCAAATAATTTATTTATTTTTTTAAGATTTATTTATTTGGGGCTGGAGAGATAGCTCAGCCCTTAAGAGCACTGACTGCTCTTCCAGAGGCCCTGAGTTCAATTCCCAGCAACCATATGGTGGCTCACAACCATCTATAATGGGATCAGATGCCCTCTACTGGCATTCAGGTAGATGCACTCATAAATAAAATAAATCTTAAAAAAAAAAAAAAAAAAAAAGGTTTGTTTATATGAGTGCTCTGTCTGCATGTATACCTGCATGCCAGAAGAGGGCATCAGACCATTATAGATGACTGTGAGCCACCATGTGGTTGCTGGGAATTGAACTCAAGACCTCTGGAAGAGCAGTCAGTGCTAATCTTAGGCACTGAGCCATCTCTCCAGCTCTTCAACTTTTTTTTTAATCAATTTTTTTTAAATGAAAAATTTTTTTTTTTAAATTTTAAGAGTTCTTAGCCAGGCTTAGTAACCCACACCTTTAATCCCAGTATTTTTTCTGAGTTCGAGACCAGCCTGGTCTACAGAAGGAGTTCCAGGACAGCCAGGGCTATATAGAGAAACCCTGTCTTGAAAAACCAAAAATAAGTTAATTAATTAATTAGTTTTAAGAGTTCTTTATATCTTAAGGGAAAAGTGCTTTGACCTTTAGACTAGAGTGGTTAGGTTGATTTGGCAGACTTACTGGGATTCATGGCCTTTTACTTCCCACTGACATAGGAGATCCTTCCTCAAGTCCCTGCCAACGCTCACCTGAAGGATTTGGATGAAGAAATATTTGATGATGATGACTTCTACCACCAGGTATGAATTTTACACGTTCTTTTGTTGTAGTGAGCCAAGTTTTTGCATCTTAAAACCACTGACAACATTCTCTGAATAAAAGGTCTTTTATTTTGGAGTCAACAAGGAGTTAGAAGTCCTGTATTCAGGATTGGCTTAAATGGCGTTACTCTGGATAGTTGGTTTTGTATTTTCCTTCTGAGGTGAAAACAGCTGCAGCTTTTTTGTGAATGATGCTCTAGACTAAATTATCTGCCAGATAGTTTAAGCTTCTCTGAGCCAGGTATTTCTTCTTTGTCTGCTGCTAGGTGTCTTTTGTTTATTCTTGTTTTCGGTTTTTGAGACAGGATCTCACTGTAAACCAGCCCAAGGCAGCCTCAAACTGGCAGCCTTGCTTCAGTCTACTGAGTGCTGGGATCACAGGTGTGCACTACCACACTGGCTATTCAGTCTACCTTTCTCCTCCCACTCCATGTACTAGCCATCAATCCCAGAGCCCGAGCATGCTAGGCAACAGCTGGGACCTTAGAGTTCTATAACCCAGTCCAGTCTTTATAATGTGATTTGTTTTAAAAACACATTTATTTTTATTTTCCTACTTGTATGTCTGTATATTACGAGTGTGCTTTGTGCCCAAAGTGGCCAGGAGAGAGTATTCTATCCCTAGGAACTGAAGTTATGGATAGCTGTGAGCCTCCCAGGTAGTTTGCAAGAGCAATAAATACTGTTAACCACTGAGCCACCTTTCCAGTCCCTTTAATGTAAATATTTGTATTTAAATCAGTTTAGTGTATATTGAAAATGTAAGCTACTATTGATTTTTCCATCTTTCTATCTAATATTTTAAAGAGATAATTGTGAAAGTTGACATATAGTCCAGTTTTCAAGTTTGCATTTTTTATTTTCTTGTTGTTGTAATTGTTTATTTATTTTGACTTTTTTGAGACAACATCTCACTGTATGACCCAGATAAGCCTTGAACTTACAGTTCTTCTGCTTCTACTTCCCATGAGCTGAGTGAGGTACAGGGGTGTGCCACCTGTTCTCAGCTTCCTTGTCTCTTAGGAAAGCTCCCCCAATTCTTTTCCTGACATTATTTGTTTGCACGCCACTCTTTTTAGTAATCCTGGTGCTTATTTAGATGGACTAACTGTCTGAGATATTCTAAACTTCCTGTATTTCTGACTCTTATGAAGTGTGCTTTTCTGCCCAGTGGAGAGTTGAGGATGTTGCTCACTAGAGATGTCTTAGTTTTTGTTGAGCCATTACATATCAAGATAACACTTTTCTCTATTGAATTTTTAGTTAGTTTTTGCCAGAGAATCTGCAATAGCTTGTTGAAGGTTTAGTCATGGCAGATATACATTGCATATGAATAGGAAGTAAGAAACCTCGTAGGAAAATTTTAGGTAAAATAAGAACAAGTGTTCTGTATTGGGAATACCTTTGTTTTGCCATGTAAAAAGACTTATATTAATCTTATTTATATAAAATACTGTGTGTGTGTGTACACTCATAGTGTACTGTACATGCAGGATGCAGTGCCTGTGGGATCCAGAAGAGGGCGTTGGATCCCATGGAACTGTAGTTACAGGTGGTTGGGAGCTGCCTGATGTGGGTGCTGGGAATCAAACCCCAGTCTGCTTCAAAAGCAGCAAGTGCTCTTAACCTGATGAGTCATGTTTCCAGCCCCATCATTTTTAAGTATTTAATAAAATCATTGCCATAAAGGAGTGTGAAAAGTATGCTGAGGGTAGAGAAGAGAATATTGGCCTCAGCTGCTCCAGTCAGGGGTCTTGATTCTTTTCCTTTTCTTTTCTTCTTAGACCCATTTGTTGGAAGAAATGGGGAATGTTCTAGAGAGTCTAAAGATGTACTTGATACAGGATATTAATACTGTCTAATTGTGTAAGATCATGGGAGGCAGTCAAAATGTTCCAGTCCTCATTAGTTGAAGTGTACAGTACTGGAATAAAAGAGCATCATGAGTTAAATAGACTGAAAAAGATAAAGTGAAATTGCTTGGGAGAAGCTGATTCCACTGGCAAGACTGTGGAGTCTCCGAAAATTTTTCCCCCCTATTTCTTTGTCTTCCTTTGTATTTATTTATTTATTTTAATTCGAAGGTCTATTTAAGAAATAGCATTACTTGATTGGTCCTTCATTCCAATTAATAATTTTAACTTCAATAAATTCTGATTTCAGAGTTATGACTAGTCACATCTTAGCTTTTCCCCTTGCTGGTTAATTGGGGTGCTGAGGTTAATCTAAATTAAAACTTAAACTAATAGAGGTCAGTAAGGCAGCTGAAACACCTGAGTGAAACAAATGGGGCTGCCAGGCACAACTTTATCTTGGCTGTTTCCCAAGAGGGAAGTGGCAGCAAATTGGAGTTGTTTCAGCCTTCTGTAAAGGTGAATGATGGGTGACACTTGTTAATGTACAGCATCTCCGGAAGCATTCCAGATTGCTTTGCTTCTGTACCAACTGCTGCTGCATCCTTGCACATTCTGTAGGAACTGGACCAGTTGCCAACATCTGGTGGCACAGCGAGGCACGGGTGCAAGTCTTGAAACCCCACAGATTCTAAATATGGTGCTTAGAACTGTGCAAGCTGTAATCACTTACCACTCTTTGGCAGCAGGCTACGACAGCTTATCCTAGCCTCGTACATCACATCTTGACATCTGCTGAGCTGCAAGCAGCTGCACATTCATTTTCTTTTCTTGCCTTTCTCATTGCTCCTTATTCCTCTTCTACTCACTGCCCCTGTACTCCCCGTCTCCTCCCTTCAGTTTTCCTCCCCTCCCCAATATGCTGCTTGGAAGAGATGATCTGTAAAGATTACTGCTTCATTGTGTGCAAGTCATTGTGGTGATGCCAGGCCCTTGACAGACAGCGTAGCACCTGTTCTGCTGACCTGGTTAATTTCTTCTGTTGAGTGGGATTTACTAGAGATTGGAACTGAAGCCAATTCAATGATAAGGCTAAAGAAAATGGCTGTATGTTTTCTGTCACCTCCCAATTAAATTGGCTTCATAAAGTGCTTTCCTTATTTGTCAGGGTAGTGAGCCTGAGCTAAGTGTTGCATTCAGAATGGGTACAATGCGTTACAATAGGCCTGTGAGTTTCTTTTATTTTTTTCTCTTTTGTCTTTTTAAAATATGGTCATGTGGATGAGGTGGATGGTGAATATAATACATTTCACAAATGCACACACATCCTTTTTTACATACTTGAGGCTAAACTCATTGGGTCCATGTTTTGTGAGGAAGAGATTATAGCCACGTTGAATTTTAATGTTCCATTGTAAGGGTTTAAAGGCTTACTTGGTTAATTCAGGTATTATGAGGCTGTGTAAATGCCCTAACTACTGAAAATGATGCGTAGGGTCAGAGGCCCCCCACCTGCTCACGCACATTCATTTTCACTCCCACTCTTAGTTTCTTAATGGTCCTTGAACTTTAAAAGCATGCCTGCTCTATTTAATAATAGTGCAGGTACACACACACACACACACACACACACACACACACATTCACGCTCATGTAAGAATGTGTATTTACACATAAAAAAATAGGGAAACTGGAGATACCTTCATAAACCTCACTTAATTAATTAATAATTTGGCATAGGGTTTCACTGTGTAGTCCTGACAGCTCTGAGTCCTCTGTAGACCAGGCTGGGCTGGAACTCACACAAATCCTCCGTGCCCCAAGTGCTAGGATTAAAGCCTTGTGCCACCATGCTGGCTTTATTTTATTTATTTTCCTTTTTAAAATGACTTTTTAAAAAAATTATCATATTTATGTTAATTATTTTTCTGTGTTGTCATGATAGAGCAATATGACTGAAAGCAACTTATAGATGAGTTTATTTGGGTTTCTGGTTCCAAGGAAAGTCCATGGCAAGGGAAGCATGTCAGAAGGCAGACAGAGCAGTAAGCTGAGAGATCACATCCTCAGTTGCAAGCATGGAGCAGAGCAAACTGGAAACACTGCAAGGCTGCATACTGTAAAAGCCCTCCTCCAGTGATGTACTTCCTAAATCTCCAAACAGCACCACCAAGTGGGGACCAAATACTTAAATGCCCAATGGCATTTAAGCCTATGGGGAACTACCACAATACTAATTTATTGTGTGTGGTGTGTGTGTACACATACACACATGCATGTTTCTGCACCACAGAATGTATAAGGACAACTGTAGGAGTCAGTTCACAAGCTGAAGACCTTGTGAGTCTGGGGATTGAACTCAGGTGGTCAGGTCTGACAGCAAGTGCCCTTACCTAACACTGAGCTATTTCACTGGCTCTAACTTTCTTTTTCTTTTTTTGAGATAGTCTCACTGGAACTCTTAGTCCTATCTCAGCCTCCCTAGTGTTTGGATTATAATTTAATCCAATCATTTAAATTTTTATTGCAATTTTAACTTATTTATTCTGTATTTGTGTGCAGGTAGCGTGTGAGTATATATGTATTGTGCACATGTGGAGGTCAGAGGACAACTCAGAGGAGTCAGTTCTTTCTTTCCACCATGTAGATCCTAAGGATCAATTTAGATCATTAGGCTTGGCTTAGTGGCAAGCACCTTTATATCCTAAGTCATTTTGCCAACCTAATCCTATTATTTAAAAAATTCTTTTATTATATTTATTCATTTATTTATGTGTGTATGAGTATGCACACACATAGGTTGGTGGGTGTGTGTTTGTGCTTGTGAACTTCAGTTGTCAGGCTTGGTGGCAAGCACCTTCACTCACTCGGCCATCTCTCTAGATCCCAGTCTTAACAGTTTTAGAGCTGAAAGATTTAGAAGAAGTAGAGTCTAAAAGTTAAGTAATCTGCTAAAAAATTACATAGCAAATGACAACATTAGCCTCAATCTCCAGACTGCCTAGACCAAATTTTGTTCTTTTGATGTACCTTTATTTCTTAAATATTTTATTCTTGAGCCATAAAAAAATTATAGTTTTACAGTTTTTGGTTTGTAAATAAATAAGCTTCTTTTTTCTTCAAGACTGGAAGAAGTATTATGTTATTAGAAAGTAATTTTTTCCTTTAGAGGTAAATGATTTATTGAACTCCTGTAACTTAACAATTCTAATGAAAAAATTAGCTTTATAGTTTTGATACTGGTTTGTGTGGAAGCTGAATTGCTTGAAGGCTTGATGTAGCTGGCAGTGAGGGTTTTATGAAAGGCCAATCCTCTTCTGCTGAAAAGCAGTGTATGGCTTCAGTTTTGAATGGAATTGGTTTGCATTTGGTCCATCTCTTGTCAAAGCCCACCCCTAAAGACAGTTTCACAAAACATGAGGTGAGCATGAAGAATGGTCATTCAGAAACATTTTCAGTACCTAGTTTTCATTTTCCTGATCCTGTCTGTACTTTATGACATTTTTTAAAGATGTGCTACCTGTGTCACTACCACTTAAGGTTTTTCTTTTGTTTGCTTTTTTTGAAAGCCCAGATCATTTTTTCTTGGAAAATCTGAATTCTTAATGATTTGGGAGCAAATGCACTGGTTATGTACCAACCCCCTAGACTAAATAGATGAATGGTTGACAGACATTTGTATTTAATATAAGATTTGGTGCTGTGATGGGGTTGCCCTTAACAGTAAGCCACATAAAGTGCCTGGACTTTCCATGCCAGAACTCAGACTAGTTTCTCGTCACCTCGTGAGTTATTTTGTTCAGAAAGCCCTAATTGAACTTAGATGTCAATGTCTGGATTCCTAAGGGTTCATTAGGATTTTGTATGTTGCTTCCAGCTCTGTTTAGTTTTGATCTGGTTTGTGTTGTCACTTTGAATCTTGCCAGGAGTCTCTAGGGAAAGGCGTAATAAGCTTTGCTTTTTTTGGTGGCCACTCTGATGGGTTAAATTTCTATTTTTATTTGCCATCAGGACATGTCTAGAACTGACCTTGCTACATGCTAGACCTCCATATCCAAGATATTTGATAATGCCATAAACAAGTAATTACTAATTTGGTGAACTATTAAAAATTGATCATGTTGAGAAATAGAGAAGCGGCAGGCTGTCTGACAAGATGGTTTTCTTTAATTAACTCAGTGAGTGATTAATATGGACAGTTGATGTGGTGGCTTTAATTGTATGCATTTAGATGGAAGTGAGTGTAAGCGGTGTCTCAAGCCATCGCTGAAGTTAATTGCAGTACAATGTTCTTACTGTTGGCTTGTAACTTCCCAGTGTCCCAGTTAATGGTTATTAACGTGTTAGGAAGTCTGATATGAACCTCTTCTTGCTCCTGCCAATACATTACTGGAAAATAGATATCTTTTAACAAGAGCAGTCTTTTGTTTTTTAATTTTATTTTTAAATGTATGTATTTGGGATCTGATAGTGTTTCTTAAAAGCCTAATAAAATGTATTGCACATAGACCTTAGTGGTGATTTTAGAGAGAACATACATGTAAATAAATTTGAAAATTAAAATTATGGATGAAGATAGAGCTAGGAGCTCTAAGCCATTTTGGGTTTGCAGGACATAATAATACTGTTTTTTGTTTTTTGTTTTTTTTTTAAAGGAAAACTAACTAGCAATGTCCAATTAAATTCTAATGATCACAAGATTATTTGTGTGAATTTTATTTGAGATACATGGTAGCTGGATTACTGTCTCTTTAGACACTTTGCATGGGTAATGCAGCCATTATTATTGTCAGTATTGAGACCTAGGTATGGGATTAGCACCAGCATTCGATCACTAGCATGGGTTCATTATCATGGAAGCTGCTGCAGAACAAAAGGACAAAAGGCACTTGCTATTGGCATGTAGCCCAGGCTGGCCTTAAACCCTTGATCCTACTGCTTCTACCTTCCAAGTACAAGGATTACAGGCCTGTGGCACCACAGACGCCACATTTTAAATGCTAGGACCAGAAGTTTCATCAGCATTGAGGAAAGGTACATGATTGGGCCTTTTTTTTTTTTTTTTTGGACAGGGCTTCACTATGTAGTCTTGGCTGGCCTGGAATTATCTATATAGACCAGGCTGGCCTTGAGCTCACAGAAATCCTCCTGCCTCTGCCAAGCAAGCGCTAGAATTAAAGATGTACGTCACCATACCTGGCATCTTCATTTCTTTTGATTCTTGTTTAAAAAGGTATCAGAGCTTGACTTACACACCACTGCTTCACTCAATAAAGGTAAAACTGTAGAACAAAACTTTAAGCATAAAATTTATTGAACTAGGTGGGAAAGAAGCAGAATTGGCTTAGAACTGTTGATTCTTAAGCATAAATTGTACCATGAAATTTTGCTAGGCAAATGTGTGGCCAGAATTGCCTTTTTTGTGATCATAAGCACAATATCTCCTGGCTGAGTGTAAATTGAACATAGGATATCAGCAGTATTTTTGTAGTTGCAAATGAAGAATTTGGTATTTCTCAAGAAATAAGAATACTACCGCTCAAATAGGCATATTGACTTTGTACTAAGTTCTGTTTAATGTTTTTTCCTTCAAAGCAACTTAAAGGAAAAATGTTCTAACAATGAAGAGGGTTAAATTAATAAGATCTTCCAAAATGTGTGCGCATTATAGATCTGAAATTGAACACAATTAGCCTCAAGGAGTGACTGGGGGAGATAAGCACTCACACAGAATCAGAACATTGAACGCAAGTGTTCTTGATTCCAGGTTGATTTTCTATGTAGCACATTATGCCTTTTGATTGGACATATTTGAAAATCCACTTTAGTACACTCTGATAGTTCACTTGTATCACTTTTATGCAATTACGACCATTCCGTTACTATTTATTGTGCAAGGCGATGAATTTGTAGAGGCTAATCTACTGAAATTCTCTTCCCAAAGAATTAGTACTTTCTAACAAGGGGGAGGTTCTCTCTCATTTTGTGTAGTTGCATAGCTCTTCTTTAAGAATATGACTTGAGCCGCGTGAGGTGGTAGGTAGAGGCAGGTGGATCTTTAGGAGTTTAAAGTTAGCCTGGGGAACACAGTGAGACCCTGTGAGGACCAGGCACGCCTTTCATCCCACTGTTCGGGAAGCAGAGGCAGGCAGTTCTCTGAGTTCAAGGCCAGCCTGGTCTACATAGCAAAGTTCCAGTCTAGCCAGGACTACATAGTGAGACTTTTTTATTTTCAAGGATCTAGTCATTGTTAAAAGCCAGATTGTAAGATGAGCCTTCAGATCAATGATGGTCATGAGAGGGTCCATTATGCTAGTGTCTTCAATATATAACCCTTCGAGCCATGTGTAGTGACATGTGCTTGTCATTTCAGCACTCTCGAGCTTGAAGTGGGAAGATTGTTTGAATCCAGTCTGAGCTATAGAGGAAAACTCGGCCTTTAAAAACAAAAGCAAAGCCTTCAAATTTCTTTTTCCCATTAATTAATTCATTTATTTAGTCAGCAAGTATTTGAGTATTTGAATATTTACTGTGTGTTTATTGAGAAACTCTTCCAGCTCTTCTAAGCTGTTGTTCAATGTGGTAGCCATATCTAACTGAACTTAAGGGTTTTGTTGTTACTGTTTAAAGGCAGTCTCACTATGTTGCTTAGGCTACCCTAGAACTTAACTATATAATCTAGACTGCCTTTGAACTCATGATCTTCCTGCCTGAACCTTGTCAGTGCTAAGATTGCCAGCACATACCACTGTATTCAGCAAATTTGTTTTGCTTATTAAAATAGAATTTTAAAAAATCCAGCTCTTGGTCATACTAGCCAACATTTCAAAGGTTGAGTAGTGGCCTGTGCTAGAGACTACTGTGTTGTGCTCTGCAAATATGGAACATTTCTATCCTCAGAACTTTCTCTCAGGGCTCTATATTAGAACCGGAAGAAAACAAAGTTCCTGTTCTTGTGAGTGCTTATTGTAGGTTAGATGGGATGACACAGGGAAACATTGCCAAGCGCAGCAAGGGGAGAAGTGATGGTTGCTGATTTTCCTGTGTGTTCCTGGGGAAGAAGGTGGGAGAAGGTAGGAGAAGGTGGTGTCTGAGTAGAGCCTGAGAAAGTCACCAATAGCCGTGCAAGTGTCTGTTCAGGCAGGAAGGCAGGAAGATCATGAGTTCAAGGACAGTTTGGATTACATAGTAAATTATAGGGTAGTTTAGGCAACATAGTGAGACTGTCTCAAGGGTGTTGCAGGGAAAGGTTGCAAGTGCAAAGTTTCCAAGGAACAGAGGAGACTACCACAACCTAGGAACATCAAGGGGTACAGTAGACAGAAAAGAACGGAGCTAGGTCCTGACGAATATTTTAGGCTACTTAGAGACTTTAGATGAGAATGAGAGAGAAGCCATGAGAGGAGCCTGCGATGAGGAGCATGATAGATTGGTACTTTACAGGGATTACTCTGGTGGTCATGCTGAAAATAGATACAAGAATGTAAGGGACAAAGGAGCAAATAGAGATTATGTAGGAAGCTCATGATAGCATGTGCGAGAGATGATAGCAACTTGAGACTAGAGTGACTTTGGAGGAAAGTGTTTGGATTGTGTAGGTAAGGTGGAGACTGAGCTGAGGATTTGCCAATAGATTGGTTTTATGTGGAATATGAAAAGATTAGCCAAAGGTGACTAGGATTTCTGGCCTATGCAATTAGAAGGATGAAGTGCTATTTGTTGAGATGGGAAAAAATAGTGACATTAGTTTGGAGAAGGAATCAGAACTTAGTTTTGGTTATAAGAAGTCCACTCTTCTAACCTGTCTCCTCTTCCTGTAGACCCATCTGTCTGTCTCTTTGTCTCTCTCTCTCTGTGTTAAAAGATTTTATTATTTTTATTTTTAATTATGTGTGTGTTTTTGTGTGTGGGTATGTGCACATAAGTGCAGTTGCCCACGGAAACCAGAAGATCCCTGGAGCTAGAATTACAAGTAGTTGTGAGCTATACAGCATGGAAACTCCAGGCCTCTGCAAGAATAGTAGGTGCTCTAACTACTAAGTACTCTCTCCAGCTCCTTGTTTTGATTTTTGCAACAAGATCTTGAACTCACTATGTAGTTCCAGCTTGTCTTGATCACTAATTGATACAGGAAAGGTCAACCCACTTTGGGTAGCACCATCCCTAAGCAGATGGTCCTGGGCTGTCTTTAAATAAGCTAGCTGAGTATGATCTAGATGGTGAGCCAGCAAGCAGTGTTCCCCCATGGTTCCTGCCTCTGATCAGAGTCTTAATCATGGCAACAGAATGAAACTAGAATACCTCATAAAGGTAGAAGGATAAAATTGACTCCATAAAATTGTCCTCTGACCTCATACATGTACCCTGGCATATGTGTGCACAAGTGCATGCCTATACAAATTGAGGGCCAGTAAGATGTCTCAACAAGTAAAGGTGCTTGTTGCTGAGTCTGAAAACCTAGATTCAATCCCTGAAACCCACATGGTGGAAGGAGAGAACTGATTCCTGTATGTTGTCCTCTGGCCTGCACATGTGTATTATGGCATATACACTTCTCGAACCCTCCCATACATATGTGCAGACCATACACAATAGAGAAAATGTAATTTTTTTTTCAAATTAAAAGAGCCAACATTGATGCAAGTGAGATTAAAGAAGAGTCACTAGTCATTAGAAGGAAGAAGTCTTAATACCATTATCAGATAGAACCTTACGAAGAAAACAGACCAATATTTCTTATGCATATGATGTAAAAGCCAGCAAACTTAGGAATGAGTATGTGGTTCACTGATAGAGCCTGCCTACCATGTGCAAGGCCCTGGATTTGATCATTTGTACTATAAAACCAAAAGTCTGAAAACTCAGTCCATCAACATATTAGAAAGATTATACACTACTACAAAGTGTTCTTCAGCCCATCTATCCAAGGCTAATTTAATACAAAAAGTTAAATAAACTAATATAATGCATTCTGTCAATAGAGTAAGTTAAAAAATTATTTTGGTAGATGCATAAATAGTATTTAACATCTTTTCATGATTAAAACACTCAGAATACATCTGAGTTCTCATCTGAGTGTTCTGTCTTATCTCCAAGGGTGTGAGGGCGAGGACTAGGAAAACAGACTTGGTTGCAGAAGACCCTAAAGTTAGGTTAGGGGTCAGGGAGTTGGAGTAGATGAGCCCAGGGCACAGAGGCTTGTGCTTTTCTTGTAGCCATGTGAAGCTGCTTGAGTTCAGACACTGGGATTTAATGCGGTTGGTGTTTGACAAGGAGATACAGACACAGGATCCCTTCTCCTCGATTCTGGAATGAAAAAGTTCCTAGTGGTTACCCTGTTTGTTTATGTGGTAAGCTTGCTGTGGTGCAACACCTTATCCGAATCCTTATCTAAATCCATAGTCTTCCTTATCTCATTCCTTCATTACTGGGATTGCAAAGTGGTCCAGCCACTGTGGAAATCAGTGTGGAGAATCCTTAAAAAATAAAAAATAAAACTACCATATGACTCGGTCATGCTACTCCTTGGCATTCTAATCCACAAATAATTGCTCAGCCGTGTTCGTTGTTGCTCTCTTCACAGTGGCTAGAAAACGGAAGTAACATAAATGTCCTTCCACTGATGAATGGATAATGAAAATATGGTACATATATACTGTGGAATACTATTCAGATATAAACAAAAATAAAATCATAAAATGTTCAGATAAATGGATGCAATTAGAAAAGATCAGATTGAGTGAACTCAGACCCAGGAGGGCACGTGTGTCTGACTGTGGGTGCTGCCCAGACTGCGAGGCACTTATGGTATATGTACTTTTCTCCCTTTCCTTGCTAAAATTCTAAAAATTCTGAATTCCATGATTCCTTCCCTGGTAAGAGGTTGTGGGTCTGTGTAACAAAGGCACAGCGTGTAGGAGAGTAGAGGATGTATACCAGGAGTGATTGTCCTGAAGAACTATAGGATCGTTATCTACCTGATAAGGAAGGTGAGCACTGGAGGGGAGGATGAGGATGGAGGATGCTGAAAAGATGGCAGAGTCAATAGAGTATTGATCCTAGTGGAGCTGAAGAATTATTGACATCTGAGTGCTGGGGGGGGGGTATGTGTGTGAAAAGAGTTTGTTTCTGCTAGGCTTTTAGTCTTTACAGAACACAAATTAGCACTCTCCTTCCAGCCTCTTACTGTGAATCCTCCAGCTTGGTGTGACTTCTCTATACTTTCAACACAAATGATAGATTATATGGGATTATTAAAAGGAATATTTCTAAAGAATGCCCAGAAAATAGTCAGCAATTGAGCTATGACCCAAAGGATCCTCCTCACCTTTATTACAGATAGGGAAAAAAATGCATAACAAAATGTATGTCTGGGAAATATGTATGTCCTGCCAGATTATTTGTATTGGGAACTATTGGAAAACTTAACCAACATCACCCTTTCTCTGTTGTTACTTTTAGCAAAGATTTGAAAGAGTGACTTAATGCCGTACTTAGTTCTTATTAAATTGTTTTTATTTGTAGTAAGAAAAAAGGGAAAGCAAATTGACAAGAAGACATTCCCTAGCACTCAAATGCTTGTGTTTGTATACCAGGGCCTGATGCCAATGGTGATTTTCTTCTCAATGTATATTATGTCTAAAGAAATTTATGGGTTCTGATGAGAAAGTTTTCTCTTTTGACTAATAAATTTTAAGCCAAGTGGCCAAGCTTAGTGAAATATTATGGTCTTTGACAACAACAGTGCCACTTCATTTGGTGTCTGACCTTGTCATACTTCTAAATTGAAGTTCAGGTGCAACAAACACAGCTGAATCAGAAGTAATGCAGGTAACTGAGTCCATAAAGATCAGACAGGGAGGGTCCACTGCTTCTAGCTGTACCTTCTCTGCCCTAGTAACCAAAGGCGAGTCATTCCTAACTTCAGAATCAAGATGTTTCTTGGAATTTATCCACTCACTCCAATTTCATTCCATTCTACTCTTTATTAATTTTCTCATAATTTGTACTTTTTCCTATAAAAGTTGAATACTTTTTATACTTGTTTCTAAGATAGCTACTATTTGACTCAGAAAAATATATTGAATAATAATTGTGTGGGTGGCATTCTTACAGAGTGTATGTAAGAGTTTGAATAAGAACTATATCCCCTGCCCTCAAGAAGCTGAGAGCCAGGCAAAGATGATGGTATTAAACAACAGAAATGCTTACTGCTGAGGGCTTATTAAAGATTACAAAAGAGGGAAAGGTTACTAATGGTTTTGGGAGAACTAAAGAAGGCTCCAGCAGGAAGGAGTAGCATTTGTTTAGTAGGATGGTGGAAGAGAAATATTAGGCAGTAGAGTTAGTTGAGGAATAAATGGACCCCATGGAAAGAAGTGAAAGAAACATAGAACCTTAAATCCTGTGGGAGGTGGGTCTTTTTATGTTGAACTTACCTGCAGGTACATGCAGCAGTTCCTTTCCAACTATTTGAATGTGAGCCTCAAGTATGTAAAAATCTCAAGTGACCTCTTTTAAGGTTAATTTGATTTATTTTGTTTTATTTATTTATCTGTTTTTGAGGCAAGGTCTTACTTTGTGGCCTTAGATGTCCTAGAACTCGATGTGTAGATCAGGTTGGCCCTGAACTCAGAGAGATCCACCTGCCTCTATTTCCCAAGTGCTTGGATTAAAGATGTGTACTATCACAGTTGACTCTACAGTTAATTTGAAAGACTAGGGGTGGTAAAGTAGGAGACAGAGGAGGGAAAAATTCTTTTGGGAGAGTGAGCAGAAGGAAGGATAATGAACTTTTTTAAATTTTTTTTTTTTGAGACAGAGTTTGTGTAACCTAGTGTGGCCTTGAACTTGTATAAGGAAGGATACCTGAACTCTTGATTCTCCTGTTTTCTCCTAAGTACTGGGATCACAGGCCTAGGTTCTGCTTTGGCACCTCCTTAGGGGAGGGTCTGGAACACACACAGGAACTGGGCCATCTCTGTGTACTAGGATCCTGCCCTCAGATGGGCCGGCTAAGTTACAGAAAGGATTGTCATAGCCGTTTCCTTCTCCAGGGTCTGTGTCTATAGACTTTAGAAGTCTGAGGAATGGGAGTCAGTAACTCTAGCTCACAAGTTTAGAAAGCCAGGGAGTATGCGGCCATAAAACCAAATTCTTTAAAAATGGCTTGGCCTTTTGGCTGAGTGCTAAGACAGTTAAATGGAGAAATGAATAGTCTTTTTAACAAATGGAACAGTTGGATGTCCACATATGAAAGAATAAGTTTGGACCTCTAGTTTTCCACATTCTAACACAAAATTAACTCAAAATGGATCATATAAACTGGAAAACTCTTAGAATAACTTATAGGAGTAAATCTTCATAACATTGGGCTACACAATGGTTTCCTGTGTACAACATTAAAAGTACAAATAGCAGAGGAAAAAATAGATTATATCAAAATTAACAACTTACCTGACACAGATGATACCATCAAGAATGAAAAGACTCTTCTCCTTATAAGAGGCTGGTACACAGAGTACACGAAGAACTCCTACACCTTGATAACAAAACATAAAACAGCCTTTATTTTATTTTATTTCATTTTATTTTTAGATTTAGTGTCTGTGTGTGTGTGTGTGTTTTGCCTACAGTTATATCTGTGGACGGTATATTACAGTGCCCTTGGAGGCCAAAAAGGGTATTGGATCCCCATGAGACTGGAGTTACAGATGGTTGTGGGCCAACAGTGGTTGCTGGGGACCAAACCTGGATCCTCTGCAAGAGCAGCCAGTGCTCTTGACCACAGTACCGTCTCTCCAGATCCCTCAGCTCAACTTTAAAATTAGTAAAGAATCTGAATAGACATTTCTTCATGAAGATACACAGATAACTAGTAGATACAGAAAGAGGTCCTACATGGCTTGCCATCAGGGACATGCAGATCCAGACCACAGTGAGATGGCTTCATTTAAGGTGACTGGAAGCTAGTGCTTCATTACCTTACTAAATAATCATTCATGGGCGATATACTAATGACATTTTCTGTGTTCTGAAATTTTGGACCCAATAAGCTAGACAGGCAGATGGCTAAGTAGCATTTCTCTATTGTGAGTGACTAAGAGGAGCTGTATTAAGCTCTTGAGTCGTGAGGATGCAGGCCAGGATGTGTGTAGTACACAGAGTGCTTCAAAGCAGATACAACACTAACTTGGTGTTTGAGTGGAGTTGCTGCTGTGTAATAATAGATCTGCAGTTGTACAGCTCCCTCTTCCAGATGAGGCCGCGCCTGTTGTGCTGGAGCTGCCTTCCATGAGCACTTGCTCCCTAGTGGACATGATTGTCCAGGCTCAAGGGATCAGAGGCAATTAAGAAAACCAGGAATGATGGTTATGATCTTTTGTGTGGGTGGAACAAGGTAGGGGCAGTAAAATGCAGTCTTTTCATTCTTTTCTCTTCATTAAAAAAATTATTATTAACCTCTCCCCTCACCCATTTGCCAACCTTGCTTCTCACAGAACATTGACTAGGAAGCAGAGCCCATTTGTGCTGAGCCCCAGGGCGGCTGTTTACTCCGCAGCCGCGTTACACAGGTTTACCGTGTCGTGTGTCTGTGTAGCACTGGATTTGGATCTTGTATTTAGCTGCCAGAAGTGACTGTGATGAAGTAGGAGAGATAAACTGATAGATTGGCTGCCAGAAAGATGTTGGGAATCAATCAGATAAACGGGGTAGAGAAATAGCTTGCTGTTTTCCAGTGATAATAAACCGGTGGCCTCTGGTCCCTGCATTTTTAAACGTAATTGCTGTGGTAATAATGCCCAAAATAAGCAAATGAGAAAACTTCACAGGAGGATTTTTAATTGCGATTGAGATATCCTTTCCCTTGTGCAATAAAGCTGCATCTCATGGAAGTGAGTATTTTTATAAATTTTACTTCTTCAGTGCCTACTTACATAAACAAATGAAAATTAGAAAGTAAACTACTTTCTTAGGAATTTATTTCTCCATCCACCCACAGTCTTCAGCTATTTAATTTGGTGAAATATCTATATTACTACTATGCCTCACCTACAAAATAATTGCTTGTTTTTGTGAAGAAACAAATTTTAAAGCCAAACCTATATTATTGATGGATAGTTAGCAGGGACTAGTTTATTTTCAATTTCTCAGATGTCTGGAAACTTAATTTCTGTTGTCATTTCTCTGCTTATAGCACTTGTATAGGAGAGATGACACCTAATTTTATTATTGCAATTGAAAGTTCTTCTTTAATGTTTAAGTCCATGGCACCTTTACACCAAGGACTCTAAGGTCCTATGCAAGTTCCTAAGTATGTGAGAAGTATAGATTGAGATTTTTATTGGATACAGTAGAGTGCCAGGATTTAGAGGGGAGTGGGAGAATGTTAGAGCCCCAGTGGAGTTACCCTGAGAGGATGGAAACTCACTCTCAATTATATTTGCAGTGAACACAAATGACTTCCTTTTGGTTCCTCAAAACTTTGGTGGCTGTGTGTGAGTAAGTGTCATATCTGGTTAAGTCACTTGGTATCCAGCATGGCAGAGTATGATTGTAGAAAGCAAGAGAATCAAGTCCACACTTTTCATTATTGACAGTCAAGGCTTTTACTCAGGGAAGACCTGTTGATGGCTGGAGGTTTTAGTTCTGAAGTTAACTTTGCACCATTCTCCCATTGGTTGGAAGCTGATGCAGTTCCCTTTCTGTCCATAGCCCTTCCCACCTGACCTTTAAAGATTATCCATTGTTGAGGGAGTGGGCAAAAACTGGTCATAAAAACAGTGAAAGAAATGTTGCACACTGATTGCATTTGAAACAAACCGTAGTACCATAAATCATCCAAGTGGACATGCATTCTCATCTATTGTGGTAGCTACCTTCGAAACTACATAAATATAAAAGGGTTAATGGAAATTCTCCCTTATTGATTATAGTTTAGGAGTGGTCGCTATGTCATTCAGAATTCCTTCTGTGCCCTTTTAAGCCAGTTACTGCTGGGAGAATATAATAATTCAATTGCTTTCCTTTTTCCTTAGCTTCTTCGAGAACTCATAGAGCGGAAGACCAGCTCTTTGGATCCGAATGATCAAGTGGCCATGGGAAGGTAAGTTAGATATGGCTTTCTGTTCATTCAAGCTGCCTGGGTAGTGGTTTCTCTCATTGAGTCCCCTTAATTCTCCCTCCTAGGCAGTGACTAGTCTTTTATAATTATCCGTTTTTCTTATGCTCTTTACCCTTAGTGTGGGTTGTGTTTATATCCATAGCAATCTGCTGCCCAGTGTATGAAGGCTTCTGCTTAAACCTGTGCTCTCAGCTGTCAGAATGAGTACTGGGCACAAAAGGCTCCTTGATCAGTTGAATCTGCTTTGTTAATCTGCCTTAGTGTAGACCTCCACCCTTCAGTAGAAGCTTCAGCTCAATTGGAAATGGAACGTGGCAGCATTACCCAGATGTCAGTGTGAATGCAAAGTAGTAAAGGAAGGCTCTTGTTCATATGCTTCATCCTGTGGTTTGAAAATAAGAAGGGCATTTAGAGTGCTACCTAATGAGTGGTGTGCATTTAAATAACCATGAGCCATAATTCGCAAAAGCATGAAAAGAAACAAAAGCTGCAAATGTCTGAATGAGATTCTGGACAGAGAAGCATTTTGAGTAGACAGTGAAAAAATTGTGTTGATGAAGTAATTTTGAGTTTAATTTTATTGAAATTTAGGTTAGGGTATTGTTGATATTTCCTGTGTCTGTCTTTGGAATGTTGTAGGGGTGTTCACCATATAGTTAATGTGATAGAGCAAATTGTATTTAAGTGGTGATTATATTGTACATTTATCTGACTTTACAATAAAATAGATTATGGTAATTAAGATTATATTAAGATTACAGTAATTGGATTTCCCTAGGACACCCCCCCCCCATGTTGAGTTTTCCTTGTGTAAGTCAGGTAAGATGACTAGCTGCTGCTGCAGTTTCCCTTTGTTGACAGGAACAATTTGTAGAGTTTCTTCTAGCTTTTTTTCAAATTCTTTATTTGAAAAATTAAGTTCCTAAGGAACTCTTAAAATGACAACTGAATATATGAATCTTGTGTGGATCCTAAACCACATAAACCAACTGTGGAAAAAAAGACAGTCTAGGGAGTTTGGAGACTGAATTTTTGAAACTAAATATTATTTATTGTATAAGCTTTCTTGGATTTTTTTAAAGGTGTGATAATGGTATTAAAATTGCACTGAGGCCAGGTGGTGGCACACACTTTTAATCCCAGTTCCTGGAAAGCAAAGGCAGATGAATCATTGTGAGTTTGAGGTCAGCCTAGTCTACACTGGGAATTCCAGGACAGCCAAGTCTACATAGTGAGACCTATCTTAAAAAGTAAAATAGAAGAGATTATATTGAGAGAGAGGAAGAAGGTTTTTTATCTTTTATTAATACACTCTGAAATATTATATAGATAGAATATAATTATCATTATATATAGACTACAAATTGCTGGGCAGTGGTGGCTCACACCTTTAATCCTAGCACTTGTGAGGTAGAGGCAGGTAGATCTCTGAGTTCAAGGCCAGCCTGGTCTACAGAGTGAGTTCTAGGGCAGTACACAGAGAAACCTTGTCTCGAAAAATCAAACCAAACGAAACCAAACAAATCAAAACAAAATATAAATTAAACAACTATAAAACTAGTGGATGATTATTAAAAATTAGAAGGGAGGGGCTGGAGAGATGTCTTAGCACTTAAGAGCACTTGAGTCTTAATTGCTATGACTGTGGTTTGGTTCCCAGCACCCACACAGTAGCTCACATCCATCTGTAACTGCAGTTCCAGGGAATCTGACGCCCTCTTCTGACCTCCATGGGCACAACACCTGTGGTTCACATACATACATGCAGGCAAAACACTAGCACACATAAAATAAATAAATCTTTAAAAAGCAATTAAAAGGGTGAACTGGTAAAATGACTGAGCAGGTAAAGGCACTTGCTGCCAAGTCTGGTGATCTGAGCTGCTCTTACAGATGACCTAGGCTTGGTTCCCAGAACCCGTACAGTGGAAGGAGATTCCCATGACCTCTGCACATGTGCTATAGTATGTATGGACATGCACAAGTGAGTGCACACACACACCTAGATAAATAAATAAGTTTAGAAATTTTTTTAGTTAGAAGCAGCAAAAGCACTGACTCTTAGAAAAGTGAAAATAAGCGGGGTTGTAGTGGCACACACCTTTAGCCCCTACTTGGGAGGTAGAGGCAGGAAGATCACTGTAAGTTCAAGGACAGCCAGGGCTGAGACTCTGAGACTCTGTCTCAGAAAGATGAAAGAGGGAGGGGAAGTGGTGAGAATATAAATGAAAATGAATTGGTGTTTTCAGACCAGCCAGCACTTGCCTTAGCAAGAGACTATGTATACAGCTGAAACACTAGGAGAAACCCATGCGGCTTACACTCCGTGGGCTCTCCTGCAGACCGGCAGATTGAGTGCTTGTCACAGTAACTCCAGATACCGAGGAGCATTGTTAACCAGATTTGCTGTAGAATTTCCCAGCTGCCATTTGTTTTTTCACCATTGCACAAATCCTCTCCAATTGATTAGTCACTTTGGCCCAAGACTATCTTGAAGAATTTGATATAGGTTGGTGATTTCTTTCTGCAGGGTTGCTAGTGAGAAAAATTCCAATTTGTCAATATTCATAACTGTTTCTGTGGGTGATGATGCATAACATGGCTTGTGAATTTCCCAGGCAGTGGCTTGCAATCCAGAAACTACGAAGCAAGATCCGCAAGAAGGTAGACAGAAAAGCCAGTAAAGGAAGGAAACTTCGGTGAGTGTGTGGTTTCGAAAGCAAATGAACAAGATGTGCGCTGTTGCTCCTCTTTCATTTTGATTCTCCCATCTTTCTTTCTCCTGATAATTCTAGTTTTGATTTGGGTTTTTGAGACATGTTGGCCTTGACCTAAAAATCCTCCTGCCTGAGCCTCTTGAGAGTTAATATTCTGGCATATGCTGCCACACCCTTTGCTCTGGATTCTGTTCTCGTGAATGATAAAAGTAACAAAGGGATGTGCATATGTTTTTATGACCCTGTTTTCTTCCTCTAAAAGGGAAATTCAGTTTATCGAACTTTTGTTCTAGTGTTGTTTATGGATGTATAAAATGCTGTTAATATTTCCCCTGAAGGAGAAATAGTTAGAAAACAAAGGCAAGATGATTATTTTTGCTTTAAAAAGACAAAAGTGAAGGACTTAAAAATGTCCACAGTGTACTTAAATGAGATGAATATTACCTTTATAGTAAAATAGAAGTATTTTTTGGTGCTACAAAAACTCTCTACACTGAGCTAATAATAAATCTTAGGAATATACAGACAGGGCAAGAGACATGCCTCAGTGGTTAAGAGCACATGCTCTTGCATAGGACAGAGTTTGATTTCTAGTACCCATATCAGGCAGCTCACATCTGCCTGTAACTCTAGCTCCAGGGAATCTGATGTTCCTCTGACCTCATATATAGGTATACATATGTATACATACATAAATAATTAAAAACAATTTTTCTTAAAGAAAAGTACAAGCCAGGTGGTGGTGGTGCAAGCCTTTAATCCCAGCACTGGGAAACAGAGGCAGGTGAATCTCTTGAGTTCAAGGCCGGCCTGATCTATAGAGTGAAATCCAGGACAAGCAGGGCTACACAGAGAAATCTTGTCATAAAAAATCAAAAAAGAAAAGAAAAGAAGGATACAGAAGACAGAGCAAGAGAGTAGGAACTGACATTGCTAGACTTTTAGATTTATATCCTGGGGCCAGAGTGGGATCATATCATCTGATAAAACCTCAGTGTCAGACAATCTGCTGGTAGTTCAGGTGCATGTCAAAAAAACATTCTTTAGCTTGTTGTATTTCATATATATGATTTTAGACGGGTAACTAATCCTACATCATTAGAGAGTCTCTCCTTTGACATTTCCTTTAGACAAATATGGATCTGTTTTACTTTTAAATGTGTTCAGATGATGCATGCCTGTAACCTCAGCAGTCAGGAGTATTGTGGGTTGGAAGCCAGCCTGGGCTACTAGCAAAACCCTGTTGAGACGAACTTCACAAAAGCAGATTTCATAATCACTTTACCTTTTTTTTTTTTTTTTGGGGGGGGGGGATTTAACAAGACTCACCAGAAAATGCTGGTTCAGCTTTACAGGAACACACAGGAGCTGCCACTTTTCTTACATTTCAGCCTAAATTGTTAGGTTTTTCTCCCACTTTTTTCCTGTGTTGAAATGTGCAGCTGTTGTGCTTCTCTAGGTGGTGTTACTATTGTGATTAAGAGGGTGACTCGAGCCATACTGCCTGAGTTTGGATTCTAGCTCTCATGGTGAGACTAGTATGGAAAGACCTGTATGCTGGTTTCTTCATTTGTAAAATGGGGATGATAATCACTCAGAACCAGTTTGTGGTGAGATTAAATGAAGAAGGTATGTGGAGCTCTCAGAATAGTGGTAGGTATTGGTAAGCACCGTGGTAGTATTGTTTGCCATTGTTGTGTTACTTTTGCTGCCATTCTTTCAAGGCTAGGTCAGTCCGGCCTTAGTGTTTCCTTGCTCAGTTCTATTCCTTTTTCTGTACCTGTCTGACTCTTCTTCCCCACGGGGATTTTAAGGATGTTACTGACAGTGTGTTACAAACGGCAACATCATTCTTTATTGTTAGGCTCACATTGCACTCTGGGGCTGTATAGAAGACTGTAACTTACTGGTATTTCTCCAGAAGGAGTAGTTGGTTTTTAGACAGAGTTTCTCTATGTAGGCCTGGCTGTGCTGAAACTAGCTCTGTAGACCAGGTTGGCCTTGAACTCAGAGATCTGCCTGCCTCTGCCTCCTGAATGCTGGGATTAAAGGCCTTTGCCACCACTGCCTGGCTCTTGTCATAATATTTCTGTTCTCTATTCTCTAGTCCTCATTTTTTTCATTTGTAAAAAAGGAGATAATCTCTTCTTGGTATATGTGTTATGGGTATTAAATGAAGTAATGTAAATATTTGGTACACAGTGAACATTCTCTTATGTTTATCTCTCTTGGAAATAAATGTATATTCTTCCAAAGAATTGAGAGAGGCCAGCTGTGATGGTATCACCTGTAAGCTCAGCACTTAGGAGGCTAAAGCTGGAGGATCAAAAGCTTGAGGCCAGCTTGGGCTAGATAGCGAGGGACCTGCTTCCTAAAAAGTAAATAGGAGAGAGGAGAAAGAAAAATAGGCCTTTTCTACATTATTGTATTACTGTGAACTTTTAAGTTGTTAGAGCCAAGAGCTGTATGTACCCTTTGTGCTCGAGTGGTGTTACTTTATTCTTTCAGATAGTTCCATCCTAACCACCAGCTGTAGTGCCCTGTAGATAATAATCAGTCAGAAAGTATCTTGGATAAAACTGATGATAATACTACAGTGCTTATTAGGGATGGGGATTGGCTGTGACTGTCAGCAAAGCAGAGATTAAGAAATCTGGACTCCAAGCATTACTCACTGATAGAGTGCTTGCTAAGAATGCATGGGGCTCTTCTTTCAGTCCCCAGACCAAAAAGAAAAGTCAAGGTTGGTATTGGAACGTAAGTGTGCTTCTGTTATGGTCACTGACTTAGAGGGTGAGGCTATTATTTTTAGATCAAAATACATTGATCAGAAGTTTTATTTATCAGGTCACAAGAAAACAATAGGATAGGGTGTGTGTGTGTGTGTGTGTATCAGAGGTTGACACTGAATGTCTAACTTAGTTGCTCTCTACCTTTTATTGAGCCAGGGTTTCTGGCTTGAACCCAGAGCTGGTGATCTAGCTAGTCTGACTAGCGAGTTTGCTTTGTGGGTTTGCCTTTTCAACACAAGGATTATAGGCAATCAGCTATACCTGCTCAGCATTTATATGGGTGGTGAGTAGCTAGACTCTGGTCTTTATGCTTCCTTGGAAAGCCATCTTCACAGCTTTGCATTAATAGAAGTTGCTTTATTATTCTAATTTATGAAATTAATTTCATTAAACTGTTAATTAGCGATATGTGTCATTGCGGTTATGTGACTTAGTAGTGGTTTACATCCTCACTTGTCCAAATATTCAAAGACATTGAAATCTTATTCTGACAATTCACATCCAAGAAACATACTTTAAGCAAAGCAAGACTAAACAGTAAAAAGAAGAGGTAGCTACTCCTCCTGCTCTAGGAGCTGTAGTTGGTAGGTCAAATCTGGGAAAGACGGCAGACCTTGCAGAGGGTGATACCTTGCTATGGGGTGGGTGCTGCAGTATGTAATGTTGGCCTAGCATCGAGGCATGCAGCCTGCACAGAAAGACTGAAAGATGCCACATCCACACTGAACTGTAAAGACTAGTTAGACCAGTTGAAAGCAAAAGGAGTAATATCTGTACAACTGTTTGCCTGCTTTAGACAGTGGGGGGCCATCTTGGGAACTTCAGGCTTAAGGTGAACATGAGGAGTGGTGGGCAGTGAGGCTTGATGTTTGGTGAATGTTAGATCACAGCCACTAGCAATGTGGACTTTATTCTGTAGACCGCAGTGAGGCATTTAAAGATTCCAGGCAGAGGAATATTGTCATTACACTTGTGTTTTAGAGAGATGATTCTAGGGGTTTGTGAACAAGGAAATGGACTAGAAATTTATGAGAGCAAGGGCTAAGTGAAATAGATGGTAGACCGAAACATGAATTCAGGTGAAGACTTCGTACGTCATAGTGACTTCATGTGAACCAGTAAAGATTGTGAAAAGGCTAGATTGGTCCCGGGTAAGTATAAGCTGAAGGAGAGAATCTGTTTTGTTGTTTTTGTTTTGTTGTGTTGAAGGAGAGAAAGGATTCTATTTTAGAATGTGTTACATTTGAGGCAAACTTGAGAAGTCTTATTTTTTGAGAGATAGTTTTAATTGAGAAGAATGTAAATATTTATTACTTGGTTGTTTAGAAGCAACTGAATTGACATTTTCCCCAAACTGTGTAATACAGTGAGTCTATAGTGAGAAGAATAGAACTCCAAGAGAAATCAGCATATCTGAAATTGACAGAGAGAGAATCGTCATTAATAAAGAATGCAGAGGAAGAGAGACAAGACACCACAGTGGACATGAGAGTGTTTACTGTGAGCCAGAATGCCAGGCGTTTGGAAGTCACAGTGACCTTGCCATCACTTACTCTACCCAAGGATCTGTTGGCTACTGTGAAAGACTAGAAGCCATAGCCACAGGGCTTTCCATACTAGAAATGCCTCAGGAATTTCTCTGCTCCATCTTTGTTCCTTTCTCTGTGCCCCGCTCCCTGCCTCCCTACCTACCTTCCTTCTTCCCTACCTCCCTCCTTCCACCCGCTCCCCTTTTCTCTCTCTAGACAAGGTCTTACTATGTAGCCTTGAACCTCTCATTGAACTAGGCTGGCCTCAGACACAGAGATCCACCTGCCTCTGCCTCCTTTTAGTGCGACTTTTACTGTCTTGTTTCTTTCATAAAAGCCAGTTAATATGCTGTCCAAAGTCATGAATAATTCCAGTTACTAAGTAAATGTAGAGGGAACCCTGAGAAGTAGAAAATCACCAGTGGGCAAAAACCACAGCAAATAATTTATTTCAAGCTAAAAGTGTGTCTGTCTGTGTGTCTGTCTGTGTCTGTGTGTGTCTGTGTGGAGGCCCTCAGTTGACATCAATTGTTTTCCTCCATTGTTCCCTACACACTTGCCTTTTTGACTAGGCTAGCTGGTCATCAAGCTTCCAGGAGCCTCTTGCTACCTCACTGCCCCTGGCACTGTGGCAGTGTGGCACATAGGTGCATCACTATGCCTGGCCTTTAGGTGGGTTCTGGGGATCCTAACTCAGGTCCTCCATTTTATACATCAAGCACTTTACTCCATGAGCCATCTCACGAGCTCCACAGAGCGATACATTTTGTCAATAAAGCCCACAAAAAGATGCCAAATCAATAGGCAAAAAAAATCTGAGGAGAGCCAGGTGGGTCTCTGAATTTGAGGCCAACCTGGTCTACATAAATGAGTTACAGGCCAGTTAGAGCTACATAATGAGATCCTGTTGGGGCAGGTGGGGATGAAGGGGGAGAGGGCAAAGGAAGGAAGAAAGGAAGTTAGTTTGAGGAGAAACAATATATCCTCATGGTTTCAAATTATTTTTAGCATTCACAGGCCCTGGACTCAATTCCAGCATCACCAAAAACACAGAAAGAAAAAAACAAAACCCTTGTTACGTTAGTGGTGGCTCATACCTGTAATCCCAGCACCCTGGTGGCCAGAGGACTGCTTCAAGTTTGAGACCAGCTACAGTGTACTCTGTTACAAACAAACAAAAATCCTTAATTTTTTACATTGTGTAATATGTATAATGTATTTATAAGGAGCAGAGTCTATACAAATGTCTTTTGGTATGACATTAAGTAAATTATATAAACACAAGAACACTCTGTAAAGACATGCAGAATATTAAGTGCAGCCATTGTTGTTTACCAAGAGGGAGACCTATTAGGTGATCTACTTACACATTTATACAAAACTAGGTGTTACAGCCTATGACACAGGTAGGTTGTATAGTGTTTGCCTTTGACTGTGTAGGCATCACTAGCCAACATATTGTATGTGGGGGATAACTCTATTACCGTCTCATTTTTTAACTGTTCTTGTGCATGTGGGTGTGTATTCTGTTACTCTTGGATTGAAAGACATTTCATACTGTTGTTTTTGCAAAATTCATTTGTTGAAAAAGGAATGAAATTTGGGAAGTTTAGATATGGGTGATTCAATAGGGAATTATTTGGTATGTGTAAAAATGTTTCTAAAACTGAAATAATTACATGCATGAGAACATTTATTGGATTTTTGTTTGTAAATGTTTTGCTCAAGCTTATGTGCCTGGTTGTATATAAAGTCATCCAACTCTTTCCTAACAGGAAGAATAAAAAAGACACATTGTGGAATTCTCTGGTGTAATATGGTTTGTATTAAGTGATATATTTGTTTAGTCCATTTAAACTGGAAATTTCAAAACACTGCACACAAAAATACCTTTATCTGTTGGCAGGAAGTACAAGGTGAGGTAGCTTAAGTTTCATGACATCTCAAACTAAATATTGGCCTCAGACTTATTCAGAACTTAGCTGTGCTCCTGGCTAAAGGTGGGGCTATGAAAGACCCAGCAGGGCTCCTGGAATGATGGAGTTGTAGTTAGCGCTGCCTGACCTCTTCCCAGTAGGTTACTTTGATGGCACTGAAAACTAAGATGCACACAGAGGAGGAAGTTAGGGTAGTTGGCTTTGTCTGAAATGATGTTTAAGGGTTTATGCTTGCTCAGAGGTGTCTACTCTTTTCCTCTATGTTTAGCTGTGATCTAAACAGGTCTGTGTCGAACTGTTGTTTTCACTGTTCTATTCCCAGATCGTTTCCTGTTGCGTTAGGGGAAAAAGAGACTAGAGTTGCAAATGCCTGTGAACTTTCCCCTATTCTCCACTCTGGAACCAAAGTCCATGGGATTTAACTGGTAGGATATGTTTCTTTTGCTGCGTTAATGGTTACTAACGTTGCTGTCTGTTTTCTTGCTTTTTTTAGGTTTCATGTCCTTAGCAAACTCCTGAGTTTCATGGCACCTATTGACCACACTGCAATGAATGATGATGCCAGGTGAGCAGTAGATTACTTATATGTCTCAAGTGGCTTCAGGAGAGCCTGATCTTGACCAGTTCTACAGCCCTCCTATTTCCTATCAGTCATTGGCATCACAGCAAGGTCCTTGTCACTTGTGTTTACTCCCATGATTACTACAAAGTCAAATCAAATTTCCCATAAATCTCAACACTGCCTCTGGTGAATTGTCTCAGCATTAGTCCACCTGCCTGGGTCGTCTGAGCCCCTCTCCATGGTAGAGTCAGTGCACTATGTATGTGTGTGTTTGTGTCTGCATATGCTCTGCAGCACTCAGTGCGGGAGGGCTAGCTTCTGTTGTGTTTGTCGAAGCAGCTTTTGGGGATTACAGATGTTTTTTTATTAGAGATACAGGTTCATAAAGCTGAAATTATATATATATATATATATATATATATATATATATATATATATATATATATATATATGGAAAGTGTGGGTGCATGTTGTTTTTCAGAGATAACATTTAATTATTTATCTATTTATTTTGATTTCTTGAGACTCTTAGCTCAGGCTGGAACTCTGGTGTAGTCCAGACTCGCTTGAATCTCATGACAATCCTTCTGCCTTATTCTCCTAAGTGAGGGGGATTACAGGTATTTATTTATTTACAACACACACAGCTAATTTGTTTGTTTTTAAAAAATATTCTGCTATGTATGGTGGCACACATCTTTACTCCCAGCACTCAGAAGGTAGAGGCAAGTGGATTTCTGTGAGTTCAAAGCTAGCCTGGTCTATATAGCAAGTTGTAGACCAGCCAGGGCTGCATAGTGAGTTCCAATTGAAGAAGTGGGAGGAAGATGGGGAGGAACTATTTCTTCTCTGTTTGTTAATTTGCATTCTACTCTAATGAAGAGATTCCCCTTTCCTGTATCTATTTACCATTGAGTGACTCATAGCAACACAGACTCCTGCTTTCCTAACTTACTCAATACATCATTTATTTTGATGGTAAAATTGTTCAGATTGGTGGAAGCCCCTTCAAGTTAACTTGTATCCTTTTCGTATAACCCCAACATTCTTTATTTCCTGATTCTTTGGCACATAGTATTTAATAGGGTCTCACTACATATCCCTGGCTGGCCTGGACCCTCTGTAGACCGTGCTGGCATCCACCATGCTGGGTCTTTCAAAGCTTGTCTTCTACCTTCCTTGTGTTTGCTCTGGAATTGATCTTTCTTGAAAAAACTCTTCTTTTTAGTGGATGGTGGTGTTTAGATCTGAGTGTAAGAGTGTTCATTGTTTCCGACTATTGTTATATCCAGGGGCTCAGAGTGTGTAGAACAGGGAACATGTGCGCATACATTTGTACATAGAAGGTGCCTGCTTTTGACATCTCAAAATGTTTCCATTCAGGGTCTTTGTTGGTTTGGGGTTTTTTGTTTTTGTTTTTGTTTTTTAGTGCGTTCTTGCTTTTCTTTTTTATAGAATCAAAATTATGTTCTACTATAAATATTCTGTATATTGTCAACATTTCTATGTCATTAAAATAAATTTTTAAATTCAAATAGCTATAATATTTTTATCACTTAGCCATTCACTGACTAGTAGACACATTACTTTATCACAGATAATGCTGTGGTAACCTTTTCAGTGTAAACATTTGCCAAGTCGGTTGGTGTGGCTTTGCTAGGTGTCTGTCAAGTCACATGTAGCCTTTTGATCTGCTACCAAACCTCACTAGATCCCTTTGCCTCTTACCAGAAAATAGTAGATCTATGGGTATAGACAAACACTGTTAGCTATTTTTCATTTGGTTTCTTTGAATACAAAACAGCTTGTGGATAGTGTATATATACACTTGTCTGTTTTGTGACCACATTTTCTTAAGTGCTTCGGAAGTGGCTGCCTAGGCATGGTTGCCTTTTTATTGGTTTTTGGATCTAGTCATTTGTAAGTTCCAAAGTAAAAGCTGAGTGTTGTCGTGCAAGCCTATAAAACCAGCCCTTGAGAGGTGACGGCAAAAGGATGGAGAATTCAGGGAGTGTGACAGACCAGTGAAGAGACAGCTTAGTGGTTGGGAGCATGTACTGCTGTCCCAGAAGACCTGAGTTCAGTGCCTAGCAACTACAGCAGATGGCTGGCAATCGCTTGCATTCCCCACTGGCGGGGGATCCGACTCTTCTGGCCTCTGCAGGCACTTGTACTCACATGCTCATACCCACACACAGACACATACATGCACGCACATAATGTTTTTAAAATGAAACTAAATCTTTAAAAAAAAGAGCTTGGGGACTAAAGAGATGGCTCAGCAGTTTAGAGGACCCCAGTTAGATTACCAGCTCCCACATAGTGGCTTACAACTGTCTGTTACTCCATTTCCAGGGGATTTGACACCCTCTTGTGGCCTCTATGGGCATCAGGCACACATGTGGTCCACACGCATAACATACAGGCAAAACATTTGTACACATAAAATAAAAGTAATTATTTAAAAAAAAAATATGGTGAGGGGACTGGAGAGATACATCAGTGGCTAAGAGTGCTTGTTCTTACAGAGACCCTCGGTTTGGTTTCTAGCACCCCGGTTGTGTGGCTCTCCAACTGCCTGTAACTCCAGCTTCAGGGGATCCAATGTCCTCTTCTGGCCTCCATGGACATCTATGTACATAAATGTGCCCACATGTACACACATGCACAAATAAAAATAAATTTAAAAGGGGAGGTTCTAGAGAGATTGTTCAGCAGATAAAAGCATATACTACTCTTGCAGAAAACCCAAGTTCAGTTCCCAGTACCTACATCAGGTGGCTCACAACCATTCATTGCTCTGACTCTAGCTCTAGTGGTTCCGATGCCTCTAGCCTCTAAGGGCATCTGCCCTCAGGTACATATACCCACACACAGACACATACTACACATACCACACACACATTTTTAAAAGTAAAATAACAAAATAACAACAACAACTACAAAAGTATTCAAGACTATACTCAACTCCATAGTGAGTTGGAGGCCAGCCTGAGTTACATGAGATCATGTCTCAAAAAGTTAAAAATTAAGTGCCTCTTTGTGTCCTGCCTGAATAACATGAGAAATCTATTATTAAGAAAGGTATGCCGGGCGGTGGTGGTGCACACCTTTAATTCCAATGCTCCAGAAGCAGAGGCAGGCAGATCTCTGTGAATTCAAGGACAGCCAGAGGTACAATAGAGAAATCCTGTCTCAAAAAAACCAAAAAAAAAAAAAAAAAGGCTAGATGTTATTGATTTTGGAATCAGGTATCCGCTGAGTAGCTCAGGCTGCTCTTCAACTTGCAACTATTCTGCCTCTACCTCCTGAACACAGGATTACAGAAATGTGTACCAGGCTTAAGATTATATTTTTAGCTCAGGCAGTAAAACCTGGCTTGAATAGTAATAGAATCTTTTGAATACATTACTATGGAACCATTTAAATTCCAGTTTTGCACTTCTCAGTTGGGAGTCTGTCTCTCTGTTTTGTTTTTTGTTTTTTGTTGTTGTCGTTGTTCTAGATTTATTCATTTTATTTATATGAATTTATATTTATATTTTATTTATATGCTCTATCTGCATGTACACCTGCATACCAGAAGAGGGTATCTGATCCCATTATAGATGGTTGTGAGCCACCATGTGGTTGCTGGGAATTGAACTCAGGACCTTTTATGAGCCATCTCTTCAGCCCCTGGCACTCTCTTTTCTTATCTTCCCTTCCTCCTTCCCTCTCTCCCCACACGCCATACTTCCCTTTCTTTCCTTTTTTTTCCCAGGTTCTCATCCATCATATTCTGGCCTCAAACTTGCTATATGGCAGAGGATGACCTTGAAGTTGTTATCCTCCTGCCTCCACCTCCTGAGTGGTGGGATTACAGGTGTGCACCACTGTGCATTTTTTGTTGAGTGCTAGAGATTGAACCCAGGGTTTCATTCATGCTAGACAAGTAACAACCAACTGAGCTGGATCCCTAGCCATGGATTTTTCTTATATTTAGTACTCCAGCCATTCTTTGTTTCTCAGAATCCTATCTATACTAAACCTTTTTGATGTTATAGTACATGCTACACTTACAAATTGTTTGAAAAGCCAGGCTTGGTGGCACTCCCAGCACTGAAGCTGAGGCATTCATCCAGTAGCATCTGCTTTGTGTCTCCCAGTTGTTTGAATGCCACTGCCTTTGCACACTTCCTTTCTTCAAGTGAGCAATTGGATTTTGATAACTTACAGGTAAATCATTCTTGCCATGTGTGTGAGAGAACAGAGATTTAAACATTTTTGTTTGTTTGTTTCTGATTTTGATTTAGAGAAGAACTTTATAAGCATGATACAGGAACCAGAAACCACAAGGGGAAATATTAATAAACCTGCACATAAGTCCCACTGAGAAAAACATCAGAAACAAAGTTCATAGGCAAATGACAAACTAGACAAGTCAGTCTGACAGTGCTCCGCTGTGTGTAGAGTATTTGCAGCTTCCTCATCCCAGTCATCGTGGGGAGCATGTGTCAGCATGAGCGCTTGGAAATTATACAGCAAAAATTTAAAGAAATGCAAATTAAGCTAATGAGATGCCATTTTTTTCTTTTGCTGGAAAACATTAAAAGGGCTGGTAACCTGCAGCGATGGTGTGAGGAGTGAACTCATGTACTGTTGAATGTATGACTAGGTTATCGGTTAATGTTTAAAGTGTGTGTGTGTGTGTGTGTGGCTTTTGTTCTAGGATGTCTATTGTAATATTGTTATAATGTTGGAAAATAAATAATACAAATGGCCATCCATAGGGAACTGGTTAAGTAAAACTGTTTTGATGAAATTATAAGCAACTGTTGAGAAAGAAGTAGAGCTGTGTAACATAACATTCAATGGAAAAGGTGGCCTACAAAATACTTTCCATATTACAATTTCGTTTCTGAGTTAACAGATAAACAAATTCAGCCTCCATTATTCAAAAATGCTCAGAATCAGAAGATTCAGGAGTTTTCCAGGTTTGAGAATATTTGTATAGACTTTAACAGTTGTCCCCAGATTGAGAAAATCTGAAATCAAAAAAGTGCCACACTGTTTAGTAATTTGAGCAGCATGTTGGTACTTAGAAAGTCAGGCTTCAAGGGCTAGGGTGCATCTGAGTGGTACAGCCCTTGCTTAGCATCCCTGAAGGCTTGATTCCCAGCTCTGCAAAAAAAAAAAAAATAGAACAAAGGGTAAGTTTTAAATTTTCACATTGATGACACCCAACATTTATAAGGTAACAAGAAAACAGTGCTTGTAGCACTTAGGATATTTTAAAATAAAAATTAAGAGGCTAGAGAAGTGGCTTAATGGTTTAGAGCACTTGTAGCTCTTGTACAGAACACAGGTTCAGCTTTTAGAACCCAGCCGGTGGTTCACAACTATTTGTAACTTCATTTCCAGGACATCTACTGCCCTCTTCTGAACTTCACAGATCCAGGCACCAGGCATGCAATGTGTACTGTTGCATAGTGTACATTCGTACGTGCAGGCAAAACACACACAAAATAAAATGAATAAATTAAATTTTAAAAGTTAAAAAGCATTAAGCAGGCATTTGGTATCCTCCAGTGTCTGTATCACGGTGTGTGACTGTGTGGAGTGTCTGCTTGGAGATTACCAGTGGGGAAGGACAGGATAACATAGAGTGCAGAGACCAGCAGGGCTGTAGTTTTCCTGCCTCTGGGCTATCCCTAACCTACTCCATGAGAGAACTCATGCTGTCCCTTATTAAGAGGTGAGAAGCCTTTGATGTTTATTGCTGGGCTGTGGGGGTGAAGTAAAAGATACTTTTACTCTCTATCATGTGTCTGTAGTATTGGAGTTTTCTACAGTAAGCTTGTATTTCTTTGTATCAACAGAAAAAAAAGCTATTTTCATTTTTGAAATTATACATATAAACTACGGAGACAGTGGCAAGGTTTTGATATTCCTCTGCTGGAGTCTGTAAAGTTGAAGATGATCTCTCCCTGGTGGTTTCTGCCCTAAACTGACTTTGTGGCATATAGCTGCTTCTTTTCAGGCTCCCCTTCCCAATTGTGGTATAATGTAGTAGGCAGCACAGAACTCCTGGGCTCTTGACGGTTTGTTCCTGGAAGCAGCTGACAGCTGGAGCTGACCCAGGTCTTGGGAGTTGCCTTCATCTCTCTGTAGATGTTCCTTGGCTCCATGTTATTATTTGCAAATAGGCCTAAGTTGGTTTCGTGGGTTAAGTGGGTTTGGGGGGCTCTGAGTGATCATCCTTTACTCTCCCACATCCCTGTCCAATAAATATGGATTTGTTGGATTGGGCTGAAATGGAATTGTACTCAAGAGAAAGAGCAGAAGCTGGGTGGTGGTGATGCACACCTTTCATCTCAGCGCTCGGGAGGCAGAGGCAGGTGGATCTCTTTGAGATCAGTCTGATCTACAGAGTGAGTTCTGGGGCAGCCAGAGTTACAACAGAGAAACTCTGTCTCGAAAAACCAAGAGAGAGAGAGAGAGCAGAGCTCTGTGACACAGGGTGTTATACATCCTCATGGTCTATGGAAGGGGAGTATGGTATTCCCATCCTGTTTCCTGTGGAGTGTTCTTTAGTTAGTTTTTGCTGATACAGATTCTTTTCTCACGTTAGGAATTTTTGTCTTCAAGTGATCTATTTTTTAAAAAACCCAAACCCAAAAAAAAAAAAAAAAAAAAAAAAACCTCTTTAAATGCAAGTAGCCCAGCTTAGTCCCTGTGTCACTGTACTTCCCTTTGGGAGAGGGTCACTTTGGATCCTGGTTTAAGTGCTTTTGGGGCACTGTTGTTAGTGAAAGTCTTGTGTGACCCTGACATGTCCTGTGTCCAGTAGGTGTTCACCCCAACTCTGAGGGAGACAAACGTGTCTAGCACACATTACCAGAATTGAAAGAATCTTTATGTGTTTGCACAGGAGTTACCTGGGGCCTGAAAACAAGTCCTGCTTCCCCGCACCCTGCACCGAGCAAACTTTGGTTTGCCTACCCAAGGAGGGAGTCCTGTGGGTCTGCAGAGACAGCCAGCAGTGGGCTGAGAACAGGTGTGGCTGCCACTCTGCCGGTCCTCACTTCCCCTCACACTTACTGGAAGAGGCCTTTCTATATGGTCAAGAAGCAGAGGTTCCCTCACCTGGTGCAAGTACTCACCACAGGGAGCTTACCATGGAAACCTCCATGGCCTTCCTCTGTGGCAAATGGCAAGACACTGTCTGTGCTAGGCTCTTGGAGACAGACTTTAAAGGTGTGAGATCTTGTCATGTGTGGTTCAGGTGGAAGTCAGTCATGTGCCCTCAGGAAGAGCAGTGCAGAGCAAGACCCCTGGACATGTGAAAAAGGGTCCATGGCCAGCTGCACTGACTCTGGTTTCTCCCTTGGCAGGAACAGTGGATCTAAGCAATGACAGTCAGCTGGGTACAGGCTGGGGAAAAGCAGCTTGGCTGCATTTGCTGCCACTTCCAGGAGGGTTTTCCCACCAGGTAGATTCTGGCACTAACCCTTATAAGTGCAGGTTACTGCATTTTTCTCTGTAGATTTTTTTCATTACAAATGTGATGGCAACATTAGCATTTAGAATTACTTGGTTCCTTTGGGGTAGGGGGGCAGAAATTCTTATTAGAAACAGCAGCCTCATTCTCCCCCAGAATAAAAACCTCATCTTTCCCACTTGTATAAAGCTGCTGGCACTAAGGACAAGGGGAGGGCCCTTTGATGATAAGTACTGTGTACTGAACATATTATTGTTTTACATCCAGAGTTTAAGAAATGTACAAAGGTAAGCTGGTATTGTAAAGTGCTTTGTCAACATCGCGGCCATGTTCCTGAGGTGCCTTGGTATATATATATAATAGAATCTCTACAGGCAATTTGTCTTTGGCTTGCCATTTTTGTGTATGGGTCTGCAATCTACATGCAGGCATGTTCCACCCTTCTGATGGCATTCCTGTCCCCAGCCCGTAGCCCGGATTTCTTAAAGCTCACCTGCTATTGCATTGCTTTATTCAATAGAAATGGGTGTTGGTCTTGATGAGATACTGTGCTGTAGCTTGTACAGTGTAACTTGTACAGTATAGCTTGTACAGCATGGAGAACTTATCTGCTCATGACCCCAGGAAACACCCTCTTTGCAGCATTTTCTGTTGGGTAAGAACTTTAGGCAAGAATGGTTAAAATACAGATGTTTTCTGAGTCCGCTTATCTCCTAAGAAGACACAGGTTATTCTGACAGGTGAAACAAGTCTGGGCAGATATGCAACACTGATCTAATCAGCAGAACAAGAGCCCTACTCTAACTGGTGCTACCTTTTACCAGCATCATTAAAGGCTCCCATTACTCTTTTATTAGCCTCTCCCTCTCTTCCTTATCAGATTGCTGAGGAAACATAACTCACGGCAGTGATTTGATCTCTGTTAAAGAGGATTACAGCTTTGCATTAACTCGGATTGACATAGTTTATAATTCACTTGTTGATACTCAGGCGGGTGTTGCCACGTGCCTGACCTCCCCCAACAGTGCTGAGGGGAAAGGACCCCCATATATCATCATTAAAGATGGCGTCCAGTACAGACAGGAGATCCAGGCCATCCTCCAGTAACAGCAGAAAGGACAATAGGAATACTCTCAAGTTCAAGCCTGAGAATTGGTACAGACTCTTAAAACTGGGTTGAAAAGAAAACACCACTATGTGTCTTTGCTTTTCCCCTTTGCTGCTGTTTGGCCTCTCATTCGAGAGGATTTGAACTGTCAGTTGGAGTCTGGTTCTAATCAGGGTGGAGAGTGATAAAAGCACATCTTCTTAATCAGACCATGGACTCTGAGCAGATAAATCCTTCAAGATGGGGCTGCGTTTTCTGCATTTCCTCATAATTTAAAATTCTCTGTCTACCTTAAAGGATACTGCGCTTTCTTTAAAGTGGTTCTAGATGTTTTTCTTAAAGAATTATTGTGAAATTATGAGATTCTAATGTAGCATCTTACAGATACTGCTCTAGTCACAGCTAAAGTGGCTGCATGCATGCAGCTGAGCTTTCTTCCTTTCTCTTCATTGGCCATTCACAGGCACTATTAATGTTTCCCACGGCGATCCCCAGCTGACAACAGAGCGCTGAGATGTGTAGACTGCTTTTGTTTCTCCATGATGCCCTCATTTGCTCTGGTTTTCCACCCTGAGTCGGCCACCCAGTTATTATTAGCAGTGAAATGGCAGTACAGAGCGTCATCATCTTCCACCCTGTTCTGATCAGCGGTGAGTGGCAATGAGGGACAGTGTCTTCAGCTCACTGAGCAGCCCTGTGTCAGACCGCAGCAGCCCTCCCTCCACATTTCACTCAGCCCTTATCAGAAGGCGGTGGAATGGCTGACATTATCTACATTTAGTGATTAAAACACTAAGGCATGGAGTAATTAAATAACTTGTTCAAGTTAAAAGCAAGTTGTGAACTAGAGTGTCTTTTAACCCCTGCTGCTGCAGCTGAGGAGTCTAGGAATAATGCAGTCTCCCAACCAAAGAGAAAATCTTAACTTGCCCACAGTAAACTATTTTCTTTTGTAAAGGGACATTTTCTACATAAGAAAGCTTTGCTCACTGGCTGTTTACATTTTAGTATGAATCACGAGTTACCCACGCCTGCCGTGTGGTTATTCTGTTTGGTGCAGAGGGCTTAGACCTCATGATAAGCTTTGACTTCCAATCCTGAGTGTTCTGTCGATTTGCTCCTATAGTTCTGCTTCCGCCGTTCCAGACCTGTCACCTTCTAGGGTATCCTTTCCTCTGTAGTAAAGATAATACATGTGTTTAGAAGATACAGAAAGGACAGAAAAACGCTCACCTAGCACCGTGTTTTTTTCTACCATTTATTTCTTTGTTTTGTGTGTATTCGTACACATCCCCTGGTACATGTGGAGGTCAGAGGTCAATTTGTGGGAGTTGGTTCTCTCCTTCCAGCCTGTGGGTTCCAGGAACCAAACTCGGGTCATCTTCAGGTCTGGAGCCAGGCACCTTTATCAGCTGGGCCATATCCGCATCCCTGCTCTTAGCTTTTACAAAGTTTTGTTTGTTTGTTTTTGTTTGTGTATGTATGTGTGTGTGTTTGTTTGTTTTTCAGGATAGGGTTTTTCTGTTGTAACTCACTCTGTAGACCAGGCTGGCCTTGAACTCTCAGAGATCTTTGCCTGCCTTTGGCTTCCCAGTACTGAGATTAAAGGCATGTGCCACCACCGCCCGGCTGATGAATTATTTTGGATATATTTTATGTAGACAAGTACATACACGTCTGGATCTTTTTTCCATTTTACTTTGTAAGTATTTTGGTACCCTTGGTTTTTAAAGGCACTCAGTAACAAAATCCATTACAAAGCCTCTTTATTGCAGGGTATTTCGGCTGCTTTTGCATATCTGAACATCCACACTGTGTTTGTGCTTGGCAGTCCTCCCTCCTTCCATCCTGGGAGCTGACCCACATCCTCTAGTTTCCTCTGACTTCTGTTCATGCACTCAGAGCTTTGTTTAATATAGCGTGTTGCTCCCTGCTCTCCACTTTTTGGCTCTCTGGCTTTTTTGGGTACAGGTCTCCTTCATGTGACCTTCCCATGTGACTATCACAATGGTTGCATCAGCTCTGAGTAGTTCCAAACTCACCTTCCCTGTCTTGCTGGAAGCACTCTGCTCTTCTTTACCTGTAGAGTGAACTTCAGTCTGTTGCCTTTCTTCTGTTCCTGTGTCCTTGTCACCTATTGGAGCGTCTTGTCCTTGTGCCATCCAGTGTGGGAGTGCATCCCAAAACATGCTCCCATCTCTGCATTTCCTGTGGCAATGTCCAGCCTTTGCCTTTCCTCATCCCTGCTCAGTGGGTGGCTCCTTCTCTCTGCTCCCCTCCCTGTCCTGTCGGCTCCTCGCTTGTGGTACTTATTACAGTTCATGAAAGCACTTGCCAGAGGGATTGTCTTGCTTGACACTGAACAAGAACATTCACTCACAAGTACAGGAGAGTGGCTATACACGTGCTGTTGTCAAGGTGTTAGGCCCAGAACAGTGTGCTTTAATCCTGATTGTATTTTGCCTGTTTTAAAAGCATTTTTGTAGCACAGGTATTGTTTGCAAGACAACTTATTTAAGGCCTTCTGAGTCACTGTCAGCACTCTCAAAGCCAGAGGGCTGACTCGGGATTCCTGGCCGTGACTATGTCCTAGTGCTCATGTGAGAGGTGGTGTTTTTCTCTGTAAAGTGGAAACAGTCAGTCCTTTTGGTTCACCAGTTTTTGTTTTGTTTTGTTTTTAAGAATGAAATGCCTTTTTCATGTTTGTTTCTAGGGAGGACTCCTCTAAATGCACTTTTTATAGATAATATTTAAATAAATGAAGTTTGTGTTTTCACACATCTGTGTGTTCCCATCTCTGTAGTATGGACTTCCTTCCCAAAATGCCTTTGAAGGCTGCTCTCACAATTCTGTACACAGGGGCCAATAGGGTCATTCTTATAACAGTCCTCTAAGATGGACTCCATCATAGAAACCTCTCTGCACTGTCTGACTCCTGCAGCCCAGGGCACCATTCTCCCCACATCACTTGACATCACTCTGCATCTCAGATCTACCGCCATGTCGCTTTCTAATTATGTCTCCATTCTAGAGCATTGCCCTGCTGGACACGACCTGGTTACTTTATTCATAGCTTCAGCCACGTTGTAAACATCTCCCAAGAGATGAGGGGTCCAATATTAGGGATCCCTGATGCCCAGCCTTTGTTTAGAGGGTGTTTGAGGTCATTCTTACTTGGACTGAGCCTAGGGGAAAGATCTTTGAAGAACACTAATTTTTCCATCACTTCTTGAATTTTGTACTGTTGGTTTTTCTCCTGACCATCTTGACTCTGATTTTTTCTTTTAAATACTAAATTAGGTTTCTAGTGGCCTTCTACAAATTACTAGTTATTGTGGAAACATGGTGAGCACCAACAGGACTCTGGATGACCAGTGAAAGCTATAGGCTGCTTTTAGAATTGTCTCATTTAAGAAGAAAACAGTTGTAGGATGGGTTCTGTTTGTGTATCAAGACTGCATAATAAACCTGGTTGCCTCCTGTTATTTTGGTGTTGGTAAAAAGGGCATCCGTACTCAGGAAGGTGTGGGTAGCCACTCCTAGGAGGAGGCCTTGAGTGAGCCACAGACACACCTTGTATTCTGTCTATGACTTCCTCTGGGAAGCAGAACACTTTATAAACATTAACTTGTTTTACCCTCTGGGCACCTCCACTTAAAAGGTAAATAAGGCTGAAGGCTCTTTCTTCTCCAATATAGATGAGGAACATCAGCCAGGGAGGGAAATGGCTTCAGCAGAGACGGGCCAGGCGGAGTGTAGATGCGGGGCTGTGGTGTCCTTCTGGGCTGTTCTCCTTTCTGCTTCTTAGGGCAGTGGGGGCTGGGCCTTTGTGTGGAGTGTGAAATGCTGCAAAGACGAGCAATTGTTCTTCAATGCTTTGTGCTCCTTTATAAGAAAGAAGAAATCAATACACATTTTCTCATACACACACATAGCAGCCCTCCGCCTTTCCTGCAGCTCAATCCTGCAGGGGGAGGCACAGCTACACAGCCAGCAGGACACACCAGCTTCCAGGGGAAGACATGAAAATTCCTCATTCTGCTCTTAGCAGTCAAGCTCCCCAAAGCCAGTCATAAAACTGACTGAGGTCATCACACTGGCAGGAGGAGCTAGTTGGCCCAGCTGGAGTGGGAAGGTGGTGACACACTGTAGGGGCTGAGGGTCCTTGAGTGTGTTCTAACATGTGCACCCAACACAGACTCAGTTCAGAACTCTCCTGGTTTATGGAGGAGTTCTTTGAAGGATGCTTTTAGGAAGTAAGAAGATGGAACATCAATTTGTATCTTTTCAGCTATCATACAGATAATCATAGAGCCGGCCGTGGCAGCTCATGCCTTTAATCTAAGTATTCTAGAGGCTGAGGCAGGAAGATCACTGTAAATTCAAGGCCAGTCTGAACGACATAGTGAGTTCTCGGCCAGCTTGGACTACACAGTGGCGGTCCTATCTCAAGTTAGAGTCTTCTTCTATTATTACTATTTTAAAAAATGGCATTGATATCTGGAATTCAGTTACAGCAGACTATAAGTAAGCAGTTCAGTGTAGAATATGAGTGCTAGGGTTTTTGCTACTGTAAACAGAATGATAAGTTCAGGTGACAGAATAGTCTTGTGGGGCACGGGGAAGTACAATTGACCATGCAGGTTAGTGGATCAGGAGACCGTGAGTGTCTCACTCAGAAGAGACATGAGATTGAGAGCAGGTAAGTTGTCCAGATGCAAGAAGAAGGCTGAGGGTGGAGGGTGGAAGAGGAGCTGAAAGTTGGGCCTGGCCAAGTGGGCCCTGGGCATCGTGACAGTAGGCCAGCATGCTGGCTTCTCCAAAGGGAACACTGTGCCTGGCCCAGACCCTCTGACTGACTCCCTCCCTGGCCAGTTCCTACATGTTCTTACCCCTTAGAAGTTGAGAAGTTGAGGGGTGAGAACTATATCCTGCAGACCCCAGGCCCGACATCCCTTGGGCCTCGTCCCTGGTGTGAATGCCAGTATGCCTGGGCACAAGCTTCACTTCCCTGTGTTAAGGAAGAGATTCACATCTAAGCAGCGAAGCATCCTTGGCTTTTAGCAGGGGCCATTGGAGGGGCTGCTGTTTGAACAGGGAGCTTCATCTTCCTGAAGCCAGCAGTCATGAAACCGTAAACACAACAGCGGCCAACTCTATTGCCAGGATCGTGGTGGCCTGACGTTAATATTAAACATCTCCAGCAAGGCAGAGTGCCCTGTGCCCAGCTGCAGAATAAAAATAAATAAAAATAAGAGAAAAGCCTGGTACAAACAGTGAGGTGATTTGTCGTTTTTCCTTTGTGAGGCCATTTGTCTTCTCCCACATCAAATCTGTTATAAAACAGTCAAACTGTGAAAGTAGAAATCATCCCAGAAATATGGAATATTAACGCACAGGAGCAACGAGCAGGGCTCCTTTTGTCTGAAGACACACACACCCCCCAGCAAGTCCAATAAGGTGAATTATTTTTCTCTAAAAGAATATGAAAGACTTCAAGCTAGTGGGAGGAGTTTAGAGTATTTTACGTCTTCGTTAATGTAGAGTGAATTTGTAACTGACATGTGAGGAGAAAGCCTTTACAAATTCCTACCCTTGTCCCTCTTCCCTCTCCTTCCTTCTCCCCATCTCTGCAGGTCCTTTGTTTGGGGCCTGAACCTGCTTCTTACATTTATAAATCTTGAGTCTGTCTGATCTTTAGGAGACAGGCCAGAGGCCACATGTCACCAGCTGTAATTTAGAGCTGTGGGGCTAAAAGCATCTGCAGGGGTTTGAAGGACCTAGTTCTGACCTGACCGAAAGAGTACACTGGAATAAGCCTCCTCAAGTCTCCTTCAAGCTCTGGGAGGATGGCGATGAGAGCAGACAGCATGGGTAATTTATGGGCTCAAAGCTTCCTAGGCCCTTTGAAATGAGTCGTGTACTGCCACCGTGTGGTGGATTGGCACATCTGCAGTTTGCTGTCTGCAAAGCAAGTGGGGACAGATTACTTTGCATCAGGTGATTAGTGATACAAGAGGGATTCTCTGGGTCACTACTTTGCAAACTTGATCCCATTGAATAGGTTCTCAGGAAGTGTTTGTTTGCTTGTTTTTTTAAGGAAAAAAGCACAAAGAAGTAGGTCTTCTATGGGAGATTGGCACCTTTTTTCTCCTTTTTCTGCTATTCTCTTTGTTATGTGTGTACTTGTGTGTGTGTTGTTTCATTTCTAGTTTGGGTTTGGTTTGGTGTGAAACATGGGGAGATCAGGAAGAAGTCTGTGAGACACTTTTGATGGTGAGAGAAGAGAGTCTGAGCTTTCTGCCCTGTGACTTTCTTGTGTTATTGGGAGCCAGCTGTGAGGTGTAAGATGGCCAGCCACTCCTCATATGTGTGAAGGAGACTGCTTTGTGCTCTGGAGACAGCGTTTTATGAAGACAGCATAGTCTTACTGCTGAAGAAGCTGCAGTTTACTCAGGCCAGGGTGGGAAGCAGCCCTACACACGGGCACACTGTGCTCTCCTTTCCTGTCTGGATATTTAAGACAGCAAGCCACCGTCCCCTGGTCTTATGCAAATCTAAAAGAAGAAGCAATGCACAGCCATTGCCCTCCGGCATGGTCTGCTTTCTGATAGTTAGAATGCAGGTGCTCTACTGGAAAAGGGTCCTTTATTTAGTGCCATTGGCACATGCCAAGTGCTAATTGCAAGGCACCTTTCAGTAGGTATTTAGAATGCCTGAGCCCATCAGTAGACAGAGCAGAAGAGTGAGACTCTGATATGAGAGGCCAGCCCAGGGTATGGCTCTGTTATAGCACTTGTCTGAGATATAGGAGGTCCTGGATATGTTCCTGGAACATGCACATAAACACACACACAAGTGGGCTGTTAGAGTCCCCTGTTCCCACTAACATATCTGAGCTGCACCAGCAATGCTACAGTTGGCACAGTGCTGGGATTGGCACAGAGGATCTGAGGACCTTACCTAGAGAGGCAAATTGGAGGCCTCAGAGGAGTTCAGACAGCAGTGGAGATAGCTGAGGATCTGAAGCTGGTTAGCATGCCATGCAGCATAGCAGTCTACCTTGCTTCTGTCCTGGCTCTGGGGGCAAGGGCCAGTGGGTTAGTAATAGAATGGCAGTGTTCAGTCCCCATGGGTCTCTTGTAACTGGAAGATTGTCTGGGCAGGTGACTGAAAGTAGTCACTTTTCTAACCTGACTTCTGCTGTTCCCTTTGTCTTTTTCTTGTTGTTGTTGTTGTTCTTGTATTTTTGTTTTAGAGTTTTTTGTTTGCTTTTTAGATTTTAAAAAATGTATGTTTGAATCTGCACATGTGAGTACAGGTGCCTGCAGAGGCCAGAAGAGGATATCAGATCCCCGGAAGCTGGACTCATAGGCTATTGTGAACCACCTAGAGCTGGTGCTAAGAACCAAAGTTGGATCCTCTCCAAGAGCAGTATGCACTCTTAACAGCTGAGCCATCTCTCTAGTCTCCTGTGTGTCTTTATAATCCTCTATGATAGTTAGTGAAGTTCAGGTTGCTGTTCAAACGTTTATTAATTTATCATACTGTGTGCTATATTTGAGGCCAAGGATTAGACATGTCTAGTATGTGTCTGTAAGCTCCCCAAAGTGCTAAAACACAAATATGGAAAGGTGTTGTCAGTGACAGTGTGTGTGGTCGGGCACTGCAGCGTCAGGGTGCGTGTCTACAGTAGACCCCACCTTTTGTCTACTAGGAACCCTCTTGCTGGGCCTTAAACTTGATCTGGAATTTGCTTACCATGACGCTGGTAGAATTAGAATTGTTATTCTTCTGACTGTGTGTTCCATCACTGTCCCTTACTTCTTTAATGTATGTAGAGCGTCACATTCAGGCAGAAACACAGGCCGCACACTGTAGTATGTGGCAAAGGGTCTGCAGTGTGCAGGGAAGGGAGAGAGCAGAAAGGAAAGGTGGTCAGGGTGCTTTCTAAGTATGTCCTGGGTATTTAGGGTTGCCTGGCCCCTGAGAAGCAACAAATGAACAATTTAAAATTAACCAAAGGCAATTATGTATATAGACTTGGAGCTTTCTCCTTTTTTCCTTTCCCTCCATCCCTCCCTCCCTCTCTCCTTTCTCCCTTCCCTCTCTCCCTCCTTTTCTCCCTCCCTCCCTCCCTCCCTCCCTTCCTTCCTTCCTTCCAGTTTTAGACAGGATCTTGCTATATAACCCAGGCTGGCCTTGAACTTGGGATCCATTTGCCTCAGCCTCCTGAGTGCTGAGATCACAAGCATATGCCACCATGCCTATCTCGGATTATGTATATGGCTTAATCACAAGGGCAGGTTACTGTGCTCAAGGGTGCATTTGAAAGACATGTGACTCTCACTTAGAGACATGGTGTAGTTTTAGAAGGCAGCCAAGTTTTTCCAGGGAGCTGTGGGTCAGCTGTGTTCTTTGTGCTGCCTATAAGAGCAACCAGGTACAGCACTTGGGGTTTGGGGGTGTCTTGGAGCTTGCTGTTTCCAGGCCAGAGTGGGAGGAGCATGGTCTTCCAGAAAGCACATAGGAGAATCAGAGCCGGATGCCGCAAGCTACTGACCTAGCAAATTGAAAGCCCCACACAGACCATTTGCAGGTTTAATACTCTGCTTTCTACTGTTTGCCCAAATAGCATCATGAAAGACAATGATCTGTGTTGCAGTCCTGTAAGGAGTGCACACGTGGGGCTGAGGGCTGCGGTGTGCACACACACTCATCTCGCTAAGGGCCATGTAAATCCTCACCCACCAGTGATCTGCTTGTGCTTCTCAGCCAAAGCCAGACCCCATCACTCTGAATGTCTTCCTTCATAAGACACACAATAAGCCACATCCTTGCTCACACATGCATACATGCACATACACTCTGTCATTATGGAAAATGGCTGCTACTGCATGATCATTTTTTTCCAGAAACAGGTTTTATGATAATATAGTAAAAATATTAAATTAGAAAATGCCTCACTAAGGGTTATAAAACCTTACTACACTAGAGATAGGTAATTATCCCCTCTGCAGCCTAAATGACGGTTTAAAAGAAATAAAAATGTTCATGCTCATTACTTGCTTTTGTAGGTTGTAATAAAAGGTGAGTTAAATTTTAATTCAAGGGAAGAGCCCCTGCCATCGACCCTTCCACCCTGGGTCCAAGTCCTGTTAATTACTCTGTTGTCTATTCTCCTGTGTAATTCCAATGTTCATACGTGTTCTACAGTGGACATTGCCACTGGCCATCGAGAGGGGAGTAGGGGTGTGGAGATGAAGCAGGGAGGCAGTTCAGATCAGGGACTCTCATCTTTACTCCTGATGTGATCAAGAGCAGGATTCTGTATTGAAACAGCAGCTCACCGAGTTCATTATGCAGAGACTTACGGGGACCTCAGCATCAGTTCTCCACTTGCACTGGAGAATCAGAGGGATTCAGGGTTAACCTGGAGAGTCACAGTCAGCTCTGGCTGGGAAGTCAGCGGAAGCTGTGGGCTGCCTTGTGGCTGCGTCTAGTGTGTTTTCCTTAAGGTGGGTAAAGGATATGAATGTGCTGCCTCTTTTCCGGTGTCTCTGCCTCTCCCTCAGCTGACAGCAGATCTCACACTTGCTTGTGGTTGAGGAAACTCTGTGCTCTGTCCCTCCATCAGCATATGAGCATCTGAAGATCTCCCGAGGAGGAATAAGGATTTGGAGATCAATCGGAGGGCAGCCTGCCCTCTGGCTCAAAGCCCACCTCAAGCTTATCCCTAGACCACCTATGTACTAGCTGCAAAACATGGGTGAAGGGATTGAGAAGGTATCCCTGAAGAGCCCAGGACTTTATTTTTAAAGTTAAAAAAAATTTTTTTTGTTTTGTTTTTTATTTTTTTGAGACAGGGTTTCTCTGTTGTAACTTTAGCTGTCCTGGAACTCACTCTGTAGACCAGGCTGGCCTCGAACTCACAGAGATCCGCCTGCCTCTGCCTAAAGTCAATATTTTCAACATTCTGATAATTATATCTTTTTAACTATATAAATTTACTGAGAAAACTTTACATAGGGCTGGCAAGGCAGCTCATGGGGTATAGACACTTGCTGCCAACCTTTATAACCTGTCAATCCTCTAAGCCAACAGCTCTCAACCTGTGGGTCGCAACCCCCTTGGGAGTGCGAATGACTCTTTCACAGGGGTCACCAAGACCATCTGCATATCAGATATTTACATTACGATTCAAAACAGTAGCAAAATTACAGTTATAAAGTAGCAACAAAAATAATTTTATGGTTGGGGGTCACCACAACATGAAGAGCTGTATTAAAGGGGTCACAGCATTAGGAAGGTTGAAAACCACTGCTCTAAACCCATGTGGTGGGAGAGAGCCAGCTCCCACAAGTTGTCCTCTGACCTTCACTTGTGACCAGACACACAAGAGCAAAACAAGTGAATAAGAATGCCGCCTACGAATACATTGAGCGACACCTTAAATGCGTGATGGGATTGTGTTGTTCTTTCTGCGGAGCTGAGCTGGCTTTGCCACAGCCACTTATGTGTTCAAAGTCCAGTATGACTGGAGCCCTGGTTTTGGGGGAGGGGGCTGAGCCCAGCAGCCCCAGCCAAGGAGGGGCCTGGCCCTCTGGTGCCGCAGGACATCAGGGAAGGCTTCTGTTGGGCCTCTAGAACTGGAGTGGAAGGAGTGGGAGAGAGGGAGGGCTCATCTGCTCTTAGTAAGAAGTAGTCCCCTCCTAAGTGGCAGAGGGCAGTGGGTGAGGCTTTGCCATGCATGTGGGAGCGATGAGGAAGGTGCTGCATCTGCTTGCCGGTGTGAGGTTGCTGTACCCTTCTTCACTCAACCTGTCTCCCTCTCAGTATTACATTTTAGGAAGAGAGACCACTCAGTTTCCCAGGCTGCTGTGCCACAAGCAGCTGCATATGTTTATCAGTTTTGCGCAGTGAGTGTGAAATGATGTTCTCATAAGACACAGGTTCAGCATTTCCCTCTTCTCCTGACACTCAAACCCTCGGTGGACAGTAGCTGCTGCTGTGGCCCATGCACTGTGCTGCCATGGTGGAGCGGGGTGAAGGCATTTGCTTAGGGCAATGGTGGCTGGCAGTGCAGGCCAGACAGCAGCCTGAAGATTAAAACAGCACTGTGCCTGCATCTCAGCTAGCATTGCTCTGAAGGCGTGCTGTCCTCTGTGTCATGACAGCTCTCTCCTCATGTCTCATTTTCTTGGTTGACATGGTTACAGAGGCTTGTGTGTGTATTGGCAGACGGGCAGGGCTGTCCGGAATCTAGATGGGTGGTACATGGTGCTCGTTTGCATTTGTGGTAAGGCCTTCACCTTTGCAGGGCTGGACAGATGCCTAGAGCTAGGGAGCAACAGAAATGTGTGGGGCTTGGGGCTAGTTGGCAGTTTAGGGTGAGGCTTCTAGCAAATTCTTGTGATTATAAAATTCCTGTAATAAAATCAGAGTCCCTCTGTCGTTTTCAGTCCAGTGGCTCTGCCTGTGCAGTGGTCCCCACATGGCAGGGCTGCTCTACATCTGGCTTCTCCCATTCAGGGCTTTCCCTTCCCTCCCTCAGCGCTGCTATGTCCTTACTGCTGGGGATTTTGTGTCAGTGTCTCTTACACCACAACTACAGCAGGATGACTGCCTGAAAGCTCGGCTGGCATCATGGTGCAGGCCTGTAACTCCAGCACTGGTAGAGGCAGAGGAGGCCGAAAGGTAAAGCCAGGCAGGGCCTTGGAGCAAGACAAAACAAGAATGGTTGCAAAGATGGCTTCTGTTGGGCAGGGTGGCTGCTGGGAGTTCTCGGACAGCAAGAACACCTTCAGAAATCCATTTTCTTGGATGGTAGGCTGCTGAGGGCCGGATCTAAGGTGTCAGTCTGGTGTGGCTTTCCTCTGGGATGTGGACTCCCTGGCTCATCAACTTAGTTTTGTCTGGCTGTTCTTTCTGGGCGGTCACTGATAAGATCTCTGGACAGAAGCAGATGTGGGCCAATTGCCTCAGTTGGGTGTAGCCTAGGGCTGTCTCCTAAGTCTCGGCGACTCACATCTCGTGGGTCTGGCCTGTTGGAACTGTGAGCCTCCTCTTAATGCAGGGCAGCTCTGCTCCCCATCTACAGAGGAAAGTACTCTAGAGCCTGGTTCTGCTGACAAGAAGGCTCCATCTGACTCACATCCCTTGCCATTTCCCAGGCCTAGCCAGATATGTTACTGTGCTACATATAGCAGTGGGAGTTGTAGTAATCATTTGCTCTATTTTTGGGTTTTGTTTGTTTGAGTTTTTGCTTTGTTTTGTTTTGCTTTTGAGACAGGGTTTCTCTGTTGTAACTCTGGCTATCCTGGAACTCACTCTGTAGACCAGGCTGGCCTCGAACTCACAAGAGATCTGCCTGCCTCTGCCTCCTGAGTGCTGGGATTAAAGATGTATGCCACCACCACCTGGCACTATCTATATGCCTGAGGAGGGCATCAGATCCCCTGGAGCTGGAATTACAGGTGGTTGTAAGCTGCCCAACATGGGTGCAGGGAAACACACCTTGGTCTTTCGAAGAGCAGCAAGTGCTCTTAACTCCCAAACTCTCTCTTCAGTCCTCATTCAGTATATTTTTAATGTCCAAATTCAGCTTTAGACTTGAACATAATGGTACATATCTGTAATCCCAGCACTCCAAGGGCAGAGGCAGTAGGATCCAGAGTGTGAAGACAATGCCAATCATAGTGATTCTCTGTCTCAAAAATATAATGGGCTAAGGGGATGACCCCATTGGTAAAGCATTTGCTTTACAAATCAGGGCCTGTGTTTGATCTCAGCACCCACAGAAAAACCAGGTAAGGGTGTTACACACTTACAACCCTAGCTCTGGCTAGGTGGAGACAGGACAATCCCTAGAGTTTATTGGCCAGCCGGCCACAATCAGAGAGAAGCCCTGTCTCAAGCACACAAGATGGATAGCTCCAAAGTCCCCAACACACACACACACACACACACACACACACACACACGAATAGTTTTATTTCATTGGTGTATAGTGTGTGTGTTCAAGTTCATCCAGAGGCCACAGGAGGACGTCAGGCATCTTCTTCTTGAACCTAGAGTACACTGTTTTTCTGCCTAGCCTAGCTGGCCAGCCAGCCCCGGTGACTCTACACACACACACACCCCATCTCCACTCTCGCCCCTCAACACTGAGGCTACTGAGTGCATGGCTACAGTAAGCTTTTCACATAGGCACTGGAGATCTGAACTCAGATATGTGCAGAAGCATTTTACCCGGTGAGCCACCTCCTCAGCCCAACAATGTTAATTTTTAAAATCCAACTTTAAAATAAATTAGCCAATTAAATTATTTCTGAGACTGAGGTTAGAGAAAGGGGATATGGGGGAGGGGAAGAACCCTGGCTCTGTTCTGAACCTCTGCACACATGATCATAATTGGAATCTTGTTGCCGGGTCATTTTCATTGTTTTTCAAGTACTGCCAAGTCCCAGAAAATGTATGAAAACTAAATTATATCCCCTACATCCCATGTCTGATTGAATCCTCTCTCTGCGTGCCAGTCTCATATATCCTATTAAAATATTCAATCTTGTTTTCTTACTTGAAGAGCCTGTCTGTAAAGGGCAAACTTATAGAAAACTCATTCCCTAGAGACAGGGTATCCAGCCACACTGGACTATTTACATATTTCACTATGTGATTGGCTGTTTCTGGGCTTCTTCCTTCCCTTGTATTTGTGAGTAAGTGCTCCGAGATGTGGTTCTTAATTACATGGCTGTGTTTTCAACTGGAGAAACAGATGAAGGTGTTTCCCGGTTTCTTGGCTTCTCTTTAACCTTGAAAAGTAAAGCAGTGTGTTAACGAGTTTGCTTTATTTCCTAGGACCGAGTTGTACCGATCTCTCTTTGGCCAGCTCAACCCTCCTGATGCAGACCACGGGCACTGACACCACCATCTTCTCACTCCAGACTCCCAACCCCTACCACCAGGACCTACCTGGCTGCTTCCAGAAGAGGCTAGCATGACTTCAGGGTGCAACACCTGGGGAAACCTGGGAACATGTGCCTTATATATGGGGAAGCTTAGCCTCTGAGTCTGTTAGCCATCACAGATGTTGTCAGAGCTGGAGCCATGGCTCTGGTTAAGAGCGCTTACTGCTCTTGCAGAGGGCCCAAGCTCAGTTCCCAGCACCCACGTCCAGCAACTCACAACAGCCTCTAACTCTGGTTCCAGGGTATTCGATGCCATCTTCCGAGCTCTGCAATCACCAGCATCCAGATGTGTGTACTCCCCCCACACACATATAATTAAAACTAAAATAAATTAAAAAAAAAAAAATCTGTTGTCACTGTGAGTTCTTGAGCCAGAGGAGGCAGTTTAGAGTTGAATTGCACGATGGCATGGCTGTTGAAAGGGATAGTATTTTTCTAATTGAATGATCTCGTCGTACAGCATAAAATTACATTTCTTGTCCATTCCTCCCTGAATGGACACTCAGGTGTTTGCACATCTGTCTGTTGTGAATGGTGCTATAGTAACCATGGGATCGCCTGACCGTCACCCACTGACCCTCACCGTGCTGTGGTACTTACCCAGAACTGGGGCTGCTGGGGCAGATGGTGGTTCTGGGGTGTGTGTGTGTGTGTGTGTGTGTGTTACCCGGGACCTCACATTCTCTGAGCGTGTGTTCTGCTTTCCTGCTCCTTTTCAGTGTTTGGCCAAGCCTCCATACTGTCCTCCATAATGGCTGCTCTCAGTTTCACTCCCCAGACAGTGTTCAAGGGCTCACTTTGCTGCTTTGCCAACATTTATCACGACTTGTCTCGTAAAGCCATTTACCAGGTGATGCCCCAGTGTGGTTTTAATTTGCACTTCTCTAATGATCAGTGATGTCCACCGTTTGCTAGTGAACCTCTTGACCACTTGTTTGTCTTCCTTTGAGAAGTGTCTAGTCTCAATACGGATATTTCTTCTAAATGTGGATGGATGGAGAAAACGTGGAATGTGTACACAGAGAAATGCTATCCAGCCTTAAGCCAAGAAAGGATTCTGTCCTTGGTGACAACATGGATAAACCCAGAGGACACTGTTAGTGAAAGAAGCCAGGAACAGAAAGGCAAAGATCTCACTTGTAAGTAGAGTAAAAAACAGAACCCCCAAATGCCAGCAGCTGGGAGTGGATGGAGGAGGGTGGGGATTTGCTGGTCAAGGTGTAGAGAGTTGTGTAGACTAGAAGAGTGAACTCAGGGACCTGAATAATGTGGGGAATACATTTCAGATGTCTCACCACAGAAAATGGTCAATTCAGCCACTTTACACTCTGCACAGCTCGAATGTCATGCTTTAGACCGTGAATTATACAGTTAGGATGTTTCAATGAAAAAAAAAAACAATTGGGGGCAGAGGGTGGAGCTCATTGGTAGAGCACTTGCCACATGCAGGGGCCTCAGTTCCGTCTCTAGCACCGAAAGCAAGATGCTAATTGTTAAATCCATGAAAGAGACACCTGAACTGCTTTGGGTAGATGAGCGCTGGCTCGGCAGGACCCTGAGTACAGGGTCCTGAGCCCACAGCTGGCCCTGAGCTTCTGTTTATGGCTAGGGAGCCAACCCCAACTTCTTTCTTGTTGCCTCTTCATCCTAGCACTCAGGAGGCAGAGGATCTCTGAGACCAGTCTTGTCTACCCAGGTCAGCCAGGGCTACAGAGAGACCTTGTCTCAAAAATTAATTAATTAATTAATTAGAATAAAAAAGATTCCTCAGGCCCTTCAACTCTCCCCATTCCTACATCACCGTTGAGTTTAGCTGGTGTAATCCAGAGGGAGGAGGTGATTCACTTGTTTTTCATCCAAAGGTCAAAAGCTGGAAATTAAATCCTCATAAGGGGGATTTATTGGCCTGCTGTGGTCAATATGCGTCAGAGATTATCCTGCATAAGAAATGTGGGTATCTCAGGCCAGCCTGCACTGCTCCTTTGCTCCAGGTTTTTATTTAGAGCAATGGAATAAGAGAAGAAATGGCTACAGCAGCTGGCTGTGGGGTTAGTTAATTGCAGACATCTTTAGAGACAGGTTTTGATAGTATCTTGTTAAAACTCAGTGACAATGTTTCTTGTACAGGAATCCCATGTGTATTCAGGACCATGCGTGATACTAACAGGCCAGCTCCAAGCAGAGTGAGTGTTGGGGCAGTGTGTACCACAGTGGAATTTTCCACTTGTTCTGTGGACGAGTTCCAGGTGAGGCTGCTGGGAGGCGGGGCTTTCCACCTCTTCCTCATTGGGCTTCCTTCCACACATTGATCCCAAGTTACCCCTTAGGCTTGATCATCAAGGAAATACTTAAATTTAGGCTGTCCCCAGTCACTCAAAAGACAGATCAGCAGACATTGGTGGGTCCCACACACAGGCCTCTTCCCTTTTAAAATACGGAGCGTCTCAGGCATCCCCATCCCAGGACCACACCACTGCTTGAAGAACAGTGTGGGGTGAGCTAATGGGGGAACATCTGGGAGACTGGTGGAAGCCAGAGACCTCATCAGGTCGCTACCTGATGAGGAAGAAGGCTTAAGCAAGATAACTCCGAGTATCTGGAGCCCAGCAAGGGCAATTAAAATAAGTTACAGGAGAGCTGAGAAAGGAGGGGAAGAGAATTCTCACTGAAAGGGAGCTGTGCATTTTAAAATGCAGAAGACCACCCTCCTTCCAGCCAAGAATAAATTGGAAACTATTTTAATTGACACGGATCCTGCAATTCAGCTGTTTCTAGAAAGACAGATTAGTTGATAGATTTGCATTTTAATAAAACTAATACTTTACGTTTGGTAGCTAATGCCGATTTTCAAATGAGTTGAGAAGTTATTGGGAGTTCCTATCCCGAGCCCTCTGCAGTGGTGACTGGAGCGTCCTTTTTTGTATGGGGTCTGCTGGTCTGGTCTCTGCCCAGCCTGCGGTCTCACACATCACACTCACAAGCCATTGTTCCTTCTTGCTATCAACAGGATGGGGAGACAGGAGCTACTCACCAGAGGCGGCTGCAGCACGGGTACAGGTCCGCACCACAGCAGCTGGGAAGGACGTCCGCGAGGGAGGACAGCGTGGTGAGGCCAGTCTCTTGCCTTATTTCATTCTCAGGTTAAAATGAGTAAAGCTCGTCTGTAACTCCATCACCCAAAAGTGATGGGATTGGCCTGGCTGCCGCCGCCAAGGGTGGCACAGCCTGAGGCAGAAGAATTGCAAGTGTGAGGCTAGTCTGGCCAGCGATGATGACTATGTTGTTATAACGGAATAGCAATTACTATTATTACATTAGGAGAGTGCTTCCCTGTCCACTAGGCACTGTCCAGCACTGAGCTGCTCCCTCGTCTCCTAGACTTGAATTGTCTCTTGGATTGTTTGAAATTTTTCGCTTGCACTTTTAAAGACAATACAAAACAAATACCCGGGGCTTGGGTGATGCTCACCAATGGGGTCTGTGCTCAGCATGTGTGACACACAATCTCTAGCAATAATAATAATAAAAACAAAAACAAGGCACCTGCGTGGCCATATGCACCAACCACCTCACACCACTCAATACCACAAAACACACAGGTGCCCCCAAAGAGAACCAGGGGGCACACATTCGAATGTCCTGGAAGAGCCGACTTCACTAGCCATTCTATTTGGAGCAGGTGTCGGATATTTTACCAGCTCCCCCTTGGACTTGTTTCTGGACCTCATGTCTACAAGTGTCTACACTGCAGCAAAGGAGTTGTGGGTTTGTGTCTTGTTCCCAGGGAATCCCTGTAGCAATCCTCCTTTGGGGATCAAATGGCTTCCTGTAAGATACTTTACCATGGCAAGATGGTGAGTAATCAGGAAGATCCGCTGTCCTCCCTCCCAGCCCCCGCACTTCCAGATCCCTGTAATTGCTCTAACTCCTCTGCTCCCCACCCAAGCTGCTCCAGTGTCCAAAGCCTGCAGGTCTTAGGTGGCTCTGCCTCACAGGGGCTCCTCAGCCTGCTCTGCACTCCTAGGTGGGAGATGTTTCTTTACAAGGTGCCATCCAAACCCCCTTTCTCAACACCACGTGGAAACCAAGTGTCAGCAGAAGCCACCAAACCCACCTCCTGACTGCCTGTCACCAGCTTAGGGCCCCAGTTCCCCCCAGTAGGACTCTGAATGGGCAAGAGATCCCGGGATAAAACATCTAAGGCATAGAAGACAGATATAGCTGTGGTGTACACTTTAAGAGGTAGAAGCAGGAGAATCAGGAGGAGTTCAAGGCCAGCCTGGGCTGCATGAGGTCCTGCCTCAAAAAACCAAACAGCCAGGCATAGTGGTGCACAGCTACAATCCCAGCGCTCAGGAGGCAGAGGCCAGCCTGGTCTACAGAGTGAGATCCAGGACAGCCAGAGTTACAACAGAGAAATCCTTTCTCAAACAACAAAAACAAACAAAAAAAGACCACACAGGGCGCCAGAGTTTGGTTCCCAGCCCCATGTTGGGCAGCTCACAGCTGCCATAACTCCAGGGGATCCCACTTTCTGTCTTTGTGGGTACCTATGCATATGTACACACAGGCAAATAAGATAAAATAACAAATGAATAAAATCTAAAAAATAAAGCATTAAAAAAATAATCAGCAAGGTGTATAGCTTAGTGGTAGGTGCTTAGCACGTACAAGGCCCTGAGCCTGATTCTCAGTTCCAAGGGGGAGAGGCAGTATATCCTTTTATCCCATGTGAACTGTTTATATCCAAGTGTATTTCTCAGAAGAACACACATATGAAAAATGTTCAACATTAATCACCAAGGAAACGCAAACCACAAAGAAAACCGTGGTGATGCATTCCTGTAATCCCAGCACTCAGGAGGCAGAGGCAGGGTTACTGGGTGATTGCAGCCATCCTGGACTACATAGAAAAACTGTCTCAAAAGAAAAGAAAATCACATAACCAGAGATGGTGATAAAGGCCTAATCCCAGCACAGAAGCAGGGGTATCACCACAAATTGGAAGGTAGCCTGCTCTGCAGAGCAAGTTCCTGGACAGCCAGGGCTACAAGCAAGACCTTATCTTAAAAATGTATTGAGAGAGCTCAGCAGCTGGAGATGCAAACCCACCACTGCAGTGACACAGAAGATGGGAGGCCAGCTGGCCTAGATTCACAGCGAGGAAATGACGGGGTCTCTGTCAACCAAAGTGGATTGCACGCGTATCCTCCAGATGCATGCCACGTGACACACGCATGCACTCGCACACAGGAATGTGTGCACACAGTTACAAAGGTTCAAATAGCAATAAAAACAATAAACCCCTGCAAAACAAAAGCCATGGTGAGGTATTGTCAGGCTCTGGTTAGAGGATACATAATAGAGGAAAAGGCTAAGTGTCAGGATGTGGAGAAAGGGAACCCTTCGTTACTGGGATGGAGATCAATGCAGCTGTCATAGAGAAGAGCTTGGCTGTCTCCAAGGGTCTCGGTCAGATGAAGAGGCGTCTGCCCTTCCACGTTACTGTAACACTGTTCACAATTGCCAAGACAGAGCCTGAGGTGTGTGCCTCTGATCCCAGCATTCGAGAGGCAGAGGCAGGAGACTTGCCACAAGTTGAAGGCCCTAGGCAAATAGCAAGATCCTCTCTCTCCTTTTTAAAAATTTATTTATACTTCTCTCATACAATCCATCCTGACTGCAGTCTCCCCTCACTCTCACTCATCCCAGCCCCTTCCCACCTCACCTCTCCCCCAGAACCTTCAGAAAAGAGCGGGTCTCCCAGGGATATCAGCCGAACACAGCATAACAAGGTACAAGACTAGGCACAAACCCTCATATGGAGGCGGGAGGAGACAACCCAGTAGGAGGAAGAGGGTCCCAAGAGAGGGCGAAAGAGTCAGAGACCTGTCAGGAGTCCTACAGGAACTCTGAGCTGTACCCTTAACATACGCTCAAAGGACCCAGCGCAGACCCATGCAGGCTGCCAGATCAATGCTTCAGTCTCCGTGAGCTCCTAAGGCCAGGGCACAAAGCAAGATCCTTTCTTAAGAAACACGAACAAAAAGACAAAACAAAACAAAAAACGGAGACTCGACCAAAGAGTTTATTTTACTGAAATTTACTGTTTGTTTCTTAGTACTCACTGTTCATTAACCGATGAATAAACCGTGGTACACGTGCACGGTGGAATAGCATTCAGCCATGAAAAGGACAAGTCCTGTCTTTCACGACACTGTTCGTGAAAGGTGACTAAGGTCACTAAGGAGTCAGATGCAGAGAGCAGCACTGCAGGGTCTCACTCGAGCGCGCGGAGTCTAAGGGCTACAGCAGTTGAATGTAGAGCAGTGGTTACAGAGGCAGGAGAGTTACAGAGCTGGGGGAGGAGGGATGGGGAAGGGTTCTAGCACACCCAGGAAGGAGACAATGCATGCTGGTGGTGTAAGGTAGATTTTAAAGAAGCAGGAAGAGGATTCGGGTGTTCTCACCACAGAGCCGTGCTACGTTTGCGATCACGATGCTCGCCCACTAGACTGCTCTACAATATTACACGGATCAAATGTGGTGAGACCTACATGTGCAAATCCCATGTGCTGATGTGTAAAAAGACCAATTAATAACATTTGTTGGAAGTACTGAATGGGGGGGAGAGAGAGAGAGAGAGAACGCGAGAAAGGGTGGGGAGAGGGAACACCAGTCATCTCATTTTGGAGGCTGGGCTGATTCTCCACGCGCACTGCTGGCTGCTGGTGAGATTACTGCCTCTTTCCCTCCTAGCATTTGATCCAAAGGGAGCCAAGGCTCAGAATGAATCCGAATGTGACATCGTTACCAACCCAGTACCATTCCCGGGATGGAGCTGTCACTCTGGAATCTCCCCTGGGCAGACTTTGAAATGAGAGGAGCAAGGAGGGGAAGGAGCCGAGGGCTTCGGCCCTTCTGATGCCCAGCGCTGAGACAGGGCCTCTCTGCTGCGTTTTTGGCTATTTGCTTAGTCCAGAATGGCCTGACCCAGCTATCTGACACCTTGCTACTCCCACAATGCTTTTCAGGCTGACTCCCGTGTTTGTGCGTTGTGACAGACTAGGTACTGAGTGGTGCCTGCCTTGGTGAACAGGACTTTTGTTTTTAAGTGTACTGATCACATTTTCTCCTTTCTTCCTTTCTCCTTCATAACATTAAAAAAAAAAAAAAAAAGCCCTGCCTGTCATTTGGTAAGTTCATTAACTAATTCTCTTCAGTCCGAGGGATCCGTAGCAGCCTGCGATTTGTGTATATTCAATTTGTCCAACAGCTCTATTGATGAAGCCCTCATTACCTACACCTTTGCAGGGAGGCTGGGGCAAGCGGCCAGCTGCCTTATCTAACGTCTGTTTTCTTGTGTGGCTATAGATTTCCTGCTGCCCTGTGGGTCTCTGGAAGGGTCATCTTAGCAGCATTTACATTCCTGAGGAGTTCATGGCTTCATTTCCCCTGGTCCAGGGTTCTCAGAGTTCATTTGTTGAGGTCAAGGATGCTGGATCCTTAGTAAAGGAAATTTAACAGGATACAGGGAGGGAAGAAAAGACAATCCAGCATCACTCACAGGTAGAAAGAGGCCGAGGCTACGGAGAGACGGAGAGACAGTCTGACTAACACAAAGCCCTCTCAGCTTCCCCTCCTTAGGGTGGACAGAGAAGAGATTAGTCCTTCACTGTGCCACAGCCCCATGATTCTTTGCATTGCCCTTCCTGAGTCAGGGAAGTGCTGAGTGTGTCAGGGCTTTGCGGGGGAGGGGGAGGATGGGAGGGTGAACTACAGCATGGACTTCCGTGGGGCTCTGGTGGAGGATAGAGGGCTGGAGCCTGGAGCGATGGCTCAGTGGCTAAGGGCATGTAGTACTATTTCGGATGACCTAAGTTCGGTTCCCAGTGTCCACATGGTGACTCACGAACATCTGTAACTCCAGTCTAGGGGGTCAGATGCTCTCTTCTGGCCTCTGTTGTCATCAGGCACACCTGTGGTACACAGACATACTTGCAGGCCAAACACCCATACAAATAAATAAATAAACAAACAAACGAAATTTAAAATAAAATAACATCCTTTTTTTTTAAAAAATGAAGTAAATCAGACCAGGGTCCTTGCCAATGATGGGTCACCGGACCCCATTTTTTAGGTCTTTAGTAGGCAGTGACTGCTTTAGGAAGCCTGCAGGATGGGTTTAAGTTGTTGCTCCTGGCTCTGCTTGCAGCTGTTCACCTACCCACTACAAGGCAGTGAGTGGTTCCTGCTGACCCTGAGGCCTGGTTCTGTAGGTGGCCCACACACACCCAGAGCACTCTCTGGAGTAGCCAATCACACCCACCACTGCTCCTGGAAGCCTGACTCTGAGCTCCCTTTGCCAAGGATTTGGCTGTGGTGTTCTGGATGCTTCGTCCTGGGGCCTCCTGGTCCGCTGGAGGGCCTGCAGGTGATTAGCATGCAGGTGAAGCTGATCAGGCTCAGAGCAATTAACACAGTTCTGCAGTGTCTTTCCACAGAGAGCGTCTGGGGCAGCTCCAGGCCAAGAGTGCAGCAACAGGCCTGGGCCCTCCTCTGTCCCAGGGCGATGGAACTTTCTAGGGTGGTGTTGATTCTGGCCCTTTCACCCTGTAGGGAGCCTAACTGGGTGTAGCTTTTGAGCACTTACATTGGGGCTATCTGAGGCTGCAGCGGATGGTTCAGTCCTAGATGACTAGTCCCCAATCTTTTGTGAGTCAACAAACCACAAAATTGAAAGTTGGATAAATGGTCAGTAGAAAGGCAAATCAGCGTTCCAGCTGCCCCAGGGTGGAGAGGCCTCTACTCCACACACCTAAGCCAGACCAAGCAGGTGGAACTCCAGCTTGCAGACCCTGTGAGATGGCGAGAGTGTGGCATCCCCATCATCAGCCCTACCTAGGATCTGGGGTAAGTCCCTGTGAGATGGCGGGAGTGTGGCGTCCCCTTCGTTGTCAGCCCTAGGATCTGGGTAGGTGACAGTGCTGGAGGAGGGTGTGCTTTGGCATCCGGTGCCCCGAGCACTGTTGGGAGGGGTGAGGCCTCCTGAGGACTTGAGCTGGCAACAGACTCCCTCATGTGACACAATTATTTTCCAGTTTGGCTCCTGTGCTTCACTTGGCCATAAGAGCCAGGTGGAAGGCTGACAGGGACCACTTTCGAGTGTGGTAACTCCGAGCTGGTATCATCTGAGAAGATAAACAGAAAGGAGCAGGGGCTTTTAAATCCACTCACACAGGGCACAGGGGCCTCTGCACCCCCATACAGGGTTCTCCCAGGTTCCTGAATTGGAGGCTCCCCTGTGAGGCACTTGCCTTGCAAAGCTCTACTCCCACGGTGTGTGTGTGTGTGTGTGTGTGTGTGTGTGTGTGTGGCCTACAGGGCGGGCTGCCCTGCCATTGGCCCCTCAAACCTATGGAGACCGTTTTAAGGTCACATCTCAACCCTGGAGGAGGAGGGTGAGAGGGACAGATGTAAGCCCTAGTTCCCGTTATATAATTAGATAAACCCTTCCTGGAGGAACAAAAGGAGGCCAAGGACAGCCTAAGCACAGCCTTGAGATTGCTTCTCACAGTGGCCTGGGCAAGTAGGCCATGGGGGACTTCTGCTCTGGGCAGCAGGTCCCGCCTTGGCTTCTGATGGCCACAGACCGGGAGGGTTGGTTCAGAGAGGAGCAAGCCAGAGCTTTTTTTTCTTTTCTTCTTCTTCTTCTTTTTTTTTTTGGGGGGGGGGGTTATGGTCCCAGGTGGGAACTCAGGAGGAGCTAGCAGCAGCTGTGAACTCAGTCACTGATGGCTACTTGGTGAACTCAGTCACAGATGGCTCTGACAGCCCTGTGGCCCCTGGCTGTTGTGAGTACAATAAACACGCGTGCCTCTTAATTTACAAAGATGAGTGCCAGGCCGGCCCTTCTGACGTTCCTTACACTTAAGTGATGGCGAAACGGTGATGCTTGGTAAGTTGCAGATAGGGCTGCTCATTGGAGCCAGGGCTTGTGTTCTGTGAACTTCTGCACTAATACGCTCCTTCCAGAGCGAGGACTCTTAGTCTCCCTTGCCTCTCCCCCACCCCCAGAAGAGAATTTCAACTTCAAGACAAACAACTTCATTTACAAGTGTGCCTCTAATTAGCTGCAGAATTAGGAAAGCTGAGTTTTCCCCCATAGATCGGCTAAACCCTCGAGGGAGACTGGCGGAATAGAGAGAATCGCATTTCCAATTATTTTGTTGAATTGCTAATTTAGTTATTGTGCCTGGTGTAATTGTGATGGGTATTGGGTGTGCAATTCAATTTGTTTTAAATATTTGTGGGAAGGCTGATCAGTAATGGAGCTGACCTATTTTATGGCCCAAATTGAGGGAAAAAAAGGCTAAAACATAGCAGCCAAGAAGATATAGTTTGTTTCCATTTTTATTTGGATCTCTCTCATCCCTCTTAAGACCATCGATGCAACAAAAGGATTAAATTAAAAAATGACAGCATTTTGATCTTCTCCCTTTGAAGGCAAAACTGTCCTCAGTTTAATACGCAGATACTGTGGGACGGCGTTCATTTTCTTTGACAGGACTGAGTAGTCCCTCCCTGGTTTCGCTGTGCCTACAAGTGACCTGGGGAATTGACTTGGAAACAGCGTAAACCTTGGAAGGGGTACCTGCAGCTGAGTGCTCCATCCAAAGGGACAGTTCCTACTGGCAGATGTCCGGGGTGGAGCCCCAGAGCCTGCATGGGAGGGGAGGAACCTTTGCTCCAGGATGCTTTGAGCACAGGGCTTGGTGACCAGGGTCCCAGCCCAGGAGGCTGTGCTCATGTGGTTTGAGCCTGAACAAAATTGTGTTAAGGGTTAAGAGTGAGGTGTCTGCACTCCCAACAGCAGTGACTAGTCGGAACTCCGTGAGGGCCAGTATCTGCACAGTGGAGGTCACACCCTGGGGTGCTGCTGACCTTCCTACTGGGTGTTGAGCAGTAGGTCCAGTCTGGGCCTGTGGGAAGGGAAAGGATGGGACCTGGAGGGTCACAGAGGATGCCTGGTTGCTGTGAGCTCCGTGTCAAGGGTGCATAGCCAGAACGCCCCCTGCCCCACCTCCCGCTGCTAAGCTGTCCCAATTCCAGAGGCCAGCCCTAGAAGATTTTGAGAAAGAACACAGTAGAAATGTGTCATAGGGGCAGTTGTCTGAGCCTAAAAGGTTTCATTTTGTAGTCCAGCTTGCTTATAGGTGAGCCCGTGCCTGGCGCTCCTCTTCTGGGTAGAGAGTAAGAGGGCTGCAACTGAGTCTTCCCCTACCAGGCTCTTCAGAGGACCTAGGCGACAGCTGAGGGGTGCAGCCCTGAGGAGGAGCCAGAGCCATGAGTGAAAATAAAAGCAGATCAGGGAAGGTAGCTGGGGCAGGTGTACCAGAAGAGGCTGGGTGCTGGTAACGGTGTCCTTTGTCACCGCTGCCCCCCTTTCTGCTCTTCAGGTGTACTTTGTAGCTTTGCTGCTGAGGTATAACTTATGCAACTCAAAATCCACGTTCTTTGGGGTAAGATTTTATCTTTTGTGTGAGGTGTTTACCGTGTGCATGCCTGGTACCTACAGAGGCAGAAGAGGAGGGTATCGCGTCCCTCGGAACTGGAGTTACAGATGGCTTTGCACCATCATATGAGTGCTAGGAACTGAACCCTGGTCCTCTGTGAGAGCAGCCGGTGCTCTTAACTGCTGAGCCACCTCCCCAGCCCTGAAATCCACCCGCTGTAAACATCTAGTTCAATGGTTCTCAGTAAGTCTGCCATGTTGTAATGCCAGCAACGCTCCAGTTTTAGGGTGTCTCTCACCCCAGTTCCTCCACACTGATTGTGTATCTCTGGCCCGGGCTGAGGACTGACTGACTTCCTGTAGCCGCGGGCACCGGTCCTGGGTGTTTTACATAACAGACAGCCAGCAGTGGCTGTCAGGCTTAGCACGAAGCCCGCCTTTCATGCAGCCTGCAGTTCATTCCTTTTTATTAGGTCGGTGTCCCACCGAATGGCCGACGCCACATTTTGTGTGTTCACTCAGCTGTGCAGAGAGGGCGTATAAGGCTGACGTGCCTCACCGCAAGGCTTTGTGGGCCACGGTTTCATTTCTCGTGGGTAGGCAAGGCGTTCCTGGCTACATAAGTTATAGGTCAGTTCACGTTTCACTTTTCCACGGCCGCCATGTTTCTCCACAGCTGGCCAGTGCTTCCAGGCAGTCTTCTGTCTGCAGCCATCCTAGTGTCGCCTCTCCCATAATGCCTCACATGGGACCTCTGCTCAGATCTTTATTAGCCATTCATCTATCCATCTTTTGCTCATTTTTAATTGACTCCTCTTACTATGTTGATTTCTTGTACATTTTGAATGTGAGTTCTTTATTAGGTAAATGGTTGGCTTATCTTCCTTTTCTTAGTAAGGTATGTCTTTTGAAGCACAAAAAATTAATTTTAATAAAATCTGAACAAGGTGTGGTGGTGTGTTCCTTTGATCCCAGACCTCAGGAAGCAGAGGCAGGTGGATCTCTGTGATTTTGAAGTCACCCTGGTCTATATAGTTCCAGGCAGCCCAGACTACATAGTGAGATCCTGTTTTTAAAAAACAAAAAAATCTGATTTCTTCTCTCTTATAGGTTTGGTGTCACATGCAAGAAAGCTTTGTCTAAACCAAAATCGCAAACATGTTGATCTTTCTCTCAGAAGTTAGACCTCTCACGTTATTTATTTGGCTTTTGAGACAGGGTCTTGCTATGTAGCCCAGGCTGGCCCAGAGCCTAGGCTCCTCCTGCCTGAGCCTCCTGAGGGCTGGGCTAACCTGACTAGTTCTTACATGTATGTCTACTGTCTATTTGTCTTTGTCCTGGTGTGGAAGTCTGAGAATACAGTTTTTCTGTATAGATATCCCAGCATAGCAGACTATCTGCTGTTATACTGAGTCTTTTGTCCAACATCAATTGATCATACATGTAAGATTCAGACTCCCTTGCTTGTTTTATACTGTGTCTGTTCTGAAATCAGCCAGCTTAAGTCCTATAAATATTTACCAGAATTGTTTTGACTGTCTGGTCCTTTGCATTTCCATTAACATTTTAGGATAAATTTGTATATTCTGTTTTGAGATAGGGTCTCAGGTAGCTTAGGTTGGCCTCAAACTCACAGGACTTCTGGTCTACACTGGGGATCAAACCCAGGGCTTCATGCATGCTAGGCAAATACTTTACCAACTGAGCTACATCCCCAGGCATCAAATTTGTTGATTTCTAGAAAGATGTCTGCTGAGGGGGGCATAAGTTCACACACCCCTTGTTTTGGAGGCTGAGGCATAGAACTGCTGGAGCCCAGGGGTTTGAGGCCCATGTGGGGCAGCACAGTGGGGCCCTGCATTTGAATATATGGACTGCATTGACTTTACAGATTAGTCTGGGGGGGACTGCCATCTTAACCCCAAGACTCTGATTCACAAGTGTAGATTGGCTCTTCCTTTGTTCATATCTAGTTCCTTTCAGCAGTGTTTAGAATTGCTTGTGTACAAATCTTGGTCCTTTTGTGAAATTATTAAGTATCTGGTTTTGGTGCTGCTGACAATGAAACTGTTTCATCTTTTGATTTCTCCATCGCATACAGAAATACAACTGAGAATCTTATTTTGCAATTGTTTTGTTTGAAAAAAAGGTCTCACTCTGCAGCCCAGGCTAGCCCGTAGGTAGTACAGGTTGGTACTGAACTTGTGACAGTCCTCCTGCTTCAGCCTGCCAAGTGCTGAGATTATTGTGTGAGCCACCATGCCTGGTACAGCCTGAGTTTTTAAGTATTTTTCATGATCTCTCAGCCTGTAACTTTTCTTTAGCCCCCCAGCACCCTGATGAGCGTAGTCAGCCCCTCGTGGACGTGGCCACTTGAGGTTTCCCCAGAGAGTCAGTCTCTCAGGATGAGGCCATTCTTTGTTGAGAATTGCGATGTGAATTGGTGCTGGGTTCCAAATGCATTTGCTGGCACTACTAGATGATCAGTGGGTTTGTTCTGTCCTTTATTGATGTGTGTTTCATTGATTTTGAATGTTAAACTAACCTTGTACTCCTGGGACAAATGACAGCTAGTTATGGGGTATACCTTAAAAACTTAACATTACTGGACTGTTTGTCCATGTTTGCTAAGATTTTTGTATTGTTTGTTTGAGACTGGGTCTCACCATGTGGCCCTGGCTAGCTTGGGCTGGCCTCAAACTCATAGATATTTGCCTGCCTCCACCTCCTCAGTGTTGGGATCAAAGATTGCACCACCATGCCCAGAATGCCAAGAGTTTTGGCATCCACGTTCATGATGGATGGTGCTTCCTGTGGTTTTGGGATCTGGACACTGGCCTGAGGGAATGGACCAGGTGTACCCTCTGCTTTCTGTCACAAGAGGCTGATGCTTTTCTTTAGATCTGAGCTTTTAGCATCTATATGTTCCTAGAAAGCTGTCTGACCCACAGTCCTTGCTGTGTGGACCTTGGTACCCTTCCCTCTCTCATTTTATTTACTTAAGTATTTTATGTTTTGTCTGCATGTCTGCACACCAGAGGAGGCTATAGGACCCATGGGACTAGTTACAGACGGTTGTGAGCCACCAGGAGGGTGCTGGGAATTGAACTCAGGACCTCTGGAAGAGCAGCCAGTGTTCTTAACTGCTGAGCCATCTCTCCAGTGCATCAGTCCTAAGTTTGTGGCCTTTTAAGAGCTGACTTTTGGCCAGATGGTGGTGGTAAATGCCTTTAATCCCAGCACTTGGGAGGGAGAGGCAGGCAGATCTCCGTGAGTTATAGTTCCAGGACAGAGTGAGTTCCAGGACAGCCAGAGTTACAACAGAGAAACCCTGTCTCGAAACAAAACAAAACAAAATCTGACTTTTGACTTTGCATAGTTTTTCTATTTTCACCATTTTCTTCATTCACTTCTTTTTCCCCTGTATTCCACTTGCTTTGGGCTTTCTGTTCTTTTTCCAGGGTTGGATGTTGGTTTTGGGGCAGGAGTTTAAAAACTATTGCCCCAGGCCAAGACCCACTATTGTTAAATGACGACCTTCCCTCCTCCATTTTAAAGAGTTTACTTCTACTTTTTCTGTGTCTGGGTGGATGTTTTGCCTGCATGCCTGCATGCCTGTGCACCATGTGTGTGCAGTGCCCACAGAAGCCTCAAGAGGGCATCAGACCCCCTGGAACTGGAGTTACAGATAGCTGTGACTGCCTTATGGGCACTGGGAATCAAACCCTGGTCCTCTCCAAGAGGAGCAAGTGCTCTTGATTACTGAGCCATCTCTGCAGCCCCTCTACTCCCCTTTTTACTTGTATTTGACAGTGTCTCACGTTGTAACCTTGGCTGGCCTCCAGTTCACTCTCATCCTTCTCTCCCTGCACCCCATGTGCCTGGAGGTGCCATACAGGCATCTGCCACCACATCTATTTCTGTGCCTCTGGGCCTGTTTCTCTTTTCTGTTGTTAATTTTGCCTTTTGTTTTTTGGGATTGTGTTGATAGGTGTGATTATTATAGCTCCACAACAGATGTTGATAGGTGTGATTATTATAGCTCCACAACAGATGAATATGCTTATTATAAATACCTGTTTGTCTCTAGAGATTATTTATTTATTTATTTATTTATTTATTTATTGACAGGCTCTTTACATAGCCCTGGCTGTTCTGGAACTCACTATGTAGACCAGGCTAGCCCTGAACTCACAGAGCTCTGCCTGCCTCTGCCTTCCAAGGGCTGGGATTAAAGGCAAGCACCTCTATGCCTGGTTTGTCTAGTGATATCTTTTTTTTTTTTGTAACTCTGGCTGTCCTAGAACTCACTCTGTAGACCACGCTGGCCTCGAACTCAGAGATCTGCCTGCCTCTGCCTCCAGAGTGCTGGTGCTAAAGGTGTGCGCCACCACCGCCCAGCTTTAGTGGTGTCTCTAATGAGTATTTTTTCCAGTATTAACAGAGCTATACAACCCTTCTTAAGGCTCCTGTTTGCACACACAGGATGTTTTCTATATGTTTACTTCTGTCTTCAAATCCAGTGTTTCTTGGAGACAATACATAGTTGGATTTTTTCCAGTCTCTATCTTTTGATTGTCGTGTAGTGTTGGTTCTTCTAAAATTCAATATAATTTTTGTGGGCAAGAGGGCAACCTGGCTGAACATTTGTCACCCCAGTGATTGTCAGGGTCCATTTGGCTGATCTGGTTGGCTAGGAGAGTCCTTTTCCTTTCTCACGTTCCATGTATATCCTTTCAAAGCTGATTGAAGACTATTTTTCACACAGCTATGCTCCCCTGCTAGAACCTGTTAATAAGGTCTCAATTTGATATAACTCTTGCAAAGTTTTGATTTGTTCCTCCTTTAATACATGTTAAATAACATGCAATTTTCATAGCATGCTATATATGTGTATATGTCCTATATAGAATGGTTAAAATATGAAATGTGATGAGTGAATTATGCATTTAAAATGGTAAGTATATTCATGTTACTCTGTGACAGATCTCCAAACCTTTTCATCCCACTCCAGCCCTGCGCTGTGTGTGTATGCATGTATGTGTGTGCATATGCATGTGTGTATGTGTGAATGTGTGTGTGTATGCATGTGTGTATATAACACTTTGTCAACAGCTACATGGGCTGACTCTACTTCCTGGCTACTGTGAAGAATGCCCTTTAAAACATAGGGCGCCGTCTCCCCCTTCCTTCAGTTGTTGGGGAGACATATCTGGGAGTGGGTCTCTGGATCACATGTAGTGCTATTTGAGAAGTTCTGAGGGGGAGCTGAAGAGATGGCTGAGTGGCTGAGGGTGCTTACTGTTCTCCCAGAGGACTGGAGCTGGGCCCTGGCACTCAGTTGGACAGATCACAACTGCTGGGGTGGCAGCTACAGAGGATCCAGCGCTCTTTTCTGGCCTCCACAGGCACCTACATACATGTGGTGTACATGTGGCAAGCACACACACACACACACACAAAGGTTTTGGTGGAACTGTTTCCATAGCAGCAGGCCGTTTTCACGTCCCCAGCACAGTGCGGGAAGTTCTACCTCCACATTCTTAGCAACACCACTGTCGCCTTAGTGCTTTATTTTCAAGTGTCACCAGGCTTTGTTGCTGCAGAGTTGGGCTCTTTATTTTAGGTATCAACCCCTTACCAGACATGATATGAATTATGACATTATTAGTGTCATAATGTTGAGTTATATTCGTGGTTGTCCTAAGGATAACCAGCCAGCTAGAAATCAGTATAATTCTGGAAATGTCTAGAAGCTTGATTCTAATGTAGCTGTCTTTCTTCTTCTGTGTGATTGTCATGTACATTATAAGCTGTATTAAAAAAACACTCGCTTTTACATTTATGGGGGGGTGGGGTGCCAGTGTACATGCAAGGCGAGCAGAGGACAACTTGCTGAAGTTGGTTCTTTTCTTCCACTGTGGGTTCTGGGGCTTGAACTCAGGTCGTTGGACTTGTCGGTTAGAGTACCTGCAAGCCATCTTGCTGGCCTAGTCTTTTACTGATTCGACTTTTCTGAGACAAGGTCTCAATATGTAGCCTAGGTTGGCTTTGAACTTGTGTTCTTCCTGGCTAAGCAGGTGCAACACGTAAGATTTTTTGTATTATCCACGTTATTTCTCTTTCCTGGAGTGCATCTCTTTGAATGCTACTCTTTTTGATTTGCTACTCTTTTACCTGAATAACTGGCTGCCCATAATAACTCCCATAGGCTGGCCTGTTGCTGAATATTTGTTACTTTTGTGGGAATATCTTTATTTCACCTTAACTTATTTAGACAGAGTTTTGCTATCCTTATGGCTGTTTTTCTTTTAAAAAAGTGATTTATATTATTTTTAAATTTTTATGTGTCACATGTGTGCACCAGGTGCCTGTGGAGACCAGAAGAGGGTGTCAGACTCCCTGGAGTTTTAATTGTAGTTGGTCGTCATCTGCCTGATGTGGGTGCTGGGAACTGAACTCAGGTCCTCTGTGGACCAGCAAGTGCTCACTGATGAACTATTTCTCCCGTAATGTCAGTCGATGCCTCCTGAGGATGGGAGCTGGGGGTGTTTTGCTCTTCCGTGTGATTCTCTTAGGATTTCATGTTTTAGTCGTTTGGCTGTTTACTCCTCTTGGTGTTTATGGAGCTGCTGACATCGGAAGTTAGTGTTCATCTGACTGAGAAGCTTTCTTCAAGTATTTTCTGCCTTCCCTTCCTCTTCTCTGGTGCTCCATGCCATGTCTATTGCCACACTCAGGGCTGATGCGTTAGGATTGGAGGCTGTTTCCTCTTTTGTTCTTCATCTTCCCCAACTCCGTTCTCCACACTGGATGGTTCTACTGCTGTGTTCAGCTTACATTCAGCTGTTCAGAGTCTGCCCACACAGCAGCTCATCAACATTTGACAGGGTCTCTGAAAACTCACAGTGCAGCCACTCTCCTGCCACTGCCTCCTAAGTGTTGGTCTTGCAGGCATTAGAATGCCCTTTAAAGATATGTTTCTGTATTGAGATTCTCCACTGGCTAATTATGACACACTTCTAATTCTTAAATGTGGGTTCCTTTCATTGATTCCGTATGTGTAACCATGAACTGAGTGCGGCAGGGCCTTGTATATGTTAAACATCTGCTGCCACTGAGCCGCGTTCCAGACCCTGACTTTATTTGTAATAACTGATTTGAGGTCTCTGGTAGGTCCAACATCTGTACTCACACAGAAAATTTGACTTTTCCTCTTTGAGGATGTTTTTGTTTTGATTGAACAAAACAGGGAGCATTGATATTGGTAATTAGACGGTCTCCATTTTCCCTTTGTTAAGGTGGTTCTTTATTATTATCATTGTTAGTTCTGGTTAAGACAAGCTCTGATGTAGCCCAGGCTGGCCTTGAATGTGCTGTGTAGCCAAAGTAGCCTTGAACTCCTGATCTTCCTGCTCCTACCTCCCAGATGCTGCATTTCCTTGTTAGCATCTTGGCTTAATCTGTAGATTCTGTTTCCTGAATGGCTCACAATGTTTCCACCCTCTTTCATTTTACATCATTCTGAAGCTGAGCTTCCCAAGATCGCTCTGTGCTTAGCAGCTAGCCAAAGATTTGGGCAGATATTTCCTGAGCAGGTCCTCCTTTGTTGTCTACTTTTGTGTTTATATGAGGGTGCGTATTCAGTTTGAAAGTCTGCCCTGGCTTGCATTTTCGCATGAGTCCTCTTGTGTTTCCCCATGTGCTCAGTTATTCTGGGTGGATGTATGTAGATCACAGCAAGATCACCTGCGGCTGTCTCATTTCCCATCTGACAACTGGCTGGTTAGGTTACTGGTCTGTTTCCAGGGTCACAATGGCGGGCTAGCTGGGCACTGGTCTTCCCTGCACGTTTCTAGTTACTACCGTTCATGCCAATGCTACTAGGCACGGAATGTTATTTGGACTTCGGCTCCATCAAGGAAACACTCCCAGATTAGTGTGTTTTCAGAGCTTGAAGAAATCACTGGGATCTCCTCATTCCTTTCTCTTGCATGCCAAGGAAAGCAAGCCTTATTCCAGAAGTCCTTGAGCCTTTGTGATGGTAGCCAGGCTCAGCAGGCAGCCTTCTGACAGGCTGCATTGTTCCTCAGGGCCGTTTCTGCTTGGCATTCATGTCTTCTCAATGCCTAGATGACCCCTGGACCCAGAGGGCTAATTCCCTGACAATGTCCTATGAGAGAGGTAAACGTAAGTGATGTGGGTTCCTAGTCTTCTAAGAAATAGACAGGTAGGGTTGGTAAGATGGCTCAGTGTATAAAAGTGCTTACTACACAGCTCAATGACCTGAGTTTGAGCCCCTGAACCCAGGGTGTCCTCTAACCCGCACATGTGCACCATGGTACACTTGTACCTCACTCACACATAGTGTAGTAACTGTAAAATATTGCACTGAGAACTTGCTAGTAACACCCAGCAATGGATTCATGATAATGAATGTGACTTCTCAGGAAGCTTTTCTTATCCACAGTGTAGGTGAGGGGCCTAGAGCTTTCCCAAGGATGGAATGAGAGCCCAGCTCAGGTTTATCCTAGTCCAGTTTTGAGGCAGGGTCTTGCTATGATCCTAGGACATCCTGGAACTTGCTGTGATCATGTTTCTGCCTGCAGAGTGCTGGGATTACAGGTGTGCCCTGCCAGGCTCAGCTACCTGTGCTCTGTGAAGTGGTTGCCAGGGGCCTGGTGGTACCGGCAGAATGTGGTTAGCCTTTCCCTATCTGTCTCCAGGCCTGAGTTCTTAGTGTGGTTTAATCCTTTCCTTCTCCTATCTACCTTCCCTCCTACTCTCGAATTATCTATTTTCCTCCTGGGGGAAGGCACTGTTACCTTACCTTTTCACCTGCAGGGCACCCCCACTGGAAGACACTGCCTACTATAGTACTGCATTTATGAAGCTATCCTAATGCTATTACTTGTAAACCACCCCCTCAGGTTTCCAGCCACCACGAGGTAGTCAGTTATGTTCAGGATTAGAGAAACTCCAGTAGAGACAGGCAGCTTAGATGTCTGAGGCCCATACATTCCTTTGAGTAGCTGTTGGCCAGCCATTATTTCTGCACCCCTTGCACGGGGCAGCTCTGCCAGCTCACAGACAACACATATACAAGGGAGGGGAGCTTGGAGCCGGGTTTCGTAGCACCCAGCGGTGTCCTTTGCTTTCACCAGGCCCCACCTTTCTGCACACTGACTCACTCAGACATCAGCGGTGTCTGAGAGCAGGGGCTGGCTTCATGTGCGACACCTGCTTGCTCTGTCTACCACTCCCCCAAATGACTAATTTGCTCCCATTCAGCACCCCACTGGCCCTGAATAACCATGTACACCCACATTCTCCCTCTTTCCTGACAAGAGGCTCTGACCCTCAGCTGTCTGTGCTTCTCGCACTCACTGGGGCCTCAGAGCTCTCTGCCTGCCTGTGTGGACCCAGGGCAGTGCGAGCCCAGAAACATCCACCAGCGCTGGCTAAGCACAGGGACGGCTGAGCACTCCCACCCCCGGCTCTCAGCTGCTGACCAGGCTTCCACGCAGACTAGGACTCCCTGTTCACAGGGCAGAGCTGCAGGCAGAGTAGCTCTCACTGGATTCTGTGTCCCTCTCCTACTTCTTGTTCTGAGATAGTCTCACATGTAGATCAGAGTGGTCCAGACCACACAATCTTCAACCTCTTGCATGCTAGGTTATAGGCCGGGGCTGCACTGCCAGCTCAGCCTCCCTCCTTGCTCCTCTTTCCAGAACACTGACTTAGGGTAGTTCAAGTTAATACTGTATCTTAACACACTCCATAAAAATCACCCCTATTTTACAAACAGAACAAACCCCCCAAATCAAAACTGAGTTTAATAATCAGCCAAGAACCCTCCATGTTGCTTTGCTTGTAACTTTTAGATGCTGCCTCCATTTCCTGGGACAGAGAACTGGTTCTGAGGAACTGGGGGGTGGGGGCAAGGGTGCACAGTCACGACTTTCCTACTCCTAGTGTTTTAAGTGCTTCGACTTCAAAACCCACAAGGCCTAAACATCCCCAAAATCTAAAACAAGGGTGGAGTGCTCCCGAGCTCATGATGCCGAGGACACTGGAAACCCTGAGTGCTTGGCAGGGAGCTGGGTCTGGGGTTTCAGACACTCTTGGGCAGCTTTTCTCTGGGTGGGGACTCTGGAGCCAGTGGCCATTGACAGGCCGAACCCCTTCTTCCCGAGGGGTTTCTTGTCCCTACTCTAAACTGATTCTCTTTTGGGGGAGTGCCTTACCAGGACTCCCACCCAGATCTCACCGGTGAGAATTCTGTCTAGAACGCTCTGCTATCTAGCTGGAGCGATCTGGAGTACTGGTAACGTCCTAAGACAGGCCAGGCCAAGGCCAGCTTTGGATAGCCACCCTGTTCTCTCAGCAATTTCGAGAGACAAAGGTTTGTTGGTGCTGTGGAGCCAAGGAGGGGCTCACCCCTTCTCCAGCCTTGCATTCCTGCTGAAAGTGGGACAAGGAGATGGGTGGCTGGGCATGGACTGAAATGACAAACGGTGGCTCTTCTACAAATGTGGAGGTTTATTTCAACAAAATGTGAAAAGAGTGCATTGGACTGAAGCCCCTTGCTCGCTGGCGTGTGTGTCCATCGAATTCTCACTGACACGAGTGAAGGCTGCTTTGTGAACGAAGTGAACAGATAATATGGCAATCTCAGTTCAAGCAAGTCTGGGTCAATACGTCATCCATCCTCCTCCCTTGGTAACCTTGCATGTGTAATGGGCTGTGGGACCATCAGATTGCTCATGTGCCGTGGCTCCGATTTCCCCATATGAAAAGCCCGTCCTGGGGACAGCCGCAGGGAGAGAGGAGTTGTACAAGCACAACCCACTGCACCTCTGAGGAAAAGCCAGGACAGGCCTCCAGGAGGGTCAAAACTTTCATACCACCAGCGGCGTGGGACTGGACGTGCTGCGGCTAAGCATGGGGACAGGAGACAAACCTCGTCTTTACCTACTGGGTAAGCAAAGAACCGGGGGTGGGGACGCTTCCTTCAGGCCCGAGGATGCTCCCCACCGGCTCCTGCCCTCCTGTTCTTCCACCAGGGCTTGTGTGGGGTTGCAGCTTGCATCTGGTCCCCCGGATGTCTACTTGCAATGTGATGTCTCTGAGGTCCTCTGGAATTTCTGCATGAGGTGCTCCTGAAGGGGAGGCCAGCTCTTTTTGTGGATTCCAGGGTTAAGGCTCAGACTGAAGCATCCATGCCAACGGCTTCTGTGGCATCTTAGTGATTTCCTCCTTGATCTCTGGTGACAGATGAATTAGCTGTACTGTAGGAACTGGACACTACACCAGCTCTGACCATCTCCACTCTTGCTTTAGGAACACCAAGGGTGAACTGTAAGCTGCTTTCCTGGATAAGTGAGTTGTTAAGCTCTTCGGGCTGCCCCTGAGGAGGCCCTGTTGCTGGCCATCGAGGGCCCAGAAAGTCTGGAAACACCAGCACCGTGACTGAACTGTAAGGAATCTTAAGGGCAGGTAAATTCTTGTTCCCTGGACGCCTCCGCACACCAGGAAGGCCAGTTTCTGGTGCTGAAAACACAGTTGTCACCAAGGCGGTGACTGCCATGCCTTCTGTCAGGAATAGGAACGAGTGACCTCTTGTAGGCATGGTCCCACAGCGATAACCTTTCCAGTCCTCAGAAGAGACTGCTCTGTCTTGGACTCCTCTCCCCGTCACTGACAGGAAAGAGTCCCTCTAAGCTTACCATCTCAGGCTTCTGCACTGTCTGCCTCCATCCACCCACACAGAGGCTAGAGCTCTTAATGCACTGACCTTAGCCCCTGGGCATAGTCACACAGTGATACGCGGTGGCAGCAGGTTGACCATCTCTACACCATCTTGAGTACTAAGAAGCCACTCAAGGCTGAGAGTGTTTTACCAGGAACAATGACTTGGTTTGTTTTTAACCCACCCCTTAGATCATGGCTTTACCCTCATCTGTGTTCTCACAGGCCTGCTCCAGGTTTTCTGCTCTGATATTTCTCATTAATAGGTATCTCAGTGTGGTTAAATGGGGACTGATCCTCTCCAGTGTGTGCCAGGCTGCACACGGGGTAGTGATCCAAGGACTCGAGTCTCCTCCTTCCTCAGCCCCAGTCCTCCCCTGCTGCCTGCGGCTGTGGCTCATGGGGCAGGGGCTGCAGATACCTGGACACTGTTCACACGGCCCTGTGCTGGGGCGGGCAGGACAGGAGGGCAGTCCTGCTTAGTCTAGTAAGACCTCATGGTACAGGCATGTACCGTTCATTGCCTTCACAGTCCTGTGCATGGAAAGAGGACTGTCATCACAGCTGGGCTAATAAATACTGAACTGGGTATGTATGGCTGGGCTCTGTGATCCTATAGCCCAGGATGTCATGCAGAACCTGAAACACTCGCGGGGAAGCAGATGCCACTCTGACTCCAGTGCCGGGCCTCCGGTGCCTTCTCGTTACAGTGGTTTCAGATGTAAAAGGCTCTCTTCTCCGGAGACAGGCAGGAATGGGTAGGGAAGCTCCTCCTACGTGGAAGGGGAATCCATAGTGGAGAGGATCCTCACAACCTCTGCTCGCTGAGTGGGTGAGATGTGCTGGGTCATGTGGACAATGGAATCCATGGCAACTTCTGGGTTGGCCTGCACCAAGCTGGAGAGAAGATAAGGGATGGTGAAGAAAAGATGGGTAGAAGAGTCTCAGCTGGGACGCTTGAGAACTGCCTGCAGATACGCTGACGAGGACAGCTGCACACGCCGTGCTCAGAACTGCAGTTCCCTATGTTCACACGTCCCCAGAAGCTCAGGAGCAGTATAAAATGAACTGGAAAACATTGTGCTATGCTAGAAAATAAGGAATAATTAAAAAATAAACCCCAAAGCAAAACCATTGGGGACACACTAACGCTGGTGGCAGCACGAAGGGCCCTTACCAGACAGATATGCATGTGTCTAGGACACATGATGCTACGTGTCCCGGAAGTAAACTATAAAATAACGGAAATAGGAATTTACTGCATCAACAATGGTGTGCAAATGCAGCAGGGAAGACAGGCACCCTTGCTTACTGAGTTTTGAGTAGGGCCATACACGCGGAAGGCAGAGAACAGCTCACAGTAAAGACTCTTTGGGCAAGACTTCCGTGAATGTCTAGTCTAAGAAGTTCTGATGGGAAGCAAGATAGCTCCCATTAGGGGGCAGGTGAACTGCCCCGCGTGATTTCAGTGGGCTACTCCATGATGGCCAGAATATCGTATGTGTGATGAGATAGCCATAATGCAGAACTTGAACTGAATCACAAACATTAGACAATCTAAAAATAATCACTGCCCTACAAATGGAAGATGAGGGCAAGGCGGTGCTGAAGGCTAAGCCAGGGACACACACGTGCTCTAGCACTGAGCCCAAGCTCACGGGGAAAATTCTCATTAAAAGCTTTTAGTCGGTAACTTACTGAAGTTGATCATTTTACACGTAGGAGATGTTACTGTCCTTAGCATACCATGGTCGATATAGTAAACATGTAAACAGGTGAATTATCAGTACTAGCTTATACTTCTCAACTTTTCCTTAAGTAGTATATTTCCAAATAGATGCTAGCTTTCCTTCCTTCCAGAACTATCCACCTGGTTTGAGTATCTGCATCTGGAGTGAATGCATGAGTGAAAGTACTGAGTCAGCTGAGGGAGGAAGTGAGTCTGGGGCTGTGGGTCGACTACAGCAGTTCAGACTGGGGACCACAGAGAGCAGGGCAGCACGAGCTCAGAGCTTGTTTCCCTTAGCCTCAAGGACCCTGCTAGTGGTCTCACCTGCGGATCTGTTTGAGGACGTAGTCCCTGCTGATGTATTTGATGTTCTCCTCTATCACCGAGCGGACACCATCTTCCTCTGTCAGTTGCTTCTCCAGCCACTCCACCAGGTCCTTATTATTATCCCAAATGTAAGCCTGCAAACAAGCAAGTCTTGGTCAAACACCAGAGGCCAGGCCTGGACACCTAACTGTCCAGTTATCTCAGACGCTTTCTTAGCATAAAAACATTGTTCACAATTCTCCTTTACTGTTGAGGTTGGAGGAGGGGACAGGTTCCCAGACAGCAGCTGCCTCCATCTCTCTCCCTTCCTTTGACCTTCAGATGCTCACATGGAGTCTTCCTATGAGGCTGTGGCATCTATTCGACAGTATGTCTGCAAGGAGCAGCTTACTTAAGAGTGCTACTGGGAGGGAAAGGTGTTATGTGGCTGTTTCCTTTTGGAGGAGCTGAGAAACTGATCCTGAAGTGCAGCTCTAGTCGCAGCAGACCTGGCAGACAAGGCTCTGCACTGTGCCCTCGCCCTCTAGCCAAGGAAGCCTCCTGTGGCTGGACTGCTTCTTTCAAGGACACGGGAGTAAGGCTTAGAGGACAGCACACAATGCACCGTGGATGCTGATATGGGAGAAGTCTTGTTGCTACAATACTGCCACTAAGCCAGCAACCCTCCCCACGTTATCAGCTATGAGAGCACTGCCAAGGGTCAAGAAGTCTGTAGCCCTGAGAGTCTCAACGGCCCACCTCTTGTTTCCTTTTTTTCAAGATCATTTAGCTGAGTATTTCTGAGGCAGCTGACTACATAATAATTCAGGAGTATGTTAGAAGCCTAATAGCCTTCTCCTTGCTCTCTTCTCATTTCTTTACAAATCATTTAGGAATCGTTTTGTTAATGGTTTCCGGAAAACCAAGTACCACCATTAGGGCTCATTCATATTTATGTCATTTTGTTTGGGTAATTAAACACAAAGCTCGTCATTTAAAGGTGCGCTATCCTTTTCTGTTATCACTAACGAAGTCAAAGTCAGAATGACAATGAGTTTGGCACTGTGATTTAATAGGTGGGCACTGTAGGAACTCAGAGGCTTCAGGAAACCCAGATACAAGCAATGGCACAAAAGCCACAGCTGCAACCTCAGGGCCTGCACAGTGTGGCGTGAACACCCTCAGAAGAGTATCCAGCAGCAGGAGACTGGTTGTCTCCTAACAGATCTCAGGCTTTTTAAAAGACCATTTGTTGCTGGGCATGGTGGCTCACACTTTTTATCCCTGTAACTGTAAGGCTGAGGCAGGAGGATAGGGAGTTCAAGGCCAGCCTGGGCTGAGTTACAGACCAGGCAGAGGTACAGAGCAAGACCCTCTCTCACAAAAGCAACCAACCAAACCAGGGTTTCCTTCCAGACTCACTTCCGTCCCCAACGTAGCTGGTGGAGCTGGCTGTGCCTGGCTGTTTATTATGGCCATGGCTGTTTATTATGGCCAGATCACAGGTTCCTGGGACCGAGGATCAGCAGCGAGCCTTCCTAGCAGTTTGCCTACCTCCTTTCCTGGCTCCAGATCTCCCCACCTTGGGAAGCTCTGACAGAGATCAGCTCTCCTCACAGTATGAGCTGGGAACTTCCCACCTGCGTTTCACTCAGTGAGTCCTCTGAGGACAGCTGTAGCAGAACCTGCTGACAAGATGCTGCCTTGCTCGCTGGGTCCAGTCTATAGCTGGACCCCAGCCACTGCCACTTTTATCAACTTGACCATTTCCAGCGTTAGTGATTAAGAGTTCTCTGTGGCTTGAGGACTTCACAGCTTCCCCAACTTAGGAGGATTTGGTGGAGAGAGGTGCAGAAATAAAACAATGGTGCTTCTTGAGCTTCAGAAGGAAACCAAACAAAACCCAACTAGATTCACTCAGGAGTCCCAAAGCCTTTAGTTTAGGAGAATATTTAATACTCTTATTAATCATTTTTAATCCGTTTGCTTTTAATTAAGAAACAGCATGATGCTTTGCTATCAACATATGCCAGGGAGCAGATTAATTGTGGCTTAAGATAACTCTCCTTGATTGGTGTAATGTATTAGCTAACGAGATGCCGGCTTCTAACGATGCTCACACACTACACTGGAGAAAGCCAGCTACCCTCTAGAGTAAACCCTCCTGCCTTCCCCTCCTGAAGCCACAAACTACAGTAGGTGTTTAACCATTTGAAAACAGTTCCCAGGCAGAATGGCAGCAACACAGTCCAAGTTTTTAGATGCTTAAAAATATGGACCCTGCATATGAAACATGCTATTTATTTGGAACACAACCAAAGAACACCAAGCCTGAAGCCCAGACTATATGCAGACAGAGGGCTCTGAGTTCTACCTAACTACATTTTTAGCAGAAAGAAAGTAACGTGCACACACGGTGCTATGTTTTCTCAGTCAGTCTGGAAGGGCTTGGAGACTGCTCTGAGCTATTCTGTTCCACTGGGGAGAAAAGCAAGCTGCCTCCCAAGACAGGGATAAGACTTACCATCCCAGCCACAAAAAGGGCAGGCTGCCTCTGTTCCAAGGAGAAAAGCCATTATCATTTTCTCCCTTGGAATTGTAAAAGTGTAACTACCTACTATTCCTGCGATTCCAGAGTGGATTCTAAGCAAGTGTGAAATGCTGAGTTGCTGAACTCATGGCAGCCTGGCCCGCGTCAGCTCCCTGACATCCCAACCAGAGCATCTCAATATCAATAAAATATCAATAATTAAACATCTCAGCACTGGCTTGTCTTACCGTACATGTTCAACAGACACTCTCTTTCTGCATCGATGGATAAGTATCTGAGGCACATTCAACCTCACTAATTATATGTAATAATTAGTTTAGCTTACAATATCTAAATGACCTGTTTGAAAAGGTTCATTTCTAATGCACGGGACAGCTGTTATGCTCTCCCTAATGGTAGAACAGGGCCAGGAAGTGACCAGGGCACAAACCTGGTGGCTGTGGGCCCTGACTGGCTCCACTGTGTGTGTTGCTTAGAGATGCCTAGGGGCCATATAACCTGGTGGGGATGGAGGGGTTTGAAGGTGGTAAGGGGAGACATATGCACTCTAGAAAGAAAGATTGTTTTCAATATATCTACGTTTCCAAGGTTAAGACCTTCTGAAGCCCAAGACGCAATGTGATTTCTTTACAGGCTTTGGAGCTCACCAAAAGACCGTGTAAGCAGGGCTTGTCAGATTCCATGGCTGGGCCAGGCAACTATTGCCTATTTACCCCTTGCTCACTCCTGCCTAGGATACTGAGCTATCTGTGGGTAGCTTGAGACCTCATCAACCATGCTCTTCCTCTCTGTTCCTCACAAGATCTCATTTCATTTGGAAATCCAGACTAAGAGGAAGTGGGTAACTTTGAACAATTAAAATGAATTAGGGCAGTAAGCTCTGGGGACACTAGTGTGAGCCAGGCAACCCTTCCAGGATAAGTCAGTATCACCAAGTCTCCTGTTTGACTCTGCCGATGCTATCTACTTCTTTTTTTCATTTTTTTCTTGAGTCAGGGTCTTACCATGTAGTCTTGGCTACCCTGAACTCATAGAGATCACATCCCTGAGTTCTGGGATTAAAGGTATGCTCCATCATGCCTGGTTGCTATTTAACATGCTTTGCTTTTGACATTTAAAGCCACAGAATCCTGTGACACCACAGACATCACCCCCATTTTGCATATGAGGGAATGGAGGCTTAAATAATATGTCCAAGCAAATAAATGCTAAACTGGGAACCTTAGAGTTTGTGAGATTCCAAAATCCATATCTATATATATATTTCAGTGTTCACTACAAAGTCTTAATTGTGATTTCTCCTGTCAGAGTCTGCAGGCAGAGAACCAATCAGCCTATTGGAAAACTGCATACTTCAAATTGTGGAGCTAGGAATCAAGACAGAATCTAATCCCATGAAGCAGGTAGGTGCCATGTTTGCACAATCTAATTCAATCCACCGCTCTTGACATTTTTACTCAGGGAGCTGTAGTGATGCACCTGCTTCTGTCCACAGTGAAACTATGAGCCATAAACCCAACTTCTTCCTACAGCAGGACTGCCCAGTGGGTTCAAGTGGAATCCTAGAACTCATGGGATTTAGGTCTCTAAGGGGAACAGAAGAATCATATTGCTCAATTTTCCATCCTAAGATCTTTTTCCAGATCAAGAAAAAAATTCTCTAGGGGAAAAACAATACAAAGCATGGCTAATAAATACCCATCACTACATGACTTCCTTACCAATGACAAGAAGACTCTACCAGTCCTTGTGCTTAAGGCAGACAGCACATGAAATCTGTCAGTATTTGAAGACCCTGCCACCACACACACAGTGCTGTTAGCCATTTCTAACAGCGAGCAGCTTCAGCAGCCCTTCAGAGACAAGCTACACCGAAGTTGCAGCACTTCTCTCAAGGGCGCTGCAGATTTTATCACCTATCCTAGCTAACCAGGTCCTGCTGAGCCTGCAGAATGTGGCAGGAGGTTTCAAAGCCACATGTCCTGACTTCACAGGACCACTTGTCCTTCCTTTCTCTCCTCCCGGTTTCTCAGGGGAATGCAATCTTCTAAACACGGGCAAGGGAAATAGTATCAACTGTTGGGGATCGCTGGTGTTCAGTGTGCAGACAGCCTCTCCCTGAGCCATGAGCCTGCAGTGTCTTCTGCACTCACTCCAGTCAGGAGCCTGTGCACATACAGCTCCCCACTGATGAGCGATGGCAATGGCCTGTTTCTTTAGACACACTGCCCCCTGGGAGGACGCCACTAAGGAGCAAGCGAGGGACCTATCTATTCGCTTCATGCTTGGAGGGAAGCTATTCCTTCTCCTCATCTTTGTGCCCATCGAGGCTGTGCACGTCCATTAGTGACTAATGTGGTAGGGAGGCGTACAGGCCACACACACACACACACACACTCCATTTACCTAGCCGGCCACTCTTAACTGGAGAACAACCTCTTATTTTACACTTGCATGACTTTCAATGCCAACTTCCACTAGAAGCTGCCAGTAGCCACTGACAAAATTGTCTCACTCAATTATGATGCCACAGACTGACCTTAACCTGAACCAAATGTTGGAGAATGTCCCACTCCCCTGCTGCACATCTGAAATATTTATCCACGAAGCTTTCCAGTCATAAAGAAACAGGCAGACTAAACACAAAGGTGACTCTCAGAACACTGGCTTTTAAGCTGATAGTGAGTCCTAAAGCCCCTTGATGAGAAGGTTTAGCAGAGACTCCAGGAGACTGGGGTGACCCGCTGTAGGACAGGACCATGTCACCACCAGCCAGCCATTCTCCATCAATATACGACAGCTACCAAAGATTTTGATCACGCAGGTAATATATGACAAAGTGTGTCTGTCTAACAGCCTAATAGGACAGCAGGATGGCTCAGCAGTTAAGGCCATGTGCTGCCAAGCCTGAAGACCAAGCGTGATCCTAGGAACCCACATAGAGGAAGAAGAGGGCTGACTTCTACATGTAGAATGTTGCATGTCTGGTCCCCACATAAGATAATTGTTTAAAAAACGTATATAGAAAGTACTAATAAAGGTTACCCTCTCTCTTGGGAGCTAATTCAGGGCCTCACACAAGTGCTCTTTCTCTGAACCACCCACTCCTGCCCCTAATTTTTCTTAGTAAAAATGTATAGACACAAAGGTTTCAGCTTTTCCTTGCCTGTTTCCTGTGGACTGTTTGTGCAACCTAGCGGTGAATGCTGACCTCAGACCTGCCTTGTCTGTAACCCCAAGGCAGGAGCACCAGGAACACAATCTCGGTAGGACCACGTCACAAGACAAGCGTTCCTTCCGTGAGATCACCTTAAGATGATGGCAGACTCACTCCCGCCTGCAGTCCAGGCATTCCTTCCAGTTCTAATATGAAACTAGAGCCATGCTCTTGGCATGTTCAATGTGTTACAATTATCACATTAGGCTTCCTGAGGAGTCTAACTCTGCTGCTTACAACCCCTCAACAGTCCCACAGACCCCTTCACAGCTTATGCAGTCAGGTTCCTACCTGGTCATCTTCCTGGGCACCCACTCTCTGAGCCATCCCTCAGTATTACAGGTCTTTGCATACACGCTGCCTTTGCTAGTATACCTTGGCCTGGAATAGTCTTTCTACCCCTGCCCTACCAACCCAACTTTTTCTTCTGGTTTATTCTTAAGTCTCTGTTGAGACATCCCTTCCTCCAGAAATCTCATTCCTCCTTCCTCAAAGTTGGGTATCTACCCTGTGCAATGTGACGAAGCTCTTTAAAATTGAGGGTTTGAGTTTTAGGTTTCTTTTCTACTCCTTGCCTCTGAAGGCCTGAAGATTCTTAGCCGACAACCCCTATGGCCCTCAGGAGGATGTACAGCATGAAGGTTTGTTGGTAGGTGCCTCTCCTACCTTCACTGTGCCTTCCACTTCTACAAACCAGCGTCTCAACATGGCCTGGATCTGGCCATCAGTCAGCTCAGGGTTGGCATTGTGGATTTTCTTCTTGACCAGGTCCTCCAGCAGGAGGCGCCTCAACCTCCAGTAGAAGAAAGTCCGGGATGTTTTCCAATCTAGGATGTCCTAGACTCAGAAGAGCAGAGAGGAATTAGTGTCACCACTGATCTGAAGGAACCCACAGGCATAAAAGCCACTCTCCAGGAAAAGCCCCTAAGAGACTCCAAAGCGGGTCTACTTAGGCTCCTTGCACCTCTAGTATATCCCTACAGACCACAAAACACTGCAGAGCCAGTAGCCTGGCAAATGCTACCCTACACATGACAATAGTTCTGTGGAAGAGACTTAGTTCCCAGAGAACTAGAAAGGGAAGAATCTAACTGGGTGGTGGTAGTGTACACCTTTAATCCCAGCACTCTGGAGGCAGAGACTGGTGAGTCTCTGTGAGTTTGAGGCCAGTCTAGTCTACAGAGCAAGTTCCAGGACAGCCAGAGTGACATAGAAACCCTGTTTCAATTGACCTCCCCCGCCCCACACCAAAACAAAAAACCTGTCCTGAGCAGACTAAAGGTGAATTAGCTGCCACCATAGTCTTGACACTCGTAATCCAGTCTGAAGATCACCTGGATTGCTGTCACCAGTGAAGGCACACATGACTCAGTTTCCTACCAGTAATACAGAGCTTGCCTGAGGATGCCATAGAAACTGCAATCATCTTGTTTTAGACGACAGTAGATACAGAAGAGGAGAAAAATATCTTAAACAAAAATTGAAAATGGTTTGATCTGCATAAGCTGTGCTGATCTGGCCCTAGCAGCTCCCTGCTTGTGGGCCCTTGTCACTTGCAGGGCTCTGGCAAGTCAGAAATGGTAACTGTGGTACTTACGTTAATAACACCCTTCTCCTGCATCCGGCCTGGTGTGTCGTGCAAGTCAGCAAACTGCACAGCTACCTGATGGTAAATGGGAATTAGGAACTCCTCCCGCTCCTTCAACTTGTTCTCCAGCTCTTTCCGCTCAGTGGGGCTTAGCTCTGGGGTGCCTGCAATTACATAAACCTGCCTGTCACACTCTGCAGTGACCAGGAATCTCAGAACAAATGCAGACACATTCCTTCTGACTAGGACCTGGTTTTCTACTGTCACAGTAACTCTGTGCTGCATAATGGACTCTGTGAGATGGTAGTACTGTCCTTACTTTGTCACAAGGAGCCCATGTGTCTTTTCCCTATAAAAGTCACAAGTATGAAAACAGTGTTGGCAATCCTGCTCTGTAGGCTTCTCGAACCGGAGCAGTGACCACCTGAGAGTCTGTACCTTTCTCACCAGTTCAATGCCCAACGGCAAGATTCCTCTATCCCCACCGGGCAAGACTGGTACATGGACACTATGCCCATCATTACTGACCAGCATCAGAGCAGCTGAACTATTCCAAATACAGGAATTTGTAGGACAGCTTCCCCTGAGACCAGAGCACAGACCAGCAGCTCTGGTTTTACCATGTCTTCAACAGGTACCTGGGCAACTGCTAAGCACCAGAATCACTCCTAAGATGCAAGCTGCTGTATTCAATAGCTTCTACTATCAGATTTGGCTATTCTTAACCTTAAAGTAGTACAATTCAGCCATGTATCTCACATCAGTTCAATGGATTATCCCCTGTTTTCCTAATCCCTGACCAGATGACAAAACTTCTGGTTCTTGGGCTAAAAGAGGAGGAGGAGGTAAAGAGAAGGGCAGACACTGTTGGGATCTCAGGACACAGAGTACTTTCACCTAGGCAGAAATTTTAGATCCTTAAACAAGGAAGACTACTCCCCCATCAACTGGGTTTTAGTAGAGGTGTTGCTATGTTGTGCTTCCCTTCCTAATTACTTTCAGAATGAGGTCTGTAATCAATAATGAAAATTTATCTGCCTGCCTGGCAAGGCAGAGTACATCTAGCTGAAGGAACAATGGGTGACAGCCCTGGTGCTGGGGACAATCTGATGTTTTGTCACTAACACCGACAAGTACATTAGCATAGGTGGTGGGATGCAGAGGAGAAAGGTCTGTTTTTTTATGCCATTATGAATCATATGCTATGAACAGCCTTGGGCTGCCAAGTGAGCCATAAGTATCACACATAAGCACGTGTTAACTGAGCAGGGATGGAACTCTAGCACTTAGTTTCATTTTATGTGACTTTTTTGATGCCCAGCTCTCCCTCTCTGTTTTTGAACACACCAATATTTTAAAACAAAGATGCATGCCCAGCACTGTTTGTCTTGGAGCTCACATTGAGGGCAATCACTGACCTTCTGCCTCAGGTCCCATTTAATTTTTGCAATTTCCTGGGGCTGTATCCTTCCTAGCATCTTACAGGTAAGGAAACGGAGACTTATCAAGGTCACAGATCAAGAGAGTGACAGGACTCCAGGGCAGCACTGCCCCCAGTGTGAACAGTGTCACACTGCCTTTCTGACTTGCAGATGACCTGCACTTCCATAGCAGTGGACCCTTCCATGTCAAGGCTAAGTCATAATGGAAGACTCCTAGCTGACAAAGTTTGAGTCATCTACTGTATAGCTAAGACCAGGAGCATGTGTGCAATGTTCTCGGCAGGGCCCTGATTTGAAGAGCTTCTCCTATTGCTACGAGGTCAAGGATGTAAAAATACAGTTTGCTGGGGCCCAAGGGATGGCAGGACTTCCAACCCTTTAAGATTCTTCTTCTGGGTAAACAGCCGACACTTACTTGAATACACATGTGCATCTGTGTGGGCCATACATAACACAACACTTATTGAGCATTTCTTGTGTGTCAGGCATTGCACTTGCGTCTTTCAGGATCATATGCCTCATAAGTCAACACACACACACACAATTCAGACCTAGGGCCGGACAGCTGTTAATCCTGCTGCTAAGCCCAATACCCCGAATGATTTCAGGGTTGCTTCACATGTATTATCTCTGATCCTACGCCCACCTTATAGATAAAGCATACATTTTACAAACCAGAAAAAGAGACTCTGAAATGTAAAGTGGAATTTAGCTGTTAAGTAACACAAGTTAGAATTTACACCTGGGCCTAACCACCCCCAAGGCCTGTGCTTATCTTCACTAATGGTACTGAAAGTGGACAAGCAGATCTCCTGGCAGTAGATAGGGAGTTGGTTTCTTGTGTGTGCAAAGAGTTAAAAACAGACTCAACATATTTGGGAGGAGGAGGAGGAGGAAGAGGAGAAGGAACTACAGGCTAAGGAGAGGCTTTTGGAAACAAGGTGTTGGTTTTCCAAGTTGGAGAAATAGGGAGGTTGGGCTGAGCTAGTCTGAAGTTTGGAAGGAATCAGGAAATAAATATGATGGTGTTCTTGTCTTCTCAGGAATTGGGAAATGAAGCAGTGTTCCCCAAAGGCCACCTCAGAAAAGAAATAGGGCAAGGAGAGGTGCTGACAAGTCTTAGAAAGCATGTAAGAAGGTCAGGCTTTGTGTGCTCTGTTTTGAGGTAAAGTATCTCTAAGTCTTTTATGTCCTAGGAGCAGAGGGCTGCTCTTGAGTGGGTGCTACCCTTGTGCTGTACATTGAGGCCTGCTCCCCTGTACAGCACGGCAGCCAGCCCTGGTAATGATTTAGGGGAGATTAACAAATATGTCAATGTCTATTTTCTGCTTAATTTAAAAGCGGCGTCTATAAAGATTTTTGACTTCTGAACCCTGTTCTCCTGAAAGAAAGAAGGTAAGAATGAGGAGGGGATAAAGAGTGATTATCCTATCATTGATCGTTTGTCAGGAGCATTTCTTATTCACTGGACTATTGTAAAAAGCTAAGCTCTCGATCAATCCTGTAAGCTCCCTGTACAATTAAATATCTTGGAATGGTTTTCTTTCTTTTCTAGCCAGATTGCAGGGCCTCAGGGTTTTTAGGAAAGTGTGTGTGTGTGTGTGTGTGTGTGTGTGTGTGTGTGTGTGTGTGTTTAAGAATATGTTCTATAGAGGAAAGCCATTCTTTTCTAGAATCCTGCCTTAGGCAAAGGTTGAAATGGGAAGGGTAGGCTGCTTCTGTCCCTTCATGAAATCAAAAGTTTCCATGAAAGCCTAAAACCCAAACCTTATGATTCAAGAATTAACATAAAGAGTTAAACTCAGATGAGCTAACACTAGTCTTATCAAGTGTGACTAGCTAACATCACTGAGATGCCATGATGCTGCTGTTTTCTCTAATAAGGCAGCCTTGAAAGGTCAAGACTTCAAAGATGAGGAGACTAAGAGACAAGCAACATGTCAAATGCTGTAGAGCCGGGAGAACCAGAGCTGGGACGTGTGGTCTATGGTCTGTCAACAGTCCAGGATCTTTTGCTTTTGTTTTTCTTAAAGATTTGTTGATTTTATATGTATCAGTGTTTTGTCTGTATGTATGTACACAACACCATGCCTGGTGCCTAAAGAGGTCAGCAATGGCACTGGATCCTCTGGAAGTGGAGTTACAGGTAGTGTGAGCTGCCATGTGGGTACTGGGAGTCAAACTCTGGTCTTCTGGAATAGCAACAAGCACTCTTAACTTCTGTGTTCTCTCTCCAGCCTTAAATCCTGGGTCTTTAAAACAGCTTACATTGGTCTGCAGGCATCTGACACACAGCAGCCTGTCAGGCATGCCTGAAGCCAGGACAACAGCACCACAGGAGGAGCTGGCTTCTGCAACAGTTGTCTGACATAGAAGATGGCAGGAGAGGGCCAGCCCTACCCCAGGTAGGAGTAGACACAGCCCAGGGAGTATGGTCTGGGGGTTGTTGAGACTTTTACAGCCTAGAATAATGACCCTGCAGAAAGCTTGCCCCTCTGCCAAGCATGGCTTCTCATTTACAATCCTAATCTGGGAAATGGGGATAAAGTTTTATTTGAAAAAATATTAAAGTTTAAAAAAATTCTTTTCTTAGTGTTCTTCTAAGAGGCCTTTGTAAATCTAAACCTAATTTTTAACTTTTAAAGGCATTTCTTCCGTCTCTTAAAAAAGCAGTTTGCTTTGATTGGTTAAATACTCATGAGAGATTAAGAGCTGGATTACCCTCCCTCCAAAGCTCCTGAACACTACAAATATTAAACCTCCATACTGAAAAATCACAAAGACTAAACTCTTCTTCAGGTTCAAAGTAACAGTTAAAAAAAAACTATGCAATCTTGTTTTCTATGTTGGGAAAAAAAATTCTCTAGGAAGATAATAAGAAAAATCATGTAAAAGAATTTCTGTATTTCTATATCCATAACAGGTGTGCTTTAAAAACAAAACAAACAAAAACAAAACAAAAGCATTTTTGAGAAACGTAAATCAGATCCTGTTTTAAATGCCCCGAAGGAGCAATTTAGAAGGAACCATGCAGTGAGTCCTTTGGTAAAACATAATCCTTTTGTAATGGGAATAATTTCTTCCAATGTATCTAGGTTTTTTCCCCACAATCCCATTTTCATGTGCCTGTTTCCGCCCCCCCAAAGGCCACACCTACCTAAACACAACTGCTATACACACTGGTTCTAAATGTAATCTTTTCAAGGGATGGCTAATCGTCAAGTTCCTCGCAATAGTGTGAGTAATCTTTGTTCACATTTAAAAAATCATCACAGTAAACTCAGACTTCCAAATAAGAATAAAAATGAATAATTCTCCCTTCAGGTACTCCCCCCCCACCATCCTCATAAAGACATATCAGCAGGAGAAGTGAGGAAACAACACAATTTTCTCAAGTCTGGCAGAGGGGTCCTTCTATGGCCTTTGTTATTCCAGGGTGCAGGGATCTGGGCCAATTGAGAACAAGTAGGCAAGAGGGCCTTGGACATATTCTAACACAACTTTCAGGTAGAGAGAAGCCTGGGTTTACTCTAATAACAAAATCCCCGCCAAGTCCTCTGGCCTAACAATTGTGAACCATAGCTTTCTGAGGGGTGAGGCAGATGCTTCTATAAATGCAATTGGATTGAATTGGGATCAAACTAAAATGGCTCTCTTCCTCTCTCCCCACCCTCCAAATGTCACAGTCTCACAAAATTACATCAAGTCATATAGGCTGTGAATTAAAGTGAGGAGGCAGGTTTTTAGCTAATATCAACTTGAGGGAGGTAAGATCCACATTGACCTTCAAGGCAGAAAACTTTCTCCTCACCACAAAGGATACTCCATGCATTACAGATGAAGTGCCACTATCAAGACATTTATATTGGGACATCTTTATTTCCTAGTCTCAATTTCCTAGGCAAAGTCTCCTCTTTCTGCCTCAGACAAGACACTGTCTCTTCTGGGTTTATAACAGCTTGAAGAGATGGGAAAACATACACTTTTGATAGTAACCCCCGAGGTCTTCGTTACCCAAGATAATCCTTTTCAGGTCATTCTTGCTGATAAAGAAGTAGCTTTGGAGAAAGGCATTCTGGAAGTTTTTACATGAATATCCTCAACTGCCACTGCCACAGTACTCCAACTGTACCGGGTCCTTATTGGATGCTAGTTAGGCCTGAAAGACCAGGCAAGGGCCAGCAAGGTGCTGAGAGCTGGGACTGTGGCAGCTTGTGTTGCCTATCAGGGAGTTTGTATGAGTAGAGCTAGGACACTACATGGCAGGAGGCCCAACTGTCTGGGAGACGGCCATGACGGAGAACAAGGGTCTCCTACGTGACACCTTTGCCCAGGTGGTGGTTGTACTGAAGGAGGACAGTGGAGAACTAGTAACTGCTTTACACTTGTGCTGGATCGTTCTTTCTCCATCTAAATTGATTTGTCATTTCTCTCTGAATGCAAAGGAGAGTAAAAGATCCATGGGAAGACCTCAGCTCACAGCGCCCCTGCTCCCCAGTCATTCTCCCTCCTCTGGTTCTGAGTGACAGCACAGGATGACACTGAGACCCAAAAAGGCATTGGAGGACTGGGACTCTGTTCCCAGGGAAGGAATTTGATTTCCTTAAGCCCAAAATGGTAGGAGGTAATCCTCTCTTTGATAAGTCTACCAAGGCTTTCAAGAACACAGGGTCAGAATTGGAACATTCTGCTATCTGAACTTAGTTCACTTACTTTTAAGGACAATTATTTTATTTCAAACAGAAATCAACATACGATGCTATTACTGTAGATCTGTAAACCTTCTAATTCAAACAAACCACAGAAAATGTTTTTTTCTCTCACTTGATCAATCAAAGAATTTGGAAGACATGAAGTTAACTGTTTAGAAGTTATTATTCATATCCTTAGAGAATGATCTGTAATTTTGTGTAGCCAATCGGTTGTGTATTGGTTTATCTAGGCACTCCGAATGCTCCCCAGTACAGAGGCTGATTGGGAAGGAGATCAGAAACACAAGATAACATCCACTCCTATAGACTTTCTCCTAAGTCAGATTGTCTCGATGTAGCTGGTTTTAGCTCATAGAGGGAAAGACTCCCTGTTTGATTTAGACCAGGCTCAGCATTCAGCGTAGTGACTGAGAATTCTATTCTGCTCCCATGTACATTTATTGTATATCTTGGAAGACTTGTTCCATCTTCATTTTTGCTTCAGTTTCCCAGTCTGGACAATGAGGTCATTTTCCACCTACTTTGTAAAAGGAATTTTGGTAGTGTTGGTTATGGGCATTGTGAAAGAAGGCAGAAGACACTGTAAGCTCCCCCACATTGGGTTTATATCATGTTGTAGTGCATTCAAAGCCAATCTGCTGCGTCATAACTAGACTTGAGTAGCCTCTGGAAGTCCACAAATATCCGTAAGTAACATAGCTAGACCTTCGACAGTTATTTTTAGTCCATATCCACTCATGTTCCCAAGATGCCTAGAGTCAGAGCTTGCTTCATATTTAGCAGACCATAGACTGATTGATTGATTGATTCTTTCTTTTGGATTTTTGAGATAGGGTTTCTCGATGTAGCCCTGGCTGTCCTGGAACTCATTCTGTGGACCAGGCTGGCCTTGAATTCAGGGATCAGCCTGTCTTGGCCTCCTGAGTGCTGGGCATAGATTCTTTTTTAAGTGCCATTGTTTGGCCAGGGTTAAATAAATATGATTTTCTTCAGCATGGATAGGAAATTGATAATGAGATGATTTGTAACAAATGATTAAATGGCCATCACTTGGGAATCTCCTCCCTCTCCCCACACATGTTCCTAAGTTAAGGGTGTTAGACGGAGATGGAGCAACGCCAGTGTCTGTGAGGAGAAGAAAGCTCTGGCCCACACCCCTGACCACCCAGTCCTTCTGCAAACAGATGTGGAGAGGATCCCTCTTACTACCATCCCGTTACTCAAAAGGATGATAACAGCCATTGGGGGGTTAAAAAGAGGCAGTGAACCCCCAGTTAATGAGTAGGAATTCAGCAGGCAGTGCAAGATAAATGGGGCTCTCTCTGCTTCTGCTAGAGTCAGCATGAACTGCGGCCCTGCGGCTTGTTTGTGGCAAATGGAGTGCGCGGAATATCAAAGGGCAGTGATCCAGAAGAAGACCGACTTTGACAAATTTTAAATTGGCCAGAAAGAAAACCAGGGGGGAAAAAAGGAAAAAAAAAAAAAAAAAAAGAGGAAAAAAATAAATGAAAGAAAATTAGGTAATTCTTTGTGTCCTACAATTGTGGCATTGTTGCCTTTGTACAGAATTATTGGTTAAAAGAAAAAAAAAAGCGATGATCACTGGATGCTGGGAGTAATTATGAACCACCTAAGTGAGATGCTTATCAGTGGCTGAAGCTTTTAGAGTTTCGGTGTGTACAGTTGTAAGTAACTTGCTCTTGGGCTGCAGTCACTTTAATTAAAGTGTATGGGGTTGGTCAGAAGTAATTATCCTGTTTGGAAAAGAAAGGAAAAAAAACCACCTCATCAAATCCGGTGGCAGTACACTTCAGAAGTCTTCCGCCAGTTTCCCTTTGTATGTGTGCTTTCCCCAGAAAGGGTCAGGCTGTGGCTTGGTTACTTTTTGGTTGCTGTTATTCAACAGCAAACAATGGGGGGCACAACCAGGTATTACTGTAACCCACTTGCCACTTTTGGCAAGCAACCTGGGCCAGGGCATCAATTGCTTAGGCATGCAGTCTCCAAGCTAAAGGCACTAGGAACTTTTCTGATCCTACGTGGTGAAGATAATAGAATCCCAAAATAGTATTTTATTAAACTGTTCCTTGGAACATAAAAGAGCTGGCATCTTTCTGCTCTTCCCATTCATTGAGTTGTACAACTTTCTAAACATAACCTCTCTATTTCTTTAGGAAAACACATACACACACATGAAAACAAAACAAAACCAAAAAACAACAACAAACCCTAAACAATTTCTACTGACATAGCAAGTGGCTCAATGGGAGAAAACCAGTGTTTTATAAGAAACCAAAAAAGTCACCATTGGATTTCCATAGTTCAGTCTCAGGTGGTGGTGGCAGCGCACACTTTTAATCCCAGCACTTGGGAAGGCAGAGGCAGGTGGATTTCTGAATTCAAAGACAGCCTGGTCTACAGAGTTCCAGGACAGCCAGGTGATATACAGAGATACAGAGAAACTCTATCATCTTGAGAAAAAAAAAAAAAAAAAAGCAAAAAAAAAAAAAAAAGCAAAAAAAAAACAAGCACGTTCTAAGAGCCATGCAAACAAATGAGCAGAGTACTGGCTGGTGGATGCACAGCATGCAGAATGCTCCCAGGCTATGGCTGCTGCAGCCACTATTTGGAAGCATATAGTGCACAATCTTTACTTCCATTTCTGTAGCTCAGGCAGACCTCAGAATATTGTCTGGGTAGAGACTGGCTTTCTATAATGCGACACTAACTCCCATTCCTCAGAAATGAGACATGTTATCCAAAGAGAGAGCAGAAAGAAGAAATATTTAAGTTGCAGATATTCTCCACCTGATTAGCCTGCCTCCCAAAGCAACTTCTAGCTAATGACATTCTATAAGAAAATATCAAAAGAAAAATCACGTGACTTTTCTTTTTCAGTGCCCACTTTCCCTCCTATCACACTATTTCATTCTACCAAGCTTCTTACCATGTAGAGGATAGTAAATAAAGATCATCATGAATTTGATCAAATGCTTCAGTGCCTCCTCCCCTGACCTATGAATGCACTCATTACAAATCAGCTGAATGGCTCATTGATTTGCCAGAAGGACAAGCAGACGTACCCAATCGCTCAGCCAAGCGGATGTAGACTGGGTCCACCCGCCGCATGGTTTTCACCAGATCCTTTTTGCGGAATTTGATTTCTACTGTCCCTTCTGGCTCCAGAACAGATCCCCTGGATGCAAGAAAGAAAACAGAGGACTTTAAAGGCAAGAAGACACAGAATGAGGCCAGTTATAATTTGTGGACCAGGAAATAGCTTCATTACTGTTTTGGCCACCCATGGTTCCCAGAAGTTACCCTTGGGGAAAAAGCAGGCACCTCAGATGCATTTAGTGAGGTATGAGAAAGGCCTGGCAGAAAGCAATTAAAATAATTCTGATTACCATACCAGTCGATTTCCAGCTCAAAGGGAGAATACAGATTCCACTACTGACAGCTGATGAAGTGACAGGCATCACATTTTTGTTTTTTAGGAAAACCAAAAACCAAAAACAACAAACCCCAAAAGATAGGCACCCTGGCAGAGGTGTCTAGCACTTGCGTTGTGTGTGTGTGTGTGGGGTGGGGTGGGGGGGAGTAGGACATGGGGGTAGTGTTGGTGTTGGACTGTCCTGTACCAAAGCTGTTGATCTGCTCCTGAAACCGGACGCACTGGACCACGCTGAGAGGCATTAGATATATAGTTCTTAAAGGACTTTTAAAAAATTGTTTAGGGAAGGGTTTCTGGTGTTACAATATCATTAGTGTTTAATGTAAGAAACCCTGAGACATTCACTTTGCTAATTTCCATAGCACCAGGATGCTATACCTATCTTTCTGACCTGGTATCAGGAGATAGCTTATGACTTAAAAAAAAAACAATAAACTTGTTAGTGTAGAATGTCAGCCTAGAGATTCAACAGTGAAACTACAGCACGAAGAAGAAAGTTTCTTGGGGAAATAGAAAGAAGTGGGTGCTCCTATAAAATAGGTTGTGAACACATGAGAGAATGCTGGACTTGATTTGTTTTATTTAGTTTCAGGAACTACCTTCTTACAGATCTGGGCTTCTCTGCAGTCTTTTGGGGAGATTGCAAACATAGTTCTTTAGCCTCTTAGGGTACCAGAGTTAAGCCTTAGATTCCAACAGAAGGGAGCAGCTTTGGTCAAGGGTCAGAATGAGTTCTGTGGTGCATATCAATGACAACTGAGCTTATTAACAGGAGATACTTCAAGTTTATCTTAGTGGATTAAAATTAGTGGATTAAAACCCAGAACTAGGCTGCAGAGATGACTCAGTGGTTAAGAGTGCTTGCTGCTCTTCCAGAAGACCTGCATTTGATTCCTAGCAGCCATGTTTGATGGTTCACAACTGTCTCAACTCCAGCTCCAGGGATCTGACATCCTCTTCTGACCTCCATACACCCCCTCCTACAGACACATGTACATAAGAACAAATCTTGAACACACACACACCAACCCCTAAAAGTCCTTATGATATTTTAGTCTTTCCTTTCTTTAAGATCCTTTTGTCCAAATAGAGATGGTTAAAGTCATATCCAAATAGCAAACAGGAAGGGAGATGCTTTCTGAGTTTGGAAGGGCCTGGAAGAAAGAACTGTGAAGTAAATGATCTGGGATGGAGACCAGACTGAGAAGACCTGACTCCAGTATTGTTCCTTTTTCATGCCAGCAGACACTATTTAGAAAGCCTATTTTTCTCACCTTGGAGTTCTTTGGGAATGGATAGATTCAAATGAAGCTGTTTGGGCTATAATTTTCCCTGGGGGCTGGGGAGAGCAACAGCTAGAGGGGGTCATCAGAGGCACTGAATGCAACAAAGAAGGCATGATACCTGCTTTCTCGATCAGCGTACATCTCCATGTGCCGAGGGTTGATGGTAGGGTCAATCACAACCCAAGAACCACCTCGAAGCTCAGCCTGGGGAGGAATGTAAACCATAACAGGCTGGGAACATTCCCTCAATCCATCCACAATGTAAGCACCAAACTTGAGCACTTGATCATACATATCTATGGAGAATGAGACAAATTAGGAAACAATCAAACTTCTCCCCAAAGCAGAGCTTTCACGTTATGGGACACACAAAACGGAATGTGATGGTGTACTGTGCTTCCATGAGGAGGCTGCTCATGGGAGGAGTGACAGGTCTCAGGGTTCCAGGGGCTACAGAGATTAGTGTCCCCACCTGTATTCCACTCAAGACTTCAGAAAAGCTTCAAAAGCAAAAGGCAGTCTTTCACAAGACACAGTATACAAACCCATGATTAAATATCTATTTTATATCTGCTCTGCATTTTGGTATTCAGGTTTAACCATATTAATTCAGACTTGCTCTACAAACGTTGTCTTTTTCATGTCATTATGTGATCTCACTACATTAGGTTTTCTGAAGGAAGGAACTATTCTAGCTTTTTAAAATTCCTTTCACAATTCTTAGTGTACAATGGGTTCTTAAAATATGCAGCTAATGGCAATGGGTCCTGAAAAAAAATTCATCCTTAAAAACTGGAACTAGGTGTGGTAGGGCACACCTGTACTTGGGAGGCAGAGGAAGAACTGTGAGTTGTGAGGTCAGCCTGGAGCACAGGGTGAATTCCAGACCAGCCCAAGCAACTTAGTGAGATCCTGTTTCAAATATAAGACAAAAACTGAACTTCTCATTGCTATACCCACAAAGGCAGGTCCAGTACCTGAAACACTCAGAGCTTAAAGAAGGCACTGAATGAGTGAATGAGCGAGCATATATGAAAGAATATAAGAAATTTTATTTAGTAATTGTATTTTTATAGGATATCACTGAGAAGAAAAATTATATACATACACTCACATATGAAATCTTACATGGCCACATGAAGAGTCACCTTTTCATTCTCTGAGAGGATACTCTGTAGTCCCTCAAAGGCCAGGACCAGCTAGTAGACAAAGATCCTTGGTGTATAAATGAACGAGTCTGTGGGACCAGTCACTTATTTCCCAAAGTTTTATGAGAATTACCCATTACCCAGCTCCCTGAAGTTTAAACATTGATAGTTTTAGGGTTCTGATTCTAGACATTTAACAAGTACTTCAGTGGAGCCACAAAGGATCCTTTCTAAACAACAAATAACAAGTTTAACCGGGTTCAAACTTTCCTATCCAGAGAGGATCTCAATTTGGAATAAATCAATTCTAAAAATCCAAGGCAAAGAAGCATTTTTCAGGAACTTAAGAGCAAACCAAATAGAAACTGCTTTCATTGTAGTTACGAGCAAATTAAACTGCCACCTTCTCCAGAGTAAAAATGGCTCTATAGTCAGACCATCAGTGAGCACAGTTTGCTGCGAGACACATACCTTTGACCATTGCTCTAACCTGGCTTATCTGTGAGAACTTCAGAAATCCCAAGTTGCCCCAGGAAACATTACCTATTCTATGTGGAACATGTATGGCCATATCCTCTGTATATATGATCAGAGTGAAGACATTTATTTCTTTGGGTGGAAAGCAAAGACCAAAAAAAAAAAAAAAAAAAAAAAAAAATTTACTGCTAATTGCACAACTGCTGTATGAAGAGCAGGGAATAAAGGACTTTAAGCGCTTTACGCTAATTCTGTGCTTATGAAAATAATTGCTCAGTTCAAATTATTTTAACTAAATTAATTCTTTAGTGGATATTTCAATAGTGCTACATAATAAAATAATTGTGTAATTAGCAGTACATTTTTCAGTACTGCCAAGAGTACTGTTTCAGAACAAGTAGCAGAAATGAGTGGCCCTCATGGTATGTACACAGAAGAAAAATGGAAAATGAAGATAAAAGATGAAAGTAAAACAGAAGATAGAACAAAAGTCATTTAACTTGAAAAAAAAATGAAGTAACAGGTAAATGAAGACAAAATCTCCAGCCATTTTCCTCATTTTTGTTTCCTAAAAGTGTTTTTATATCAAAATCTATCTCTGTACTATCTATCTGGTTAACAGAGCTAACCAAAGGGCAAGACTTTTTTTTAATAACATATTCTCAATTATTTAATAGTTTAAAAAGAACACCTCTTGATTTTACGCTATATGGAATTAATCTGTAACAAAGCTGAGTGCAGACTTTTCATTTTTGGGAAAGGACTCTGGGTCTTCCTTTTCATCATCTGGGTGGATTGCTATATACCAGGAATCATGACTGTACACATATATACTCAATTGCCCAGATATAAACGTACAACATTAATAATCAGAACATTATCTTTTTCCTATATCCATGACACAGCTAAGTAAAAAGAAGCAGTTAAGTAAGAGTAAATGGCAGAGATGATATTCAATACAGTTTTTCTTTTCAGATATGATCTCACTATGTAGCCCAGGTTAGCCTTGAACTTATGATCCTCCTGTCTTAGCCTCCTGATTGCTGAGATCACAAGCATATATTACCATGCCCAGCTTCAAATTTAGATCTTTTGACTTTAAAGTTACCATTCTACTACCTCACCTCACTCATTCTTACCACTAAAGAACAGAGTGTGAGGCTTGAGAGGAATCCCTAACAGCTAATGGCTGACTAAACTAAAACCAGAAAAGAGACTTGAGTGATTGAACCTATCTAAATGCGGCCTGGATTTCCTTTATGTTCAGAGATGTCAGACACTGTATTGATGGCACGAGCAGTTATGCTTGGATCTGGCTGCCAAACAAATGTCTTCAGGCTCTAAAACTGACATGGGAAAGGGGCTTTAGACTTCTTTACAGCTGCCATGCTTGGGGCTAAAATAACACCTCCATCTTCCCGGGAACACCAAAAGACCTATAGTGCAACTATCAAACCATACCAAACAGGCTATCCATATATAAACACAAAATAAATTCTACAATTAATATGCTAATACTGAATTGCAAGTTTCCCCAAACCAGGTATTTTGAAACAATAATCTGACATACAAATGTCTGAAACCCCTTCATATTTAAGAAATGGAGTTAGAGAATATCAGGGGAGGAGGTTTATGCTAGAGTCAATTCAGGGAAATTTAAAGCCATAGATGTGCTTGTCGTTCCTGGTGCCTGAGAAATGCAACTGGACTGGAAATGGAAATATTGATCCGGTCTTTACTGGAGAGGAAAGAGCTTTCTAGCACCCTGGGAAAGTACATCTGCATGAATGGTGATCACACTCAGCACCAGGGTATCAGCTCTGCCTGGGGCCTTGTTATACAACATGGATAAGCTGTGGCAGCCACATGTACCAAACAAGGGAGTGGGATGTGGACGTATTTCCACAGTGCCCCATACTCACAAACTGGAACGGATTTTATTGGCTTAGGCAAGATTTTGTTAGGCACTGAGGTAAACATTAGGCATACACAAGCTGCATACATGTAATGCCTCTCGTGAGTTCATTACAGCCAGCGGACATTGTATTTCAACATCCAAGCAATCAGAGACTTTAAAATAGATTTTTATTCCAGTTAAAGTTTTCAATAACTGTGTTTTTTTATTGTTATTTATAACCTGTCCTAGGAAAAAATAATAAGTATAACATGAAAAGCCAACTGAGAGTGACCCTGTAGCACCAGCAGTGAGGCGGCTTAATATCACTGGGATTTGCATCCTATCAAGCTATTCACGCTGAGGCTGGGACCCTGGTGCTAATTTCTAGTAAATTTCACGCTTGATGTCTCCCTGTTGTGGGTCATTGCCGGTTCGTCTAAATAAACTGCTTCCAAATGGCTCTTCCATCTAAATATTCAGCCAGTTTTTATAATTTAATTTTGCATTATGCTGAATAGCCTTCCGGCCAGATAGAGCTCATTGGAAAAAAAGCACCAATACCATCTTGACAAGCTTTTATTTATTTATTTATATTTTTACTGCTCGAATTAGACCTCCTAGGCCGACTAGTAAAGAGTTTTTTTTCCCTCCACTAATGTCAATTTTCAGCATAGCAAGAGCTGTCTCTAATCTTTTCCTACTCATTACACACAATTTTGGAGTCATTTTACCCACAGTGCAGTCGGCTCCTGGCTGTGTGTTTGTGTGCACTGAGGGATGGCATAATTGTTTATTTTCCCTCCCTGCATAATCCCCAGCCAGTACTGAAACCAAAACTGCAAACATCTCCCCAAGGGATGTGGAGAATGACAAGAGGCTCTCAGTTCAGGTCCCTTTACATGAGATAATATGCAGGAAATATCCTGACCTGTATGTACATATCAGAAACAGTTCTTCCCCCTCCTGCTTTCACACAGATCTCTATCTGCCCCAAAGCCAGAGTCTTATGTGATGTGTGAACGGATGCATCACACCAAAATTCAGAAGAAAGAACTTTGCTCTGGAAATAACTCATTACTAACCAGGGACAGGAAGGAGGAGGGGATGGCAGTTATTATTTAATGAACAGAGTTAAAGTTGGAGATGATAAAGTTTGGAATAGAAATACTACTAATAGTTAAAAAGCATTTTTGAAGATAGTTAACCAATGACTTGTACACTTAGAAATGGTTAAAATGAGGATTATGTATATTTTACAGCTAAAAAAAATTCTTTTTGAGTCAAGGAGTTACTATATAGAGCAGGCTAATTTTAAATTTGCTATAAAGTTCGGAGGAAAAAAATCAAAAAACAAATAATTTCTGAACTCTAGCTATTTCTTCCTACAATAACCATGGACATTTCCAAAGGAGGGGCAAATAGACAGGTGATAACTTTCTAGGCTATCCAGGGATGTTCCGAGTCGACTCGTTCTGGTCCTGGACTCTGGTCACCCAGAGTCTATCAGCTCTAGATAGAGATGGGCAGGCAAATGGTTCAGTGGGTAAAGGCACTTGGTGAGCAAACCTGGCAACAGAGATCTCTGGGACTCCTGTAAAGGTGGAAGGATAGAACTGACTCCACAAATACATTGTGGTGTGCTTATGTGTCATGTATGCACCCCCCTACACACACACACACACACTTAAAAAGGAGATGGACCTACCTCTTCTATTAACTCTTGCCCTTTTTTTTTTTTTTTAGCTAGTCATTTAAAGAGATTTACTTACCCCAAGCCTCAATTCATGCAAAATGCAGACAGCAATTTGACATGTCCCTTAAAGGTACTTGTTGTAATTACAGAAGACAGTTAATACAGTTTCTAGTGCAAAGATTCATTAACCCTTCCAAAGTACACTGAGACAAGGTTTTGCTATATAGTACAGTTTGGCCTCAAACTCATGTCAATCCTCTTGCCTCAGCCACCTAAGTGCTAGGATTTAGAATGTGGCACTAGTCTTGCCTTCAATGAGTCTTACTTTTTTTCTTAATGTTTCAGGGCTTAGCAATCAATAAGGAACTGAGGCCAAAATAGGCAGCAGAATTGAAACTTTAATAGTAGACGTGGCAACTCTGACCTTTAGGTAAGATGAGATAGGCAGGGTGAATCCCTGTCAATGTATCAAGAAGAGTACATTCTTAATGCCTTGTAGTGTAGTCACTAAGGAACAGCATCACTGAATTAAAAACATACAGCAAAGGAAGTAGGAGCCAAGTGAAGGCCAATGTAACTGAATCTCACATATTTGAACAAAAGTGTTAACATCCTCCTTGATCCCAGCTTCCATGTGGTATTCTCTCTTGAATCTCCAGCTACCCAAAGAACATTTTTCTTGACTCCTTGAGGCGATGTCTGTTTCTAACATAGAGGCAGCTAATAAGATTACACATAGAAACTTGATAAGAGTGTGTAGGACTAACCTGATTAAACTATACACTCTTTTTCTCATGGTATTTTCATAGATGATTCACCTTTATAGTTTAAAAAAATGCATAAAGGGCTGGTAACGGCTCAGAGAGTAAGGGTGCTTATCATCACACCTGACAACTTGAGTTTCTGGAAATCCAGGACCCATACGATGGGAGAAAAGAACCAATCCCCACAAGTTGTCTCCTGATTCACTCTCCCCTCCAGCAAATATAATAAGTTGAAAATTTAAAGTACGGAAGAGGGGCAGGAGAGATGGTTCAGTGGTTAGAGCATTTACTTCTCTTGCACGGAACCTAGGTTAGTTCCTAGCACCCACACAGTGCCTCACAAACATTTGTAACTCTAGTTCCAGGGAATCTGATACCCTTTCTGGCCTCCACAGGCACCAGCCGTACACACAGTGCATATAAATACATGTAGGCAAAAGACTCAGACACATAAAAAATTGCTTTTAAAAAAGTACATAAGCATTAAGTTGTATGTATAGTCAAAGCCTTCTCCAGGAAGAGGAATATTTCTCTAGTAAATATGGACTTTTGATGACTGCAAAAACAGCAACAATAGTTCTTCATTTTCCCACTGAGGCCTGGCCAGGAAAGGGTACACCACTGGCAAACACTGTGAGTTCCCCTCACACATGGCTAGTAGCCTACAGAGGGGGAGCTCTCTTGGGCTGTTCCTCCCTCAGAAAGTAGAGGACCTCCTGCTCTAAAACTTTGTGCAGGCTCTCTATGAAGAGCTCATTATTTCACATGTCCAGGACCTCGGCAATCCCAATTGCCCCAGCATGTCAGCTCCTTCCGTTTCCCCAGCTCAACTACTCCTTCAGAATCCTGAGGTGAACGAGGAATGTACCCCATCTGTATGCAGACTCTCACAGCCTGTAGGTCAGATGTCTTTGCATTGCTGTGGATGCCTATCTTTATATGAGGTAATCAGTTTTGGCTCTCCCTGGACTGTCCATAGTGGCTCTGTTCATGGAGGATTTTTAGTTAATGGTGATACTAGCTGCCTAATCACTAAGAAATTCCCATGGTGTGGGCTAGAGCCTTTATACTAATGGTCTAATCTGCTGGAGCCACAGGCCTAGGGCTGTTGGTGGATAATAATAAAAGATATCACAAATTGCCACAAAGAACAGCCAGCCTCTGGTATAAAATTCCTTCATTTTCTTCCAGTTACTCCTAATTTCAGAATACATCTTGGTCATCGGAGAATGTTAGAGAGTAATGTGAATGAAGAACATGCCCAGAGAAGAGGGGTGGAATACCACTCCCAAGGACCACCAGAATAGTTGACCATCTACCTGTGAAGGCTGAATCTTCAACAGTAGTCCACCTACACAATGCTACATTATTTTGTACTATTTTTGTGAAAGTAAAAGACGTATCTTTTATCTTTTTTGGGTGGGTGGTGGGGGTGGGGAGGTAGACAGGGTTTCTCTGTAGCCCTGGCTTTCTTAGAACTCAGTCTGTAGACCAGGTTGCCTCAAGCTTAGAGATCTACTTGGGACTAAAGGCATGTGCCAACATGCCCAGCTTAGAAGACATAGCAAAATGTTCCAGTCCCTCAGAGAGAGCAAGCAGGTCACAGGTGATGAGCTATTAGTTAGCACATCCACAGGATCTCTATTACATACACTCTGCCACCCACCTCTTTCCCCTCCCCCTCCCTGCCCCTGTCTAGCATCATTGATTCCCCTCTAGCTCAGAGCAGGCCAGTCACTATCTTCCCAGCCAACTAGTCACCTTTCATTCCACCAGAAAAGCCTCTCCAGTTGGCAAAGACCATTAGAGGTAGCCCTTCTCGGTTGAAGTCCTTGATAGCCTGATAGGTCTTAAACGCAGAGTCTGGGAACCAAACCTGGCCAGCTTGCTGGATTATCTGTTGAAGAAAGTCAAAGAAGAGTCAGTTAACAACACAGTTTGAAGGAGAACCTCCTCCAACTGATCAAGCTGCTATTATTAAAATTAGTAAAATCAAGATCACACCAAATAAATGAAAACTGTTGTTCATCATGAGGATCATCTTTGAAGTTGAAAAAAAAAAAGATCCTGATCTTTGACCTTGTTAAACACTCCTCTCTTGGAGGCCTGACTATACCATTACTCCTTAGACAAAAGAAGGAAGCCAAATTGCTTCTCTCAAGCAGTCATAGGGACCCTCAATTACATTACTATCTTTTTCTTTTCTTTTGTGTATATATGTGTATGAGTGTGAACATGTGTGTACATGTGTGTGTGCGCACAAGCATGCATTTGAAGGCCAGGGGTTAACCCTGGATATCATTCTCAGGTCCCATCTACTTTGCTTTATTGAGACAGGCTCTCTCACTGGTCTAGAGTTCACTCAAGTAGATAAGGCTGGCTGGTCAGCAAGCCCAGGAATCCACCTGACTGGCTCCCCAGTGCTGGGATTACAGGCATGTGCCATCAAATCTAATTTGTTTTTAAATGTGGGTTCTGAATCAGGTCTTCATGCTTGTATGGCAAGCACTTTACGGACTAAGCTGTCTCCCCAGCCCTACACTACTCCTACACTACTCTTCAAAGCAAGCCAACTGTAGAGTGTCCAAGTCCTTTCACCTCTCTTGTACTTTGCTGTCACATTGCTGTGGAGGCTCCTTATTGCTCTCCTTCACACACCCCTCCCTTTCTAGATGACGATGAACTGTGAAAATGGTATCTGTTTTAAAAAGAAAAAAAAAGGGCTGTAGCATCCGTACGTGGCCCTCTGTAAGACTGTATTACCGTAACTCCTAGGTATAGCTCAATGAATCTAGAACAGATGAGCATCAGTGCTATTTGCCTCTCTGTAAGGCTCTGAAAGGCTCTGTAAGGCTCCCCAGCAAAGTCAGACTGCTTTCTCCATCACTAATAGCACTGTAGAGGCCTATTTAACTTTTCTCATAAAACTTTCCTTACACTCATCTACAGGCATCTTGAAAGTGATCACAGTGTTCTGTAATCATTTAAGGTAGTTGCCACCTTTAAAAGCCACCCTTTGGTCGCTTGCAAATAGTCCTAATATATCTGTATTCACTACAGAAGGGAAACAAATTCTGAGCAGAAAGGTACTCTAAACATGGGCACAAGAAATATTTGAGGTGCCCAACCTTGGCTTCAGAATCCAGGTTTGCAGGATCAGCTGGGATACTAAGTTCCACAGTTCGTGTTTCTACAGCAACGACTCCCACAGGTATTCCCCCTAACCTGGAAAGACAAAAAAAGCCACGCAGGAACATAATATAATTAATATTATAATTAATATAATTAATATTATAATTAGGCATTTATTTTCCAGTTGCACACAAACATTAAGGGGAAACTAGAAGCAAACAGACAGCAATGAGGGAGATTCTGACTTTTAGGGGTTAAATGTGAGACTTCTAGGATTTGGTATTCACTTTGCAAAAATGTTGGAAAGTACCCTCTCACTCATATTTTAAAATACCCAGCATGATAAAGTCAAACTGAATGGTGTATTAGGGGAGACTCAACAGTCTAACATACATCTACTTCTGTGGTTGTCAAATGCAATGTCTCAGTGTACTGTCAATGCTCTTGATGGTGCGACACAGTCTGAAACTGCTGGCTGGATGGGCTAGAGCTGTGGTAGGTGTATAAGCCCTTTACTTTCCTTCAGTGGAAAAGAACAATGAGGCAGGAATATTTAGTAACAATCTTGGTGAAATCTGTATCAGAAGTAGGTACTTAATTTCAAAGCCATCTTAAGCCAAGATTCAGAAGTTTGATGCTTCTGCATGTGTATTCTGTAATAACCTCCTATATTGGTCCTCATTAAGATTTCCTAGAACAAATCAGAAATGAAGGGCAGAGGGAAGAGAAACCAAGAGGGAGATGCAAGTGTAAGGTGAATCCTTACTGTGGAAAATGTGATTTCATCTTCATTCTGTCAGTTGCTTTCCCCTGGGCTAGGGCTGGGCTGGGTTATACTCTCTCATTCCCTACAACATGTCTGTAACAAACTTTTCCATGAAGGATAGTCTTTAGCTGTAACATCAACTACTGGAAATGGATTCTTTTCATCACAAGAGACCTAACTGGAGCTGAGTGGAGACCACCCACCACCCCCTTGTCACTTGCCTGCACTGAATCAGAATCAAAAGCCCTCTAGACAACCAGACAACGAGCAAGAGGTACACAGGAGGGTTCAGAAATATTTCTGTTCACAATGATTAACACTGCAATTGGAAACTTGTAATTGCAAAAGCCACCCTAAATCGGTAACTTATAACTTATATATTAGGGCCCATGTGACCTAATAAAGAACATCTTTATCCGAGTATTACAGTTATTTATTGAAGTTGAAAACAGCTCAGAACAACTTCTATTTTCTATTATACTTCATATAAATTTTATCAGGCTAGCACATGAAGATGCTACATCTTGTTTTATAGTGTGTCCCTGGACAAGGTGCCATGGAATAATAAAAGACAATTTACAGCCAATAGCACACATATTCCAAACATACATACCAAAGATGAGTTTTGGCAGCACTTACAGTAACAATCCCAGAAGAATACATTTATATTTATTTCTTGAAATGCCACTGCTTTTGAAAGAAGCTAGCTCCATTTGTTTTATATACTTCTGAGCATGTGTGTGTTTGGACTAAGAAGCCCAGAACTCATCAGATGGAAAGAAAGGAAGAAGTCAGAGTGAATGCTGGAATAAACAATAGCCGAGCTAACCAAAGCCAAGCCTGACTGATGTTGGTTGTAGAGTAATCCCTGTTCATCTAATCTTAAGGGTAAGGCATTGTTCTCTCAGATCCAATAGGAAAATCTTAAAGACTTTAGCAAAAGTTTGGCTTTAGAAGGCTTCAAGAATGTACACAGGAAAAATAAAACAGAATAAACAAAAACAAATTCTCAAAAATATTGATTCTAATACATGAGACCCTGTAACCAGCTGTATGCCCCACTTCTACTTTCTCAGCAGGAATTTTACTAACAAAATAATTCTCAAAGGGTGTTGTGGCTTGGGGTGAGGGAAAAGAGCTAACACCAAGAAAATGAGCAGCTAGTTTCTGAGTTTCTGTCTCAGGTGACTCTAGGCCTGACTCCTATCCAGTGTCACAGTGGAAGACACTGTCTGTGGGATTCGCCATCTGATGGCTCCTCGTCACTGGCTGCATGAGGCATGCTGACCTGATGCACTGAGAGAACCACAAAGCTGAGAATTATTTTCAAGGCTAGCATCTAAATCTCAAGCCAATGTGGCATGTTGGAGAATCTTGAGCAGGTGCCTCTTTTCACCAAGATAAGAAAAACTGATTGCCCCCTGGAGGAAGGTGAGCCCCTGATGCAGATCTCTCAGGCAGCATGTCTGCAGCACAGACCTAGATTAAGATCAGCCTTGGCAGGTGCTCGTTATAGCAAGCACTACAGATTATTTCGCACTGAGCTTGCTGTTGAGTGAAGCACTTCTTAGAGTGGGTATTAAAATTTAATAGAAACTTCAATTTCCCACTTGAAAAATATGGGTATCCCAGCAACCCATGCCAGCTTATTTTACTCACTCCTGTTTCAGATTAAAAAAATTTTTTTCAACTTAAATCTGGTTTTATTCCAACACAATGCAGTATTATAAGTCAGTAATCATGATGTCAGAAAGGAACTACTTCAGGGTAACTATGTGGTGCTTGCTCCTGAGAGAAAGTGGTCTTGGGGGGAGGGAACTGATTGGTGATGGCTACTGTAGTGGAATTTTGTGGTTCCCAAACAGTTTTTCTTGCAGAAGTATAAAAAGGAAATGTTGCCAAAATTAGCCTTTAGATTAACCACCTCATTAGAATGACATACTAGGTGACTACAGGAATCAGTAGGTTACCTTGGCTATGGCTACCAACTAATAATTAATCTTAGAAAACTCACACAAAAAGCTTTACTAGTAAAAGCTAAGACCTTTTACTTTACTACTTTTACTTGGGAAGAAAAAGAGTTTCCAAAACATAAAAGGTCTTACCTGGCTCTACCAACCACCACAGTCTGTGCCCAGGGCTGCATAATCTCTGAGAAAGATCCGTAGTCAAAAAATCCACTCAACCACTGGCCTTTCTGGGCTAAGGAAAAGGGGGTGGGATGGGAAAGAAATGAAGCATAAAGACAGTCATCCTGTTGACAATGCATGGGCTGATGAATTTAAGGTGGAATTTGGGGTTTATTTTGAGGAGTTTGTTGTTTCTAACCATATTATAACGGATGGAAGCATTAAGCAACTGAGTGTTCATCTGCCTTCAGAAATCATCCTGTTTCATTTGCTAGTCTGCATAGAGAGAATCATTTATCAGCAAAAGCATCATTTATTGTTAAACGATGGGGTTCAGCTAGCAGAGAGCTTGCATGCCTTTAAATAAATAGCTTGGCTTTTTTCAAGACACCACGAGCATTTGTCAAGAGGCAGCCAAGTCATTAAAGATGTTTTTAAAATGTTTATTTCTATTTTAAAACTTGCCTTACAATTTTGTTTGATTTCACTGATTTTCTTTTAATGGGAAGATGAAAACAGTAAGTATTAATGACCAGATGAAGACTCAAACTTGGAGATAATAAATTCAGTCTCTCTGCCAGAAACCCAACAATATAGATTCACTTTATTTACAGCTGACAAAGTATAATCTTTCTACATGAAGGGTCATAACTACATGCCCTTGACATAATGGTTAAGATATATACACTTAAAAAAAAAAAAAGACACACACAATAACATCACCTCCATTCCTCATCCAGTTCCCTAACTGGCAAGGCATGTAACTTTCACCACCTTTGTTTAAGACAAAACTTTTGCTTCAAAGGCATGAATGTTTGACCAAGTGCCCATAAGGCTTCTGCAAATACGGTTTCCTCATTTGCCCTCTCAGCTCACAGTTTCTCAGTGATTCTTCTAATTTGAACATGGCCCTCCACTCCCTACATCTCAAGTCCAAAACCAATTAAAAGTAGAGATCTGAGCAAGCTAACCTCTGCTGACTTAAACAGGACAGAGAGTGTTTTATCAAGACTAAACTTGTAATTACTGTGTTCTACATTCCTTGCCTCTATGGCCCCAGTGTAAAATGTGATCATCCATTTCAAAATTATCTCTCTATCGTGAGCCCAAAGCTGATCGTTTAGATTCTGGTCTCGTGTTGGGCGTCAGTTTGAAGAATATCACAGCACTATCTCCTCTAATAAATGACTTTAACTTTTCACCTAGAAGATATCTGCTTTAACTTATCATAGGGAATCATCTGCTTTCTTTAACGCTTCCACTAAATTAAAATCTGAAGTCACTCGATTTGGGAGCGAGTGTTAGCTGCACATAGACAGCAGGATGAATTACTAGAGAGTCGATGAAAAAATATTATCCAAAACACCAGAAATCTTACTTTATCGCAAATTTTATTTTATTCTGTGGGTCTTATTAATAATGACCTGGATAATGCCCACCTACATATGTACTTCTGCTCATCCTATGAAACAAAGGTGTTTTGCTTTTTGAGACAATCAACCCAGGCAATCCTCCCGCCTCATCCTCTTAAAGTGCTGGGTTTAAATGCATATGCTTCAAAAAGGGCTCAAATTCTGATGAAAATACTAAACCTATCTAGCTTCACCAGGATACTGAAAATTTAGCTTTATATGCCCTGATCATTTATGATTCTTACTTTGATAATAATCATTTGGAACTACAGAATTGATTTTAAAATCAGATTTACTTGTTTCAAAACTCTGGGGAGCTGGCTAGAAGTATAGCTAAATGGTAGATTCTTGTCTGGTATGTACAAGGCCCTGGGTTCAGTCTCCAGTACCACCACAACAAAACTGTCCTGCCTTATATGTTGACCAGAAGAAAGGAACCATTGGCTGTGTTAGCTGGACTTTATGGTTTCATAAGGAAGGGTACTCGAAGGCAGATATAGAACTAGACTGCCACTAAGATGCTTCCCTATGTTTCCCAGGAGAACACTCATTGAGCTTTGTTCTGAATTTAGAGGAGACCCACTTAGTTCCCAGAAAAGTCCTGGATTTTTAAGGCCAATCACTATGTCAGACTTATGGTTCTCGCCATAATCATGCATAAAGAATTTAAGAGGACAGGAAAAGATGGTGATTTTTTCTGCCTATATAAGAAAATAATTCTATTAAGATTAATAAGAAAAGGCATAGAAAAAGAGGTATAATTATAAATTAAAACTAACAGTTTTCTTTTTGATTTTTCTAGAACATCTATAGTTAGATATCAAGATGAAGGCCCAGCATCAAAGTAATAGCTGTGAGACCTTGCAAAATAAGATGTGTATATAGAAATGCATTTACATCAGACTCTGCTTTGAGTGAGTTCTATTAAGTCTTCATTATGAACAAGTATCTTTATTTCAGCAGAATCACAATGACCCTTATATCTAACAAAATAGATTCTGTAATTCATTTTTTATCTTAACATGTATGGTATTTTGCCCACATGTGTCTGTGTGCCAGATGTGTTCCTGGGAAGCCAGGGAAGGCAGAAGAGGATGTTGATTTCCCTGAAACTGGAGTTACAGATGGTTGTGGGCTGCCATGTGGTTTCTGGGACTTGAACTCATGTCCAGAAGAGCAGCTGGTGCTCTTAACCACTGAGCCACCTCTTCAGCCCCTGCAACCCATTCTTTAATATATAGTATTTTAAAAGTGAATAATAACAACAAACATGCATGAAGAACAAAAACTCTCTCACACCCTTCAGAGAAAGCAGGGGTCAGGTGTGGTGGTCAGGTTCACACCTGGAACCTCAGCACTTGGCAGACTGAAGCAAAAGGATGAGAGTTAAGGCCAACTGGGGCTACAAAGTGAAACCTTAGCTCAAAACAAACAAACAAACAAACCACCTGGAGCTTTACAAAAGGAGACTTTCTGCAACTGCCAAGTGGATTGACAAATGTAAATATAGTTTCCATAGTTACTCATTTTCTGCAGTGTGAGTATGAGTGTGTGTATAGTGTATGCAGCATTGAGGAGAGAGAACAACCTTAGGTGTCATCATTCAGGTGCCATCTACTGGCCTGGAACTATAGTACACTAGGCCAGCAAACCCCAGGGATCCATCTGTCTTTGCCTTCCCAGTCCTGAGATTACAAGCACATGCTACTGCATCCAGCTTTTTAAAATGAGTTTCCAGGGACAGAATTCAGGACTTCTTAAAAGTATTTTACTCTCAACACTATTACCAGTATCATAAGAACATATTTAGCAATAGTTTGTTAAGAAGAATATAGTTGAATTCTACATTTAAGGTTTAGAGACATTTTCTCAATGTGATTCCATTAGTCTGTCTTCCCCCACCTTTTGTTTTAGAGACATGGTTTAGCTAGGCATCTCAGGCTGGACTTGAATCAATATGTAGCCCAAGCTGGCCTCATACTGTGGTGAGCCTCATGCCTCAACCTTCCAAGTGCTGAGACTGCATGCTTGTACCCCTATAACTGACTCAACATTCTTGGTTGGTCACTAGTTGGTCAGAGAATCTGATCCTTGGCCAGGGATATAGCTAAGGAGAAAGTGCTTATCTAGCATGCACGGGGCTCTCTCTGGGTTTGATCCCCAAAATCCCTACCCTGACCCCAACAAAACACATTCTAGTCCTATAAGACAATGATTTTATGACTTATACTGAATGGTTTGAAAACTTTCAACCTACTAAGTCCCTTAGGAACAGAAGGACTAAATTAGTGACTACACCCATGACTGAGTGATTGATGCTCACTTTTTCCCTGTTTGTTCATTAAGATTTTGTTTTCTTACCTTTTTCTTTGCAGAATTTTTCTTACATCTTCCTTATTTATAGGTATTTATCTCCAATTTCTTAGTAATATGTTTTTGTATTAGAGTTGGAGAGTGATAAGATAGAGCTTGACAGCCAGGATACCACTAGGTCCTTAACTATATACGTACTTGGGTGAGGACGGCCTGCCAGCATCCATCGAGGATCATATGGGGCCTTTGTGGGAACAAACTCGATGATTCTATCTATAGGATCCTTGGAATTCAGGAGAGGAACTGAACTGTGCACGCTCTAAAGAAAGATTGGGAGAGAGTGAGCACACCAATCATCGAATGTCAGTCTAATACCTCAGCTCAGCAGAATAGCTCAAGACAAAGACAGCAGGGCCCACTTACAGAATTACACCCACTGGTCCCAATCACCAAGCAGAAGCATCCTAGTTATGTGTTAAGCCCCAAGGAACACGCAAAATGCTTAACTCTCACAACGTGGAACGTTTTGACTTGATTCATTGTGCACTTGCTCTTTGAGAAGCAAGTTCATGGAGGACATGTGGCTACTACAAGGGAAGAAACTCATGAAAATGAGAAGTCTTAATATTTTGGGATTTGAACATATATAGTCCATGAAAGTATTTGTGACTGGAAAAATTGGGGCTTAGTGAGATTCAAAGGTATTCTGAAGGTAGAAGGAGAAAGAGAGCTTCAAGAAACGAACTCTATAGAGAAATTCTTCAAACAGGGTTCCTCAAGCAAAACGAGCTATGGCAGAGATGGTGGGTCAGAAGACTCACCTCAGGCATGTATGACAGCCAGTGTAAGACTGTGAAGACCCCCTCAAAGTCATCACAGACAGTGCAATGGGTGACCCCATTGTTGTGCATGATCTGGATGCCCCCAAGCTGATTGTTGGAGGTGTATACTTCCCGGCCAAGGACCTAGACAAGAGAGCAAGTGGAAAGACATTTGTCTCTACAGATAGAACAATGCATATCATTTCCTAATTCTTACTAAAATGGATTTTTTGGTTTGTTTGGTTTTTTTTTCTCTTTTTTCCTCCACCAGACAGAGACAAACCCATTTTCTATGGGTTGTTCAGAGGGAGTACCATAACTTTCTTAAAAGAAAATTTAGGTAGGTTGGGACCCTGGGGCACTGGCTACATCTTCATATACAGGTCTGGCAGAGTTGTTATTCACATACACACACACACACACACACACACATTAGTGATGAGTTCATGTTAAAGACATGCTATGTGGTTGGGAGCCTTATTTTTATAAAAGCTTTTTCCTTACATTTGATTTTTAAAGCCTGCCTATGTATCCCTCCCTCATCCTTAAAGCAGGCAAAATCTTGAAGCAGCTTATGACACACACACAAACTCCCTAGTCTCTAGTCTTCTTTGTGTGCTGGTGTGAGGCTGTGATTTATTTCCCAAGCCTGTTTTCCTCTGAGAACTGGAAAAGATTCAGGCCTCACCCCAGTGTCTCTAGAGGACTTTAACCCTTGTCAGGTTGGAGGTACTTGCAATTGGAAGCCCCAAAGTTTCCTTTAAAAGAGAAAAAAAGAAAAAATATTCTCAGGCTTAGAAATTGTAGGGTTTCATTTCTTCCTGAAAAATGATTAATAATTTCTTCCAGGGAGGGAGATTTTCTGACCCAGCAGATGGAAGTCAGGCGGCCTGATCACTGACTATTGTAAATTGCTGAGTGTGTAGTAATTGGCAGTCATCTAGGGTAGCCTGGAGAGAGCCAAACAGTTGTAGAGTGCTCATTGTATGTTCTCTTTTTTTGTCCCCTCTCCTCTCCTCTAAAAAACATCATAATTCTTTCTTGCTAATTTTTATTTATTTCCAGACTCTTGGAAGAACCTAAACAGACTAAGGGCAAACAAACCATGCCTGTATATTTTCAATTGGCCCATTCTTATTAGAGGCTTGGAGAGATTCCCCTGCATGCTGGACCAGCCCCCTACATCAAGACCTTCCCAAGGCTGAGCAAGTTGGTGACCAAAGTAATAACCTCACTGTGCTCCCGCTGGCCTTGGTACCATTTAACTTCAGCTAGGAAAGGCATAGTGAGTTTTCTGAAAAGAATATGGAGAGCAAAATTGCTCTCCGATTACTGCTTTCCCTGATAAGGAAGCACAGAGAACAAGCCTTTCCAGGCAGCCCTAAGCCAAGAAACATGCTGGCAGCTCCTTTGAAGGAGCTGGTGAACAGGGGAGACCGTATCTGACCAGTGGGCTGCCATCCTCCTCTCAGTCTGTCTTTAATCTCAGCCCAGGCGCTGCGGCTCTTTTCTCATTCTCCTGCTGTCTCTTTCCATTTGCCCTCTCTCTGACTGATACACTGATCTCTCGGTCACTCGGCTTTCTGCTCCACTGAGTCCATATTACTAATAACACCTCCGCCACGGCCAGTTTACCTCATGAAGGCAGGAGCACATCATTACAAAATAAACTCATAACTTTGACATTCTAGCAAATACATGCCGTTTGTTATTTTTATGGCTTTAGTCTTTCTAACAGGCAGAGGGCATTACATACCTGTTTCATTTATATCTTTAAGCGTGCACACGCACACACGCGCGCACACACACACACACACACACACAGACACACACACACTCCTGCACATGCATCAGGAAACAAAACAGAACAAAAAACCAAACCAATACAGATTTCCAAAGCAGCCAGTTGATGGGGGACTCTGGTGGAGGCAGAAGGCCGTCATTCAGGGAGGCCACGCTCTGATCTGACTCTGGTTTTATGGCTGTCATAAACCCGATGGCCCACAACTGGTCCTTCTGGGACAGACTGCTTCTCTGCTAGAAGTCATTCAGTGTGATCAGCAGTATTTTTAATTATTAAAATAAAATTGGAAAGGAGAAATGAAATAAAAAGGAGACACTGTGCTGACCCTGAATATCTGATATTCACAATTTATGTCAGGAGCTAGATACTCCCTGTTGCCTAGGAGAGGGGCATTTTCTATTCAGAAACATTATTTTTGGTCCCACTTTAAATACTTGATGATCTAACCATGAGAACATTGAAAAGTTATAAAACTAGCAATGAATCAGTGAAGGACCAAGCTCAGATAAAGGGACCTAAGACCAAGAACAGTGTCATTATTTAAGTGGACCATCTTAAAATTGTTATTTTGAACCCTAGTACACTTCTTTGAACCCCAAGTCTGCATTTTCACGATAGGGGCGCATTTCAGTAATGTTGCACATCTTCTAACTAAGTTCTGATCCTTTGGGAATGTTTGAGAAAGCAGCAGCATTTCTACATTTCTTTCCCTTTGGGTTCCAAAGAAACCCTAGGGATCACAACTGAGAACATAATTTCTGTGCTAACAAATGCTTACCACCTGAGAAGATTAGTTTAATTTATTAATGAAAGAGAAATCAGGACAGACCAACAAAGCAGCCAAAGAGCCCTTTCTGACTAGTGTTAGCTTGGGAAGTGGGGGTGGGGTAGAGATGAAAACAGAAATGAAGCCCACTTCCTTCATTACAAACAGCAACAATCAGTTACTCAACAATCACGAGAACACAGTATCCTCGGTTATCTTCAGCTGCCTGTGGTTTGGAGTACGCACCAGTGAGACGAGCACTCACACAATAGCTCCTGATTTATAGGGGTCATTGCTGACTCAAGTGGTTTTAATGATTTTAGAATACTTTATAACCAAGGAAGCAGAATCTAGGCTAGGACAGGCTCCATCTTGCCCAACTCTGAAATGACTATGCAGGGACAGCCACACAAGGCGTGGCTGACAACTAGAAAGAATAAAAACACATGCAAGGCATCACTGTTTTTCTCGTATGTTGGCTTACCAACCCTGAGAGAAAGCTCTGAGTCAACAGCCTTCACTGCCATTGTACCTTTATCAAATGGGTCATTTGTCACTCATTTAAGCTTCGTCAGACACATTTCTACATTAGTCACGTTCCCTGGAATGTTTCTGGCTCCTGAATCATTCCCCTCACATTTTCCACTACATGATACAAACTTCTAATTTGTTTGTCTAACAAGCATCTACCATCATTTAAACACAAGAGACATTTAATAAAAATGGCACTCCTGAGGCCACCTTTGCCCCCAGCTCTAAGTGGCTAAAGCAGCACTATGAAACATAAAGAAAAGCACCATCCCAGGGTCCTCTGCTTAGGAGTGCCCAGGCCACAGAACTAAAGAACTAAATCTGAAAGGAAAGAGGATCTTCACCCAGTTTTGCTCTCTACTTAAGCTTCATTGAACGCTCCACTTATTGTAGCTGGCAGACCTAAGAATTAAAGTATCTCCTGAAAGCCAGTGATTAGTAGAGATGCAATTGTTAAAGGTTTCACCAAAGGTTCTTAGAGCCTGCCTGCAGAAATGTGGAGATGCCTAAGAGGTATAAATGAATGCAGTCATACACACTAAGGCCACTGTTGTTGCTGCTGCTGCTTATCCAGAGACACTACAGACAGCTCAGGTTTACCACAGCTGACAGGCAATGAAAACAGTCTAATATACCGCCTGCTCTCACCCTTAAATCCCTTTTTGGAGATCAAGATAAACACATTCTTCCTTTCCCCACTACTCCAGACATTTGACTGAAGTGGCAGAGCACTGTGAGGGCTTGTGCAAATGAAATCACTATGAATGAGTATAGTATTTTCTTGTCAGGATATCTGTCAGTACAGGCATTGAGATTTCTAAGTTTCACAGATGCAACTTGGCTCAATTTTTAAAATATTCCTTTTGTTTTGATATACATATTATGTTTGGGACCTTTGAAGTTATATGTAAATTACTTTTAATAATGTGCTAAGATGGTAAATAATGATGGTCCATATGGATCATGGGATGGAAAAGGCAAGCTGCACCATTCGTTCCCTTTTAACAATCCTTGGAGAGTCAGTGCATCTACTATTTTAGGAAGCAGGAAGCACCAAATTCCCCCAAATCTGAGAATCAGGCTACACAAGTGCGGCCCTCATTGCAATCCTCTCATGGTATTTCCATTCTCCAGAGGGTAAATTTACTGAGCAATCATCATCACTGGATGTCATGCATGATTCTAGGTATTAAAGTCACTCTGGGATGCTACCGATAAAGGATTGGGAAGGGCAGAAAGACATGAGTAAGAGCAGATGGGAGTAGGGAAAAAGTGATAAAATAGGACAAGAGAGAGGGGGGCTGAGAGTGAAGAACAGGGCAGAGGAGAGAAAAAGAGGAAGGGGAAGAGAAATGGTAATAGCACATCTCAGTGCTGCTAACATCCTCCTTGACCTGAGAGAACTACATTTTTAAAAGCTGACAAGTAATTCAATCTCCAATTAACAATTCTAAGTGGTGCTGCACATATTACTGTGTAAATGTTTCTCCAGGAATATATCCAGGGGTGAGTGGAATTAAATTTCTTGGGAGCCAGGGACAATGCCTCTGTGACCAAGAATATTTAGATATTACAAAATGTACAGCCAAAGGGATATACTTTTTATACGTTTGTTGTCACTGCTGGCAGTGGAAAACTGGGCAGCTAGGTGGAAGCTGGTGGATTAGGCTTGGGGCAGAAAGGAAGCTCAGCGACACACTCTGGTGTGTGTGTTGGGCTCATTTGAGCCATAGTTCTGAGGTAAGATAATCCCCTTGTAAGACTCAAAAATCTCTCAAGAAGATTTCTAATGGTGTCATGCTTTGCTCATATATCAGTACCTAGCCCAGAGAGGCCCCCTCCAGCAGCTGAGAGGAGCATATGGAGAGGTCCAGGGCTAAACATCATGCAGAGATTGGGAAACCCTGCATAAGAGAGAGAGGAGGGATGGTAGATACCAGAGGGGTCAAAGACACCAGGAGAACAAGCCCCACAGTGTCAACTGACTAGCACTCTTAGGGACAGACACGGATCCAGCAGGAACCCCTAAATACATCTTAAGGATATCTGGATTGGTGTTCTTAAAAAACACCTACAGGCTGGAGCGGGGGAGTCACTGACCCTTTTACCTGCCCTTGGGACCTTTTTGTTCCTGCTGGGTTGCCTGGCCCACCCTTGATGCAGGGATTGGTGCCTGGCCTTGTTCCATCTTGCTATGCCATGTCCTGTTTGAGCAGTAATCCTGGGGGGTGGAAGGGAATTGTTCTTTTATAGGGAGAGGCGGGGAGGGGTGTTTATGGGTGGTGATAAGGGTCTAGATCTGGGGGAGAGGGGAGATAAAGGAGAGGGAAGATGGGGAGTGGGGGGTTGGGATGTATTGTATAAGTTGTATGAGGGAAGAAAATAATTCTGATGTGATCAAGTTTGCTGAAGAAAAAGCTTTTGTTTTTGTTTTAAATGTATTTTAAAACAAATGTCTTGCTATGTAGCTCAGGTTGGTCTCAAACTGACTATCTTGTCCTGGCTTCCCTAGGGCAGGTTTGTGCCATCATTCTCTGATGGAAAAGTATTTAGCCACAAGGACACTCAGATACAAACCAGAAAAAAAAATACTGCAAGACCTCTTTTTATTGAGAACACAAGCACAAATTCAGCAGCAGAAGGACAAGAAGGATTTAAAGGTGCAGTGGGTAAGAAACAGAGACTTACTTTTAATGTAAAGGGATAGAGAAGACCCATAGTTAGTTTGCCTGTCAAAGGTGAGAAAAAAGGCATAGGCTTCTAAATAGAAAGCTACTGCCAAAAGAAATCACTTAAACCACGGATCCATTAACTGACTACTTATTTAGCTAGAGACAAATATGGAAATATTTAGCGTCTTAAATAAAGTCTGGTTTAGAGCCAGGATCCCAGCATTTGGGAAACAGAAGCAGGAGAATCAAGTTCATGGCTAGCTTCAACTGCAGGAGACTCTGTCTCAAAATAAAACCAAGGGAGTGGGGAACAGACTGGCTTATTGGGGTATAATTCACATGTAATGGAAGTGTCTATTTTATGGTGTAAATTCTATGACACTGACTGACATATATATTCACAAACAGTACCACAATGACGACAAGGGAACAGTATCATCATCATGCTTCCCTGTCCCCTCTGCCTACTCCTAATAACCTCTGATCTCGTTTCTGTAAACAGATTCACAGAGTATGTAGCATTCAAGCCTAGCTTCTTTTGGTTATCATAATGAATGCCTTAGATTCATCCATACAGTTCCATTTCAAGCTGGGTGCCACAACTCATTTATTTGTCAGTTGGTGGACATCCAAGTTGTTGTCAGTTTGGGGAGAGATTATGAAGAACGCTGATACATTTGGATACAGGTAACTTCTAGATTATGATAAGTATATAGCTAACTTACCACAAATTTCAAAGTAGCTATCCCATTTTGCATTTTTTTCAGTAGTGCATGGAATTCTAGCTATCCCAATCCTTATCAGCAGTTAGAATTTGTCAGTTAAACATTAAAATACACACACACACACACACCCTAGGGGTGGGGAGGTAGCTCAGTGGTAGAGTACTGTTCTAGCATGTATCAGGCTCTGGGTTTGATTCTCATCACCATAAACAAATGACAAAAAGCTGCAATCATTTAGCGGAAAAAATGTAATGCTGTGAAATTGTGGTTTTAATTTCCCTAATGAGAGGTGACAAACATAACTGCAAGTCCTTATTTTCCATCCTAAACATCTTTCATGGAGAGTCTACACAGATTTCTTGCCCACATATTTAACTATTGGGATGTTTTCTTCTTGAGTTCTAAGAATCCTTTATATATTCTACATTATGTCTTTTATCAAATATGTGTTTCCCATAGATGGATGTTTAAAAAATATTGTTTTTTAGTCGCCTACTAGCTTTTCTAACTAGAATGATACATGAGGCAAATGGTGGGATGATCGATGCCAGAGCTGGCTTCCTAGACAGTAATATTGATTCTTCCTCTACAGCTTTTTTGCATTTTCTCATTTGTACCTGGTAGCATTTAAATTTTATTGTTATTTTTAAATTATTATTAATTATTATTGTTATTTATCCATTATTAGCAGGCATGTGCAAACATTAGCCCACAGGCTGCAAGTATCCTGAGACAGGCATGAACGAATTCCACATGTTTACTGATGAAGTTATGTTGCAATGTCAAAAGACAGTCCTGCAAATGAAAGTTTATGTTAAATACCATGAAATCAGGAATCATATCGATATCTCCACAACATAAGAGAAACTTTACAGATGATAGAAATGCAACAAACATGTGCCATAGTTCCAAGTGTGCTAAAGAAACTCAATATTGACATATTTAAGCAAGTAGAGCTATTAGGAACAGAAGTCTCATATTAGTGCTATAATGTATAGTGTAAAAGGGAAGTAAGTTCCTTTTAGCTCTCCTTGGTGCAGATGCTAGGTGATGTTTTTGAATTGTTATTGGTTACTCCGCAACCCTTAATGTTTATTTTGCATGTGTGTATCTCTGTGTGTGTGTGAGTGAGTACATGTGTGCTTGTGCACCATGGTGTGTGTAGGTCAGAGGACAATCTAGGGGGGGTGGGTGATGCTTTCTTTTAACCATGTGGGATCTGGGAATGAAAATTAGTTCCTTAGGCTTGGCAGCAGGCACCTTTACCTGATGAGCCATCCCTCTAGCCTCTTTAAAAATTTTCTTCATGGGCTAGTATTAAACCAGTTAACTCTAGTCAGATTATTATCAGGGCTGTTCTACTGACTTGTATAAACCTGCTTTACTGATTGAGAAAGGATATTTTATCAATGCATCAGGTAGAAAATGAAGATATTCAAAAGTTGATTATGTGTTAAAATGGCTTTAACTCAATTTTTCAGATATGTATGCTATTTTAAAAAACTTAAATCCTAGGCACTGAGACACTATTAAAATTAGGAATTGGTCAAGACTTAAGCACAAGAATGTGAAGCCCAGGCACAGTAATCTGAGTTCAATCTAAAAAGCTCTTCAAGCTTCTCTCATGATTCAACACTCCTGTCTGTGTACATTAGCTGATTAGACTGTGTGGTGATGGCTACTCTGAAGGAGGGGGCCATAGCTAGATTTGGATCCATGCACAGGGGACATTTCCTAGAATGATGAACAGCCAGGAGTCAGATTTCTAAACAGTCTCGAGTCCCAAGTCTTTATCATATTCACACAGCAGTCTGTGCACAGTGAGGGCTCAGGTCTATCTTCCTCAGAAAAGACTGGAGTCTTCGCATTTCTAATCTACCAACATGTGCAGTTCTTGCACTTTTAATTTATGGGTGTTGGGGGGGCCCTCTGACTTGGGAACATATTGGTTTGGTCTAATGCTTGGAGATTATTAAACTTGGAGCTGTGCTCCACTATCAGGTGTACAGATCTTTTATTTAGAAGATATGGTGCTCTAAATGCACAAAGAGCTCCCTGTCACCTTCACATTAAAGCCCCTAGTGCCTGGTAAATGGAATTATATAGCTGTCATCTCCTTTCCCCAAAGTTTTAAGAGTACAATGGGCTCATTTTTTCACACTCCATCCCAGCTTCAGAACTAAGAGACCTACTTTGTATTGATTTAAGGTCTCAGAAATAAATAAACCTGCTTCACCGCTGTGATTCACAACAAATTCATGATACACTATTGCATGATATATTTCAAGCTCTGGCTCCAGCTCTCTTTTTCCTCTGGTGAGTGATGGGGGAGGTGGGAGGTAGCAGGGAGCTGCAGAGCTGACAGCCTGATGGTTATTGGAGATGGCTGCGGACTGCAAATCCAAGAGGAGACACTGTTGGAGGAGTACAGGGCTTTTAACTGGGAGGCAAGGGTGAGAAGCTAATTTACTCGATTTCTAGGCTAGGGATAGGGGAGAAGAAAGGTTGGATAGAGAGAGGGGTGTGACAGGGTACTAAGCTTCAAATGAAGAACAATCTGAAAAAGAGCTAGGAACATGTATAGAAAGAGAAAAGTGAAGAAAACACGCCAAACAATGGTGTAATGAATGCATGTAGAAGCTGAGGACACAGCTCTGCTTAAGGGACCGTGTTCACAGACCCAAGCAGGCACTTAGTTCAGGGGAAATACTTTACTAGCAGCAGGAAGTGAAGAGACCCTTGTGAACCACAGAATGCATGAAGTAGAGACATTTCTTCATTTAACACTCAAAAGACACACCAGAACCTTGGGAAGTTGAAATGGCTATCCTGGAGATAGAGTAGAGATATATCAGAGGTCCATGTATAGAAGGTGATCTAGAGACTGCATACTGAAGTAAAGGCAATACATTCTAGCAGGTTGGCTTTTGTTTGCATACCCTCAGGGCTTGGAGTACTTCAATCTGTGACACCTTTACCAATCCTACCAAACCTTGAACTCAGAAAGTTTTAGCTATTACCCCTAAAGGCCTATCCTTTAGCCATGTGCCCAAACTCTGACTTTTGACAAGGTAGGTGAAGGCAAAGCAAAAGATAACTGGGCCCCAAAACTTCTGCATGACACTGCAGGAGATCCCTAAGGCTAAGTATGATTAACCTTTAAATGTTCTCTCCCTGCCCCCCCCCCTTTCTTGAGACAAGTTCTCACCATGTAGCTCTGGCTGTCCTGGAACTCATTATGTAGACCAAATTGGCCTTGAACTCAGAGATTCACCAGCCTCTGTTGAGATAATAGGCACGAACCACTGTGCCCTTCAAGGAAAATTTCAAATCATGGTGCTACTCTCACTATACGTAATGATTTTACATATCATTATATGCAATTTCACTATTAAATACCATAATATGTAGTATCTTTAAAAAATTCCACTGACATAACCTGTCTTCTTTCTGTTCTAGTCTAACACAGCTCCTGGTTTTAGAACCACACATGTCATCACAGCAACAGAATACTAGCAATTAAAAGGAATTTAAGAGCTCTTCTGGTCTTCCATTTTAAGGTAAGCAATATATTATATGCTTCCCACTTTACACAAAGGACTAAAGTCCAAAGTCGCTTGTAAAAGGCGGACTGAGCAAAAAGCTTTTTTTTTTTTTTTTCGTTTGTTTTTTTAATCCAAAGGTTCTCTGTGTTGGTTAGTTTTTGCCAACTTGACACAAACTAGAGTCTCCTGGGAAAAGGTAACTTCAATTGAAGACCTGCTTCCATCAAATTGGCCTGTGGGGATGTCTGTGGGAATTTTCTTGATTAATAATTGATGTGGGAGGGCCCAGCCAACTGTGGGCAGTGCCACCCCTGGACAGGCGGTACTTTGTTGTATAGGAGAGTGGACTGAGCAACCCATGGGCAACAAGCCAGTTAGCAGCTTTCCTTCCATGGCTTTGCCTCTGCTTCTGCTTGAGTTCTTGCCTGACTAACCTCGATGACGGACTGTGATCAGGACGTGTAACTAAAACAGACCCTGTTCTCCCCTAAGTAGTTTTGTTCTTGGTGTTTCCCACAGAAACAGAAAGCAAACTAGAACACTCAAGAGCTCCAAAAATTTTGAGCACGTTTCTACTATGTTGGCTAGTGTGACCATTCCTGTGTCTGTATTTAATGCCCAAAGCAGAGTTTCAGGCTTTTCCTTTATTTAGAAGCTTTGCACTAGAACTTGTCAATTCTTCCAGGTCCTTAGTATTGAGGCTCTCTTAGATAGTCAGAAGCAACTTCTGAAATGACAATCTGAATAGCAATTCCGCTGTGCAGTAGCTCCAATCCAGTACTCAGGACTAGGCTGCTTGTACATCACTAAGGTTGTACAAGGAGCATCAAAGGAAAACCAAACAGGTTTCTAAAATGGGACCAGATTTACCAAAATTTTGTCTATGTATAGAAGATGAACTTGATGGGAGATCTGGCCACCACGATACTCTCCGAGAATTCATTTACAGTGTCAATTCAAAGCTTACTTAGACAAGGTGCTAAAACAGTCTCTTTACAAAGGAGAGAGATCCCATTTAGAACTTTGGGATTATAGGAACTTTCTATTATAAAAGTAGGTAGTGAGAGACTTCTAAAAATGCTAATTGATGGACTGATGCTTAAGAATAATTAGGGCTATTGTATCAACAAATCCTTGGGGACTCTGGGAGACACATGAATGACACATATACTACCCTTTCATAACCAAACATGGTGCCTCTCACATTAATGGTGTTCCAAAGTGTGGTAATGGTCTTTAGTTTAGATAAAATCTACTGAGAATATCAATATTTGAATGCACTACTGTAGAGAGGAAAGCTATCTAACATTTTTTTAAAAGAATATTTACCTTCAGAGAGCCAGAAAGTATAAAGAATATTGTTTATATTCCTTTTCCAGGGTCTGGATGATGAACTGTGATAAATAAGGAACTGAAATGTATTTCAGAGATGACCACAACAGCACCAGTAGTTTCTTATATCAACTCATCTAATCACCACAAAAGCCTTGGTACATGAGTATTATAATGGCCTCCCATTTTACAATTAATAAAACTGAAACACAGGGTGGTGGGAGGGTTAAGAAATTGCTCAAGGTGATAATTTGTATGCGGTAGAGCCAGAAATTAAACCTGAGCTGCCTGGCTCTAGAGCATCAATTCTTAACCCGTGAGTCACAACCCCTTTGTGGGGGTCAAACAACCCTTTCACAGAGGTTGCCTAAGACCATCTGTATATCAGATATTCACGATTCATAACAGTAGCAAAACTACAGTTAAGAAGTAGCAACGAGGGCCGGAGAGATGGCTCGGTGGTGAAGATCACTAGCTGCTCTTCTAGAGGACCTGGGTTCAATTCCCATCACTAACATGGCAGCTTACAGCTGTCTGTAACTCCAGTTCCAGTGAATCTGACTCCCTCGCACAGACATACATGAAGGCCAAATACCAGTGTACATAAAATAAAAAATTGTTAAAAAATAAGAAGTAGCAACAAAAATTATATTATGGTTGAGGGTCACCACAACATGAGAAGCTGTATTAAAGGGTAGCAGCTTTAGGAAGCCTGAGAACCAGTGTGCTAGGTATCTATGTTGTTAACCTCTTTCTGTCAAAGTGACAATACTGCCCATTCCACAGTGATGCTAAGGAGTATTTCTCTCCCTTCTTGAATCTCCCTAACTCTCTCACATTGTGAGAGCACTGAAACTATATAGTGCAGGTCCGTGGTTCCACAAACAAGTCTCTTTCATAGGAACTCTAGTACTGTGTTCAAGAGTCAGATAAGACAACACACACTTCGTGTTGCATAGTTACATGTAACTTTGTGCATGGTAAAGAAGATAAACCAGAAAGGGGTGTCACTTTCTGGAGTAAGTCTCAAAGCAAGATTTGGGCTAAAGAGATGGCTCAGTGGCTAAGAGCGCATACCGCTTGTCCAGAGGACATGAGTTCCTTTCCAGTGTCTACATTGGGCAGCTCATAACTACCTGTAACTCCAGCTAGAGGGGAACCTGATGCCTCTTTCCTATACAAGCACTTATGTGCACACTCCCACCACACACATACACATAATTAAAAATAAAAATGAATCTTAAAGAAATAGCAAGATTAGCAGAATTAGCCCCTAGAGGACTTAGAGCTCTCAGCCAAGTGAACTATACAATTACTTTTTTCTTGGTGGATTCAGTGGAAAAGGGGCCTAACTTTATGAAAGAGGAAGAGATTATGGAATTTCTTTTTTTCCTAAAAGAGAAATAGAAGCTTAAAAGTAAAAAGTTTACCACAAGGAAGTCACATATAACTTTTGGAGTAATCTATCCCCACAAATAACAGCCATAGTAGAGGCCTTACCCCACAGGCAACTGCTGTCCAGAGCACACCCATAAACCACAAATTCCAATTCCTGTCCAACGATCGGGCTTTCATCAAGTCTGGGGCTGAGAGATAGCAGGCTCTGGCCTCTATCAGTGTTCCCTTATAACAGAAGTCCTTCTAGCCTGGCTGCCACAGGACACTATGTTAAACATGTGAAATAGAAACCGAGAAGTGCTGGGGGAGGGGAAATATTTATGCTACTGCAAATGTCCAAAAGGCACCCTAACTTAGGAGTTTATAACCATAAATCATCTTGTCTCTGCCAAGGATCCATCCTGCCAACACTTCAAGTACACAACTGCTGCCTTAGTCACACCAGCACGAATCCCTTCGCCAGATAGTCACCACATCCATCAGGCTAACCCCATCATCCTGAGGACTCAGCCACCTACGGTTATGTCTATTGCAACCTCGACATAAAAAAGCAAATCCTTATGAACTTCTGTTTATGTCATCATCTCGACACTCTCGTGGACACTAAGCAGAGCCCTGCGCCCTTCTGTAATGGAACTTAAGCTCATGTTATAACTGATCTAGTCTGCCAATTGTTTCAGTGTTGTCGGGGTCTTGATATCACTAGTCTAACCCCCAAACAATAAGGAACTGGAAGGAAGCTCTTGATTTTGAGTTTCAAATGTCATTTGAGCTACCTGCAATCAGGGGCTCATTGCCTTTAGTTTAAATGTCAAATCTGTATCACAACAGTCAAATCCAGAAACCACTTCTCTTCTCAACTTGGCAATATTCTGAATACTTTACAATTAACTGCAGTCAACAAAACAGGACAAGTGTGGAAAGGAATATAAATACTCTGATTGTAAGGAAAAGGGATAAAAATACAAATGTGGAAAATATCTTCTGGCTTTTTAAACAAAATACAAAATGGCACAGAATAATATTGAAGAATAAAATGTACAGAAAACATCCCAAAAAATGTTAGAAGAAAAGTAAAGAGGAACTCTCTTAAGACAGAGGCTTTGGAAGTGAAAGGTAGAAAGGTGCACACTAAAAGCCGGTCACCAACACGATGTGTGTGGAGATGGAATGCAGTCACAGAAGCACGATGTACACATGCAGTGTAGTAAGTTGGAAGCTCTGTGTGCTAACGCTTCTCATCTTCTAAAGGATCAAAGTCTGTATGTTTCTGCATTACGGAAGTAGGGTAAGTGTGTAACCCTTCCTCTCCCAGTCTCCCACATTAAGTTAAATCAGTGATGGGGCTGGAGGGGGCGGGAAGGATTGGGGAAAAATCCAGGAGAAAAAAAGTTTTTAAAAAATCTCTGCCTCAGCAAAAGTTTTCATTAAAATTTTAGACAAATGATCCCTGTGTCCTTCTCTCTTGCTGCCTGGGGCTCCATGCTATTTCTATGCAAATAACAACCTCGTGGTTTATATCTTATTATTTCCACTGGAGCTGCAGCGACATGACCTGAGACGTGTAAGAGGTGGGATGGGGGGGGAGGAAAGAGAGAGAGAGAAAGAGAGAGAGATAGAGGTGGGGGAAGGCAGAAAGGGAGAGAGAGATGGAGTGGGTGTTCACTCAAGTGTGAAAAAATATTGTCAGGAGTGAGTGTCAAGAACAAAAAAAAATTGCAGGGATAACGTGTTTATTTCAGTCCCCCCACCCCCCCGCAAACTGGCACCTTTTAAAATTCATTGGGCATCAGGCGATCATGCACAATCCATCTGCTTTCACTTTATCATTTGCATTTCATGCCTCCTGGCTTTTGATGTGCTGATACTTTGATGCAGTCAGGAGACTCACATTATCATTATTTCAATTTTCAAAGGGGTCAACGGGATCACCACTTGCACACACAAAATCTTTTTTCCCTTATAACCTCTGTGCACCCCTTTCTTATTCTTCACCCCAATGTTTAACATAAAGGATAAAGACTCCAAAAGGTGAGTGTCAGATGTTTACAGTCTAAAACTGTATATAAGCCTGTATATACTGCCTACATTTCCACTCTATACACAGGTATGCAAATGCAGTGAGCAAAATGGTCAGGGCTTAAAAAGAAGCCTCCATAGTACTTCAAACACATGGATACTTGGGAGAAGCACATTCAGAGAGGAATTTACAAGCAAGACATAGAAACAAAGAGAGATGAACTCACAGAGAAAGATGTACACTGAGAGACTAGTATAACCCTGGAGTAAGTGAAATAGAAGGAATGTGCAGAGAGAACGGTGAGCAGAGACTAGAAAGAGTAAGATTGCAAGATGACAGCACCCAGGAGTGAGGCAGAGGCAGCAATCTGAGCGTGGGAGCTCTCTGAGCTTCCCTTTTCATTCCTGATAAGGGACTGGACTGAGAAGACATTCTTAATGAATCTGCCTAAAATTGGGTGTCTTCTAGCAACAAGACTTTGTACTTAAGAGGTGCAGACATGAAGATAGTAAAGCAGGTGGAGCAGGATTAGGTAATCCCTACAAAGAACACTCCCTTCAGCTAAAATGGTCATGTCCTTCTGGGAATGAGCATTGTTAAGCTACAACAGAGCATCCCCTTGGTAACCAGGCTTTTCGCTAACAAGCAGCCATGTGGGCTAGGGAAGAGACAAATACTGAATTTGATCAGAACAGATTTTAAGAAAAAACCTCAAGTGTTTATTTGTGGGCATGAATGAAATTCATCTAACAAGATGCAAGCAAGCAACCCCCTCAAAACAGAAAACCTTTGCTGTTCAGCAATCTCTGTATATAACATTCTGGGGGTGGGGGTAGGGATTGGCACAGGATATGCACTTCAGAAATATGCTCTCTGTCCACATATGAAAACATTACAGAAATACAGGGATGTGTAGTGTTTTAAAATTCTATCCTCATAGAAAATGGTGTCTAAAACTCTCTTTAATGTTTGTCAATATCTCATCCTTAGATAATATCCAAAAAAGCAACTTAAAAAATTAAGACTCTCAGCAATTTCTCACTGCAATCATCTTCACTGATGGCAGCTCTTCACTTTCATTTCCAGGTTGGTACCACTCTGCTTTTCCTTAGAGAGAAAAGCAAATCTGAAGGACACAGTTCACAGGAAGGTAGAGAACAAGCTCAAAACACATCAAACAATTCCTGTGATTTCTGATATCCCCTCAAGCTAATTAGACAATGAAATTATCAACTTTTTCTACGTGGGAACGATAGGATTCGTCAGCTAGTTCCTATTCTTTCATTTTAAAACCAAGCCTTAAAAAGAAATTAAAAAAGCACTTCCATTATGCAAGTGTTCGTTTTCAGAGGTATATTTAGAGATTTCTTAAAATGGCATATCCGCAACATCTTGACCAGTATTTTTCATACTGCAAAATGAAGTATCATAAACACAATACCAAATACAACTTGGCATGTGTATAACTCTACAGGTTCAGTCACCAAGTAAGGGAGATTCAGAAATGCCCACACTTTATTCCCAAGTATCTGTGTGTTTAGCTTCTCAAAATTAAGGTACAATTAATTCCCCCTTCAACATACAAGAAAGCTAAAGAGCTAGAGGGTTATATAACTTCTCAAGGGAAGCCAACTAATCTCAAACTATTCTATTACATATAGTTCCTGCTCTAGAGAGAAAATAAAGTTCTGATGCCTAAAGGGTGTGTGTGTGGGGGGGTGTTTCAGAGAGACAGAGGAAGGGATGGTTAACAGAGGGAGGAGGAGAGGCATGAACGATGCATTGTCTTGGTTAGTTTCATTATTGTAAGCAGTAACCTTGCCATCTCTTTTCTTCCTTTTAGAAGAGCCCTGTAAGCTGAGATATATCACCTTTCTCTGAAAGAGAAGGTACATGTCTGTCATCCTTTCCCCAGCAATCCGTCTAACGTACTCCCACTCATTTCACCATTCATTACTTTCTGAGAGCTTCCACTATACTTTTCAGAGGTATATTTAGAAATTTCTCAAAATATTAAGATTACACATCCTAAACACCTTGATTAGTGTTTAATCCATACTACAGAGTAAACAACAACAACATCAAAATATCAGAAGCCAGTACTCTTAGAACCGGAAAGCTTCCTGTACAGGGAACAGATCTTCTCACACGTCAAAGGTTGGGACTAAACAGAAGCACTCAATTCTCAGTCTGTCTAAAAAGAGACTAGAATATGACCTCTTCAGAGCAGTAGCTTAGTTTGTTTACTAACACACACACACGCGCGTGCACACACAATTTGCTGAATGAAATGCAAAAAAAAAAAAAAAAGAACGGGTAAGCAAGTTACTGGGCAAACATTAGAGAAGATACGCTGAGGAAGACATGGGCTGAAGGCTGCCCTCCAGTCAGGACTCTGAATTAAACAGTCACACTTTTTAATCATTTAACAATTTCATATACTTGTCCCAAGCCCTGGCAACTTACTTTGTTGAGGGCACCAGCTCCTGTCAGAATCAAGTGAGAGTTCTCAACCTGGATGGTTCTTTGTCCCAGCCGGACAAGGTAAGCCCCAATACCAATGGCCCGGCATGTCACCTTAAAAAAGAATAAATTCTGCATGTCACATATTAATGTCCTCTCCCAAGCTGTAAAAACGAAGACACAGATGAAATGTATAAAAAAATCTCACGAACAGAAATAAATACAGCTTTTTATGAAATCTAATAACAATACAAAACCCCCAACTCAATTTCCAGGTCAAATAAGGGACAAAATTCATTGAATAATTTGAGTATTAGACACTCCAGGAGTCATGGTCCCTTTATTTGCCCATTTCAGAGATGTCCCCCATCCCCACAACATGCATGACCAAGTAAAGTACTAAGAAGAAATTCAAGCTGTTAAAAATCTGTTAGAGTATTTGGAGAAATAAGAAGTGACAATAAATACTACAACAAGCCTAGGTTTGTTTGGGAAATTCAGTAATTCGTATTATCCTGTCTTGTCATTTATTGTGTATAATTATGATAAATTTGTACCTATACCATTTTCAAGAAACAATGTCATTTGGGACTGAACAGCAGTGAGAAAGGGCAAAAATAAACCCAGCCACACACCCACCTTTTCAATAAATTTCATTCATTTTTGAGAATGGGTGATGTAGCTCAATGGTAGAGAGTACTTGCCTAGTCTATGTGAGGCCCTAGGTTCAATCTCCAACACTGAAAAGAAAAATCATTCTAGGAATATTTACCAGGCTGATGGTGATAATCTCATCATAAGCCAATGAGGATTCTCCAGCAATCATTCCAGAACCCCGAAGGTTCTCTGCTCCAAGTCCTTCTTCTTTCCCAATAATATCTGTTATCTTGTACCTATTGGATACAGACATGCCAAATCACAAAGGTTAAACACAGTAATTCATAAACAGAACAACCACTATTACAAGACTATTTAACACGAGTGCTTTAATTCTATTTATGTTCTGCATTCCTAAGCATCTCCATCTTAGCTTGGACCCTACTTTACTTGGGAGTGATACTCTGTAATAGAAAACAATGAAACCTGGAACTTAGCAGCTAGGTTAAAGCTTTGCTGACACAAACAGTGGATTGGATTTGAGAATAATAACTACTTCTGTAAAGTGGGGATCATAGCATCTACCTCTAAGATATGGAGATATGATGGTTAAAGCACTGAGATGGCATAGCACATCTTAGATTTTAAAAGCCCTTTCTTACATCCTTGGACACATTTTTTTTTTTTTAAATAAAAGCAGGGCCAATATATATCTTTAAAGTGAGCCATAACCACTAAATAATCTTAGACAATTTTATATAGGAATAAAAAAAAGAACAATTAGAGAAAGTGGGAATTCTCACCCCTCTCCTTTTCAAAGATTAGAATAAAGAGGAAGTCAAAACAATATATTCCCACTACAAATAGCAAGTATACTAGAAAGGGTTTCTGGCTACCGTTCTCTGAAGGGGCTGGTGTGATGTATGCAGAAGTGAAATGCTGACCGTGTTGCCCAGAAAGCATCCTGTGGGTCTAGAGGGAGTCACTCATCTGTCTCCCAGCAGGGGATTATAAGGGATAGCTGACAATGGTAAATAGGAGATGGGGAACAGAGCTAATAAAAGGATCCACAACACCATACATACACATGCATGAATATATGTGCACACACATGCTAAGTACAGAGCTGGAAGCAGAGATCGGTATATATTACATATAGTTCCTGGCATAGGGCAGGAATTGTGCTTTAACTTTCATAAGCTGAAATAATAAAATGAGCACTCCATAGTGGCTCTTAAACTACCCCATCCCTACATTTTTCTGCTCCTTTCTGTCCATCCCTCCACGGAATCCATTTCTTTGTCTTAGTTGTGGTCTATGACTGTATCTCTGCTTTTCAGATTGCTCTAGTTTTCTATTTTCAGCCTCTCTCATATCAAGTTATTCTCAATTCTTTTTCTCTATACATCTAGACTTCAGATTCTAGAGTTATGTTACAAATGAAGCTAATCTTCCTTTAGAAAGAGACATGAAGAAGCTGGCAAATCTCCACTATACCCACACCATGTACCAAGGCATCCCAGGGCACCACAGTGAACCCCTAAGGAGACCACAGTATATTTTTAGAAAATCACTATGACATGTGGTATCTGTTGGACCCCGTGTAAATGATTAGCTTTAGGAAGTTCACAGCTTAACATAAGATAGAACACTTGTCAAAAGAAATGCAGCACTATCTTTACAAAGCCAGGTTTTTGCGGTTTCTGAGGAACAAACGAAAGCTTTGCACAAAAACCAAGGTAGAACAAGAAACAAGGGAGGCTATGTGCAAGGTGACTCCAAGGTCTGAATAGTCTGCAAACACAGCTATCACACTATTAGTAAGTTACCCTAATTATTTAAGAATTAACTGGGTACTAGTTTCAAACACTGGAGGTAGAGGTACAAGGACCAAGAAGGAGTTCAAGACCATCCTAAGCTATACAGTGAGTTTAAGGCTAGCCTGTGGGGTACATTAGACCCCGTTTCAATACTCCTCAAGACCTTACCCCCCAAAAGAAGAATAAAATACTCCTTCCAACTCACATGCATTATTTCATTCAAGTGATCATGAACCTCAAAGGAAAGATATATTTAGGATGCTGTTTGGATTCTATATAAAAATACATAGGTCTGTTTTAGTTTAGGAGTGCTGTGAGAAAAATTACTGACATATTAAAGGTGCCACGAACTAGGAAGTCTGAGAACTTATGGCATAATCTGTACGAAGAAAATTATGAAACATCAAAGATGTGCTTCAATAACTAGAAAAAGATGCCATGTTTCTTTTGAGGGAAATTAAACAGAATGATGTCATGTGTTCATAAATTAATACATAAAACAAATATAATCAAAATTAAAGTCATTATGGAAAGCTTTTGGTGATCAAAACATGTGTTAGGCCATGAGTTTTTTTTCCAGCACCACAGAAACAAAAAACTAACAAAAAACACACCAGCTAATTAAAACTTGAAAAAACTTAGTAACATGGGAAATATGTCCTACAGCAATGGTTAAAACAGTGTGGCAATGGCCCAAGAATATAAGAATTAGTCAAAATACTGGCAGAGAGATTATCAAAACATACAACCTCACTGGTAATTAAAAACATTAAGGTAAAGTACCAGTTGCTGCTTTTGAAATAATACTCATTATTATTAATATAGTAGTTATTGTTTTAAACAGTAATCCATGATGATAGAAGTACAGTTAAAACAGAGGAAATAAGTATCATCATATACTTACTAATTGGGAATGCAGATCTTGGGAGGGCAATTTGTAAAAAATATAAAAACCTTTAAATGTGGACTTTTTGACATGTAAATATCTAGAAATCAACCCAAAGGTTTATATGGTACCCTGTGTTTCAACATCTCCTACCCCACAAAAAAGTCTGTTGCATTTAACAACATAAGGAGAAACAGTCTAAGTTTTAGCTTATGAATATAGTGAAAAAAAATACTGGCATGTTAAGGGTGCCATGAGCAAAGAATGCTTGAGAACCTAATTAGGGATAGTTTTAAAAGTGTCTGAGAAGGAATATTCAGCTCAGAGATGTAATAGTGAAAAGCTAGAAATGTCCTGCATGGTCAAAGATAATATATTCATTATGACAAAATATTACACAACTATCAAACTTCATGTTTATTTCTGAAGGAAGATTAGCTTTATTTGTAATGTAACTCTAATCTGAATATAAGAAATTTCCCTAATAAATTTTAGTCCAAAGGAAAAATTTAAAAGAAACTCTTATCTATTATAATGACAATTATATAGGAAAAAGGATCACAAATACAGGAAAGTCAGTAAGAATAACATAAATTCATAATTGTGGCTTCAGGTAGACCTGTGGCTGGTGTTCTACCTTTTCTTTAAAATTATTTACACATCTCAATGTTCTCAAATGAGTAAATAATATAAATATTACCTAAAAGCCTCTATCAGTAGCAGGGCACTTCAGCTAATAAAGAGTAAAGCTAAGGCATAAATCTAAGATGTCCAGGTTATACAACAGAGCTTTTCAAGGTTGCATGAGTACAAAAGTAAGGAAATATTCTCTTTCCTTTGAAAATCATAGCCAAATTCATCTGACATATAAAAACCCACCTGGATTCTCCTTCATCCTCCACATGTTCACAGTGGACAGAATTGAGAGCACTGACTCTTTTATAATCCTGTGGTGTCAGATATAAATACTTGTATCCCTGTGAAGCACAAATAGTTTTTAACACATTATCTGCCATTATCACGTAACCAGGACAGACTCAAACATGTATAATGAACTTTGCTCCAAAGCCACTTTAAACTGACAAATTATTTAAGTTACTGTCTAACAGAATACTAGCATAGTAGTTTGAAAGATGGAAGTTCCTATATTTTAGTCACTGACTGTCCTTAAAACAAGATACCCTATAGTTATAATTCCAGGTACATTCCATTTATTTCACTTTCAATAGGGTTAAAGGGTCATTTTTGTAAAGATATAAAACATGGGATTCAGGAACTGTGTGAATTATTGCTCTTCACTCAAATCCATATCATCATCATCAAAATAGAGACAGGTAAAATAACTAAAAAGGATCACAAATCTGGGAAATTAATCATGAAATCAGATCTAGGCAGTACAGTCTAATAAGCATGGAATTTATACTTTTGCTTTTTTTCAATAAATAAGTCCTATTTAGGGCTGGGCGACGGTGGCACATGCCTGTAATTCTAGCACTCGGGAGACAGAGGCAGGCAGATCTCTGTGAGTTCGAGGCCAGGCTAATCTACGGAGTGAGTTCCAGGACAGCCAGAGTTAAAACAGAGAAACATTTTCTCAGAAAAAAAAAAAAAATTCTATTTATATTCAAAAATCGTATTAATACTTAGTGATTTATTTGTATGCATAACATACAAACTTACAGTTAAGGCAGATTATCATGCTATACATATCTAACACGCTATATATATTTACAAATCAGCAGGTTTTTGAACACTGAGATGTGGCGCAACCATCATGACTAATTTTAAGAACTTCTATTACCCAAAAAAGAAACACAAACTTGTTAGTAGTTATTACTGATTTCCATACACTTTATAGATGAAGTTTAATGATCTATCATTTATAGTTATTAAAATCCTTCAACTTTGTTATAAACTTTCCTTTTTGAGGCACTGTCTGGCTATGCTTCCCAGGCTGGCCTATTGCCCAGAGAAGTTAGGATTACAGGTTTCAGCAACCTTTCCTGGCTTTAATCATTATAATTGATGAGTTCTGATAAATGTATATATTTGTGTAAGCACTACCACAATCAAAATAAGGTACATTTTTATTATACCCTGACACAGTCTTATATATAAGGACATGAAAGGTACAAAAAGAAACTGAGAAAAAGGAGCCGCAAAGCTAGATAGGAAGCCAAGAAAATAAGTATTTAAAAGATAAAGCAGAGACCAACGGTGTCAAATGCTGCGGAATCATCAAATAACTACTAAGATAAGGACTGAGGATTCAGTGTCAAATTTGCAACGCACAATCTCTGGTGACCTTGACAAAAGCAACTCAATTAGAATGATTCAGGTGCACGCTTCACAGAAGGGGGTTCGAGAGAATGAGAAGAGCCTGGAGATAGCAAGAACAGACAACTCTGAAGAAGTTTTGCTCTAAAGGAAAGACGTAGTAGGGGATGGAGTTACTAGAAGGATAAGTGTCTTGGTAGTTCCAGGAGAGAGGAAAAAGGTGATGAGCCAAGCAAAAGAGGAGTGTTAATCTTGATCCTTAAATTGGAGAAGGGAGAAGATCAAAGGTACAGAGGGAGGGACAGTTTAGGAAGGGGCAGGGATTGTGCATTCAAAGCACAGGATTGAGGTGAAGAGGGGCAGAGGCGGATACAGACAGGAAATGCTCATCTACACAAGCTGGAGCTTTCCTGCTTGTTTTTGTTGTCTACTGGGGATGAAGCCAGGGTAGAAGTAAGTCTTCTGTTTCTGTTTTGGAGCACACTGTAAAGCAAGTACTGTTATGGAGTAGGAGTGAAGGGAAGGGGAGGGATGGTAAGGACCTAAGGAGAGAGGAGATGTAAATCCATTATCCAAGAGTTTGGTAAGCTCAGATTTAAAAAGCAGGACCAGTCAGAGAACCACATCTTTCTCCATCCACGTTCAGCTGCACAGGTGCACATGTGGAGAAAGTAGACAGAGTTAGTTTTAAAAAAGATTTTACTTCTAAAGGCGTGAACAGAATAAACAGAAACACAAAAAGATGACAATCATAATGCTGCTATGATGAACCTTGGGATTTAAAACAAGTTGAATGAGGAGGGTGTGGGGCTTTAATCCCGGCACAGCCAGGCAGATCTCTGTAGATTCAAGGACAACTGGGTCTATATAGTTTGTCCCAGGCCAGCTGAAGCTACATAGAGACCTATCTCAAAAAACAAAACAAACCCACCTAACAAGCTGATTGAAATGAAACGAGAGTGGGAAATGGGAAAAAAAAGTGGAAGAATCACAGTATTTGTAGACTTAAAGGATTTCTGGATTTTGAGTACTATAGAGAAACTGAGCACATGCAACACAAATAATGACTTCCTGCCAGCCCAATTCTTTCTCCACTGTTGCTGCTACACAGGTATGTGGGAAACCCTCTGCCCTGGCAAGTTCAGAAGCTCTGAGGAAAATGGCATGGAAGAGTAGCAAAGAGAGGGATGCTTGAAACTGAGCAAGAGTGGGACCATAAGAGAAGATCTAAAAGACCCATTTATGGGAAGGATCATCTACGTGAATACACCAATCCCCAAGAATTATCACATGACTAAGTAACATGGAGAAAGTAATTAAAACATGCAAAATGGGCTGGAGAGATGGCTTGGAGTGTTAAAAGTGCTTATTGTTACTGTTCCTGCAGAGCCTCAATTTCTAGCGCCCACATAGCAGCTCACAAGTGGCTGTGACTCCAGTTCCAGATAATCCAACAACCTCTTTTAGTGTCCACAGCCTCATGCACACACAGGGTATACATACATATACTCAGGTGCACACACATACACATAAGATAAATAAATTGGGGGGCTGGAGAGATGGGTCAGATGATTAAAGTGCTTGCTGCTTTTGCAGAGGACCAGAGTTCAGTTCCCAGCATCTGTGTTGGGTAGCTTGTAACTACCTATAACTCCAGTTCCAACTCCAGGGGATCTGATACCCAATTCTGGACTCCAAAGGTATCTGCACACATACATACACATACACACATAAACACACACACACACACACACACAGAGTAAAAAAATAAAGTAAATCTGCTTTTTTAAAGATGAAAAGGAAAAGAGGCTATGATCAAAGGGTGGGGAATAATAAGAAGAAGCACAGCATGATGGCATGAAACTATAAGATGGGACCCCCATCCCCAAGGTATAAGGTCTGGAAGTGGCAATGAGAACTAAAGAATATAGTGTTCCCCTTCCAGACTCAGTAGCACAAGGGAAAGAGAAATCAGCCACTACTTAGGAAGGAAACAAGGAAGTAGTGTCTCTAGAGACAGTTTCAAGTAGGAAAGCAAGTTTGAGAAGAACTGATGATGTAAGAGATTTTGTTGATGACTAATAACTGCTCCTAAGTCCCAGAAGCCACAGTAGAATATTAAAAAATAGATATTCTGGGTTTGCCATGTGTCATGCTAAATGCATTGTTATTAACAGTTGCCTGTGTAAAAGCTGGAGGAAAAGCCAAATGAACATATGAAAAGTTATTTCTAACACGCTGTTTTTAGTTTTGTTGATGTCTTTTTTCAGTGTGAGGACTGAACTCAAGAGCCTTGAGCATTCTAAGCAAGTGCTCCAGCACTGGGCCACACTCCAGCTCTTAAGGAAGGGAGTTTTCTCATTTTGTTTCGAATTTCATTTTATTTTGTGTATTACGTGTATGGGATTGGTGTGCATGTGGAGGTTGGAGAATTTGTGATAATTGGTTCTTTCCTTTCACCATGTGGACCCTAGGAACTGAATGCAGATCTTCAGGCTTGTCAGCATGCACCTTACCCCCAGCTATCTTATAGGGCCCTAAGTGATTTTGTAATTTTCCTAAGTGATTTTGTAAATGCTGCCTTCTTAAAATTAAACCTCTTCCTTTCTTCCTCTCACACACATGAACACATCCTATGCATAAACATATAGAGTCTTGGAAGTATTGATTTCTTGTGGTCTATACCTTGTAGGGATCCTCAGGATCTACCCAGGCCACGTGGAACATATGACGGATTTCTTCTGCCAGTCCAATTCTGGCTCCGCTGTTGGCTGCCACATAGATGCGTGGGATGCCCTCTGCCCTGGCAAGTTCAGAAGCTCTGAGAAACAGCAAATCCTCCTGAGGCCCAAAGGACCCAATCCGATATGTAATGTCATTGCCAATAACAATGATATCTCGGCCGTCTGGATATTCAGGGCTTTTAAGGCTCATTTTCCAAGCTACCATGCCAATCTACAAAGACAGAAACAAACGAATACAGCTTCTTACATGCAATTACTTTTCAAATTCCTTGAAGGTAAGACATTAGATTCAGAATAATCCTTCAGAAGATATGCATTGTGAAAGAAGCAAGCTCCCTCTTGGAAAACAGAAAAGTAAGACTGCTGCTTCACATTATGCTAAGAGCAGCTGGTTTCCTGTGTATTCCAAAGTTGTCTCAATTCTTTGTTGGATTACTTGAAGAGAATGGAAAAACTCCAAATCTAAATGCACTCAAGATTACATGTTGAAGAATGCCATGGCAGTGGAGTTAAGTCCAGAATGTCTACTCTGCTAAACTGTACACTAAGACACTATTTTCAGATTTACTGAAATTTGTTTCAAGAAACCTTTAGCACACGAGAGTCAAAAAGAGCATTGCCTCTCATAGGCTGTCAAACTTTTGTGATTGGAGGCTCTCTTATTGTCTTCTATGAAAGACAGAAAGATTCTTAGCTGGCTCGGTCTGGATATTTTCCATTTCTGCAAGGATTTACTATTGCTCAGGACTGTCTCCTTGAGAGCAATTCTTGCTGCTTTCTTCCAGCTACAGAAAACCAAAGGATGCACACAGCTAATCTCTTGATACACTATGATGTATGTAAATCTCTGCTCTCAGTTCAGTGGCATCTGACCAGCCACGCAAACAAATGATACAGACTTGAAAGACAGAGGTAACATGTCTCTTCTCAAACTCTCACAGCCCCTTCCTTTTTAATCCCCTTCTATATGAGAGCTACTCAATCCTACTTGTTTATTTCCTAGTCCCATTTCTTTCCTATTCACTTACACCTCAGTTACAGCTGCAGTTTTTCATGTCTGCCTGTCTGTTTCCCATATACCTGGATAAGTAATGCTTCCCATTCTTTCCCCCTCCTTTTTTCTTGTCTCCTGCTTCACTCCCTACCCCCACCTCTCATGTTCAAACACAAAGCCTACCATATGAGCACTTCTGGTCCTGCCTAATGGAGCCCAGCCACATATACAGCCTTAGTCTCTCATCCCCAGGCTGCTGCATATCACCTCATTGGGGAGATGGCCATCAAGAAGGGCCATTAACAGATGTAAATAGCAGCATCCCTGGAAAGCCACATGCATCACCCAGACTCAACCCAGCCAGTGATCATAAGCTCTGAGTACACATTCCTCAATCCAATTGCACACCCACTGTAATCAGGTTGGTTGAAGCTTTCTACATAGCTATTTGTGATTCTCTGCATTAAGAAATATATATATATATATGAAATACCTACTGATGAATATAAGCTATTTAATATATTATACCACTGGCCAAATACAAAATGGATGTAATACAGGAGAAAAATTCCATTACTTTCTGAGATAAGGTATTACTCTATCTGATCATTAAAGACAAATAAAGGAAAAAAAGAGTACCATTCGAATGTAGCAAAGAGAAACCCCAAATATCAGGATAATCTTGTTTTAAGAAAAACAAAACAACAAAAAAACTAGTTAGATTAATACATGTGTATTGAGAAATATCTTTTTCTGCATTCTCAGGTGCTGTTCTAGCTAAACCACTCCTTTGCTTTTCAGGAAAGAAAACCTACTCCCTGTATACTTTCTTGTAAGTGTATTTGTAGTCAGGAAGATTGGGTTTTACACCAAATTTTATGCTATATTAACCTTAGCCACCTAGGCCAGCTTAGATACAAGCTCTGAAGAATCTACTTCAGCATTTGTGTGCTAATGTAAACACTACGACTGTGTGGCACTGGGCAAGTAGATAATACTCCTATCTTTCCTTATTATCTTGGGACTCTTGTGTCACTTGGGCAGTTAGTTCAGCGACTGTCCAGGTCATTATGCTTGCAAAATTGACTTCTAATTAGGTGTCAACACAGTAGTCAAGAACAGTTTTTTCCCTCTTCAGTTTTTTTAAGGCAGGTCATGCCATGTATCTGAGGATGACCTGGAACTTGTAATATATTCCAAGCTAGCCTTGAACTCAAAATCCTCCTGCCTCAGCCTCCTGTGCTTTGGGATTATAGAAACACATCTTACTTTACATGTTACTCATTCTTTTATTAATGTCTTTTGTCAATCAGCTCCTACTCCCTACCTCCTGCATTAAAAGTATCACAACAGAATTGGAGTGTTAGGCCAGTCTCAGTACAGTAGGGATCCTTACTAGAAATATTCAATTCTGAGTTAGCACAATGAACCTATGAGGAAGCATCTGTGGTTCAATTAACAATAAAATTTGGATTTCATTGCTAATTAAACAGTAGGGCATATAAGGGTAAACGTGGGCTTTGGAATCAACCAAACTTAGATACAAATCTAGGATCTTGCATTTATTAGCCTAGTGATCTTGGTATATATTTAACCTTATTGAACTTCAATGTCCCATGAGTTTGATGAACTACTGAAAACAGGACTCTTCTGCTACTTATTGTATATTATAAATCCAATATACAAATTTGCCCTTTCCTTTCCTTTCAACCAATCAGAATTCTATTTCAAAGCTCCATTCAAACTCCATTTTCTCAATAAAACCTCACCCATCCTAAAGTGACTCCTGTATTCCTGAATTCTCCAATCTCTTACTAAGATCTTCGTATAGAGAATCCATACCAGAATACCACCCAGAACAAACTTTCTTCTTTCTCCTTCCCTCCCTCTCTCCCTTCCTTCTCTCGTTCACTTCTTCCCTCCCTCCCTTCCTTTTTGAGCCAGCATTTCATTTTGTAGCTCAGGCTGGCCTAGAACTCACTAGTAGCACCTGGTTGGCGTTAAACATGGTGTAATTCTCCCATCACTCACAGTATAGTCATTTCATTAAAACGAACAAACAAAAACAAAAAATACTACTTGGAAAACAGGTCAACAATGTGGGTTAAAACACTGGTCATGACCAATATCTTAAGATTATAGATTAAGAGTTCTAGGAACTCTTAAGCAAATCTGTAAGGTAAGATAAATAGCTATTATCAAATGAATGCATACCACATGCTGCATGGTAGTATAAGTTGACAAACAATGACAGTGATTAAGAGCTTAAGTGAGTGAAGAAGTCAAGGTGTCTCTGTCCAAATGTCAGCTTCACACTAGCTGTAAAACCTTGTACACAACCTCTGACAGCCTCACTTCCTCCAACTATAAAATAGAACTTTTCTGGAAGGAATATTGTGAAGAGTACATTAAAGTAGTAGAGAGTCCAGTACACAAATGCTCTTAAAGTAGCTGTTACTGCCATAAGGAAACTGGGGTACAAAGTAACTTTTGGGAGGGGGTTTGCTGGGGATAATGGCTCCATGCATACTAGGCACACACTCTACCACTGAGTTATATCCTCAGCCCACTAACTTGTTTTTATCGCTAGAGTGAATTATTTATTTTTTAAGACAAGGCTCACAGAAAAAGAAATGCTGTTTCTTTACTAGAGAAATTATATAAGTATATTTCAGAATATTATTGTCTTTAGCTGAATATAATATGGATGATGAATATCAATTACAGTACAAACATAAGTTTCACTGACCCCTAAATGTAATGTGGCTTTACGAATTGGATCCTGGAATACAAAAAGGATATTATTAGAAAAAAACTAGTGAAATTCACAACAAACTCGTTTATGTTACAGAGCTATAGCAATGATAATTTCTTCATTTTGATAATTCTACTATGATTATATGATGTTAATACAAGGGGACAAAAAGAATATAGTTTAGTGGTAGAGTGCAAGCTACAGCAAGAGTGCGTGTGCACACACACACCTTTTTTGAAGCAAAATAAATCAGACAGTTGGGTCACTGTTAGTATTCTGACTAGCATTACAATCATGAAACTACTAAATGCATGGTCCCAACAGCCAAAACATCTAAGATGTTGACAGATGAAGCAAGAAGGACATGCTACTGTGGGTATAAGAATTATGGGTGAAGATGTGTCAAAGAGAGGATAGAAATGTAAAATTTGGGTCTGTGGCAGGGAAGAGATGTTTAGCCAATTTAGCAGTTCTTGACTTTCTATATTACGTGATGATTCCAAACAAAGTGATGGTTCTGAAGATTATAAATAGCATTTAAAACTATGTATGATGTAGTATACAATTACACATGCATATCATAACTTGTAGCAGGGAAAACAGTATGTGGTTAAGGATATAGACAGAGAATCCAGATTCTTAGAAGCTGAGTATGTTGGTGCACGCCTGCAATCCCAGCACTTGGTAGGCAAGAAAACCGAGTTATACTGCAAGACGCTTGTCTTTAAGAAAAAAAAAAAAGTCAGTCAGATGTAGTGGTGCACATCTATAAGCTCAACCCTTGGGAAGCAGAGACAGGACGGTGGCTTTAAGTTTGAGGCCAGTCAGGGTTATAAAGCAAGAGCCTGCCTCAAAACAAACAGAAGAAATTGAGTCTATCATTATATTTTTAAAAGGGAAGTGCTCTGTGGTGCTGTGGTAGAATGTAAACATATGTATACACAGGTTTATACAATATTAATATCTCTACCTGAGAAGTAACTGCTTCACAGTATTTTTCTGGTCTGATGGTTAAATACATATTTATACTTTTAAAGTCAATATTTGTATAATAGACAAGAACAGTGCCTATCAGCTAAATACATATTTAGGACTGTACCACATGTATTACAAACATGTACTAAAATCGAAAGCTTATATTTATACAGAGCCTTTCATCTTGAAGGGGACTAAAGAGCTTACAAACATATGTACATAAAAGGGCATTAGCATTGATAGGCAGGCAAGGTATCAGTTCACCACTTCCCTATATCTCTTAGTAGTTCTGGGTAGGGACACACACAGGGTGTCAACAGACACAGGCCTGTAACAGCTGCACAGACATTCACACAATAACCCAGGTGTAACACACAGGCTCAGAAAGAACAGCAGCTGGAAAACAGCAACTGCTTTCCTGGTGCAGAAGCACCACGACCATTTCCAGCTTTATGTTTTTAAATCATTCTCTACCAAACTCAACTAATCACTTGACAAAATTGAATTTGATACTGAAAATGGTTTCTGAATGCAAAACACTTCGTCCGATGATTGAACACTAGGTTGAAAAACGCTTCCTCTTGCCCTTGATTTAAAGAGGGGGCGGGGTGGAGAGAGGGTTACAACAGTCAGGAGAAAAGACTCAAAATAGTCTAAGAATAGCTTTGTCTCAGAGGATTCGGCCATTACATCAAAAGACAGTTATATCCTTCCTTCCCCATTTAATTAGGACACCGCAAGTTTTTCAGTTCAGTTACTTTATATATGTGGGTCTATATTATATGCACAATGAAGATTTCACATCAGTAACTCTGCAAACCTGTAAGAATATACACAATGTGACAATGTGATTAGGAATGTAGCACTCAAATTGACTTCACCTAAGCCACCAGCTTTGTATATTTAACAAAATAACCACCAAGGGAAATTTCACCACTGAGTCCTCTTTTTCCCCAATTCTTTTTCTGTCTCATTTTTTATATAGGTGAAATCTGGTAAAAATGAAAGTCCAGGACTGAGGCCTGAGGAGGACTGAAAGGCTGCAGAAGAAACCAAAGGGCAACCTGTAGCCTGCTTGTCTGAGTAGTTTGTGTCTAATGAGTTTGCAAGTGGGCTTCTTGGCCCTGGCAGCATCAAGCAGTCTCCTCCCTGGCCAAAGCCTGTCCATGGCACTGACTAATCAAGTAGGCCTATGTACTAACCACTGGAAAGTATGATTTTTTGATGTAGATAGCCACAAGAAAGTTTTAAAATACTAAATTTCAGATTTTCTTTTTGTAACAGAACTTCCAATGAGCAGGTTTCTTAGGCTTAGGATTATCAATTATGCTGATTAATTATCTTAAAGGGAAAGAGGAGGCAGACCAAAAGAGCTACAGCGAATAAAGCTAAAGAGGAGCAGCAGTAAGTATTTTTCTTATGCAAGTCCTGAGGAAGAAAATAATTCTCTGGCCACATTCTGATTCTGGAATAAACATGCTCAAATGAGGGAGGAGGGAATAGGGAGGGGAAAGCAAGCAGAAAAGAACAGTCTTATTTAACTGTTTTTATGTGGATAAAATGATTTGTGCCATGGTATTTCCATAAGAAGTGGGACCATTATTTTCCTGTAGAAACACATTTGGTTTGAAAAGTATCACCGGACAGGACGTGAAAATCAAACCAAATGAATTATTCACAACCTCCGATCAGAGGTGATCATTATTTCTGATGCTCCAAACAGTGATTAGGATTCTGCCCTGAGATGTCATTTTCTCGCTGAGTAACACCAGCAATAGAGAAAGGCATTATCTATCTATCCATATATGTATTTTTTTTCTCATGGGAGGGCCCCTGGTTTAATGTTACTATAACAGACACTAAAAAACATGATAATATTAACATTTATTCTGGTGGTACCCATAAATGCCATTAGTCTGACATACAGTGTCAACACTAATCATGACCCAAAATTAACACCAAAATTGACATCAACATTAATTGTACTATCAATGTGACTAGAATGTACAAGCGCACGCAGGCACTCCCCAAAGCTGCTGTTGTCACAGAACTGCAACATTATGCTCAACAGAGAACTGTGAAGGGAAAGCTAAGGGGCAAATATAACAGGGTTTTGCTCTTGAGTGTGTGAAGGGGCACACACTCATCAGCTCCTGCCAGGCTGTGGGAGCAGAAAGGAAATTTTTGCCATAAGTTGCCTTTCTTCTCTCCACGCTGTAAGCTTTCCCACGTAGATTTAGGCAAGGCTGGCCAGTGGCTGAGGCAAGTATATTCTGCCATTTTCTATGTTAAAGCCTACAAGAGCTATTGTTGTAATTCTGCTAGTGCCAGGAAGATGACTACCTGGAAGGCTCTACAGTAACACAAAGAATCTTAGACTGTTACAACCGAGATGGGTGGTGGTACTGAATGACAAAAATGAGAAAAGCAAGACCTGGAGAGGATGAACTCGAACCTGAGCTTCTTTGCAGGTACTCATATCAAAATGTTACCTTTTGACCTTTTAAATATAGATATAACAAATTAAAGCTGTGCTTTTAATTGGAAACTATCAAAAAGTGATTGCCATAATAAAAATATAACAAATTACAGGAAATATTAAAGGCTGTTAAAAGGTATGTTTTTAAGCCACAAGGCAATGTAATACTTGACTTAATTTGTTTGTGAAAACTATGCTGGAAATAGTCAGTGTCTTCCATACCATACACTATGCACGACATAGCATGTTCCATTGCCTAATGTCTTACGATCACATGCGCTCAAGACAACTTTCTTGACAGCTGAAAACCTATTTTTTATGCTTAATTTAAAAATACATGAATGAAGCTATCTCAACTCTTCTAATGAGTTGACAATGAGCAAATATCATTTTTATAGGAAAAAAATTCAACTGTATGAAAATATAACCAAAGATTACAATAATATCTTCTTCTAGAGAATAATTTCTCCTTGTGATATTTACATACATGAAACCATAGTGATTTTTATGTATCTATACTCAGTAGTTTATTTTTTTAAACATGCAATGGAATATACACACGTGCCAGTAGTATTTGAGAAATGAGACACAGGACTAAATGATATAGAAGCTAACCAAGTAGGCATACTGTAGTTCTAGAAACATTGCCTGTTAACTGCACAAAGAGATGTTGATCTCTGGTGCATCATGCTTCATTCCTGGGAATCATCTGTTGCCTCTAGTTGGAGCAGTAATTTCTTGACACAGGGTACTACTATGCCACATCTCTTTTTTCAGGAAAATCTTAAAACTGATGATATATAAAAGCTGCTGGCAAGAGCATTTTTCTAAGAATCATCTCTAGGACTGACATCTGGACAGAACGAGGAAAACCTATAACTCCTGCTTCAGTGGACAACAGGAACTTCAGAATTTTCAGTATTAATTAAGCTCACTGAATTTTGGTTTGTTAACAATCAGTCAAAACCAACTAACCAACTTGATGAGAAATCTCCAACACCAAAAAAAGCCATTTGGAAGGAATTCTAACAAAAGCACATGCACCCCAAAAGAACAGTATTAGAAATTCATTAGAAGTGATTTCATTTAGGCAGACTTATTTTTAAAATTAGCCCCAAACATTTCTAATGAGAGTATGGAAGATCATTTTAGACAAAGACATAGAACCAAATACGTCCACTTAGACTAGGGATTTAAAAAAAAAAAAAAAGAAGACTATGCTTTTAAATAAAACTGTCCTACCACACATCTCATAATGTTTCTCTATATTTACATTTTCTATCTTATTAGCCTAGAAATATTTCTCTTCTCTTCTCTGAGGCTGGGGATGGAACCCACAGCTTTCTGCATGTAAGGAAAAAATTATCACTGAGTTTCATCTGCAGTCTTTGGAAGGGACTCAGTGTTTTCTTCTTTTTAAAGCCCTTCATAGAAAATAAGGCTTTGTACTCAAATACAGATTATGAGTATTTGTATATGGCTTCTTTCTGCTGAAGATCTCAAGTTCTTAAAGACATATCTCCTGTCTTCAAGCATGGATTGGTGGCTGTTAGTCCTCAATAAGTTCAGAACTCATGGTCTTCTGCTTCTCTTATATATTTGGTTGTGAGCCTGCCTTTAACAGCTGAGCCATCTCTCCAGCCCTGGTCTTCTACTTCTCTAAGGGCTATTTCAGAGCTCACCTTCAGCTCAGTACAATTCAAATGAGCTGCTTTTCTAACACATATCTAACAAGACAACACTGACTTAATTTTAATATTCAGAATTTTAAAATGCAAACTAATTTAAAAAGAATTAAAGAAAACACAATAAAATTTATCAAGCTTAGTTTCACATTCTTGAAGCTATTTTGAGGAGTTGTTAAAAAAAAAAACCAATATATAAAAAGATTGTCAAACTGGAATAATACTTGGGTCCCGTGTTCACGAGAAACAAGCAATCATTTTTGTACTCAAGACCATAAGCACACAAACACTCTCCAGGAGGTTTTAGATAGTTATGGGTTCATGAGAATTTGAGTTCATGGTAAGCCAAGTTGTATCGGTTATTTTTCTCATTACTGTGACCAAATACCCAGCTAAAGCAAACCTAAGAGAAGTTTATTTTAGCTCAGGGTTTAAGAGGGGCTACACTTCTTCATGGTGGGAGGGCCTGGAGGCAGGAATGTAATGGGTAGCACTATGTCTGCAGTCAGGAAGCAGAGAGCTTCAATGGAAGTCCCTATTCCATGGGAAATGGGCCACAGCATTCAAGGAGAGTCTTCCCTCAAGAGATAACTCTCTGGAAACACCTCAGACATGCCCAGAAGTGCCTCCTGGATGATTCTAGCACCAGTTAGGTTGTCAATGAAGATCAACCATCGAATCAACAAATTCTTTGGTAAGTATGGAAAGTGCCTGGCCTCAGGACAGTTAGAACATACCTACTAATTAATTTCTTCTAATACTTTAGGCTTTTTTTGGCTAACCAACTTCTTTTCCCCATTATCAACATTCCTTTCTTGTCACTCTTCTTTCTTTCTTATTTCCCTTCCCCCCTTCCTTGTTTTTATTTTTGAGACAGTCCCTCCTATAACTTGCTATGTGGGCCAGGTTGGCCATGAGCTCACAAGATCCACTAGCCTCTCAAATGCTGGGAAACATTTATTTCTTTAAAATTTAATGCTCAAATTAAAATTTTCAGAGAAATATAGCCTCAAAGTGAAACAGTAGGATCTTAGTGGTTGGTAGTTGGAGTATTTATCAAATCATCTCTTCATATTTTTTCTATATTTTAAAAAATGTTTTATTTTATTCTATTTTATCTTATTTGAGACAGGGTTTCTCTGTTGTAACTCTGGCTGCCCTGGAAGCCACTAAGACTGCAAACCTGAGTTTGAGACCTGGGACCCACATGGTCGAAAGGAGAAATAATTCCTACAAGTTCTCCTCTGACCTCCACATGTGTGTCATAGTAAACACACATAGACAGAGACATACTACACACACACATATAAACACACACATGCACACACGCACAATGAATATATAAATGTAACAAAGGATGATAGCACCCTGTAAACAGTTAAATGCTAATTACATATGGATGTAGGTAGGCTAAGTAGTTTCAAAGCTGAATTCTTAATATCCACTATCCCCGCCATTTCACTCAGAGAACATAAAGCAGAAATAAAATAAAGGTATCAGCCATGATAGCAGCTAGTCTTTAATTTATATTACTTTATTTCCTATTTGGGCATTATCTTCTTTTAAAAAAATGTGCCAGGTCATGACATTGGTTCAACACATTTCCAACCAGAGTTAAAACATCAACTGAGTATTATAGGAACATTAGGAAAAACCTACCATGCTGACAACAGTACCAACAAAATAAAAAATAAAAAGGAATGAAGGAAACAAGTGGGTTTGCCTCACCAAAGAGGGGAATTAAAAAAGCTTATCTGAACGTTAAAACTGCTGAGAAGGAAAAACCCTGACACCTAGTGCCCATCTGAAAAAATGAAGCCTCAGAGCCGCTATAATTTTTTAGCATGACAGCTTATGTAGAGGTGACTATTAAAATGCATTAAATGTGAAGTATACTTTTCTCCCAGAAAAAAAAAAACTGATTAAAAATAAAAAAATCTATCATTATCACTCCTGTTTTGGGGTGCACACACTATAACCTCATTATTATTAGTACTTCTAAACACAGTGTTTTCTCATTTCCAGTTTTTCATTATGACAAAGGTGATGGGAAGCAATGCTAAAAGTCCATGTTCTAGGGACGTGGTTTCCACCAGCACTAAAATTACTGCAAGAGTTGCCTCTTTGTCACATTTTCATCACTACAGATTCCTGACTGAGTTAAAATAAACTGCAAAAAAGAAATAAAATAAAATGCTAGTGAACTATTTCAGAACAAATAAGAACACAACCCCACAAAAGCCAGGCTTTCCTTTGTCCTTCCAGGCAAAGTTAAGATGTTCTCTGTTAAGTCTGTTATAGCCTTTGGCTTGATCTCAGACTGAGCTTTTTAATAACTGGGTTTTGTGCAAAAAGCAGCTGCACTGGATTGCCAACTGTTACTCAAAATGTTCCCACCTGCAATTACAGCTTCCACCAAATGATCAAAATAGGTTAGCAAACTGGCATAAAAATGAAAACAATTCCTTCAAAACAGAGAAATGCTACAGCAGACTGGATGCACTGCTGTGGTAGAGCAGACTGGATACATTGCTGCGGCCCCTCGGTAGCCCCACAGCACACATTCATCTAACTATGTATTTACATACAGTGCTCATCACTGCAGCATTCGAGCAGCCAGAATGGAAATCAGTTTAGTATCTGTTGCAATCACATTTCCCTCAATTTTCATCTTTACTTGAAACTATTAAGGAAATCCCAGGCAACTCATCTTTAGAGCTATTTGCAAGTAATGTAGTTCACAGATTCAGTCCACATCGTTCTTATTCCCACTCTAAATTCATACTAAACGCAATGCCATTCAAACCTGACAATGAGAAAAGACAGGGTTTCTCTGTGTAGCCCTGGCTATCCCTGAACTCATTCTGTAGATCAGGCTGGCCTTAAACTCACAAAGATCCTCCTGCCTCGTAGGTGGCATTTCTTTGGTTACATCTTTCTTCATGGGGAAGGGACATTAGGAAAATATGAAGAAGAAAGCAAGCTAATGTGGAATCAGAACAGCTCTCTTTCTCATGCTTTTAGCACAGGTACAAATGTTCAGAATTCAGATCACACCTCTGCTGAAATAGCCAATATCTTCCTCAAATGGCAAACAGGTTACCTAAAAGTAAATGGAACTGAATTGGTCCAAGTCCTGGTTCTATCACCATTTCACCTGTTTACTGTCCTAAGAAAAGAGTGGGAAAGAAAGGCTGGTGAACAAGGTAACCAATGGTCTGATAAGCACATGTTTTCTAACTCTGGTTGTAGGGAGATGCATCTCGATTCATGGAAAAACTCAGCAGGAATCTCTTATTTTACCCCCATTCCTTATATCCATGTACTAGCTTTTAAACCCAGAAACTCCAATACTTCAAAGCAATTCAGTATCACCTGCAATGATGACCTGGTAGAGCCATCACTTTGTAGAATACCACATTATGATGATTTAATGTCTATGCAGCATCAATGCATTTACATTGAGCCTTGGCTCTCAGAACATTAACAGGTCAATTTATTATTCCTTTTTAAGTAAAACTATTTCTCAGGCTCTGTTCTGATGCCTACTCTCTTTAGCAAAGGACAGATTTTCTCCAAATCCCACCAGCATGAGCTCTCTTTGTTCTTCTTATATCATTCTTCAGGTAATATGTAGAGTGCTAGGCTTATGACAAACGTGTCTCTTTGGCCAAAGAAAATTAAACTGCAGCAGCAGAACACCAACATGTCCTGATAAAACTGGGCTCAGAATAAGGAAATAGATCCTACTGACACCTCGTCATCTCTTCTGTATAGCTGTCCCTCAGAGTCAAATGCTGAAACTCCATCCTTAGACTGGTGAGTCTCTCAATGGACACACTGCACTGTATGAGTAGCAGAGCTTTATTCTCGTACCGTGACCTCATTCCTATCATGCAGTGTCCTATAATCTAGCTAAGGTCACTGACCTCACCAGCCATCCTGGGCATCAGTTATTGACTGTTCATAAAAGAACATCATCTTCCCTCTTAGGCTCAGAAACACAAGCTAACATGCAGGCTCAATCCTAGCCAATCATTTGAAAAAAAAGGAAAAGAGAACAAAGGAAACGTATAACTAAGAAAGAGAAAGACAGTGATAAAAAGCAATGGCCTTTTTCACAAATGCTGTTAGCTTTCAGGTTTCAAACTATTAGGACATTGGGCAAACGAAAACCCTGTCACTACTATAGACTGCCACTCTCTGCAGTAGATACTGCAGCATCTACTTATACTAAGGTTTGTTAGGTCTTAAAGGGGTTAACAAAAAACCTTTAATTTTTTTTTTTTGTCCGTGTCCGTGTGTGTGTGTGTGTGTGTGTGTGTGTGTGTGTGTGCGCGCGCGCGCGCACATGCTCATGTACGCACACGCATGTGTGTGTGGTCTGTGGGTACAGAGTTCTGTATAATAAGACTATTTGTATTCATACTGGCAGAGTAAACACTACATGTTCATGCCCAGGCAGCTCTGTGCTTGTAATTTCAGCAAGAACAGAGCTTTGTCCCTCTGGGACTTCACTATTCCCCCAGTCTCCATTCGCTCAAGCACAGAATGAGAACAGAGAGGAAGCAGAAGAAAGATCATGGCAAGAGGTTTCACACAGTATTGCAGTAGTTTTCACATGGCCAAAACAAAACAAAAAACCTCATTTTGTGTTTTAATTACATTAGTTAAAACCATTTAACTCTCAGCCTCATGTTCACAAGGGCGCTTTCTATTTCTCAACAGTTATTCGATGAATCAAAATTGCAGACTAGCACAACAAAGCTTTTCTTTCCTGCTGAGGGGCTTGTAAGCAGAAGCCATACAGTAGGTACAGAGCTCTGCTTCAACTTTGTGTGTCCATACATATGCATTTACTCTCGGCAATATCTGCCACCTCTATCCCATCTTCTTGCCATTTGTTGAAGCCCAGATTGAAAGAACTCCTACAACTCTAAGCCTCTCCAGCTGGTCTAGTGCTTGTCTCTGTCCAATACTAAATCGCCTGCTCTTGCAGCCTATTCTATAGTACTGAACAGCCATATAACCTTGTACACAGAACAATATTTTTGAAAAAGATATTGGAGCTGGGCTTGGTGGCACATGCCTTTAACCACAGCAGAGACAGAGTTCAAAGCCAGTGTGTTCTATATAGTGAGTTCCAGGACAGTCAGGGCTACACAGAAAGACCCTATTTCCAAAAAAACAAAAAATGAGATACTGAACATAATGGAAATATTTGCATATTATCTCCAGTGATCAGTCAATTGTTTATGGTAAATACCCAGTTAAAGATTATTTTAAGGAATGAGTTTAACTAGGGGTTATATCTGAATCTGCAATAAAAAAAAAATCTGTATGTTCAGGGGAGTTAATATTTTTGGTTAATGATATAACTGTACCTTAGAAGCACAAAGTCTTAAGAATCTTATTTCATGGAGAAGAATGTGAGGGGACACAGGAGACTATCTCTTTATGTCATTATTAATATCGTTCTATATAAGAAAGGTTATTAAGCAGGGTAATGGTGGCTCATGCCTTTAATCCCAGCATTCTGGAGGCATAGGCAGGTGGATCTCTGTGAGTTTGAAGCCAGCTTGGTCTACAGAGTGAGTTCCAGGACAGCCAGAGTTAAAATAGAGAAACCCAGTTTCAATTCCCTCTCCCCCAAAAAGGTTACTAATCCTAGAAAATGCTTTCTGTTTCTTGTTCAGGTTAACCTTGAATTTCTCTTTTTCTTGCCTCAGCCTCCAAATGCTGGTGTGGGACAACATGTGGCTAAAAAATGGGTTTTTTTTTAATAAATTATTTTTAATGGTGAATAATTTTGTTATATTTTTATTATTTATAACAATTTTAAAATTTAAATATATTTTGATATTCTTCCCCTCCCCCAAGTCTTTCTAGATCCTTTCCCTGTCCCTCTTTACCCAACTTTAAGTTTTCCATAATTATCAAAATCAGGCAGGGGTGGTGGCACACATCCCTAATCCCAGCACTTAAAAAGACAGAGGCAGGAGAGTCTCTGAGAGTTTAAAGCCAGCCTGGTCTATGTAGTGAGTTCTAGGCTACCCAAACTTACATAATGGTTGAGATGACCTTGTCTCAAAAAAGAAATAGAGAGGTCAGGGAGAGAGAAAAATGAGTTCTGTGTTTCTTTATTTAAAAAAAAAAACAAAACTGTTGACTCTGACTGAGCCCTTTTATGAAGAATTTCTTTATCGTGCTCACATTATCACCAAACCCAACAAATCAAGTGTGAAAAAAGATATCAAACAGTCTCAAAATTCTAAACTTTCATAAAAAGAGAAAATATCTATTCTCACGTATCTTCAACTATGAACTTACCAATCTTGTTCCACTTAAACTCCTACCTTTGATCTGTAAAGACATTGCGTTAGTATGTATGCCCACCAGAAAATAATATTCCTTTTCAAAAAGCAAAATTGTAATACTATTCCATACCTAAAAAATTCCTTGATTTGGTCCATTCTCTCACTGAGGAAACCTACCAAGAATGCTGTCCTGACTCTGTCACTTGAGTCTTAGCTTCTTCTGTGTAATGACAGCTCTCGTGGGAGGCTGGCACTAGTGGACACAGAGACAGGAACGGGAGAAGGGCTTATCTACTTGCCTCGTTTCCTCCTGGAAGCCTGTTCATGTGGACCAGCTGGCCTTGATCATCCAACACTAGTTCAGTGTACGTCAATATGTCGGAAGGCAGAGGGGGTGAGGGAAGGAATGCTTGAGTGGACATAGACTCCCAGAGTTTGATGAGTGACTAATGGAAGAAAGAAATTTGAATTATCAGCGACAATTAACATTTCAACATGGATAAAAATCACAGTCAGATTCAGTCACTTGGACTCTGCTTTCTTTTCCAAGAGCTCTAAGGAGAGTATGAGCCTTAGCTAAATGGTCCAAATCTTATTTTTAGCAAACACACACTTGTAACCATTTTTACAGCATATTTGGTATGTCAAAAGTCAGATACTTCCCCAACAAAGTCAATCTACTGAAAAAGTCTGAAATAGCACTGGAACATTAACACATATAAAAGCTCTAACACCATCCTGGGGAGAGTAAAATAAAAATTCAAATAAACAGCATCAGCCGGGAGTGGTGGTTCATGATTTTAATTTTAGCACATGGGAAGTTAAGGCAGGCATATCTATCTGAGTTCTAGGCCAGCCAGGTTTACATAGCAGTTCTAGGCCAGCCAAGGCTACAGTGAGACTCTGTCTCAAAAAAACAAAACAAAACAAATAAAACCAAATAAATAACATTATCTCTTCTTACAAGTGTGTGCATCTGTCCAGGATCTTAGAGAAACCTGGCAATAGAAGATTTTCACAAAAAAGCAGGGAGGACATTCTGCGAGTACAGCCAAATCCAGGAAAGCCAGGATCAGGTTTCTACTCTAGGTTAAGCCTTAACTGTAAAGGGAAGATCCCTTCACTACTTTACACAGCAATAGACCCACACATGGGAACTAGTTACGATGTTATGACCATAAGTATAGATCAATTATTCTCAAATTTGAGAATATAGGTGTTCCTATGCATTTACAAAACATTCATGATTTATTTCCTACTACTTATGTAAATAAAACAACTTGTTTATGAAGAGGGAACCACTTCACCTCTGTTCTGGCTTGTCTTAAACATCTAAAGCCCAAATGACTCATAGATATCTATGTGCCCTAGCTGTGTCTCTTGTCAATTACAGAGGAAGACTTACATAGCACTGACATTGGGAATCAGAACCACACTTAGCTGTCAGGTTGACCATGCCGTAAAGGGGAGGTGCTGAGTGAAGGTGGGTGTGTGTTTTGAGATAGGATGGCATACAGAAATGGTTATATAAAGGTAACTTGCTTTTGTGAATACTGCAGGAATCACAGACTACTAAACAAATCCACAGATAAATATTACATTAATATTCAAATGTGGTTATACTGATAGTATTTACTAAGAGACTTGAAAAATTCTACAAAAATATTTTAGAAAAGAAACCCATTATTCTTTGATGTCTTATTCTTTCTCTGTCGTATTCTCTGCTTGAGATACAGCCTCCACACACACTTTTGATGGGAAAATCTGCAGCATGCAAAGATGAAGGAGTTTATTTTCATATAGGGGAAGAGTTTCATAATATCATACTTTTCTTATGCTAGTTTTTATTCAACTATAGTAAATCTTGTACAGTTTATACCTTAAACTGTAAATTGTGACATATCCATTTGTCTATGCTATCTATATTGATTTTCATATTAGCTTAGGCTGAGGGACCATCCTGAAAATAGAAAAATGAAAACTTGAGTTCCATTCCTTTTTTAATATCTCTAATTTAAACACAGACGTAATACATGTATAACTCCTCACATGGGCCCTTGTAAACCATAACATGTGGTATGCATTTACTCTTCTACTTGAAATTTGACTTCTCACCATTCCTCCTGTTAATTTATAAAAAAAAAAAAAAAACCCACCCAGAAACTGACTTAGAAGTCACTAAAACCATCAATGAAACAGAAATTTGAATAGTGTCAAGATACTTCAATACTTCCTGCATCTTGTGAGTGCCCTTCTCTAGGCAAAGTTGCACCTGATGGAAATTCAGGACCTTTTTTCCTCAGAACTCCCATCCATTAGCCACCTTTACCTGCCGAAACATCTCTGGAATATCATAGATATATGTTGTTCCTAAGGACTGTGCCTGAAACCTCTTTGATTGAAGAAGGTCTTTAGTCACATATGGAGTATTGATTAACATTCCGTGCAGTGGTCCCTGCTTATCTCCATATGCTTGAAACATGATCTGTGGGGAAAAAAACAGAAGGCACAGACAGTTAAGAGACAGTCAGAAAAGAAAATAGCTGCCTATAGCATTGTTTTCCATAAATGTTATTTCTTGAAAAACATTTGGGGGTGGGGGAAGCACTTAATAGCAGAGACTTGCCTCATGACACTGGGTACTTGATGTTGTCCCTTCTCTAGTTAACGGACTGTAAAATAGTGACGTGTAACCAGCTGTATATACCAGGCAGTGCTTAGTTTGAGATTAGTTGAAATCAACAAGGAAGTCCAGTGTAAATTTCACATCTCAGAAATAGAATGGTGGCACCTGCCCTCTAAAGTGACTTGAATCTCATATACTAAAAAAATGAAGCATATTAGCTTACTAGATAGAACAGTTCTAGTATTAAAGTTAAGGGACAGCTATGCAGTAGAGATAATTCTTGTTCTTGGGCTAGATAAAGGTTCTACCACTTGATCATAGTCCCCCAATTAGATTTTTAAGTATTATTAGCCACACAAAAGCTTCAAAGATTTCTACCAGAGGTAAATTTCATCCATTCACCTAGTTAATGCTTGTTAGCATATAAGACAAAGCCTTTGGTGAAATTACTGTATTTTATTAAATTATATATTAAACTATATATATATTTCTCTATAGTATACAGTCTATAACTAGTGAATTTTTGGAATTGCGAGACTGTCACATAATGAAATCACTATACCAGTTTTTGATCATTTTTAACTCAAATATTTCTAGAAGAGTACATCATACTCCATATATTTAGCTAGTTTTATTTGCTCATGAATATTTATAAGGGATGCCATTATTTCAATTCAATTAATATTTATTGAGTGCTCAGAGGTTGTATAACACTAAACTAGGCACTTTATGTATGAACACATAAAATATAGATTCCCAACACACTGAATACAAATGGAGATTGGAATGAAAAGGAATACACACACACACACAGACACATTCACATATCTGGACCTAAAATATAAGCACATGTGTACTGTTAATGAAAAGACCCATGGATTTGATATATGCATTGACTGAAATTAAATACTGTACAAAACTGAAAGTCATCCAGCTACGTGAATCCTTAGCATCTTAGCTCAGAGGAATAAAAATGCTCTGATGACTTGTCAATCAGATTTTATTATGGGCAAAACATATCACAAGCTGTTTAAAGGTCCCAGAGTGGAATCCCCAGCCCTCTTCTATAAGACCAAGGGGGAAAGTTACTATGTAGGAAACAGCAGCGGCAATACCTTGGGAATAAAAGAATTAGTCATACTTTTAACAAATTCTAAGTGCTTTGGCAAGGGTACAATATGAGAAAACTGGATTTGGGACAAAGACTGAATCAGAGTAAGAAAAAAGAATAAAAGCAGCAGGTTCAAGCCTGTGAGACAGCTCAGTCAGTAAAGATACATGCCAACAGGCCTGAGTTCAATGACTGGGACTGAAAGACTTGCAAGCTGTCCTCATCTGATCTACACACAGAAAGAGAGAGGGGGTGGGGGGAGGCGGGAGAGGGAGGGAGAGAGAGAGAGAGAGAGAGAGAGAGAGAGAGAGAGAGAGAGAGAGAGAATAATTAAAATTAAAAATGTCTTTGGAACTGTATTTCCTGCTAAGAGGGGCAAAAACTGTGGGTACAGGGTTTGGAACTCAATTTTGCCAAGCTCTGAGATGAAGTTAGGCTAGACATAGTAAAGCAACATAATTGCAGTAAGGAAAGGGATTAAAGAAAGCAGTCTGGGTACATTGCTGCTAGAATTTAAAATGGTAACCACTTAATGGCTTGTCAGTTTCTTATGACATTAAAAATAGTTACAGCTGGGCATTGATGGTACATGCCTTTAATCCCAAAAGCAGATGGATCTCTGAGTTCCAGGACAGCCAAGGCTATACAGAGAAATCTTGTCTCAAAAAACATACTCCCATGTATTACTCAGGAGAAAACACACAAAGATTCTCAATAATAGCTGGGCAAGGTAGCACACAACTTTAATCCCAACACTTGGGAGATCAAAGGCAGGAGGATCTCTATGAGTTAAAAACCAGCCTGGTCTACACAGCTCCAGGACAGCCAGAGCTACAGTGTGAGACTGTCTAAAAGAAAACATAAAGACAAAGATTTGCAAAAGAATACACAATTCTATAGACTTATTCCCAACAACTTAAATTTGGAAATAAAACTCTAGCAGCTGAATGGATATAAACACTTTGGTAAATCTATAAAATGGAATACTACTCAACAATGAAAAGAAGCATACTCATAGACCATGCAACATAGAGGTAGAATACAAAGAAGCACAAATTGTCTGATTCCATTTACATGTAACTATAGGACAGGAAAAACTAAATTACAGTGACAGAAAACAGATTAGTGATTGCCTGAGTCTGCAACTGGTGCTCTGCCTGCCTTTCACTGAAAGGAATTAGAAACTGTGGGTGACAAGAAATTCTCTATCATGACAGCAATGACAGTTTCACCAGCATATATAATCATCAGACTGAATCAAATAGAACAAATGAGTCCATTTTGGTACATGTAAACTATATAAACTATATAAAAATGTAAACTCAATAAAGGTGACTTTAAACTGTTTGCTTTCCTTTACTTTCCTTACTGGATATCAATTCATTTAAGTAATTGATTACCACCCAAACATCTCCTCCCTACTTAGGGATGCCTGACATTGTTCATTACAGCCTATAGGATAAAGACTATGTAAGAAACATGAAACTCAGGCCAGTTAACTTTTCTCCTTATTGGAAGAACAAATAAACAATGAATAAGGGCAAAAGGTTGGTAGTAATGATCCTAACTGAAGCCCCAAATGACCAGCTATCCATGTTAGCTCCATTTCTCCTATGATGGACATGGTAATTACAAGTTGGTAGAGGGCATGTTTTACAAGTTCATGAACACATGCACAGGTTTTATTTATACCTCTCACTGAAGGCTGTAACAAGGCTTCTCTTAGAGAACCATCTCTGACCTGCACCTTTAAGGGCACCCTTAAAGCCCTGAACACATTTTACTTTATGATGGCTCTTATAACATCATGGAGACATCAATTACTCATCTGTCTTTTCCCACTGTCATATATATGAAAGGAGGAATTGCTTTGTATCCACAGTTCCTGACACAATATAAGTAGCCAGTAAATATGAAATAAGCAAAGGAACAGATGATAAAAATGGTTCTGTACTATCTCAATTCCTTATGATTCACTAAGGAAGGAGGAAATGCAGTTCAGTGATAAGGATCAAGTAGGCACTGGCACAAGGGAACTGGCTGGAGGCTGCTCTGTGGTCAGTGCCCACCTCACCACTGCTTACAACCAAGCTTCCATGCCACAGCAAAGCTCGGCTTCCTCCAGGACTTCTTAAGTATGCTGGTCCCCTTCGTGTTGAGGGCAGATTAGTCATTCTTATAGACACCTATTAAGTGTTTATTTTGTGCTAAACACAATACTAAATCTCTGCTGAAGGCACCTGTACCCTTCATGCACCTGTGTCACCACCAACCAGCATCAGGGAAATCTAAGAGCTTTCTAATAAAAGAAATGGAAAAAAATAAGAACGTTATGAAGAAAAAAAAAAATCAGAAACATTAAAATCTCAAGTGGCCCTCTTATTTTACAGAAGAATAGGCCTGCCTTGAAGCTATTGTAGAAGTTAATTAAAAGCATCCCTACCCATGGAAAGCCCTGACAGAAAATGTCCTTAAGGTTGTCCCAGAAAACATCAAATGCAGCAAAAATTATTGAGCACTCTTTCTTGCTCTCCCTTGTGCTCTGTACACGCTGCTCTAACTGTTTGCTTCTTAAAGGATAGATTTCTTTGGTTATCTAACTGAGAATCAAAGAACAAAATGAAAGGTCACTAAGAACACTGCCCAAACTAGGATTTTCAAAAAATCATCTCCAAAACACAGACTAAAATGTCTTTTCCTACCTCCATTCCTGGATTTAAACGAACACAGATAAAAGCAAGAGCCACATAATCTCTTCCCAGAACCAAATGCATAAAATAGTCTAAAGCACTTGTTTGTGTATTCCTGTGCAAGTTCACCTTTATTAGGAGGCCACTTTCCACGTACACACCACTTCTGAAGATGTGCCAGTATCATGGAAAATGGTCTAGATATTTAGGAACTAAGGTGATCAGCAAATTAAAATAGAATGCTCTGTTACCATAGAATCACCATGCTGATTCATTTCGCATTTCTGCATTGTCCAATATCCCCCCCCTGGAAAATGGGTTACAGTTTGCCACCCTGCTCGTGCTTAGACAGTGCTCTGAACTCAAGAAGGGAAAGTGAGTATGAGGGAACGGAATAAGCAGTGTACAAGTATGAAGAAGCCACTGCTTGGTCCTGTTCCTGATGTGATACTATGTTGAAATTTTCCCTTTTTAAAGACAGAAGTTGGAGATAAATTCCAGCAAGTCTCCTTTCCTCATCTGTCAGTAAAAGGTGAACTGTAAACAGGAAGAACAAATTAGACCAGGAAGTCTAGATTACTAAAGATGTACAAGAACCCCTGGAAACAATAAAACACCTGGACTGCACAATTACTTACGGAGTTGGTTCACCTGGCCTGTTAGTGCTCATCAATACTTAACAAAAGGTTAAGACTTCACGACATGCGTGATCAAGAGGCACAAAGATTTTCGAATGCAAAGGGTAAACCAATGGGGTTTATGAGTCGTTTGATGTGTTGGACCAAATCAAACCTTGGAGGAGTCTGCTTGACTACTGTACCTGTGCTGTCCTGGAGTCAGTCACTTCCTTATACAGGCTGATGTCCAAGTAATAGCCAGACTCGTTTGTCAGGAAGAGGCGGATGGGAATTGCTTTTCCAGTTGTTGTCAGGCGGATGTTGATTTTCAGTTCTGCTTGGAGGACGCGTAATTTCCACAGCCGACTTCCATAGCGCATTACCATGCTCCGCACAGATTCTTCAATCTGACACAGATACAATACCAAGTGTAAAACCTAAATACTTTGTAACAAAAACTTGTTTTAAGTTTGCACATCTTTGTAAAAGAGTATTGGACAAAGCATATGTATCACGTTTATACAAAGAGAACTCATAAGGTTTTCTCCCTGTCCTGATTAGGTTTTATAGTCAACATGACTCAACCCAGAGTCACCTGGGAAGAAGGAAGCCTCAACTGAAGAACTGCCTTGGTTAGACTGTCTTGATAGATGTAAGAGGGAGTAGGCCACTGCAGGCAGCCCTAACACTAGGTGAGTGAGACTAGGTTGTTGTACAATAAGAAACCTGAGGATGAGCTAGTGGGCAAACCAGTAGCAGCCTCGTCCATGGTGTCTGCTCTAGGTTCCTACCTGAGGTCCTGCCCTGACCCTTTCCTCTCCTAGGTTGTTTCTGGTTGAAGTACTTTATCACAGCAGCAGAAAGAAATCAAGACACTTCCTAGCCTACTCTTACTTGGAACAAGTCAGAAGCAATTTCATCCTGGTTTGGTATTTGAGTAGTTTTCTTTGACTCACAACCTGCAAATCTGTACCACACCTTCCCCTTTCCCAATTATATTCATACTCTATATCAAAGATCTGCAATATCTAAAATTAAAAGCCAGGGGATTTAAGAGAAAGCTCCAAATAAGAATAAAATTCCTGGTTAAATAGCTATTAAGTAGCATTTCTATGCATGGTAACTATGTTTCATTGCACTTACAGGATCTTAAATCAACACAGCAATTACCACCATGAGCTTTTTTCCACAAAATTTTATTAAACTTGATAATGTATGTCTCTTAGTAAATTGCACAAATTAAAGAAAGGCAATTTGTAGGTTGTACCAGACCATTCCCTCTAAACATTAGAGCTCTAAAGTTTGGTCACTGCCAAGTCCAACTGGGATTTACGGAGATGAGATGTTCCCTCGTGTCCCTGAAGCTCTGTACGAGACAGCTTGGTACTCTACTCCAAGTTTTCAGAGTTAGAAGACTTACTTTAACTGGATATCCCAGAAGTGACTTTGTAGGTTGGCAAGATGGCTTAGCAGGTACTAAGAGGCACTTGCCATTTAGCCTGAGAACTTAAGTTTGACCCTTAGAACCAACATAGTATAAGGAGAGAACCAAGTCTCACAAAGTAAATAAATGCATAAATAGTTGTGTTATTAACATGTTAAAGAATTAATTGTTCCCCATAGAGCTGTAAGTACTCAGGCATTCTGAAGTGTCTTTCTAAAGTGCTGTCTCAGCTTCTTACAAAGCCTTAAAATTACCTTATATGACCTTCTTATAGTTTTCCAGTAGTAGGTATCACCCTGCATTTTATTTCTGTACCTTAGAATTTTAACTTAGGATAGATTTCAAGTAGATAGCTTCCATACACAGTGTCCTAGTCATGCTGTAAGACTTCTAGCTTCGCTGTGTCAGATGATGAGGACTGAGACACAATGAACAGCTTTCCAAACAAACACAGCTTTCCTATCATTACCTTGAAGTTTTGAAGAAAAAAAAGTGGAAAACTTTCTCAGGTCTTAGGCACTAAGTTCAATAGGCAAAATCACAACTGGGGATATAGTTCAGCTGGTAGAGTGCTTGGGTAGCATGCATAAGATCCTGGCTTTGATCCCCAGCCCTGTAAAACCCAGCACCTGGGAGGTGGGGGGAGGAGGATTAGAAGCTCAAGATCATACTCAACTACACAGAGAGTTCGAGGCTAGCTTCAGGTACATGTGACAATGTCTTACAAAAGAAGCAAAAGCTCGTGTCTACAATTGACATGGAGAAAGGTGGATACTGACAGTCCTATTCAAATGTACTGTAGCATAGGAGAAAGGCAGAAAGATCAGGAACATAGCCACTTGCCCTCATTCCACCTAGGATAAAAGCTATGTACAGAATCATCTTCTTTTCTTTACTTAAACTACACATTCCAGGGGTGCTGGAGAGACAGAGCAGCAGTTAAAAGCACCAGCTGCTCTTCTAGAGACCGGGGTTCAATTCTCAGCACCCACATGGCAGCTCACAACTGTAACACCAGTTCCAGGGAACCCAATACTCTTATACAGACATACTTGTTGGCAAAATACCAATGCACATGAAATAAAAATAAACAAATCATTAAAAAAATTACACAGAACACAGTTTAGGATAGAGCCTCAGGGACAAAAACAAATACATCATGTGAAATTCCTTACAGCCCAATTCTCTCACTGTGGTGAAATAGGTTAGACATTTTGGGACAGTGTTGCATCTACACAAGGGCAGACATAAGTAACATTTAGCCCATAAAGGCAATAATTTAGCCAAAATGTCTAATAATAGCAAAATTAATTACTTTGGATGAGGAATCCTAGGGGGTCATACAAAACAGGAACACTACCATGGCAAATATTATAAAAACTAGTACCAGTGGAGTTCTTATTACAGCAAATTAAGAACCAGCATAGATGAAGCACACCACCTTCAATTTTGAGGACTATTCTCAATAGCTAAATAAAAATAAATAAATGAAACTGCCCCATAAAACTCAGTCTTACAAACAGCCTGTGACTTTAAAAAATTAAGTGATCAACCTGCTGACACAAACACCTGTTACCAATTCCAAGTGAGTCACATACAAATGAGTCTCTCTGTGGGACTGACAGAGAAGCAGTGAGAAATGTACCTTCGATGGGTCCATGATGACCGTGGGCACAAAGTTGAGGAAGATGTGGTTACAGTCAGTACGGACATTTGTATTATTAAAAGCGACTTCCAGTTCATCCATGGCTTCCAGGAGCAGCCGCTCCCCTTCATTTTGTAGATATTCAAAAGAAGCTTCCTACATAGGAAGAAAACCACCACCATTAATATGCTTTAAAACAACGAAGAGGGGCTGGGGGGGGATGGTTCAGTGGATAACGCACTTGCTGGGACAGCAGAAAGACTCGAGTTTGGATCTCCAGTCTCATGAAAGAGCTGGAGTGGTGCCTTGCATCCGCAACCCCAGCATCACGGGGAGGTGGGGAACAGAGACAGGCGACTCAAAGGGTTCACAGACCAGCCAGACCAGCTGAAACTGTAAGTTCCGGGTTCAGTGAGAGATATTGTCTCAAAATAACAACAACAATAAACAAAAAAAAAACAAGGCAGAGAGAGATAGAGGCACACGAGCTAACACACACAAATAGTAATAAAAACAAAACGGACAGTAACAGAGGACGATACATATCCTCATGTCAACTTTCTGGCCTCCAAGGGTGCTTGGGTAAGTGTGCATGCATCCAACCCCATCTCCACAGCAATAAACTTAAGGAACAATACATCAAAATAAGGTATCTGCTTATACATTGTTTTCCTTTATCTTGGCTGTCAACAATCTATTCACCATAGGAGGCAAGGACAGGCAAGGCCTGTCTCTGCCAGCCCTTTCTCCAGCCTCTTAGGATATAATTTCCTCTAAGAGATAGAGATGCCAGGTATCCTCAGAACTGAAACCTCAGTATGATTATGTTTCACATATGCCAAACAGCTCTTTAGAAAGAAAACCTGTTTAAAATAAGAGCTAAAGAAAGCTTATGGCACTGGGATGCAATAGTTAGCATTTGAGGGAGTCCACACATTTAGACAGGTTTACAATAGGGTTACAATAACTTTCTTCTTATGTGTTACCATTACTCAAGTCTTTGTGGGTTTTTCATGCTTTTCTTTCTTCAAGTGATTACTCTCATGCTTCTATTATCAAGAAAAATCAAATTAAAGAAAAATGGGCTTTAATTATTTCGAATATTGGAGAGTGACAAAGACAAAAGTTTTGATTCAAATAGTAACATCCTAATTGTGGATAGCTTCCCATTAAATTACCCACCTTCGTGACCAGATCGGAATGCCTGATGATTGCACGGACAAAGAACCTGTAGTCGGTCACTTCTGTGCCCACTTCCACCTTAGCTGCCCCAAGATACAGGTGCATCTTGTGATTAGCACATGGAATGGCAGTAAGGTCAAAATTTCTCATCCGGTTCAGCTCTAACTGGAAAGCCAGAGCAGGTTCCAGGTGACGATAAATGCGGTCTTCCTCAAACTGAGCACAAGAATCAGAAGGGAAAACAGCTTACATGAGGCAGCTGCAAAATTACTTTGTGATTGTGTTGGTAAAACAGACTCTTAAGCGCTGGACATGGTGACTCACATCCGTAATCCTAGCACCTAAGAAGCTGAGGCAGGAGGATTATCTAAAATTTGAGACTTTCATGGGGATTGGGAAGGTGGTTCAGAGAAAGAATACTTGCCCAACATGTGTGAACATGTAGGTTCAATTCCCAGCATCACAATCATTAAGTAAAATAAAATAAAAAAATAGAGACTATGAGTTACATAGCAATTCAAGGATAGTTTAGACTACAGTGTGAAACTCCATCTCAAAGGGGGGGGGTGTTGTCTCAAAAATAGAAATATAAGCTATAATATGCAAATGAGCTACATATAGAACTATTACAATAGCTTACATTAAGAGTGGGTGCTCAAACACCTTTGGTTTTCAAGTTTTCCACATTTATTCTTCTAGAAGTGACACTATTCTTTAAAAACCAAAGACATAGGCAGGTGGATCTCTTTGAGTTTTAGGTTAGCATGGTCTACACAGAATTCCAGGCTAGCCAAGGCTACATAGTAAGATCTTGTCTCAAAACAAAAGAAAACAAACAAACTCTAAATGAAAATAACACAAATAAAAATCTTCAATTCTAAAGCATTAATGGTTATAATTTTTAAAAACAACCAACTATGTAGATTGATTCACACAATAGTGTTATGGGTTCACCCAAGTAGTATGAAATACTTAAGGGTAGGACTCATGTCTTATTACTTATGACAAAGTATGAAAAACATAATAATAAATAAACATCATATAATTTTTTTAGAAGGTAGTTGACTTTGGGGCAGGCTATCCCAATATACATCACTGTTTATATATAGAAAGTTGTATTAGTCCATTTTTTTCATGTTTGCTGAATCTAAACTGTTTTGCTAAAAAGCCTATCAATTAAATCAATGGAAGAGACACCTAAAATATAAGCTGATAAGAGGGAGAGAACAACACGGTATAAAATTTTATACTTTAAAACTAAAAAACAAATGGATGAAAAGAAGAGCTTAATCTGAATCAACTGTCATTAGGGGACAAGAATAAATAAATAAAGCAGTTTTTAATAACACATCAAAACTGTTCTGAAAGCAAACAATGTTTTAGAAGTTATCACCTTCTTCGGGTCAACACATTTGATCATTTCCTAAAGCAAACTTTTTCTGAAGGAAGTGTGCTTTAGAGAAAACAGAATGGCAAAAATGAGCTACTCACAGCACAAAAAGGGGAGGGAAAGAGGGAAGGATGGACAGAAAGGAGGGGGGGAAGAGAAGAAGGGGAAGAGGGAGGAGGCAGCAAGGAGAACAGGCAATAGAGTGAATCAGCCTTACCTTATCTCTTGCTCGGAATGTGAAAAATTTAGGGAATTCCCTCTGTGTTAAAGAAGAAGGCAAAGTGTGTTAGTCCTTCATGGAATGGCTCTTTGGGGACACAACATGCAGTACAGCCTCAATCAAGTATCTAGAAGGCAGTTTCCTAGAAAACATGCTCCTTATCTGAGTGTACTCCAGAGAAGAGTGACCCTCTGGGACTCTCTGGGTAACCTACCTTTCATACCTATCCTCTCCCAAGAAAAAGTTTTCATTTCATGTCTCAAGTGGAAAAAAAAGTCTTACTGCCTGTTACTCTTGGCACAATCGGCAAATAAAATCAATATACCCTTACACTACAACCACTGCAATGGGACTTACTAGACTGATTTCCCAAGTTTCTCCTTAAGAAAACACTTCAAATGTAAACTAGCCACGTAAATTTTCAGTCTGTGGTGTTTTGGGGTTTTTTTCCTCTCTCTTTTCCCCCACATTCATTCTGATGCCAGTCATTTCAAGGATTTAAATAATAACAATTCAAGACAAAGGAAGTAGTTGATGCTACTTTGGTCACTACTGCTCTGTCTAGGAAAGAAAGAGGTAGGACCAGTGAACTTGAAATCATTAGGTCTTCCTGCACAGTATTACAAAAGAAAGCAACCAATTTACTAGAACCCTATTAATTAACAAAGATGAATTCAATTAGCAGAGTTCATTAGTTTCTGAAATTTAACTTATTAACACCGAATACCCCTGTTTCTCGGATGGGAAGCTCTCCTGGCAGTGCTACAATGAGTCATTACTATTTCCTCTCTAGGAGGTTCCATTAGGAACCTTCTTCATTATGAGTGCAAGATAATCAAGTGATAGTTGGCATAAAGCAGAGAGATTGGGACTAGCTGGCTACACATTCTTCAGGAGCCATGAAGGAAATACGAACTAGAAATCTACTAGTTGGAGGGTGCTCTCGTGTGCCTTTTAAGGGACTGATCACAGTCCCTACAATACAGAAGAGCAAGGCTTAGATCAAGGGGAAAATTAACCCATCTTTCTCATGACAGAGCCCATGCCTTTCACCTCTCAAGCGCAGGCATTATCTTTTTATTCTTGCTGTAATCAAAATTAAGACAGAGTAGGAAACAAGGCAAACTCCTACTGCAACACTGTGGGTTTGTAATTTGTGGAAAGCCTTTTCAATTATTTCTACAGTCATTCTGCTTCACCCTCAAACTTGTACACTTAATAAAATCTTTTTACAATTTCCTAGTTGTTCTATTGTTTGCTTGCTGTTTTACTTTTTTTTTTTTTTTTAATTGAGGCAGGGTCTCATCAGGTCATCCTGGCCTAGAACTCACTCCGTGGATAGATGAGATGAAGTAGGCTTCAATATCCACCTGCCTCTACCTTCCCGTGCTGGGAATGCAGGAATGGCTTCACCATGACTACCTATATTTTTCCCAGTATTTTAACTGTAAAATTGAACTTAACAGACTTGTAGGAGTTCAACACTAGGAGAATCAAAAGGTCTTTAAAAGCCCTTCAAAAGTGAAAGTGGGTTTTACATATGACTGACATATTACTAATAGGATTTTGTTCTAAACAATTCTCTGGCACACCTCCTTCCCCAATGACAGTGCAGCACGGGGAGATAACTTCAACATTAAATAGGAAGTGCATCAGCTGAACTGCCAATAGATTTCATATTCTGAACTTTACATAGTCTGGTTTTGGTTTAATTCTAGAGAAATCTAGCTTCCAGATTATTACCTAAAAAGTAAAACAAAAGGAGAAACAAATCCTTCTATGAGTCAGTAAGACATAAGATAATGTTTAAGCACACACTCTTTTATCTGCCTGAACTGGGGTACTTATGTGTCATTTCTGTATAAAACAGTAGCAACCCAAAATTTTTAATAGAAGCTTTCTTTTTCACAATCACAATCAATCAAATTTGTAGGCATGAGAATCAAACAGTATGAATGGAAACATCCTCACTGCAACAATGGAAAGGGCTACTTTTTGGCAGAGGGTGAGCTATCTGTAAAGTGCCAAGACAGAGAGACAACCACCAATTTAAAAAACACTTTCATGGTGACACACACCTTGAATCCCAGGAATAAAGAGGCAAAGGCAGGTGGATCTCTGTGAGTTCCAGAACAGCCAACACATGAGACCCTGTCTTAAAAAACAAAACAAACAAAATAAAACCAAAACAACAAGCAATCCCTCCCAAACAAACAACAAATGCCCACTTTCATCACAGATAGCTGAGAAGGCATCTGAGGTGATATAAGTAAACCTCCTCTCCCAATTCAGAGTAGACTATGGTGCACTGAAATTCAGAACATCTACAAGGTCTGGCAAGAAATGTCTGCAGTAGGAAAGAAGGAATATCAGCATATTTTTTGGGAGACCAGAAGTCTACAGGCTTTCATAGAGTCAACTTTTTGGTACTCATAAGGCAAACAAAATACTCCAAAACACCAGGAAAAACAAAAACAAAAACAAAATCCATTCTGATCCTATGGTTTTAGTAACTTCCAGCATCTCACCTCATCTTCATGCTGCCAATTTTTCCACTAACAGCAGTCCTGCTTATTCCATCACTAATGTAATTGCTTTCCAGGCATGCTCTAGTGTTATGGGCAAATATCATAATTGAATGTACACAAAGAAAACCCTCTTAGTGTTCTGATACCAAAAAAAACAAAAGAATGCAACATTTCTCAGGAAGAAATTATACCCCTGCTGTGTTCTAATCAGCCAACCATCATCAAGACAATCAAAATAATTTGCCTAAATTAGCCAATCAAGACACCCTGCAAATCAGAGAATGTGAAAACCTGAAAGAGAAAGCATCATAGCTGATTATGATACTAATAATCGTGTTAAAACCTAATGAGATGAAGAAATTGGGAGCTTGCTGGTGCAATTCTCTTTTACCTCAACATGCTGAGAACTAATTATATAGACTGTAATTAAAACAAAATCCTTACCAAACTTGGCTAGTTAGTCCACTAGTAAATAGAACTACCTTAAAAAAAAAAAAAAGAAGAAGAAGCAAACACAAACTACTAACTATGAGCCATAGTAAATGTTTATGATAGGAAACTCCTCCCTCCAGGCCTAAAAAAATCCCAAGTATTTCACTTTACATGGGAGTCACTCACATGTAAACAACTGTGATACAACTAGCTCTTGAGAGATTTGTGGCAATTTTTAAAATCCTACAAACCCTTAGAAGACAAAGAAAAAAACAAACTAGGAAAAAAAAAAAGAAATCACAAACTGTGGTTTAGAATCCTGTCACAGCTTTTGGATCTTAAGTTTTTGTTTTTAAAGAGAGGAAGAAATCCTAATGTATATATAAAATAAATATATGCATATATATGTATATATAGAATAAAATATACATTTTAATATCCTTGAAAAATATCCTTACTAAAAAAATAAGAGAACTCAAAATTTTAAAAGCATAATATATACCAATTAGCTTTTTCTGATACAGTTTTTGGAATTTAAGATAAAAATAACTAACCACAATTTAATAGTTGGAGAAAGTAAAGAAGTCAAAGTTGTAAATCTGTGCAGGATGACATATGCCTATGAATCCAGCACTTGGAGGCTAAGACTACGGAGTAAGATCTGCCCCCACCCCACCCCACCCAAAAAAGGAAAAAGAAAGAAAATAACGACTACAGAAACCCAAACAAACAAAAAAGGTTCAAGAAACTTCTTTTGTTTCCAGAGTTCTATCTTTTTTTAATGCAACAGATATATTTAAAAAGACAGATTTGTTTTTCCTCCAGTTTTCTATTTAAACATTAATTTTAAGCAGTTCTTCGCTTCTCATTAAAGAAACTAGACTTAATTAGTTGGCTATGAAAACAGATTCTATACCTAGTGTTTTTAGTGCTGCTATAATATCTGTCTCAGAGAAAGAGTATGTGTATAGATTCAAGCAATCAAGGCATAGCAGACATACCAGTGGCCAGCTTTCTGGGGATAATCATGATCTCACAATGAAGTGCTGGGATGCTTACGGACTTCACTGGTATTAGAATAAACACTTCACAGTACACCTGTACTCTACAAATCTCTTTTTGTCTCATGGTTCTATGGCAGTCTGAAAAAACCATGACTTTGCAACAGCAGTTTGTTTCACACCAAGAATGTTGCTCTTAACAAAACTTGGTAAGTTTCTCCTCTCCTTGCCACACCATGGACACACTCTCTGTTCTATTCAGTAATACAGGGATTTCACAGCGTAGAACAGAGGAGGCTGCATACATCACCGTGGATTACCAAGAAGCCAGAGAGATCAAGGGATTCATCTCTAACACTCCTGGAAAGCTTCCTCTTTTTCACACTACACTAACTATGAGCCAAGCACATATCAGATGACATGACAGAAGCTAAGCATTCCTCATGAATGGCAAGCTACCACCAACAGAAAAACTCAGAGCAGCAGCAAGACTGTAGTCCTGGACTTGTACAATTCCTACCAAGGTTCCCTGGCAGTTTAGTAACAGTTTTCCTTTACAAACACAATAATCATTTGTAAGGAGCCAGACATGAAAGTATCTCAGTTCCTTAAAGCAAATCCAGCTCACAACTAAACTTTAAATGTTCACTTGGCTCTAAAGCAGCCTTTCTACATTCATGAAGAATGAAGGCATTTATAATCTCAGTGATTTCCCACTTAATGCTGCTATAAATAAAAACTGGACAATAACAGCTAGAAGACCAGCCTACTAGCCTCATTAAGAAGTAGATTTGATCTATACACATCCCTATACAACCTAAATTCAGAAATATGGAAGGAAAAAATTAAAGCAGTGAGATAAACCCTAGGACATGAAACAAATTCAGAAATAAGAAAAAAATATTTGTTATTGTTATTTTTTTTCTTATTGTTTTACTTGGTGTGTGTTTCATATCTATAGTAATAATGAAAAAAATGTTAGTGAGAACAAAGAATTTTATTTGACCATGGACTTCTTATAGGAGACCAGTCACTGTACTGTTTACATGATGAAACTATATGCACTCTTAACAAAAAGTAAAATAATTTTGTAATTTCATGTCAGTCTCTTTAGTAATATGTTATTATTCCAATGTCCATGATAAAAAGAGTTTAATAAATGTTTAGGAGCCTAGCCCAATTCTGATGTCTTCTGGCATGTGTACCTTAGTTCTAATCACATCTACAAGCTACAGTGTTTATTCATAGGCACTCATATTCTACCCCTCAGTATCAATTTTATTCTCTAAGCTCCTGATTTTTCTTCCTAAAGCCCCAGGGTTCTCTCTAAGCTCCTCATACTTCTCCACTGACTCCAGTTTCCTATCTGAAGTTATTGATTGATATATACCTGCACTTGGCTGGATTTCCTGACATCAATAACGCAAGGGAGTTGTGTAGTCCACAACATTTCCTAAAGCATTTCAGGAAAGTCTTAGCTGTTTAGCTTTCAGGGCAGGCTCTCTCCCTTCTCTATAGACTAGATATAAAGGCAAGGTGACTGTATGAGGAAAAATAAAATATCAAATGCTTTGAGTTTAGAAATGTTACCTGTTCGTTATCACAAATAAGTAGTACTTGAAAAGTAGCTTAATTGATTTAATTGCTATAATAAACAAATAGCAACAACAAAAATTAAACAGTAAAAATTTTCTCAGAAAAACCAAGACTTCCTAACACCCTTGGAATCTTACTTAGCTACACAGAAACAAAGTGTGGTAAAACATTTTGACTACAATCGGTCATTTTGAATGACATCATGAATACAGGCTAGATTTCTGGCCTTACTGCTATCTCCACACTGAGTATAACCTCAGTGCAAACTAAAGTTCAGATGCCCACTATTATTTACTAGCTTAACTTTTCTTCCAATAAAAACCTTGACCTCACAAATATTAAGATTTGAGTCAGTTAAATGGGAGAGCAAAGAGAATGCTTAATATTTATTTATTTATTCCTGCTCTTAGAATTAACATAAAAATAGCAACTTGGGCTCTATATAAAGGCTTTTTATAGAAATTTAATTAACTTGTTTCCATTTTTAGTAGAAACTTAGACCTCAAAGTGCAACTGGCACTGCTTTATTACTGATTCACTGTGTGCACAGGGGAAATGACTATTGAGTTCCTATTTCCTATTCAACAGAGGAAATGCACACGTTCATCCTTATCTATGTCTCAGAGCTACAGTAAGACTTCCAATGGGGAGTTTAAAAAAAGAAGAAACTTACCCTAGAATGTTAGACAGAATTAAAAATTCATTTCAATACTTTCTAAAAGAGGAATGATATTCAAGTCTAGTCATCCAAATAACTCTTAGTAATCAGTGGCAAGCAGATAAAATCTTTTATAGTTGATACTTTTACTTACATGAAATCTCTGATCTACCTCACAGTTGACCTGTTTTCTGAAATCCTTTAAAATAAAAATATGGGGAGAGAGAAGAATGAATCAGCAGAAATTGCCATTTAGTAAAACTATTAAAAACTAACTAAATATCAGATGATGAGTCCTTCCCAGAATTCCACATAGTATTAAAAGTTTTTTAAAAATTAAATTTATTGAGAAATAGTTATTTCTCTGCACAGAATATATAAATAATTCATTATAATCCCATTTCTTATCTTTAAAAAATGTGGTAGCAACATAAATACTGGACAGCTATAATTCACAGATCAATACCTTTTGTGCAACCAGGAATGTAAGTCGCCGGATCCCGTGCTCAACCAGAGTAGATTTCTATGAACAAACATATAAAACATAAGATAGATGACACTCAAAATTTTACCTTGTTTAGTCTTCTGACAGAAATAAGCATCTTTTCTGGAATACAGACCTAATATCAGAATCTTCAGATTTAGAAATGAACTTGAACATTGCTCCTGGGACCAAGTGTTAAAGAATAGATGTTATATTGCTCAGGAGGGGACAGAAAGAGAACTCTGTGGAGCAGCAAAGGTCACATAAACCTTAGAACTCACTCACTTCAAAGTAAAACATACTGCGAAGCTTAGTTTTAATTGTTAGCATGAAAATCTAGAATTATATGGGAAGAGAGTCTCAGTGAGAGATTGTCTAGATAAGGCTGGTCTGTGGGCGTGTCTGTATGGGGTAATTTTTTAAAAAAGGTTTATTTTATTTTTATGGGTGTTTTGCCTGAGTGTATGTCTGTGTATCACATGTGTGCAGTGCTCAAGGAAGCCAGAAAAGGGCATCACCTCTCCTGGATGTGAGCAGCCCTGTGAGTGCTGGGAATCAAATTCAAATCCTCTAAAAGAGCAGCCAGTGTTCTTAAGTGCTGAGGCTTCTCTCCAGCCCCTGAACGGCATAATCTTGATTACATTAATTGAGGAGGGAAGACCTGCCTGTTGTCAGTTTCCTTTAATGATGTGAGTGAGCCCTGGCAGCTTGAGTACACTCCAGGATAGGCCTCACTCCCAAGGAGAGTAGTAGGGCAACACAAATTGAACTTGCTGGAGAGGAATAGAAGGAGGAGGAGAAGGAAGAGGAAAAAGAGGAAGAAGAGGAGGAAAAAGAGGAGGAAGAGATGACAATGTCGACGATGATGATGATGAAGACGATGACAATAACTCAGAGTCAGGTGGAAGTGAGGTAAGGGTAGAAAAACAATATTATTTTGAGGGCTGGAGATATGACTCACCAGTTAAGGGCAATAATTGCTCTTCTAGAGGACTGGAGTTCAATTCCTACCACCCACATCAGGCAGCTCACAACTATCTGTAAACCCATCTCCAAGAGAATCTGAAAACTAGCATCTGTGGGCATCTGCACATACATGCATGCCTCCACAGTAAAACACACACATACACCAATTTAAAATATATTGCTTTTTAAAATTATAAATAAATAAAAACCAGCCAGGCTTGGTGGTACATGTCTGTAATCCCAATACTCAGGAAGCTGTAGGATAAGGACAGTGACTTCAAACAGAACCTAGTGTATAGCAAGTTGCTGTCTTGAAAAAAAGAGGTTGGGGTGGGGGTAGGTGTTAAAAGCAATGCTAAACATGCTTTTAAACTAGGGGCTCACTCAACACTCCACTTGGAATGGGCAAACAAGATGTTAGAAGTTAACGGAAAACAGTGGCTTCAAGATACCCTCTTATATGAGTCTTGAACTCCCAAACCTAAGCTTTCCTCAATTTTGTACTGTTCATTTATTTCAAATGGGAAGCAAATAATACGTTTTAAATGTTTTTAAAGGTCCTTACAAAGGTGCTACATGGTAATCAGCAGGAAAGCAATTCCACCAATTAAATGACTTTGGAGAACTCATGAATAATACAAAGAAAAAGATAAGCAGACCTTGATAACCCTCAGCAAGACTGTAGTAGAACTCCATTCCTTGCTATATAACTTGAACTAACAATTTATAATCAAATTCTTTTTTTTAATCATTAAAATTACATTTATTGGGGCTGGAGATGGGTCAGTGGTTAAAAGCACTGGCTATTCTTCCAGAGGACCTAGGTTCGATCCCCAGCACCCACACAGCAGCTTATACCCAGCTATCACTCCAGTCATAGGGTATCAACTCTCTCTTCTGACTTGCATGGGCACTAGATGTGGTGTTCAAACATACATGTAGGCAAAACACTCATACACATATAATAAAATTAAAAAGTTACATTTATCTATTTGTGTGTTTGTGTATTTGGACATTGAACACAGGTCATCAGGCTTGGTGGCAAGTGTATTTACTCACTGAGAAATCTTGTTGGCTTCCAATGCTTAATATTCAAGATAATATATGTGATTTTCTTTTTAATTCAAAATGTTTTTAATCTTATAAAGAAGCATGTTTTGGGATCATTTCCTCCTATTTCTGGATTTCAACTATGGATGCTATTATTGATAGCATAAGCAAAAACTAATAGAAAAAATATATTTTCTATAAACAAATTTCCATGATAAATTCCTAGGTCAAATAGAAGTAAATTTTATTCTAACCATATTTAGAAATTATCCACACTGTCATCATACTCTTCAGTGTAAGTAAACAAATACTGACATTACAATAAAAAATGTGCTAAAAGAAAGAAGATGTAGAGATGCTCTTTCATATGCTGAGCAACAAAAACACTCCAGACACCAACAAAGAATTCCACTACAGCCAAGTCCTTCAAAGACAAGCATCAATAGCTATGTTCTGGCAAGGGAAGAAAATAACTTTAATAATGCCATGATTTAAAATCAAAATTGTCATTGCTTTTAAAATTCCACAAGTGGCTGACAATAACAGCAGAGCAACAGGATTCTGATTACATTGTAATAATGCGGGTCTCACAGCAAGTCCACAGCTATTACCCAGCGATTAGGCGTCATCACCTGGAGAAACTCCATTTACACTGACTGCTTCAATCTCCTCCACAAGTCATTTACAAATATATGATCCTAATTTCTATGAGAGAAAAAAAGACATGCTGGGACTAGAAGATTATTTGGACAATTTGGACCAACCTATTTGATAGTTTAATGTGTGCTTTAAAAAAAAAAAAAAAAACTTTTTCTAAACTGCTACAAGTATGATTATGAAGTGAAAAACAAAACGAGTTATCACTCCAGTTTTTTTTTTCAAAATTGCATTTTACTCTTCTCACATCTATTTAAAAAATATGTAGATGAAAATACCAAATATTCCAAGATAAGTATCTTAACTGATGCATTCTCTAGGCTTGTAATGTTAGCATTCCGCCCTAACCCTTCTAAATGCTTAGGCAAAGACTAGATTTCCCTTTGCCTCAAGTTGTGAAAATAAAGGAACCTCTTTAGACCACAATGAGGGTATGCAATCCTAAAGACATAGGAAAAAAAAAAAGCCTCAAGTTGTGAAAATACAATCTAATACATATAATATGCACCTAAAAACCTAGACAGAAACTCTCACTGACTTATTCTATGAAGCAGCTGCTGCCATGTACATCAGGATTCCTCCACTGCGTTTACCTGGGTCACAGGACAAAGGCTGGTTTTAGGTAGTTTACCACCTATAGGCAGGAAAGTATAGTTTTCTTCCAGAGAAAAATTACCAAATCAATGGTTTTTTTTCTTCTTCTTTGGAAGTAGAATCTCCTTGTGTTGACCACTGCAATCTCAACATCACTTTACCTGCTGAGAGTGTCCAAGTAAATGATGACGCATGTTAATTACTACATCATCATTCTCCCCCTAGGTATTTATTATCTGATACGAATGCCAACTGCACTAACTTTTTAGAGTGCTGAATTAAGTTTTAAAATATCTGCTGAGCTCTTTGTAACAAGTACTAAGTGTTGCCCCTTCAAATGTCACACATGGGTGTGGCTAGCAAAGGCAGTTTAAAAGCACACTTGGCCATCTACCGCATGGCACAGTGAAATGTAAGGACACAAGGTTGAGAGTACAGCTCAATGGAGCAGTTGCCTGTACACAGGAAGCTAACGATTTCTATCCCTGTACCATTACCACTGTGATTACTGTCTTAAATATGCCTATTCAGTTCCTCTAACTAGATTCTATGGGAATAAAAATGTATCACTTTCCAGATCTTCTAGATCTGGCATGAAAGCTTTTGCTCCATTATCTTCCACTTGGTCACAAAGCTTCTTCTTAATTCTTAATTAACTTCTCAAAACTTGAGCTTTTCCATGTGTACCACTAGAATAGCTCCTGGCTGATATAAAACTTGTGACATTGTAGAAGAATTTCTTAATAAAAAACAAACATTATTGTTGATGGTGGTGTACAACTTTAATACCAGTACTCAGAAGGCAGAGGCAGGTGGATCTTTGTGAGTTTGAGACCAGCCTGGTCTCCAGAGTGAGTTCCAGGACAGCCAGAGTTATAACAGAGAAACCCTGTCTTGAAACAACGCACCCCCCGCCAAAAAAAAAAAAAAAAAAAAAAGTAAGCTATCATTTATCTCAAATACTCAGGAAGCAAAGGCAGGTATATCTCTCTGAGTTTGAGGCTAACCTGGTATACCCAATGACTTCCACATAGTCAGGGCTACATAGTGTCACCTTGCCTAATAACAAAAAGAAAAAACCACAACAATAAAAAAAAAAATATACACACGTATTATATGTATGCATGCATGTATGTAAGCTGATCAATTAAAAGATGAAGTAATTAAAGGATGAAATTAGGTTGGCTATTCAGTCCTATCAAAGAGGTGAAATTTGATACAATTCCTAGAAAACTTAGGGTGAGAGATGATGAGAATCCAAGTTTCGAGCACAGAATTTGAAAGCAATGTGATATATTCAAGTGACAAAAACACAAAAAGGGAGCTGGAAGTATTGCAGATATTTTTTTGAGGGTTGCAGAGTACAGAAATAATGTGTGTGGAGTCTGGGCACATATGGAGCTCGTCATCAGAAGGATATATTCAGCAGGTAAGTTCAAGACTGAACAATGAATGCTCAAAACTGAAGCTCTGAGAGAGATTTGGAAACATGTTTCTTTAAAAACTTTTGAGTATCTGTCATAAAAGATACTTATTATATATCATTAAATTACTTTGGAACTTCTTTTCTTTAGGCAAAACTAGCCATAGCCTTGACAGTTATGATAAAAGAGATAATAATTATCAATGATAAACCTTACAAGTAGAAACTGGTAAGAGGAAGGCTATGATGCAACCAGCAGCTTCTACCCAAAGACTCACATTTTGCTGGGTAAACTCTCTGAACATAGCTGCAAGCCTGTCATCCTCAATATCACCATCAGTCTTAATAGCCACATTCAGAATGTGTATTGGTTCATCCCTGGGGACCTGTAACCCAAGAATACAAAAAATAAATAAAAAATAAAATAAAAAATTATGAGGCTAGATGCTACAGAAGCTGGAAGAAGTCAAAGTACCTGGCAGAACAAAGACATATACCCATAGGATATTCTGGTTTGCCACTCAGTAGGAACAATCACACTCAAACTACTGCCCAATTGTCATGGCAGAGTTAAATAAAGCATGTAAGATATCAAAGGCAGTAGTTTGAGGTGGCTTCAAATCTTGAAATGAACTTGAAGATCACAGTGTCCCTTTTTATCACCAGCAAAAATGAGGGTTAAACAATCTGCATGAGGGAAAGAAAGCACTGGAACACAGTCCTTTCTATACCATACCATACCATACCATACCATACCATACCATACCATACTTTCTTACAGGTTTCAAATGATGGATTTATCAAACCATGGAAAAATAATGGGGGGGAAAGAACAGAACATTCATTTACTGAGAAATTAAAAAGGGATTTAATTTATAACTTATAAATTAATAAAAGGACACCTTTAAAAACAAAATGTACAAGTGCACCATTTCCTGAGTGATATGATATGATATGATATGATATGATATGATATGATATGATATGATATAACCACACAAAATCATTGCATGGGAACTCAGGAAACTAAAATAATCTTTAAAGCAGCATTAGGAGACCCAGAAGTGGGTCTAACAGATACACAAATCATGGAGCATATTCTCCACTATAGACTTCAGAATTAATAGTGTACTTTATAAGTTTAGAATTTACATTCATTTATTTTTTTAAAAAAATATTTTGAAGAAACGTACAAAATCTAGTAATATATCACAGTATAAAAAGTTGAATTCTTCTCATTACTATTCCAAAGTCAGGAAGATATAGTATAGTACAAGTCCCCTGTCTGAGAGGGCAAAGTAGTCTTCCAAAGGGAGTACCATACCTTGTCCTCATCATAGAGCGATGTATGACCTGACTCTGGGAATGTGGGGCTTTGGGGTGGAGAGTCACAGAAGCATCCCATTATTTCATCAAAGATTCTGAAAAACAGCAGAGAAACACCCACAATAAAAACCCAAGTGGCAGGAAACTAATGCTGCATGGTAGCTCAGTCTAAAAGAATAATCTACCTTATTGTGTGCTTAATAGTCAGCAGAATAGAAATACCAGCAGCTAGAGATGACATGCAAAATATCACCAAGTGGCAGAAATTAGGAGGATGGATTGTTTAAACTTTAATAAACCATATATATTTTTTCTTTTAAAAAATGATATAATGCTTTTTTGGTTTGGTTTGGTTTTCATATGTAAGATATCTGCAGTGCTGTCATCATCGCTCTTAAAGTAACAGAAGGAGCCTGGGACTGGAGCAGTGACAGGCCAATGTAATTACCCCTCCCCCTAGGGTAATGCATCAGTATACATCAAGAGATAGATGCTGAATGCATTTAATCAAAAGATGTATCGTCTCTAGTGGGGCTCACTCTAGTGTTGTGTTTAATTTCTCCTGACATTTCACTCATCACAGAGCAGACAGCTTCTTCTGTTAGCTCCTGAGGAAAAGATGATTTTGTTTGTTTCTTTTCTTTTCTTTTTTTTTTTTTCTGACCAGGCTTTATACTACAAGGAGAAGCTGAGAGAGTCTGAGTGAAGAGTAGAAATGGAAAGATATCTAGCTCTCTGAGGACACACACAATGAAGGGCTGTATCTCTTTGGCTGGCTCATGGCTCTTCAGGGGAAATCTTTATTTTTCAGAAAGGTGAGACACCCCCCCCCCCCCCCAAAGCTAGAGGTCCATGGCTTCCCTTGAACAGACATCGTCCTATAATGTCTTACCTGACAAAATCTTCAAAGGTCCGGAAAGAGACCATTCCGCCCATTCGTTGACAAGGTGGAGTGAAGGAGTTGTCCAACAGAACATCACTGACACTAGCTACATGAGTCATGCCATAGTGGTTGAGGTTGGAGGCAAAGGACATTCTAAACAGTAATTCAATCAAATTAATTAGAAAAGGCACAAGAATTGGGAGATCAACAAAAGGGAAAAGGAGTATGGAGAAAACTTTCATGTAGGGTCAGGTAGCAGAGCAGATTTGGTTTTTTTACCCACTATGGATATAGTTGTGTCAAGATTCATGCTTCATCTGAATTTCCCAACAGTATATTTTCATCACTCCAAAATTTCTTCAGATAGAAATCTAAGGACTACCAGGAATTGTATGGTAGTTTTTAACACAATGGTATAATGTCTTGGATGAATGAACAGTACGTAGGGGTTAAAAACCATCCTGCAGCTTCTCCACCTCCTTTCCTCTTTTTAAAAAAAGTAGGCAAGCCAAATGAGTTGCGATTTTGCAATAGTTAAGACATTTTCCCCCCTTAGGAATAATAATAGGTTAAACCACAGATATATTCAAAGAAAGAAGAATGAAGTGGTTTAGTAAATAATTATAGCAAATTATAATTTATAGAACAGAAGTACTCAAAAGCAACTTTATTGAGGTATTTACCCTTTCCTTTGGTAGACTGATAGACATTTTATTGGTTATAGTTCTCCCTTTTTGAAAGAGGCTAAGTCTATATTGCAAAAATTCCTTTTTATATTTAAACACTTTTGTACTAGAGCAAAAATATCCCCACTGAAAGCCTTATTAACTTCTAGCAAGATACAAAGGCAGAGCATTGGTCTCAAAGTATGTGTAAGCATGACAAGCAGTTGCTAAACCGAGATGCTTGAAGAGAACTGAATTGATTTGTTCAATCTATATCCATAATGAATATGAATATTCTTTGATGCATCTCAGCAGAATGTACTCATAAATAATATCATAAAGTTATTTCTGAATGACCAATCAGGACAGCCTGTTAGGAATGACCAAGCTAAAGGATGCCTCCAGGATTTGTCTAACACATTATTGGCATATTGATCTGAAACAAGTTCAGAGTGAGATGATGACACCTGCACTTTGGAAAACTATTAAAAAAATCTCCCTGAAGAAGACCACCTGAAATGTTACAGGAGGAAGAGAGACAGCAATGTGAGCTTGAGATCTGGGCCACACTGCAAATCATGTTTATAAAAGGCAATGGGATGCTTTATAGGATGGAGCTGCTGCTCACACAGACTAAAGAGACTGACACTCCTAGTTTTTATTCTTTTGGTAAATGATGACAATAGGAAAGGAACTTCATCTTTCAACAGTATTGGGAAATAGAAGGCAGAGTGAGAGAGGAAACCATTGATACCATGAGTGAAACAAACAAATGAAGTACACATCAAGCAAGGCTTACACATGGTGCTCACTAGAAACTTGGATTCTGAGCTGTATTAACTCAGAAATGCTATTATCATGATTTCTAGGATCACCAAGTACACTTATCAAAGGAGCAAGTTTGTGAGGCGTCTTCTCAACCTGCCTACTATTAGACAGGAAAGAGACAAAGGGTTCCAGATAACATTTAAAGGGAACCCCCTCTAAATAAGCAAACAGGCTGTTGTTTGTGACAAACATAGGGTTAAATATCTTTTTCACTTTACTGAACCCCATGGGAAATACATGCACTATTCAGTTTCCCTCTACTATGCTCACAGGCCAGAACAGCTAGGGTTGGCAGAACTGAACCAAGCTTACTCTCTAAAGGAAGACCAAGAGCCCTACAAAAGCACACTCTTCCTTTTCCACACTTAAATAGAGTTCTAAAAGCTAGAGCTTCTTTTAATTACTTAGTTTCTTAAAGGGAGAGAATGAATGTAAGCCTATAAATATTCTCACATGCAGTGTCTACAAAGAATTTGCCATCATCTTGTTACTGCTTTAGCAGTTTGTAGATCCAGCCCAATCAGAATTGCTATCCTCTCAAACTTGCATTGTGACCTTGCTTGGCCAAGGAAGCTGGAGAAATGCAAAATACATACTAAAATATCACTCGCATTATATTGGCTTGGAAACGTCTTCACATGGCTCAACAAAACAAAACTTAAAATCTTTTCCAATGTTAATCTTATAAAATAAAATGACTTTTAAATTATGATAACAACTTTAAAAAATAGTTAACTGATGAAACATGAGATCAGCTATTTCTGGGTTTTCACTTCTCTGAAAGGAGAAGCAAATTAGAGAAACTAAAAATTGAAAATACTGTGAACAATTTGCCAGGCTAAGAGCAACCTTAAGGGTTTCTCCTCTGAAAGCACCAACTACAGTGAGAACTCAGCGAGATGTTGCCAGCAATGCTGAACATCGGCCACATACTCCCTCTCACATAGAGCTCAATGCAGTCTGTGCCATACTGACACTTTTCAAGTAGTTTTGGAACAGCTGAAGACGTTTTCCGAACAGAAAGAGCGGCTCAGTATGTCCAAGGGGAAGCAGAGGGTTCCCTAGCAGAAGATAACACATTAGCTTGTTGACGGTAGTGTCATTTTTTCCTTGATTCACTATTCTAAGTTTTTTATAGGCTGGGGTGGGGGTGGAGGTGCTTTTAATTGGAAAAGAAACTAAACATACGGTACCTGTTTAGCGTGGGGATGTTCCCTCTGTAATTAAACAACCACAGTTAGTTACTGATAGGTTAGTGAAAGCCATAATAAAAGAATCGTCAGAGAAGATACAGACCGGCACCAGGAGCTCCAGCTTAGCAGCTCTGGCATCAGCAGACATAATTAAGTACTCATTACCCTTCAACCCCTAGGGTGCCTCCGAAGAAGCATCCTCCTGACCTCACCACAGCAGCTGTTGAGGAGAGGGTCCAGATGTATTTACTATGGATTTGTCTTTTTCAAAACAACTCTTATTACATCATCTACATCCTAGTCGTCGTCGTCATCATCATCATCATCATGTGTAGTAGTTGTAAAACACAGACTGTTAAAAAGTCAAGCTATATTATATGGTATATTATCTTAACCTGCAACAAGAAATATGATCCCTGACAAAATTTCTAGATTATTCCTCGCTCCTATTGTGTGTGTGCGTGCGTGTATGTGTGTGTGTGTGTGTATGTATATGCAATAAGCAAATTCCGTAGCTCCTTCTGCCTTACTGTTTTTCTAGGATAGGAAATAGACTTACAGTTTCCACTAAGGAAATGAATCCAATGATGCAGGCACACTGAAATTTAGCCACACTCTTCCTCACTGAAAGGCAGCAAGTACCTTAGGGCACAGGATCTTAAGAGTACTGAAAATCCTGATGTTAAATGTTACTTTCAATGTTAAAATGGCAAAAGGATTCCACCCACAATTTAAGGGTACTGTAAGGGGGTTGATGGGTTGATATCTTAACCTGCTTACATTCTTTTATCAGCATTGAATCATTTTTGGGGGTTTTTTGGCACACAGAAGACTTAATGGGCAGAACATACCATGGTGCTGATGATGTGTGGGAAGGAGGATGGGGAAAGGAAAATGATGCACTTTCCATGGCAGTGAAAGGAGCAAGATGAACTGAACTGGCCATATAAATAAAAGGCTGCGACATATCACTGCACACAACTGTATACCTTGTGTGATTTGTGAGCAGTGATGCTCTTTGCATCAAACTTGCTTCAGAGTGAGCTCACAAGACAACAAGAGCAACTTGGAGTTTAAAACCCTGAACATTTACTGTATAGATTCCTTGAGCTCTAATGAGGAGAATGGGATTTATTTTATGAGTGATTCTTAATTATAATGTACCCATCACTCAGGGATACACAATATAAGCAGATTCTACAGCAGAGCTGGGTACAGATGAGCAGAAAACACTGCAAATGGTTAAAAGAATACAGAAGTATCTTACTCTTGTGATATAAAAGAGTCTTTAGAATGGGGCCACCTGCATAGTCTCTTACCAGGAATCCCAGTTCAGAGAGAAGAAGCTTACAACAAAGCAATATCTGGCTCCATTCACCTAGGTTTGTAAAGTTTAGAAACCAGCACAGTGTCAATGCTAACCAATTTCTTAAACTAATAAAGTGGACTCACTACTTCTGTAGCTACCCTAGCCCCTTAGGGAGTTTTCACAGAATAGAGGCTGAGTTTTCAGAAGGACAAGGCTTAAATTAAAAAGCTACCAACCAAGAGCTAGCTCTTCTCAACCAACAATTTTCAAGCTCTCATAGGGAGCCCCCTGCTGCTCTGTCATAGGAATTACTATATATATAAGGGCGGGGGGGGGGGGGGGGGGGGGGGAGACAGTGAGGTAAGAAAAAAGAGAAGGCAAAAACTCTCAACAGTGTCATTTAATTAAAAGTATGGCTCCAAATCAATTATGTGGGAGGCAAGTTTAGCCAATTTGTCCTCATTGGTAGAGTACGAATTTGAAGGGTCATAAAAAGGTAAGACAAACTTTCTCTTACCAGGCCAATGTTTAGCCATATCCTTAATGGTTATTTATACAGGAGCTATTAGATCAGCTTAAGAATGTGATCAACACTACACAACTACACAGTATTTTGAGATACCAGAAGTCTACAATCATGGCCTATGCAAAAATAAGAAATTGTCTATAGGTCAAATATTCCATTTATGTAGCTAAAAATAAAATAAAATTTACCATATTCAACTGCATACTCATTATCTCTGACAAGGCAATCAAAAATATTTGCAACATAAATGGATTATTAATTAACTTCTCAAATTTGCTGTTTAAACTATTCAAAGCATTTATTATGTTGAACTTTTATTTGTATTTTTATTCATTTTGGTAAATACTGTACTCACTCTCCCTTTAGTAATTTAAATTAGTTCCATTTTACAGGTATGACAACTGAGCAACAAGAAGGATCTTTTTCAAAGATACTGTCTTATATGGTGCCACAAACCAGCATCTACATCTTATATTTTCTCATCTCTGTACTTGAAGATATAGCACTCCACATCGATACAGACTTTAAAGGACAAGAGAAATCTTTTTACTCCTGAGGTTCCTGGCATTAAGTTACCTATCATTTTATTGACTCGCCTGCCCAGAATGGCTAGGGAGCCTATATGAATGCAAAGCCAGAGTGGCCATGTGCTAGCTGAATCCTTTTTAATTTAACAAACACTGACTTCTCTGGCAGTTGAAAGTTCTCTGAGCTGTACACCATTTTGCTTTATTTAAGCTGGCCCTACATAGATCTTTTATCATATAAAAATGTTTCTGGTTATTTTGCCTTCTAATTTAAAGAAGAAGAAGAAAGAAAAACTATATGAAAATGATGGGGATGCATGCAAATAAGCAATGGTTACATCAAGCTGTGACTGAGAACCAGTACAGGGCCAATCTTTTGAAATCAGGCAGCAAAGCAGAAACAGAAGAGGTCGGCTGAGTAACCTACTAGCAGCCAGGAACAACAGTGCTACAGGAGAAAGAGCAATTTGACTGGCTGTGACCAGTGGTGGTCTCCTTGTGTGACTACATTTCAGCAGGAGAATCCAAATCAAGAGCTGTAAAACATGTCTGAACCATGAATTTCCCTTGGTGTCCCTCCCCAATATCTTCAAGGTTCAGATGCCCTGATTCCATTGCAAAGCTCGAGTTTACAATAAAATGATCATTGCCTCATTCATTTGCAGCCTCTTCAAAGCCCTTTCTTTGCTCTGTTGGAAGATTGGGCTCTTCCTGAAACAGGAATGCCAACAGGGTTACAGTACATTACTGCTGCCTGCTGTATAATTAGCTACAAACCCACAGCACAAAACTACAGGGATTTACAGGTGCCCTGGATTCTGCTTTTCCTTCCCCCTGGAATCAGCTAGTCTTCCCTGACAAGAAGGGACCTTGGGCTACCCTAATGATATGTTGAGAGTTTTAAACTTGACTCTTCAATCTTACAAGTCCTGAGTGCCAAAATAACACAGCAGAGACTAGAAGCTGAGCCGCAAACACAGGAAAGCACTTTGGTAAGCACTTAAACCTGCTGAGAATCTTCTCTTCTGCCAGATGCTTGCATCTTATCAGCAGACTACCCTGAATGAAGAAAGCAAGCACTGTAGGATTGTATTTATTTATAGCTCATTCTAGCCAACTAACTACAATCAAGTGCTCCCACTGCTAAAAATGCTACAAGTTGGATGACTTTTTGAGTATCTCAGTACTATCCAAAAGACGGTTCTAATCTCTGGATGTCAAAGATACTCAAAATTCTCAAGAAAGGAAGCAGGCTGCTGATTAGTCACATGGAAAGCCTCTCATTTCTAACTTTCTTCACAATTAAAAAGGTCTAGAGACCACTGACCAACAACTGAACATCTGAGGTACCAAAGCACTAAACCCAGCTATGAACAAAATATGTTATCAGGAGAGAAAACAGCCGACCTCTTCTGGATGTAAGGCATGAGAAAAGCAAAGTACTTGAACTAAAGTGCTCTAACATAGAAGGCCAAATTTACAAAGAACAAACAGCAAAAAAGGTGCCATGGAACCCAACTTAACTAAAACATGAATTTCTATCTAAGAAACAGGTAGAAACATCCTCATCCATTATAAAATATGTATAGAAATATATAGCAAATATATATACCTCCATCTCCAACATCAACTTTGATACTTAAGTGAAACATGAATTAAAAAATTGCCCAAGTTAACAACTATGTGTTTCAGACAAAAATTATTTCGAGTTTTAAATTTTGTATTCCCAGTCTGTCAATAATAAAGAGAGAGCCATAGTCACAGTCACAGAATTTACAACATAATATGCTTTAGCTTTGTATAAAATAGCTATATTTTAGAATATTAACTACATAGAGTAACTGAAGAACTTGTTTCCATATTATTTTGAGGCATTTAATATGTCCAAAGCTAAGTGAAATCCTAATATGAAACCATCCAACAAACTGTCAAAAATAAAGGCATTAGGATAATGATTCACTATAACATGGTTTTGGCATTTTAAACACCAGTGAATGAATGATACCTTGGTTTCAGAAGTAGAAAGGGGCAGGGATAGGAGTGGGATGGGGGTGAGGAGAAGGCAGATACAAACATACCTCAGGCTCTCAAGACTCTGAGCCTCAAGAATGAGAAAAATGGCAAATGATAAAGCCTGAGCTCTTAGATCAATCCATGTCAAAAACTAGTTGAACTTACTAAAGAGCTGGGTTCCTGAACTCTGAAAACTAGAGAATTAGCTCCCAGAAGCAGACAAGCTGTCTCAACTATCCCTGTATCAAAAAAAAAAAAAAAAAAAAGATTGAAGAATCTTACATACATCTCTCTCAAGGATAACTGTTAATTGGTGACAAGTCACAGTTTAAAACTGACACTTTAAAAGAAAATTATATGTGATAGTAAATAAAAGTCTAAATTCTAAGAAGGTTGAAAAAAGGAAACACACAAAAATAGACATGTTTCTAACTACTAGACACAGGTTTCTAACTACTCTACAGCTACTGTTCTAGAGAAGGAAATACGAAAAAGGTAACTCCAGACCAGGGAAGTCTCTGCATAAAGCTCTAACAGGCTCCTCTGATGAGCAACAGCAGGGGAAGGCAAGTAAGGTGAAACTACAGTTCCCAGAGAAAACTGGAGAACTGTAAGTTCAAGAATGGCAGACACACTGATTAAAGAATGCCTAGTAAGAAGGAAGAGGTGGGAAATCACAGGCATTAGCAATGAACTAGCATTCAATTTAAAACAAAGAAAATCATTGAGGGGACCAGAGAGAATGCTCAGCAGTTGTTCCAGAAGACTTGAGTTGGATCCCCAGCACCCACATGGTGGCCCACAACCATCTATGATGCCAGTTCCAGGGGATCCAATGCCCTCTTCTAACCTCCGAGGATACCATACATGGACATGGTGCACAGACGTACATTCAGGCAAAACACCCACACGCATAAAAATCAAAATAAATAGAATCTTTCAGAAAAAAGCTTTATGGAAACTTTATAAGCTAATTTCCCAAGTGTGCTAAGAAGGAATCTTTCCTTGTTTAGAGCTGTCCTACTCATCAGTAAATGTGCTTTTGCCTTTGTTCCAACAATCTAAACAAATCCTAACAAAATACAGGCCTTCAATCCAAAAGGCATCTAAAGCATTTTCCTGAACAAACAACAACAACAACAAAACAAAACAAAACAAAAAAAACCCACCACTGCTGCTGTCAGGTTACAGACAGAGACCCCTGTTCTACTCTAACCTATGGGGGTCAAATCAATAGTCAAAAACTGAAGTGGAATCCTAGCAGGTAACACCATGGCTTTGTTAGCTATGACTGCTCACAAAGACATGCCTAACAAAGTGCTGAACAGTTTTAGTCTAGGACTAGGAAAGAAAATGCAAAAGTAACTGGTTAAATAAAATGTGTGTTTTCAAGGCAGATATGATGGTGCATGCCTGTAATCCTTTCACTCAATGTGAAGGTAGGATCTGGAGGATCTGGAGTTCACAGTACTTACACAGCAAGTTCCAGAGCAGCCTAGGCTGTATTTAAGACCTTGTCTCAAAAAGATATCCACCCCAAGAAGCATTTTCTTCCCAAAGAATTTTCTATTTGGTAACTCCAACTGGGAGAAAAGGTTATAATCTGCTTTGTATTGATATATGATTCTACATTCTCTATTTTAACAGAGTAATTATTCAACCATGAAGCATGTGTAAAATATTATAATGTAAATCTGTATCTGGTGTGGATAAATCCTATAACTACTAAGAATAGCAACCTAAGAACTGTTTTGCTTTGTCCCCCTCATTCCCTTTCTCTCCTAGGGACAATACAATAAGGGTAAAACAAAAGGACTCAAATGTTGTTGTCTTAATTAAGTTTTGGTCTAGATTTTAGCTGAGCAGTATGGCAGTAACTAGCTATGTGCAATTAGGGAGTGTTGTTTGTGTAGCTTGTCTATATTGAGATATGCTACACACGTAAAATTAGTTGAATTTCAAGGGCTAAGTATGAATAAGAAAATAGAAAATATTACATTAATAATTTGTATTATATATGTGTATATATATATATATTGGGTTAAATGACATATTATTAAAATTGTTTCTTTTTGTACTTTCAGATGTCGCTAACAGAAAATTTTAAATTACATATGTAGCTTGCATATGGTTCTATTACACAGTGCTGAATATCAGAGGAACTTTACAAACAGTCACTAACAGGACTCTAATCCAAAATGAATCAGGGTTTAGAAGGCAGGACAACAATATATGTATTTTCAAAGTACTCCTTAAATAATTCCAATAACCCATAGAAGAGAATGAAAGAAAAATATTGGAGTTAAAAAAATTAAGCTTTTTAGAAAGGTGAACAGACTCATTGTGAGTCTTCAGCCATTATCTCAGGTGTCAAGAGAAAGATTCCAAATCCTTGGAGTTCCCCAAGCAATGAGAGTATATTTTGTTATTCATGCATCCTGTGCATCACATCTGAGCTTATGCTAAGAAGTGACATGACTCCAGATAGAAGCTGCTCACTAGAAATAGCAACAATTTGGTTAGAGGGCTAGGGCTTTGTGCTAACCTGACCTCTGGGGAGGAGATACTGAGTATATTCATGTGGTTTATGATTTGCTCAATCGTGCCTATGAAATGAAACCTTGATAAAAACACAAGCTTGTTGGAGTTTCCTAGCTGGTGAACACATTGATGTGCTGAGAAGGTGGTGTGCCTGATTCCACACAGAAAGAACAAAGAGGCGGCATTTGAAGCCCTCCCAGACTTCCTCCATATGTCTCATTTGCCTGATCCTGATCTATTCTTTATAGCAAAACTAAAACTAAAGTAAAGCATAATGGGGCAAACTATAACCCTAGCACTCAGGAGACTTAGGCAGGAAGACTGCGAGTTGAGGGACGGGCAGCCTGAGGTACGCAGTGATGGCCTATTTCAACAAACAAAAATTTGATAGAGCTGCAAATAAAATTATGGTGCTTAAATTCTGCAAAATTATTAAACTGAGAAGACTTTAGAGACCACCAACTTTGTAATACATTGGTCAAAAAATGTGGCTGCCCTGGGGCTGTTCCATGGAGGATACTATTGGGTCAAACTTGATATCAGTAGAATCAAAATTATAATACACCAACTGGTATCAGAATAAGGTTATAATTCTGAATATATTTTTAAGCAAACATGAAATCTTATCAAATGTAAAATCAAGTAGCAAATCCATAACTTTCTGAAAAAGCAATCCTCTGAAACGAAATATATCATTCTGTGATCAAATGTAATCATTTAATCCTAAATTAACAAAAGGGCTTTAGAGCTTAAAATAATTTATACATTTTATAGATTTGTGTGTGTATGCACACACATGCACATGGTTGCCTATCTCTCCCTCCCAGCATGGGGTTATACATGCACGCCTTGTACCTGGCTTTAACATGGATGCTGGGGATCTAAACTTGGGTCCTTGTCTTTGTGTGATAAGTGCTTTACTAAGCTATCTCTCCAGCTGATTTTTATGGTTTTCACAAAGGTTATTTATCTTTATTGCATTTATCTTCTCTTGCACATCTATATAAATACTACTTCTACTAATAATGATGACATTCCAGCAGCTTTACAATTACACACATAATCAAGGAAAACTTTAGGACCTATAGATTATCTTTCTTTTCAAACCTGGCCTTTATCTATACAGATATGTACATCATGAATGTTGGGAGGAATAAGAACATTTTGAAGCCATATCAGGACTAACCAAGATTTACTCCCTTCATGTAGAAAGGTAAATAAGGCTTCTAAACAAAACAGTTAAGCGTTTCTTTCCATTTCCAGTCAACTTTTTTTTTTTAAACCAAACTGGACACATAGTCTCAAATTTAAAAGACAGGGCTAGTGAGATGACTCAGAGGATAAACAGATTTGCCAGCCAAGTACAACCTGACTTGAGTTCAATGTCCAGATCTACATGGTGGAAGAAGAGAGCTAACTCTTGCAAGTTGTCTATACACACACACACACACACACACACATACACACACACACACACACACACACACACACACACACATACAGAAGAAAAGTAAGATAGGGTGAGAGCAATTCAAAAAGACAAGAGGAGCAATGTGGAAAGCAGTCAGGATGAGCCCTGCAGGCTGACTACAAATCACTGTCCACAGGACAGAGACTGCAGAAAGCAGGAAGAAAGGGAGGCTGTCTTGAGAATTACAGAGCATTAAGGATAGCATGTAGTTCTCTATGATTATTCAAGGAATGCAGGACAAGGAAGACCGAGTGCCGAGCCCTATGTGCCACAAGTACATCGCTGCTTGATGAAGGACAACCATTCGTTTCTAGAAAATGAGATTCTGAAATCCATGGAGGCAAAAATGTACTGAGAGATGCTTGCTAAATCAAGGATATATGCTTTTCTTTGCCAGCCACAAGATATTTTTTGAGGTGGAAAAGTGAAAGGATCTTCTGAGACAAAGAAGAGACAGACTTTTCCTGAAGATGCCTCTGTTCATCTGCCGACCTCTGCTGGATCAACAGTGGCATCCAGTGGCCAAAAGTCTCAGCACAGACTTCTTTGTCTCCAGAAAGGCTCTATTGCTTTGGGTGAAGTGGCAATTCAGAACAAAACCATTTCTGGTGTCTATAACCAAGGATCCCCACAGACACAGTGGTTTGTAATACCAAGCGAAGAACTAAAAGCAATAAAGAAGAAATGGAGAGGACTGTTGCACGACTGGCTGTGGTATTTATATGTCCTGTGGTATTACTAAAAAGAATAAAAATACAGGAGGGGATGAACATATGTGTGGCTTGGAATTCTTGGAATTTCACTGCCTTAGAATATTTTTTAATGAATATATAAACAAATTATTTTCATTTTAAACCCAAAGCAAAAACAAATCTACATATGCACATTTTAAAGGACTTGGAATGAGAATAATGGAGCTAGATTAATAATGGAACCAATTAAGTAACTGGTCTATATTTAAGAAGTTTGGCTCTCAAATATGACTATAAAGAAGAAGAAGAAGAAGAAGAAGAAGAAGAAGAAGAAGAAGAAGAAGAAGAAGAAGAAGAAGCCGCCGCCGCCGCCGCCGCCGCCACCACCTGATTGAATTCTGACTGTTACACTCAGGTGTCAATGTTAAGAGGAGACTGGCTCAGGTAGACAAACCTAGTGCATGACAAAGCAGAACTGCGTTCCTGTCTGCTTCAACTGCTGCCTTAATTTAGAGTGAAAGAGAGGATTTGTCAAGTCAGATGCTCATGGGAGAAAGGAAAGAAGGAATACAAATGAGGGAGGAAAGAAAAAGTGGACAGAGAACGGGAGGGTATCCTTTAACTACACATACAAGCAAGAATGAGCAGGATAACCTTAACCACATGTCTTAACTAGAGCCATGCTATATCTCCTCAGATCAAGACACGGGCACCAAGAAGCTTTTCTCTCATGGTTCAAATCTGTCTGTTTATCTATACTTCTCGCTATAAATATCAAGAAATTGCCATATAATATCCTTCTTAACTGTGTCTTATTGGTCAGGTGCATGTACCAGCTCATACTCACCTGTTTGGATGGGATGTGGGCAGCATGAATTGAAATTCCACCACGCAGGTGTTGTCTTTAAGCTGGCGGTGTTGTACACTGTTAAGTTCATAAGCAATATAAGCTCTTCGAACATACACCTGGTGAAAAGAAATCCTCAGTTAATATACTTCAAAAACAGAAACGAAGAGAAAGGCCGGGTCAATGTAAAGTCTTGAAGAGGTGCGTCTGTTACGGAGATGGCAATTGCTGTGAGAGGGCCCAAGGTCCTGAACACAATACCTCGCTTTAATTGTTAAAACTGGGTTTTAATGTTTTACCCATGATTGTAAATATAGTGACATAAAATGAGGCTGCTCCTGCTGGATGCCCAGGTGCACAGCAACCCTTTCACACTAACCTAGATGCTGGAGGTCTCTCCTTCAGCAAAAGAAAGCATACAAAACCATGACCACTAATCATTAGCATGATGACTCCAGCACAAGATAAATCAAGCAGTGAGAAAAGTAAGAGGTGCTGGTTCCAGGCTACTTTGGGGAATAAAGAGGGAAAACAGAAAATCATGGTCAAGTTCAACTCTTTATCTATCTTGTACCCCACCACCACCACCACCAATCTTACTGTCCCAAATCAGTTTTGAAGGATTTCCATCCTTAACTACACAAAAAGCAATGAGGCATAATCAAAACCACTAACTTGATTCAACAGTTAAAAAAACAGCAACAGACTACATCTCAGGGTGGCAGTCCACCCTCCTACACTTCACATTCAATTTGCCGTGCACATAAAATGCTACATGAGGTTCTATCAGAAAGGCATCTCATTAAATGAGAGGAAAGCCTGAAAAACACCAAGATATTTCAAATATTTGATATTTACTGAGTAGGATATTTTATATTTTACCCATAGAATACAAATAAAATATAACCCAAGAAAGCTAACAACAGACTACGTGATGTTCTATTACATGAAATCATTGAAAACACTTCTCCATTTTCAAAATATAGTTACTTGGCAATGATAAGGACACATTCAGGGTCTGCAGTTTTATGAGTTTAATGAGGTGTTGTGCTGCGGTGCAAACAAAAAGGTCTTTGGAGTCAGACTGACCTGAGTTCAAATGCAAACTCTTTTGCTTTTAATCTGCGTTTTCTGTGCAAGTCACCTAACTTCACAGTCTCATTTTTTTTTTTTAAACTTTATGAAGCAAGTGTAGGATTAGTGGAAAAGTAAAGCACCTAAACCACAGTTCATTAAACACTCCTATGAAGCATCATTTTTAAAGAGTTACTTAGTGATTAAAAATATAACTAAAATTTGGCTCAAATCACAAAATGGTAAGGTAATACATGTGGATCGATCCTATACTTTTCATTTATTATGCTACCGCGAGTCTTAATTAATTATGAAATGGAAAAAAAATCAAGCATCTGGAAAGAAGCTATTTGCCTGTTATTAGACCCAGAAGTTGGCAATTAATGCAGATAGAGCAGCAGGTAAAGCACCTGACTAAGTATTTAGTGTTCCAGAAGAAAAGACCAAGAGAAAGGAACTAGCATGACATCTGAACAGACAGAAAACTCCAGGCAAAACCACGGAGAAGGTCGTGTCACAGACCAGAACACTCACCTCCAGAGCCGCCATCCTCACCACCTGGTTGCTGTGATAAAAAAAGTTTGGTAGGACATCAAAAATAGATGTTTCTGATAGGATGAGTTTCTGAAAGGTAAAAAGAAATTGAAGTACTCAGATCTAAGAATGCTGGTGAATGCCATATGTGAACAGGACATTTCTGGTTCAGCTACTTTGGGGAACATAATACCTGTCCCACAGGGTTGCCATGAGGATTGCATAGGTTCAAACATGTAAAATTCTTAGAATTGTAATGGAAATGTATCAGTAATATGCCAACAAAAGTCCTCCTGAGTATTATCATGTCGGACCCTCTATTAGTACTTCTTAAATACAGCCTCAGACCCCTCTACCAGATATCCCAGGTTTGAAACCTAATAGAAACCCTACATTTTATTAATCACATAATAAAAACAAATCACATAGTAAAAAACTAGCTCTTTCTGCATATAGGCTCCCTAGGAGGAAACCCTACAGAAAGTGTGACGATTCCTTTGGCCAGTTATAACAACAGTACTCTGGTTGCCCAGTAGGAAAACACAAAAGCATCCCTGAGAAAATGATGGTTATCTAAAAAATAGTTAAAAGTCTTTCATTTGTAGCAAAATTACTCAGTAATCTTATAAAATTGGCTCTTTATAAAGTATATTAGTAAGCATTAAAATAAAATTAAAATTAAATGATATTTAAATAGCTTTGTCTCCAGAAAAGGAACAACTATCTATGTATGCATCTGATGCAAGCATCGGAAATCAAATAATGCTGCCAATTAATTCTGATGTAAAATGCTTTCCAAAAATAGAGACTTCAATAGGACACTTCTATCAAAGAAGACCCATTTGATTTTTAAGTCTAAGCTATGAGCCTGAAACATTTTTATTAAGAACAAATCATTACATAGATGCCAAAATTAATTGATTAATTCTTTAACTGAACTATGCTTATGGGAATAAAAGGGATAAGAATACAAAGTGGTACGAAGGGGCTATTATAAATACCTGCAGGTTCTCAATGCAAAACTGGTGTCCATACATGTCAATGGCTGATAGGAAGATAGACTCTACTTGGTTATGGCGAAGCTCATATGATGGCAAATGGGAAGCAATAAGAACCTATAGTGAAGGCAAAATAAGAGGCATAAGTTCCTGAGGGAGTGATTATTCTAGGCTCCTATTAGGCCGCCTGATACAAAAGCAATAAATATAAATCTGTAAGTGCAGGCATCAAAGATAAAACAGAGACCAAGTAAAACAACTTCTAGGTCCTGTAGCATAAAGTCAACACCACCAAATACTGAATCTCAGTTGCTTCTCACCATGATTTGCGTTGTGGACAATTTCCCATAGGGCTAGGGGGAAGGGAGAGCAAACAGCTTCAATCAAGTTCCATCAGTTCACGTGATTTACCTTTGCAAAGCTGCTAGTCCTGGGGACTGCATGACTAGCTGTTAATTGGGAATCAGGTCTGGCAGGGAGCAGCTGTGGAGAAGGTAGATGCAGTATAGCTAGCCTTTTGCAACTTTGCAGTAGAAAGAGAGGAAAAGCTGCTGTGACAGCCCCAGGTACTCAGCACCAAAGAGAAGGCATCAAGAGCTAACACCAATGCATGTGAGGGGTAGAACGTAAAAGCAGTGTCATAAACAAACAAGGGGTCAGTAGGACCTGAATATTCTCAGCAGGTCACTGAGAGGTTCAATAACTTTGAGGAGTTCAGTGACATGGATACAATTGTAGAGAAAGCAGAAGGTCACTGAGCAGCTTCAAATGCTGTGTCCTTGTCAATGCCCATGTGATGAAAACACAAAGGGAGTGCCAACTCTCAGCTTCCCTGCAGAAACCTTTTGGAATGGAAATGAGGACTACAGGGTGAGCTAACTGGACTTCTCTGGGGTTGTTCCCACTGCTAGTGCCTAAGATTCATGTTATTAGCTTTCTGCTTTCCACACTTGATTATTTTCTATATACTTAAAATTTTTCAACTGTTCCTAAGCTCCCTTTGGGAAGTAAAAAAATACTGAGTTCATTTCCTTCCATCAGTTTCCTTTCCCGCACCTGATCCTGGTTTACTACTACAGTGGGGGCTAGCTGAGAAGACAGGGAACAATACCAGTATCTTGTAATGTAAGAAACCCAACATTAACCATGTCCTTTGTCTTTAAAAAATACTTTTATCACATGAAAACAGTGCATGATCTTTGTGAAAGTGCATTGTGTCTAGAACTACGCAAACTATGAAAAATATCACTCTTTCAAGATAACCAACAACTGTTCTTACCTGACGAGCCCGCAGCGCCACTTTAGCATTGGTGGTCTTGCTGAGTTGAGTTAGCTCTGTGAGGATATTTAGCAGCTCATCAGTAAGCGTAGGGTCCCGGCCACATAACTGATCCTATGTGTTTATGTGGAAAGGAACACACAAACTTATATTACAAAGAACTCTGGTGGACAGAACCTGAAATAGGGAAAGGAAAGACCTCTACCACTGAGCTGTACTTCAAGCACTGTTGCTGGTCTTCAGTCTCCTTCCCCCTTCTCTTGACCATCAGCCATTTCTGGAAGAATTTCTGTGCCATACTTACCTTTTCTCAGCTCAGGGATGCTCTTTATCCCTGTACATTTATCACAGAATTATAAATAAAAGCATAGGACTGAAGCATGGCTCAACAGTTAAGTGCACTTGCTGCTCTTGTAGAGGACCCAGGTTTGGTTTCCAGCACCCACACAGTGGCTCACAACCATCTTTAACTCCAGTTTCTAGGGATCTGACACCTTCTGGACTCCAAGAACACCAGGCATGCAGGCAAGCAAAAATACTCAAGAGACTCATAGACATAAAATAAAAATAAACATAAAATATTTTTAAAGAAAAAAACAAAACCAAAAAAAAAAAAAAAAAAAAAAAAAAAAACAGGCCTTTTGGGACAGATATGCATCTCCTAAACATCTTTTCCAAAACCTCTAATACTTTCCATGTTACAAGAAAATGCTTTTAGAATATTCAACACCATTATGCTAGGAAGAAGGCACCTCAAACTTTCTCCCCTCCTGACCTTCTGGCTAAGACCATGTGAGGAAATGATTAACACTGGATTCTTAACTCTACAACCAGCACCCAGTGGTTTGCTTCAACTGTTCATAGTCACAAAACCTATGATTTATATTTAAGGAAGTAAAGGTATTCTTTTTATCCTTCTGAGTGAATAAAATAGAAGCTGCCACTGAAGTAAAAATAAATCCAGGATTCTGTTGAACACAAGTCACCTACTAAAGGCCTTATCCTTCTCATCCTAGGCATAAGCAGAGAGGGGAAACTGCAACTCACTCTCATCTTTTGTGGACAAGTAATAAGCAAAGCAGAACCTCAGGGGAATATGTACACCAGCAGAGACAAGACCATAAAAAGACAGAAGCAAAAAAACATTAGTAAGAGCAGGTAGAGAGACCAAGGTAAGTTTCCCTATCCCAACCTTTCCTTTCCTAACACCCCTATAACACATTCCTGTCTGAGGTTTTTACTTCAATCACCAGAACGGCCCACTAAAATATCTTAAAATATAGTAGTGTTCTGGGTAAAATAACAATTCATGAACTTTGCAAATGACTAGACTTAGGTTCAACAGCCAGAAAGCCAACACAATAAAATAAAGTGAGTTGCTTCTCTAACCTGAAGCATTTTTTGATAGGGAACAAGCCCTTTGAAAGCAACTGAGGCTTAACTTAGGTTGAGGAAAAATTAAATTATCCTCTAGCTTAACTACAGACCAAGTTCCAACTTAAGAAACAAAACACAGTCACGTTTCTTCCATTATAAAAGGGAATGAGAAAGATGGTAGGGGGAAAACAATATGTAAAAAGGAGGCGATTTAGGGAAAAAAACAAAAAAGGAAGTAATTATTCACAACTGCAGGTTGATAATCTCTGGGGCTCCCCATGACACAGTATAAAAACCAGACCTTCTCAAAAGCCAAAATCAAATCAAATATAATTTGAATGGAACTCTATTTGTATTAGTTTTTCTTTTCTTTTTCTCTCTCTTTTTTTTTGTTTTGTTTTGTGTTTTGTTTTTTGAGAAAGAGTTTTTCTGTTGTAACTCTGGCTGTCCTGGAACTCACTCTGTAGACCAGGCTGGCCTAGAACTCACAGAGATCCACCTGCCTCTGCCTCCAGAGTGCTGGGATTTTAAAGGCATGCACTACCACCACCACCCAGCGTGTATTAGTTTTACTTAACTTTGAAGGTTTCCCTTCAAATAAATATCTGTAGTTATAGAGGGCTGTGAGTTGAGAAGTGGGTGCTGAGAACTGAATCTAGGTTTTGTACAAAAGCAGAAAGTGCTCTTAATCACTGAGCATCTCTAGCCCCTCAAATATTATCTTCTGCACTATCATCATTAAGACTTGGAAAAAGATTAGCAATAATAAATTATGTGTAGAGTAACTCTTCAACACTCTTTTGGTCTTGATCAAGACATATTGTTGAAATCCTGAAAGAAACCATCAGTGTTCTTCAGAACCACTCATGCTACGTGCCAACATTCAGCAAGACACTAATGGTCCTAGACACACTCTGCCTAAGCTTTCTTTGGGCAACTGGACAGCCCAAGATCACCACTCAATCCTGTTAAATTTTATAACAATGCCATCAGAAGGCAACCATGTCAGCAGATGTGTTTCCTAAACAACAAAACAACACACAAAGAAAGTCTAAAACCAACAACAACAAAAGTTCATTTAAATAATTAACTAGCCAACTATAAATCATTTGTAGACATCTTCAGACCAAAATGAAAACTATTGATCATCCATGATACAACACAGTTATTTCTTGTTTTTATTCTCATCCTAGATGTTGGCTAAGGAATATTTTAAATTCACAGAAATACAATAAAATATGCTTAAAGTAGCAATCATGGCCAAAGTTATACAACTAGTTGACGGTAAAGCCCAACAGAGTCTAATTTGATCTTAACACTTAGGCATTAGGTGACTCAAGAAAGGCAATTCAAAATGAAATAAATAAGGCCTTAGATGTAATGCCTTCAAGACATTAACTACTTACCACTCAGCTGAGTAAGGCTTCTTCCTGACAAAGATGCTATAAGTTTACCAATCAATTCAGTGTTATTGTTACCTTTAAGTATCAACTTGACACAACCTAGAATCACCTGGGAAGAGTGTCTCAATAATGGGCTGTCCACACAGAGTTTGCCTATGAGCATGTCTGTGGAAGATTGTCTTAAGTTAATTAATGTGGAAAGACCCAGCCCACGGTGGGTGGCACCATTCCCTAGGCAGGGTTGTCCTGAACTGTGTAATATGGAGAAATCAAGCTGAACACAAGCAGGCAAGCAAGCAAGCATACATGTATTTCTTTCTCTCTCTACTCTTGACTGTGGATGTGATGTTACTAGGTGTTTAAGTTCCTGCCTTGACTCTCCACAATAAGAGAATTTAACCTGGACCTGAAAGCTAAAATAAATTCCTTTTCCCCTAAGTTGCTTTTTGTTAGGGTATTTTATCACAGCAACAAAAATAAAACTGAACATTTATTAAACCTGAGATTTCTGAGAAAGACTTTTCTTCTTTTTTACACAATGGACAGATTACATGCAGTCATGATAAAAGATAAAAAGAAAGAAACTGGTCTGCATTTTATATGTTTCCTCTGAATCAAATCAGAGGTTTCCACATACAGCATGACTCATGAAAGCATGTTCATGTGGACAAAAGCAGTAGGGAAGTCTACTCAATAAAAATCTGCTTAGCATTCCTTGGGGCAAGTTACTACTATGCAACCGATGTTAAAACTGTGGAGGACCACAGCACCTCTCCATTGGAGCAACTTGATTTTCTTGATTCCCTCCTCTAGGTTCAAAGGCCCAGAAGTCATCATCTAGCTCAGCAAAGTACACCATCAACATTCCTACTTTGAGAAATCAGAGATTGGAATGCTGGGCACATAACCATCAATCAAGAGACCAAGGTAAGCAAAGAAAGGTAACCAGAAGAGAACACAAGCTGGGGGAATTGAAATGCTAGTGTGTCCTAGCAACATCTGTAAAAAGATAGTAAGACCTGCAGGAAGAGGAATCCTAACAACTAAAATGCCCCTTACAGGCCATTAATGCAGATGTGGGGGAGGGGAGCAGCTGGCCGCTGTCAAAAGGGAAAATATGCCTGGCATTCAGAAGTACTAAACTGGAAAGGGGCACCATCTGAGCCTTTCCCTTATCTGAAAGTCACTGCTAGCTGCCCCGAGCTCAATCATATTAATCAACTCCTGGATTTCACAATCTTTAAGATAAGGTGAAAATGATTGATATTTGAAAATAAGTTAGGGATACAATAAGTTAGGGATACGAAAGACTTTAGATACTACTGTGCTTACCGAGTCTGGCTTTGTTTTTTAGAGGGGAAAAAAAAGTGAACATGTTAAAATAGAGAAATGGGTAAATTCAGCTGCCAGTGTACCTCTACCTCTTCCATGCTAGTCATCCAAACCAGATACTTCGAAAGCCCATTTCTCCAGAGCTCAGCCTGCCAGGAAGAAAGTCGAGGCACTATCCATGCAGGTAAGAAATAATCAGGATGACAAGGTGGGGGTAAAAACAGCAGCAAGTCAGGGTCCCATTGGCTTCTGCCTGTCCTGACTGGCAAAAGCAGCAAGCAAAGCCTCAAACCAGTTCTCTGACAGGGCCCAACGCCGCTGCAGCACCCCCGTGTAATTACACACTTGAGTGACTGGACTCTGAAGAAAATTGAAGGCCTGAGCTCCGAACAGCTGCCATTTTCTCTCTCCATCACACCAGCGTGATTACTTGAGAAATGAACAGCCCCGGCTCAAAGCTACTCCAGAATTCTCAGAGGAAATATGGCTCCGTGTTCCAATAATGAGATTCTTAAGGCAAGCGTTACTTACAATCACTCCGCAAAAGGAGCGAGCCGAGCCCCTATATCTTACAAATTAGAATTTAAGAAACCCAGCGACAGTCCTGGACGATCATTACTCTTCTGCTGCTCCAAGGATTCTGGGCTTTGGTCTATTTTTAGTGCAGAAAACTGTTAAGTTCTTAAAAAGGTAATCATAATAAGATGAAAAATTTGCCATAATTAGCTTCCTATAAAGGCAAATTCCAGCCCCATTTTGGTCCATACTGACAGATCCTTCTACCTTCTAATCATTACCCTTTTCTGCCAGAAAGTCTTGACTTCATTCAAGTGAGAATTAACAATCCTTGCATTAAAATTTGAAAAGAAAGTAGGATTTCTGAGGGGAAATAAACAGCAAGTTGGTATAGATTATACAACTCTTAGCAGAAAGCTGTCTCATGGGAAAATTAAAATAGTACTTTGTACCAATATTTTCACCCTTCTCAAAGGCCTGGTTTCCTTACCAAGCAGCCATCCCAGGTAGCAAAGGTAATGAACTCTCCCTATAATGACATGTATTTTAAAGTGGCTACCTAAAAAATGTTATAGAACCAACCAGCGAGGCAGATGACTGAGTGAGTGGCAATGCTGTCAACCACAGACACGAGGAAGACCGTCTCGATTCATTCTAGAGAATTACATAGAAAATGGCAGTGAAGATTTATATGGGTTTCTCCCCTCTATAAAGAAATGAAGGAATGAAAAGTACCAGGAATGTTCACCCCACAAAGGGCTGGGCAAGGGAGCTCAGGGAGTGGACTGTCCAAGCAAGACCAATATGCAGCAGCAGGCCTTGCAGGACTGGAGAAGGGCCTCTAGAGCAGTCCTATTGTTCTCAGACACCCCCCACGAGCTCAGCCTGGAAGGACTAGGAGTAGAGAACTCAAAGTCAACACTAAATCCCTCAGCTCTGCAAACTCCTGCCAGAGTCAAATGCATCTCAGTCCAACTCACAGTTGCCAGTTTATTCCCCCTCCCACTTTCTACTAATTCTTCTATTAGTCAGATTAGTCAGGGACAAAAGAATGGATTTGCTGCAAACTGAGCATAGATTTTCATGTAAATTAAAGAAAAAAGGGCATAGAATATACATATACTGAATATATTTAATTATTATTATTTTTTTTTTTTTTTGTGGAAGAGGGACAGTAGTAAATTTCTCATGTTATTAAGTTTCTAACACAAGAGCCAGTGCTTGCACTGCTGGGTGTAAATGAGAGTTAAAATGGACCAGCACCCTGGTTAGAGAAAACTATATTTGAGAGCTGCTGTCATGTTGACAACAGAAACAGGGAAAGGAAAGGCATTTCTAAGTAGAGCCAAGAGAGCTAGGTTCCTGTACACATTATATGCAGAACAGTCCCTTTCTAACTGTCGTGCGCTGCCTCAGACCCAGCAGCTGCTAATCCGAAACCCAAGCTCTACTTATCCTAATTATAAAAGACAGCAGCTTTCCTTCTGAGACAGCCACACACACACAAATAGACATTTTGCATAACATCAACCAACCTTACAAGTTTTGGAAACAACAAAAACAGCAAGCCCAATACTCACAATAAGCATTGTGACCAGAAGATTCTTTTTGGTGACCTGAGCATGGGAGAAGATGTAGTTCAGTACAGTGTTCATGTCACTTTTGTTCTCTTCCCGAAGGGCAAACACACACTTGTCGTAGTGGCCTGCAAGTGGTAAAGAAACCTGGTCCTCACCATGTTATACATGAAGCCTCATTCTTACATGCTAATTGGTTGTTTCTTAATGCCTGTAACTCACTTGATAAACAGAAGAAACACCTTAAGGATTTCTTTTCTTTTTTTTTTTTTTTTGGGAGGGGGGTTGGTTGATTTAGACAGAGTCGTAAAAGAAGCACTAGACCAGGAGTCATGAGAACCCACATTTAAACCTGGGTTCAAGGTCTAGCTCTATTACCAGTTCACTATGCCAATAAAATTAAAAAATTAAAAGGGAGAGGAATATGCTTTTAAAATAAAGGTAGGAAAGGTATGACTCCAATACCATTTTTTTCCTTCATGATCTTATTTGTTCTCCTGGAACAATTTCCTTTAAAAAGGAAGTTCCACCGCTTAAAAATAAATGTCAAGGGCTGAGGAGATGCTCAGCCAGTATAGTTTGCCTCACAAGCACGAACTCCTGAGTATGACCCCTAGGACCCACATAAAGATGCCCAACATGGTGGTACATGTTTGTAATCTCAGAGTTGGAGAGGCAGACATAAAAGGGATCTCTGGGACTCACTAGCCAGCCAGTTTAATCTAATTGGTGCGCTCCAGGCCAATGAGAGAACTTGTATCAAAAGAAGTGACTAGCAGTTGTTCTCATACCTGTATAGGTATACACTCCTACACACAGGACTATGCATACATATGACACACACACATATGTAACACATTAACAAATACATTTTGAAACCATTAATTTTGAAAATCTTTAAGGTCTACTCCAGCTTGAGCTTCTGATTTTACATCTGAAAGAATGTTCCACCCTAACTGATAAGAACTGTTTTAGCTCAAGAAATAAAACTTATTAATATTCATAAGTATGTCTGTGACATCTGGAATTAATATGTCCACTGTAAGTCCAAGAATTCCAAATCAAAACCAAGGCGTACATGATGAGGAGCCTTGCAGGTGGCAAAAGGCTGTAGGAAGTATACATGCTTCGCTGGCCTTCTGTAAGGCACCACGGGCAGGTTAATGTTGGGCAGGAAAGCTGTGTTCTGCAATAGAACAACCCTCTAGCATATTATAGTGTATCTATGATGAAACATAAATGATACATGGGACTTCAGAAAATAGTTTGGCTACAAATAAATTTCCAAGTAAGGAAAAACTAGAGTTTGTATAATTTGTGGGTTAGAATTTTATGAAATAGTAAAAATATGGAAGGATTATCAATCCACCTGAATTCTATGTTAAACTATAAACTAAAACAGTGATGTTTAAAATGTATCAGTGTGTGTTCCTAGAATAATATTTGACCAGGAACTGACAACTCTAATAGGACAACTCTAACTTATCATTTTTAAAATATCAAAAATTAACATGAATAGTATTTTTCAAAATGAAACTCTTTGAAAATCACTAAACTATACTAGCTAGGAAACAGCCAATCTAGTAAAAGATCCATTTTGATAAAGTGGAAAATGTTTAAAGATTGGTTGCCCTTAGGGTAGAGATGTAGCTGTACGGTAGAACACTCATCTAGCATGATTCCTTAAAAAAACGATTGTCCTGTATTTCCCCCCTACTGAGACACAGCTTTGCAGTGATAAAAGAAATACATCTGGGCAAATACATCAGAAGCAGGGGAAATAAAAAGAGCCCATTTGCCTGAGATAAGGGGACACAGTAACAAAAACAAAACAAAACAATAACAAGTAGTCACTTTAAAAAATAACTACTAATTGTGATAAACAAAAGATGAGATGGAAAATGGCTCAGTGGTTAAGAGTACTCACTGCTCTTGCAGAGGACCCTAATTCAATTTCCAGCATCCACATCCTACAGCTCACAACCACCTATAATTTCAGCTCCAGGTGATCCAATACCCTCTTGGGGTTCCCTTGGGGTACTACTCTTATGTATAACCTTTCCTCACACAAATACACATAATTAAAATTTTTAAATCGGGTTTTTTCCTTTTGTAAAGAACAAGGATAAAGAGACAGATCAGTGGTTAAGCACACTGGCTGCTCTTCCAGAAGGCCTGGGTTTGATTTCTAGCACCCACATAAGTAGCTCACAACCATTAGTTACTCCAGTTACAGGGGAAATGAGATGCCCTCTTCTGACATTCACAGGCATGCACATGGTACACAGACATATATTCAGGCAAAACACATATACACATAAAATAAAAATAAATCTTCAAAAAATTATTTTATGTGTATGGGTGTTTTGACTGTGTTTGTACACTAGCAAGCCCATCGGAGGCCAGAAGAGGGCATCAGATCCTGGGGAACTGGAACTACAAATGGTTGTGAGATACCATGTGAGTGCTGGGAACTGAACTCAGCTTTCCTCTGGAAGAGCAGGAGCAGCCACTGTGCTTAACCATTGGGCCATCTCTTTATCCTGTATTCTTTTATAAAAACATTTATTTTTATAAGCCATCTCCCCAGCCCAGAAAAAATAAAAAATTAAATGTATAAAATAAATACTAAAATTTGAAATGAATAAATACTCAGGTGCTATTTCAATTTTCTTATACTTAAAAAACAAACAAATTTTCAGGAACCTCCCACTTCAGCCTCCCAAATACTGAAATTACAGGTATGCACTACCACACTTGAAAAGTGAAAAAAAGAAAAAAGAAGAATTTTTAAAGAACATGAATTTTATTTTATGTCTATGTATATATGCACTACATGCATGCAGGAGCTCAGCATGTACAGAAGAGGTGTGGGATCCTCTGGAACTAGAGTTAGAGATGGCTGTGAGCTCTATGGTAAGTGCTCTTACTGATGAACCATCTCTCCAGTCACAGTCCTCCAAACCCCCTATTTTAATAGCTACGTTCTCAGTGTATGGTCCAACGCATGAGCTGCCACGCATCTACCTTTAAAGCTACTAAATTTTAATAAGACATATTTAGCACCTTCTAATACTCCATGTGCTATGTGTTCCTCTTTAGAAACAAAGCTGAATTTTATATTAACAATTATTTTGCTTTCTTTACATTTGTCACCAATATATCTAGCTTATTTTTTCCTGGTTTTGAATTTGATAAAAAATAGAAGCACCACGTATTGAGTCATTTGTTTATATGTATTCTTAAGGATCATCTATTTTCAGTGCTATACAATATTCCACTGTAGGAATATCCGAGAATTTAAAAAACCATTCTATTTGTATATGTTTAAAGTGTTTCCTCTTTTTTTTTCTATTATGAACAGTAGTGACACAAAACAGTCCTTATATCCTATATCTTGGAGTAAGATTGCTAAGTTAAAGAGCATATTTAAAAACACAACCTTATGAAAGACTAGATCTGAACATGCTGTTTTCTGAAGCAATCATGTCATTTGCATTTCCACTCCCAGTGGTAGTTTAAGATGATAATGTGATTGTAAAATCTGTGATTTGGGCTACTATTTCTGTAATTAGTAGAGGGACCTAGCATTTTCTTTAAGTGTATAGATTATTTGTGTTTCTTCTTCTATGAAGTTTCTTTTTTAATCTCTTGTCCACTGTTCTGTTTGATTGCCTTTTATGCACTATTCCTAATTCTGTCAAAGGTATAAATTTTATAAATAGCTCCTCTTACTTGTGGTCTATGTTCTCAATTTCTTAGCAGTACATAGGATGAACAGAAGTTCCTGAACAAATAAAATTAATCAGTTGTTTCCTTTATACCATGAACTTCCTGTTTGTAATATGATAAGCACCTCTCTATGCTGAGGTCATGAGGATATCCTAAAATTTCATAATTTTGCCTCTTTGATATATGTTTAAGTCTTTAATGCTCTTGAGATTGGCTCTGAGTGTATGAGATATGGATGACTGGCTCATCAGCAGGGTATAGTTTACTGATGTTTATCCTTTCCATCTTGATCACAATGCCTGCTCTATCGTGGAATGAATCACATGCATATGGGTCTGCTTCTGAGTAATTCTGTTTCTTTCATCTGTAATTCTGTCCTTTCACAAACATCACAGCTGTCTAATTAATATGGCTTTAGAGTAAATCTTGGTATCTCATCCAGCAAAGATTTTTACCTTCTATTTCTTTAGATGTACATTTTGTTGTTTGAAACAGGTAGCCCTAGAGCTTCCTAGGTAGACCAGGCAGGACTTGAATCCACAGCAATCCTCCTGCTTCTGTTTTCTGAGTACTGGGATTACAGCTACACCTTGAAAATATCTTGGCTATTGCCAGAAATTTGTGTAAATTTTAGAATTAGCTTGACAAATTTCACAAAGCTACCTAGAGAGTGCTTATTAGAATGTCAACAAGTTGACAAATGAATTTAGGGAGAGTTGATACCTCTGTGACAGTGTCTGTCCCAATCCAACATCTTGATGTTTATCTGGATATTCTTGACTATTGCTCACTCACTAGAATTTCCTCCAGAAGAGGAGTGCATGTTTTAAATTGTATTTATGCCTTTATATTTTATGACTTTTAATCATGATTTAAATGGTGTATTTTTCAAAACCTTTTCTAAACAACTGCTGTAAAGACGTCGTTTCTGGTTGGACCTGGAAACACATGCCATGAATCCCAACACTTTAAAGGCAGAGTGATTTCTCTGAGTTCAAAGCCAGACTGATCTACAAAGCGAGCATTAGGCCAGCTACAGAATGAGACCCTGTCTCAAAATAAATAATTTTAAAAAAAATCTTTTCTATAGTGTTGAGGACTGAACTCAGGACCTCAAACATGACAGACAAATGTTCTAGTCTAGAGCAGCACTCCAGCTGTATTTGATTTTGTTTGTTTTTGAGTCAGGGTCTCATTATGTAACTCTGGCTGCTTGGAACTCACTTATGTACACCAGGGTAGCCTTGAACCACAGAGTTCTACTTGCCTTGGCATTCCGATTTAAGGCATGAGCCACTAAGCCCTGCATGTTAGACTTCTGTACTTAGAAATTCTGTTTGGTGCTAGATAATTTAGTAATAAATCTGTGGGTTCTTTGAACCCTCCACATTAACACTGAATCACTTATGGCTGATCTTAACTACTCACTAGTCCTCAAATCTTTTTTTTTTTTTTTTGAGACAGTCTTATGTAGCAAAGGCTGGCCTTGATCTCTTGATACTTCTCTGTCTTCATCTCTCAAGGAGCAGGATTACAGAGGAAAGTCTTCATGCCCTAAGACTTCTTAATTCCTTTCCTTATTTTACTGCATAGCAAAGATGTCCTTCAAAGATGCTGAATGGACATAGTGATAATAGTGCCTTGGTCTTAAAGTGGATGTTTTGAACATTTTGCCATATGTATGACATATCATATGAAATGATTGTGGGTCCTCTTAACGAGTTTTAAAAGTTCCATTTCAGGTGTAAGGATATAGTTTAGCGATTTTTATCCCAGCACAGGAGTAGAGTTAGGGACACACCAACTAGCAAAAATGTCGATTCATTTTTAGTTTCTAAAAGTTTATCATGAATGAATGCTGAACTTTGTCCAATATTTTTCCCAATATCTTGAGATGATGACCCTGTTTATTCTTTCTTATTCTACTGGTATATGACAAATTATATCCTTGACTGTTCCAAAATTTATCAGCCTTTCTTTAATTGAGATAAAGGCAACTTGGTTTAACTTGTTAATATCTACTTGTGGAATTTAACTTGTCATGAAGGGTAGAGACATCTTTCAAATGATGCAAAAGTGAGCAGAACAGATGGAAGACATAATTATAGGCATTACTTAAAATTCTCTGGTGTTACACTGCCATCTTGTGGCAGTATGCCATAAATGGCAGTATATAGCTTTAAAATCTTAACCAAGGTATTTCATACTTAAAGACCATCTATCATTTAGTGAAGCTCTTCAGAGAAAGCTAGGGACCAACTCCACCTAAATGACACACTAAAAAGCAGTATAGATTGTGAGCTCTTCCCATGTGTGTGTGGTTCAACCCTTGGATCAGCTGCTGAGAGGCAAGCTCTACAGACAAGGAATTTCAATTTCAGGCTGGTCATGACTCAACCAACTCTGACTACACAAGGTTAAGAGGATGTCAACAGGGAATGCTAATCTCCCCAAGAACAATTATCTCAACCATTCCACAGAATCACTGGAACTCTAGTCTCACCAGGCTGGTTTATTAGTGTTCTTTTTCACACTGGTGAGGTTATGGAAGTTTTAGGGGTTTTTTGTTTTGTTTTATTGTTTGTTTGCTTGTTGGGGGTGGGGGGCATGCAATTAGAGACAAAGTTTCTCTGTTGTAACTCTGACTGTCCTGGAACTTACTCTGTAGATCAGACTGGCCTGGAACTCAGAGATCCACCTGCCCCTGCCTCCCAAGTGCTGGGATTAAAGGTATGTGCCACCACCACATGGTGAACTTTATATTTTTTAAGGAAGTACTAAGAGAAGGAAAAGTTTGTGAATAAGACGTGATGGTGACAGGATAAACCGGCTTAGCTCTTATACTCTTAGGGCATCCTCTGGATGAAGCTTACCATTCTGGAATTGTGTCTCTACCCGCAGGTACTGTCGGAGCAGATCCATCACCACAGCCTTCATGTGACCTCGGATGCCACTTCGGTACCTATGAAGCACAACAGACCAACATTATTAAATAAACCCAGAGGCCAAATTAACTTTCTAGAGTTTCCCCTAAACTGCTTTCCCCATGAATAAAAGGCAGTCTTGTAGCTTGTATTTTCAGACTGAAAATTCAGTCATCCAAACATATTAACTTAAATTCTAAGCTGAAAAGTAACTTCAGTAAAGAAGACATCTTTCATAAAGGAAAAGAAGAAAAGGAAAACATGCCCCCCACCCTGTCATATCATATCTAATGACAGCCTGATTTTAGCTCCTTCTGCTAAAGAGAACTTATCATGCTTGAAAAGTTTAAGTATCTTAAAGGTGAAAATGCTTTTAATAGCTGTTTAGTCCAATACCTGGAATTATAAAATACAAAGAATAAATGTCACATTGGGGTCTATGCTAGAAGAAAAGTTAGGATCCTCATCAAAAGAGCAAATAAAAAGAACACAATAGTATTTGTGGACATAATAAAGAATATGTTATAGTAAAGAATATTATAAAAACAACAGAAATACCGAATGGGTTAGGTCACAATTCTAAGACAGTAAAAAGACACAAGGCACTTTCTGAGAGATAAAGTACTTTCTTCTCAAAGCCAGACTTGAAGTAAATTTTTTTTTTTTTTCCTATACAGGGTTTCTCTGTTGTAACTCTGGCTGTCCTGAAACTCACTCTGTAGACCAGGCTGGCCTTGAACTCAGAGAACTACCTGCCTCTGCTTCCCAAGTGCTGAGATTAAAGGCATGCACCACCAATGCCCAGTTGAAAGCAAAGAAGGCATGAGAATCTAGAGACCCACGTGACTACCTCTGCACCAGCTGGACAATGCTCTGAGTGTTCATGAAGAAGACTTCCCGTTCAGATTTCCGGTTCAGTGTAGCTGCGTGACTATCTAGGATGTTGGCAATCTAAGGCAAAAGAAATAAGAAAAATGAAGCCCCTCCTACCAAAGGGACCCAACAGCATATTACTCTGCATCACCACCACAACCAAAGAGTCTTCTTGGTTATGACGTAACATTCCTATCTTTGACATTTTGTCAGCAGAAGCAAGTTATTAGGAGTTTAGGAGCTTGCTAAATAAGCAAGCAATTTCTAACTCTTTTCACCCTTTCACAAATAGACTGATGACTACATCAGAGAACTACATTTATCAAGACTGTGATGGGCAAAAGCTGTCTAAGGTCAAAATACACCTTACTCTTAGTCCTCTACTTGCCCAGCTTTACTCTACATATAGAGAGATATGTATGTATGTATATGTGTATGTATGTATGTATATGTTAAATATGTATGCATATAGAGAGTATATATGTATATAGAGAGTTTATATATGTGTGCATATATAAATATATAAACCCTGCATTATAGGCAAAGGGCAAGGATGCTGCTGAGGTAGTCAGGAAGTGTCAGATTACCAATATCCTTCATATCAATCTTACAGAAACACTTCTAATTTGGGACTCGCCCTGAAAGCAAAGTGATGTGGAATACATAGCCATAGCACACTTTGCACATATAGCATGAGATATTTTACATTTCACATATACTGCTTCCTTACTGGGCTCATATACCTGAGACAGTGAAGTGAAGGATTACATGCTTACAGTGCTAAAATCACAGACAGTGAGGAGCTAAAGAGAGGACTCCCAGAGCATCAACTGCAGTGGCAGCCAGTGGCAAATGACAGTGTCAGCCCTAAATACCTGCTGGCTGGGAAACTGACAGAGGACTGATGTGATGTTGCTAGCGTACTGTGCCATTTCCTTCTTAATAGACTTCTCCACATTGAGGGGGATACGGCCAGAAACACTGGTCATGATATCCTGCAACTCTAGAAGAGGCAAGGAGGGATCTCTGAGAGTCTTCATCAATCGTTCTACCCAGTCTTTTACCTGAGGAGAAAGAAATAATCAAATGGCATACAAAGTCAACACAATTCCTGAAATAAAATGAGATATCTGAATCCACCGTACTACAGCTTTCTTTAGATTTACTTATTTTATGTGCATGAAAGTGCACCACATGAGTGTCTGGGAGTTAGAGATGGTTCTGAACCACCATGTGGAAGCTAGGAATCCATTCTCTTCAAGAAACACAAGTGCTTGTTAACCCTGAACCATCTCTCCGGCCCCCAGTGCTTACTTTAAAACTTCAGCATAAACATCAAACACTGTTCAAAAAGGAACAGTCTCAAGCAAATGACAAAACAAAGAAACAAGGACTTAAAATTTCACATGGTGATGCATGCCTTTAACCCTAGCACTTGGTAGGCAGAAGTAGAAGTAGGCAAATCTCCATGAGTTTGAGTTTAAGGCCAGCCTGGTCTACATAGTAGTGAGTTCAAGTCCAAGAACTACACCTGGGAAAGTTACAGGCCAAGGAAGTTTTCCTCCTATAAAGATTCTTCATGAGCTGAGGATGTAGTTCAGTGGTCCAGTGCTCCAGTGCTCACATAGCATTCATAAGGCCTTGGGTTCAATCCTAGCACCAAAAAAAGGTTGGGTGGTATTGCAAAGTTTATTTCTAGTTATATTAAAAATGGGTATTTTGTGCATTGTTGGGGAAAAGGCTGCCTAGGCCTTAGCATTTTGTATTATCTACAGGTGTTGGCTTTATGTAAAAGATCTTTGATTGCTTGTGACCTGTACATGCTATCAATAGAACACCTGAGGAGCTTCTGTGTCAATGAAAAACCCTGAGATCAGACGATTAGGGTTCCACTGTCCAGAATGGTGCTTGCCATGACAGGTGGTTCCCTCTGCTGAGGTCTGGCAGGGTTTGCAGATTGAAAATGTCTCCTTGTCTTTATTACTGAGCCACACTGTATATGTACTGCTACAGGGTAAGGGGGTGAATCAATCTTAAGAAATTTCTCCTTAGACTTTACTCTGGAGAATGAACACATTTGTACATCCCTTCCCCAAGGGAGAGATTCATACCCTGCTGCTGAAGAAAGGATCTGGAAGGCAGTATCCATTCATCACATTGACCAGGTTATCCAGGACATAGTGGAACACTCGATGGAGCTTCTCACCTCTGAGAGCTGTGCTCTGGATCTGTGGCAGACTACCCGTGTGAAGCTCAGCCTGTAGGTCACAAGAGATCATCATTTCTATTCTGGGCACAAATACCACTGCAATTCAACCACTAAAACTGACACAGACACACCTATTTGGGGAGAAGTCAGTGGAAGAAACACTATGAGAAAATGACAGAAATCTTGGGTTTTTGGCTAATAACATATTGGCTAATGTAAACTCCAGTTCCACAATATTATAGGCGCAAATATGGGAGAATAAATGATTAGGAAAAAACTGACAAGAAGCTAACCATGGCACTTATTTGTAATGCCAGAACTTGGGAGACAGAGGCAGGAAGAATGGGAGTTCAAGATGAAAAGGACAGGCTGGGAAGATGGCTCAGTGGCTGACAGCACTTGCTTCACAAGCATTATTAGAACCTGAGTTCAGATCCCCAAGACTCAAAAAAATAGCTGGGTGTGTCTACACCCAGCACTATTGGGGGTGAGAAACTGGGCTGCCAGCCTAGCTCCAGGTTCAATGAGAGAACCCAGGGAATAAGATGGAGAGTGGTAAAGACAACAGCTAATGTCCTCTGACACACATACATGCAGGTAGCATATATACACATTCACACACATGCCAAAAATGAAGGAAGAAGGGAGGGAGAAAAAGGAAAGGGTGGGAGAGGGATCTAGCAATCAAGCACCTCCAGGCTACTGTGTTTTCGCTCTTGAGTGATGTTCGAGTGCCTTCTACCTCACCTGTTGGACTTTACTGGGATTGTCCAGCTGCATTTTGGCTATCACACAGCCAGGGTCGAGAGCTGCTCCAGGTCGCTTGACATAATGGATGCAGCCAGATTCTACAGCTGTTAAAGTCATCACCATCTTCATTACCTATAATGAAGACAGAAGTCAGAGCCAAGTCAGAGCCTGATCTCCCTTTATGCACATCAACAGTTTAAAGGTCAGTTATCTCCTTACCATCTAAGCTGGAAAAGACGTAATTTACCGCCATGGGAGTCTAGCAAAATCTCCAGTGAAGTACTAAGGCGCCTAGGCAATTGGTAACTTTCTCAGAATTATATCCAAGAATTAATAATGGATACTAATGATTCTTGTTTTGCTTTTGGGTTTTTTTGTTGTTGTTTTGTTTTGTTTTTTAACTGTTTTCATGGTTCTTTGAGCCCAAAGCCATCTTCTATGAAGATGAGAATGACCCCGAATTCCTTCCTGCCTATCCAAGGCTGGGATTACACCACCACATCTGGCATTTCTCTAACTTTTAAATGCACTTTGCTAGTTTGTGAATTTACTTGTCTTATATTTAGAAGTGATGGACAATCGTCCTTCTCATAGCATTTTCTACTCCTTTTTCCTTTACCAATCCCAGCCCAGGAAGTACACCTTCTGAATCTCTCATAAACATCTCTTGCAGTGTTAGGCCATCCCCATTTCAGGCCTAGAGTATCTTTTAAAAATACCAAGATGTCCCTTCATGGTATTCACCTCCAATAAGGTCCCACCACCATCGCCATCACTTTAGAGCCTAATCTCCTATCATTTTTCTACTTAAAATCCTTCAATGATTCCCTGGGGCTTCAGGATGGTCTTGGCATAGGCTCCTTTATGACCTCGATTTACATCTATGACATCTTTACCTACCACTCCACATTGATCAGTTCTGATACATACCATCTTGTCTCTGTGCCTCAATGTTAAACATTGTCTCCTGTCCATCCTGACCTGATCTAGTTATCTATCTTTTCAAAAGTAAGACCAAACAAGCATCTCTTATTTCAGGATGTCTTTCCTTACCTCATACCCTATCTCAATTTGGGTTAAATGACCCTCTTGTTCTTAGAATTCATCATACTTTATTACTCATTTGCTTTGTGCTCCAACTCTACCTGTCGTATTTTCTCTGTGTAGCCAACAGTTAGCATGATACCTGTCACCTAGTACTGCTACTATGATATTTTTAAAGCTCATGTTTCTTTGCCTGTCAAAGGAAAATGGAGAGGATTTTTTTTTTGGGTGAAGTCTGAAGGTTCACAATACACATTAAATTAACTGATGTTCTATCTTTCTGTAGTTTTCAATCCTAATCTCTTCCCACCAACCTATGTTCCCTCCCACAACCCAAAAGCCTATTTCCTATCCTGACCTCAATCTCAGCATAGCACTGGCCAGCAAACACATGGCCTCCGTCTTCCACGATATACTGGATTAATTTCCCAGCAGAAGGTGAGCGCATTACAGATGGGTCATTTTCCTTTTCAAACACACAGGTTTTATTGCCAATTGTGATTCGGTATCTAGGAGATAAGAAGAGCAGACAAGCCAATAATGCACTCAGGTTATAAAGCAAAATGAGAGAAAATGTCAGTCTCAAAAACAATAAAAAAAAACTCACAGAAAATGTTATCATATATATAATTCAAACATACAAATAAGGCATTCATTGTGCATATACTTTTTAATTAACATTTTTTTATTTATTTAGTTTACATGCAATTGTATGTACCATGTATGGGCATATGCATTTATGAAAGTCAGAAGACAACTTGTAGGAGTGGGTTCTCTTCTTCTACCATGTGGGTCTCAGGGATCAAACTCAGGTGTCGGGCTTGGCAGCAAGTGCATCTATCTGTCTAGGTAGCTTGCTGGCCCTTATTTAAAATTTTAGTAATAATCTTCAGTTAAGAGTTGAATTGAATAAATTATGATATATTTATAAACTGGAAAACAACATAACCATTAAAAAAGAATTAACACATATTTATACCCCCTCCTTGCATTTTCTTCCTCTCTCCCTTCTCTCTACTTCTCTATTTCTCTCTCTCTGAAAGGACCTCACTATGTAGCCCAGTAAGGCTTCAGTCCTCTTCAGCCTCTCTAGTGCTAGAGTTACAGGCATGAAATACCAAGTGCAGCTGTAACAGTTGTGGAGTGATAACTATGTTGTAGGCAATGTTTTAAGCATTTCAAGTGAATTGATTCATTCAATTCTCACAATATAGCTACTGTGATATACTTTCAAAAAAAAAAAGAGAGAGATACAGGGAGCTGAGAATGTAGTTCAGTTGGTGCAGTGCTTGCCTAGCATGCATGAAGCTCTGGGTTTAATCCCCAGTACCATATAATCAGGTGTGGTACTATATTCTGATAATTCTGATAACTCAGGAGGTGAAAACAAAAAGATCAGAAAGAAGTTCAAAGTCATCCTCTATACAGCAGGACCTGAGCTATGAGACTGGGGGAAGGGAGGGAGAGATGGCTCAGTGAATAAGAGCACTTGTTCTTGCAAAGGACTGGAGTTAAATTCCCAGTATTCACATGGTGGGCCACAACAACCTGAAACTCCAGGAGACCTATCTCTCTCTTCAGAACTCTTCTGGCTACTGCACATACACGGTGCACATACATATACTCAGGCACATATAAAACTCCATAAAATAAATATTTATTTTTAAAACAAAAGGAAAAGCACAAATAGCATTTAACAGATATTTATTTGTGGATATATTTAAAGGAAAAATAGTATGTACCTTTATTAAACATTTTTTTTTCCAAGACATGGTTTCTCTGTTGTAACTCTGACTGCCCTGGAATTCACTCTATAGACCAGGCTGGTCTGAACTCACAGAGAACTGCTTGCCTCTGCCTCCCAAGTACTGGGATTAAAGGCATGCAACACCACTGCCTAGCCCTTTATGTAATTTTTAAATACATTATATAAGTTACATAAATTCTAATAAGTATACAAGAAATTATCAACAATGATAGTTTATTTCAAGGGGAAATTATTTTTCCATTGTTCACCACATTGGAGTGGTGGGAAACATGCTTCCTTTCCCTAAAAGACAGATCTTACTAAGTTGCACAGGCTAGTCTTAAATTCCTAGACTCAAGTGAGTTCTTCACTCAGTCTCCTGAGTAGCTGAAACTATAAGCACAGAACACAACATCTAGCTTGAGACATGTTTACAATTATAAACACTTTGAACTCTTAAATTTTTAAGTGTATATGCTTTTTTGTTTTTAACTGAAAAATGAGTATATCAAAAAGACCCATAAAATTCCCAAGAGCTAATGAATAGTAAGAGGAAGAGAATACAATGGTAAGCAAATGGACCTCAGTCACTTACCTATCTATTTCCTCCTTCATGTACGTGGTATAACTGCTGCCATCATACGACAAGAGCAGTCCTCCATCACTCAGCCGGTGCACATCGACCTCCACACAGGAGCCATTCATGATCACCACATAGGAGTTGGGAGACTGTCGAGTCACCTGTAGTAAACAAGAGCCAGAAGACAAGCCAGTGCCTTCCAAGCACAGCTTCAGCCACAACTGTAGTATTCCAAAGATACAGGTTAAGAGGTCTGTCTGTCCACCTAAGAAAGCTAGTTTTACAAGAAGAGAAGATAGAAACTAAGGTAGGTGTAGACTGTGGTGGGGGTGCTTACCTTCAGTACATACTTGATTCCTTCATAGATAAGTTCAACGTCTACTGTATTCAGGAGTGTGTGAGCAGGAAGGACTTGACCCCTGAAAGAATGACAATATATGACACACTTATTTCCATGAAGTTCTAATAGGTTATAAAGAAATTGCAAAGATTATTGGTTGTGATATTTTCTGAAACAGCAACAAGAAAAAGAACCTAGATGACTGTCTGTTAACATTGATCAAATAAATTAAGAAAAAAATAGTGAAATTTCTTTTTTACATTTAATTGTGGTAAGATACACAAAAGATAAAACATTCTGTGGGGAATGGAGGAAGCTCTGAGTGAAGTTCTGAATGAATGTGTGCTGTTGACATGCCACATGCCACAGACATGCAAAGGACCCCAAAGCTGCAGACTCATGGGAAAATGGCAAAACCTTTCCAGGGTGAGGCTCAGAGAAATTTCAAAACCTTCTCTCCTAGTCCTAGGGCAAATGTTGACAGTGTGTACAGAAAACTTCCAACATAGCTTTCTTTCCCTAGAAATTTACAGCCCAAAGATTGCTCCCTATGGATACTGTGCCTACTAAGATTACCTAAACCTGTACTCTCCTTGATCCAGCTATATACCATAAACCTGCTTCCCTGATCATCGGTGTGTAAAAACCCTGCCTCCTTGTTCAGCTGTATGCAATAAGGCCACCTCTCTGTTCAAATGTATATCATAAACACACTGAGCTTCTGGGGTGCTACAATTTCATAAGAGCCTAGTCCACTTGACTCCAGCTGTTTCTCTAACCATGTATCTGTCTCTGATTGTCTTCTTCATTCCCTCAAGGCCCAATCAGGTCCAAGTTCCTAGAAGCCATACAAGGACACAGCAACTATTTTTTTGTTTGTTTGTTTTTTCCAAGACAGGGTTTCTTTGTTGTAACTTCGAACTCACAAATATCCACCTCCCTCCCGAGTGCTGGGATTAAAGGCATGTTGCACCACTGCGAGGTTCACAGCAATTATATTAATCATTTTATATGTATTGTAATATTTAAGTCACACCACTGCTCAACTATTCTTTAGAATGTTTTTTTTTTATTTTGCAAAAGATAGCATCCTATTAAATAGTAACTTCATTTACATAAATATCTTCCTAGAAACTGGAATACTCTTTTTCTATGAATTCGGCTATTCGTGGTATTTCTTGATACTAAAATCATATACTTTATCTTTTTTGTGACTAGATTATTTCACTTAGCCTAAACCTCTCAAAGTTCCTCTATGTTTTAGTATGTGTTAAACTGTCTTCCTATTTAAGGTTTGATAACATCCTCTGATGTATATACACCTACAACTATTTTTTATACTATTCCTCAATGAATATACGGGTTGTTCTACACTGTAGTTACTATGAACAACACTGCCCTGAAAATGTAAGCATCTCTCTGAGAGTCAGTTTTCAATTCTTTTTGTATGTCTGGAATTATTATAGCTGGGCCACACAGCACTTTGAGTCTGAATTTTCTGAGGAACTGTAATACTGTCTACCATAGTGGCTACACCATTTTACATTCCCACCCCAACAGTGCACGGGGATCCCAATTTCTCCATATCCTTACCAAAACTTGTTATTTTCTGGTTCTTGACTACAGGCATGAAAGTGAGGTGATAGTTCATAGAGGTCCTGAATTTTATTTCCCTGATGATTAGTCATGTTAAACATGTTCTCAAACATATACAAAATATTATGGTCATTAAAAAGAAAGATGAAGCTTTTTACATATTGATAAGAAACACTAAAAGATACCATTAAGTTAAAAAAAAAAAAAAAGAAGAACAGTTATGTTACTATTTATGTTTTAAAAGCTATGCTTAACTAAATGGGCCCAGCAGGCTGTGTTTATATATTTATGCACATATGTATAAAACAATAAAGAAAGAGACCATGAATTTAAGAGGGTATGGGAGGGGTTGGAGGGAGAGGACGTGGGAGGAGCTGGATGGAGGAAAAGGAAGGGGAAAACAATATTTTAATTAAAGTTTTAAAATTGTTTCAGGGAAGGATACTAAGTATCAAGCAACAGATATATAGGTAGTTTTCCACTATGTATCTTTTTGAAATATAGAACATACGAATCTATTAACTGTTCTTAAAAATGAAATTGCTAGGCCCAGTGAAATTCATTCACAACTATGATCCTAGCACTTAAGAAACTGAAGTAGGATGATTGCTGTCAGTCTGAGGCCAAGATCTTATCATAAACAACAAAGTAAGTCAAACTTTGAAAAACTAACCAAAAAGGGGAGTACTAAAGAGAGGGTAGGTGAGTTACTGATAGTCAGTAGATGTGGGTAAAGAGTATGCACATTATCTACACTGGTCACACAACTAACAAAAGTCAAGTTATGAGGCAGGGCATGGTGGCACACACCTTAAGTCTCAGTGCTCTAAAGGCAACAGGCAGAGGTCTATAAGCTCAAGGCTTGCCCGGCCTCCATAGTGAGTTCCAGGCCAACCAGGGTTACACAGAGAGACCCTGACTCGAATGACAAAAATAAAAATAAAAACAAATCATGCCATGTATTGTGGCAAGTGCCTATAATACAAGCGGTTGGGAGGTATAGGCAGGATTATGAGTTCCAGGCCAACTACAGCTACATAGTGAGTTTGAGGCCAGCCTGGACAACATGAGACTCTATCTCAAAATACGTTATCCCCCAAAAGAAAACTTATTCCAAAATACAAGTTTTTAAAATAAATTAAAAATAGAATGCTGGGGAAGAAGAGATGGCTTTGCAGTTAAGAGGAAGCGTTTGCTGCTCTTCCAGAGAACCTGAGTTCAGCTCCCAGAACTCACACAGAATGATTCACAACTGCCTTTTAACTCTAGTACCTGGAGATCCATCTTCCGGCCTATGCAGGCATCCACACATGTGTGGCATTTATCAACACATGTAAGTCTCTTTTGTCTTGATTTTTAAAGAACATTAGGCTCAGCATGTTGAGGCATCTGTAATGTCAGCACTCTAGAAGCTGAGGCAAATGGACTGGGATTAAGAGGCCAGCCTGGATTACTTAGGGATTCAAGGATAACATGTGATACTCAATGAGACTGTCTCAAGACAACAAAACACAACAAACAAAAAGAATGCTAAAGGATTTGTTAATGCTTCTTTACATGTGTAAGGAATCCATTTAACTAGGTTAGAGATGCATGTTGAGGAATGGAAATGAGAAAGAATGGACTGGAGAGGAGGCCGAAGTGTTCAGGGAGTTGAAAGTCATACCGAGGGATTTGTATTTGATTCAGAAAGGAAATGCAAGCCGCTGAAGGTTTTAGCATGAGAATAACATAGTGAGATATTTATCACAGGGCTTGAAGCCTCAGTTCAATTTTCAAAAATTTGCTTCTTTTCTTCCTTTCAGAGACTTTGAAAAGGGGAGGATATAAGTCTAACAACAAAGAAGGAAATAAAGTGCCAGTGGTTAAATGCTTGATGTGATTAGCCTTTTGGGCCATTCCCCTGGGGACTTGAGCAGAGCTTAGTCTCTGGAATCAACGTACAAAATTAGTTCACCTTCATACATGTCTGACCCTCCAACTTCAAAGACTTGAGAGGTCATCCTGAACATCAGCCTCAATTGTTAATTCCTGAAATGTGGAGTAGGTAATACAGGAAATATTTAGGGCTTGATGCTAGGGAGCAATGGGGTTTTATCGACATGGTTTGAGGAGCTTTGCTCAGAAAAGCATATTTGCTGCAACTGGATTTCAGTGTTTAAAAAAATAAATTAACCTTGGAGCTGGGGAGATGGTTCAGTGGGCAATGCTCCTGCCATAAAGGCACAAGGATCTGAGTTCAGATTCCCAGCATCTATAGAAAAGCTGGACATAGTGACATGTGTCTATAACATCAGCACTGTGATGATGGTAGGCAGCCAGAGGTTGGGGTAGTGAAGACAGGCATATCCTGGGAGTACATTGGCCAGCAAACCTAGCTGAATTAGTGAGCTCTATGATCAGTGAGAGACTGTCTCTAAAAATAAGGTGAGGCCAGATGTGGTGGTACGTGCCTTAAATCCCAGCACAGAGGCAGGTGGATCTCTGTGAGTTTGAGGCCAACCTAGTCTACACAGTAAATCCCAGTACAACCAGGGTCACACAGAGAAACCCTGTCTTAAAACACCAAAACCAAAAACAGAAAAGCCAACCAAACAAAACAAAAACCAGCCAACCAAACAAAACTCATAAAAGTAAAGTGAAATCAAGATACCTGATGACAATCTTTGATTTCCAATCTCATGTTTACACATGCAGGTCCACATACATATTAACACATACATTCATTCACATTCTCACACACACACACACACACACACATTTTAAAAAGTGACCTGACCTGTTCTACTGAGACATAGATTCATTTCCAGTCAAACCCTCGCTCCTATGCCACCTCTCTCCTATGCCACCTTTCTCCTATGCCTTCCAGGAAGCTGCAGGAAAGCAAACAGGCCTCTGGACTGCAGTCCTGCACTCTCAACCATGGGCTGGCACTGACACAAAAACAAAGCCTACCTTTCTAAGGAGTGAAGGAAGTTAGAGATGCTGTTCCTCAGGCTCACATCTGCCACATGGAGAGCTCCACACACAACTCCCAACATGGTGTCAGGACGCTCTGCCTAAAAAGATGACAGATCAAAAACATGGTCACGTGACACCACAGCCATTCAAATAAAATCAAAATTACATCTGTTATGAAGAAACATCCTACTTCCATACTGATTTTTGAGCCAAGCGTGGCGATGTACACTTGTGATTCCAGAAATTGGGAGGTAGAGGCAAGGAGAATCAGGAGTTCAAAGATGATCCTTGACTATACAGTGAGGTTGAAGCAGGCTAGGACTGCAGACCTTCCCTCTTTTTTTTTTTTTTTTCATTTAAGATTTATTTTATGTGTATGTTTGCCAGCATGTATGTAAGTGTGCCAGGCATGTGCCTGATGAACTCTGGAAGTCAGAGGGCAGCAGTCCTGACCTTCAGTCAGGTCCCCTGGAACTGGAGTTACAGGTGGCTATGTACCACCATGTGGATACTGAGATCTGAACTCAGGTTCTCAAGTAAAGCAGAAAGAGTTCTTAACAGCCAAGTCATCTTCCCAGCCCCCACGAGACCTTAAGAAACAATAAGGAAAGACTGAGTGAAGATGATGAACACAAGTTATTCAAGAGGACATAAAGCCAATTGTTCTATCTCTTAATGAGTCTGTCTCTTCCTTCCTTCCTTCCTTCCCTTTTCTCCTTCCCTTCTCGCTTTCTCCTTTCCTTCCTCCCCCCTACCCCCGCCATGTCTTTCTCCTTCCTTTCTTTGTTGACAGTGAACAAATGTGTAAAAATCTATCAGCAGTAAAGTATAAAACCCAATGTGAAATTGCGTAACTTTAGAATGGCTATTCTAACTGTACAAAAATCTGATGAGATGTGTAGACTTTGGGTCTGGTTAATTGTTGCATTTGGTAATTTTTAATTGTAAGATTTTTAATGATAATGTTTATAAATAGTTTTGAAAGAAACAAGAAAAATGCAACAAGAAAAAAAAAATCCCTACATTTACCTTTAAAATTTAAAGAGATTTTATAAATAATTTTCCTTTTACTCTCTGTAAAATTTTCACTGAGCAAATCAAAGACTAGCTCAAAAACAGACTTCTACAAGAAAAAAAACTTCTAAGGTATAATGATTTAGCAAGTGGTACTTAAGAAAACAAAATGGGGACCCTTGAGAATTCTGAGCTTGATCCCCAGGACCCACATAGGGGAAGGAGAGAACTGAACTCTGAAAGTTTTCTTCTGACCACCACATGTACTGTGACATTTTATTTATGAACACAATAAATAAATAAAACGTAATAAAAATGTTTTTAAAAAAAGAAAACAAAATAGTATATAGTCAAAATGTTGACCATTAGACTTAGATGAATCTAGTAATTTAATCAAAGTTATAAAAGAAAATGGAGCCAGCAGGACAGCTCAGAAGAGTAGGGGCACCTGCCTCCAGCTTGCTTTCAATCCCTGAAATCCATATTGTAGAGGAAAACAAGTTGTCCTCTGACCACCACATGTGCTTGCATGTGGCTTTTTTGACTTACAAATGATAGATAAACATTCTACCAATGAGTTATATTCCAGCCTGGAACAAAAATTCTTAAAGTACTAAAATCAATCTGAACCCTAGATTTTTCCATTTACATTATTTAGGAACAAATCTCATCTGATGACAGGAACTGATGAAGATACAAGCCTATAAAAACCCAATCTCTGGGGGCTGGAAAGATGGCTCAACAGTTAAGAGCACTAGTTGCTCTTCCAAAGGACTGTGGGTTCGATTCCCAGTACCCACATAGCAGCTCACAACTGATTGTAATTCCAGTTCCAGGCAATTTAGCACCCTCACACTGACATACATGCAGGCAAAACACCAATGTAATGCACATAAAAATAAATCTTTTTTTTTTCCCCCCAAGACAGGGTTTCTCCATTGTTTCCTGGAACTCACTCTGTAGACCAGGCTGGCCTCAAACTCACAGAGATCCACCTGCCTCTGTTCCTGAGTGCTGGAATTAAAGACATGCACCACCACCACCTGGCTAAAAATAGATCTTTAAAAACAAAACAACAATAACAACAACAAAAAACCCAATTGCAGAGTCTACATATACAAGAAGAGATATACGCACCTGTACTTTTTCTGCAATCAGTCTGTCTAGCCAGCCAGTGTCGATTCTATTCAACTGAAAGCTTTCGGTCTCCAGCAACTTAATCAGATATTCAACTGTAGTTCGAAAGTCACCTCGAATAGACAGCTCCTTCAATGCCACCACCATATTTCTAGAGGAAGAACAGAAGAAAATTTGTTACAGCAACAAATATTTTAGTGTTTCCCAGTGATTTGAAAGAATTGTTTCATTCTTTTGGAGTCTTTGCAGGAGAAAGACAGACAGTCCCAAGAACAAATGAGGGTGTAGATAGGTCTGCTCATTTTCATGTACTCCAGATAGGAGAGCTTCCAAGAAGTCAGTAAAGGAATTTTGGCTGATATTATCAAAAAGCATCAGCAAATCACAAACACTTCACTATAAAGAGTACAGACAAAACCGTTCTCAGCTTTCCCTTTTAGATTCTCATCGTTCTAGTCATTTATTGCTACGGCACTACTTTTTCACATCCTTACATCTTATTTTATTAATGTCTATATTATCCTTACTTCACATATAATTTCCATGCAACAAAACATACTTAAAGGCTGTAATTTAGTAAAATTTGACAAGGTTGCTGTAAAAAAAAAAAAAAAAAAGCAACAGACTGGAGTTGGCTGACACTGCTGCGTACTTTTGTAATGCCTTCTATAACCCCAGTCGTCATACTTGCTCAGTACTTGTTTAACTGCTAGTCCATCTTCTTCTGAATTATATAGTGCCACAGACACAGACTCTATTTGTTTTTACTGTACACTCAAGCACAGCATGATGGTATCTGTTGTTACCAGTAAATTTATGCATGACTGGAGAGAAGAAAGAACAAAACAAACAGGAGCAAGAAGAAAATAGGTGCTGTGTTCAGGAAACAAAGGGACGGAAACGGAAGGCTGAAGACAGAGGCAGAGGCAAATCTGCCATTCATCAAATATGTCCTGACTGCTAAGAGAAAGGGAATGTGTGAGCTATATGCTTATAGTTGAGGGGCTATAGTGGTAACAACATAGATATGTTTCTGTTTACATAGTATTCACACTATGAGAAATGATGTTGGATGTATGGGCTAAGACTATAACGAAAATAAGATCTAAAGATCAAGCAAAGAGTGCAGATTAGATGTAACAAAGAATGCAACAAAGAAAGCTGAGCTGACAAAAGAACTTTTGACACAGTATCAGGACGCAAACATATTGCAGAGATTTCAATAAGAAAAAAGGTGATCTAGTTTTCTTTCTTCTGTAGAGAAATACAGAGCAGAGCAGATGTAAGACCAAGTCATTTGACATATCCTATAGAATATATACAGCTGTCTCCTTAATCAAGACCAAAACAAAAATGCCAACAGAGGTCAGCCTGGGAAGATAAATGAGACAGGGAAAGTAAGAAGAACTGTCAAAAATACTCAGTTCATGTCCCAGTTAAAAGAAGCAGTCACATAAAACTTTGACTACAGGCCAGCAAGCTGCCTAACTGGTTAAGGCACGTAATGCCACGCATGATTACCAAAGTTCGATTCTCAGAACCCACATGGTGGAAGAACTGACTCTTAAAGGCTGTCCTCTGGGACACATATACACATCATCAGCTTAGTAAAGCAGTATAAGGCAGTGAAATGGTAACTTTACACAACTGTTTCTTTCTGCTAACACTGCTATAATTTTGAAATTTTTCACATACAGTCTTGAGTGTAAAGTACAAAATGGAGAAATAATGAGACTTCCTCACTTTTGAAAATATTAAAAACTTAAGAACTAGCTGGGCAGTGGTGGCACATGCCTTTAATCCCAGCATGCACTGGGGAGGGGAGCAGTGCAGAGGCAGGTGGATTTCTGTGAGTTCAAGGTCAGCCTGGTCTACAGACAGGCACAATTACAATAGAGAAAGCCTGTCTCAAAAAACCAAAACCAAAACCAAAACAAACCAAAACAAACCAAAAAACTTAAGAACTGGACTGAAGAGATGAGCCGCAGTTAAGAGCCCTAGCTGTTCTTGCAGAGGACCAGGGTTCTGTTCCCAGCACCTATATGGTAGCCCACAACCATTTGTTACTCTAGTTACAGGGGCTCTGACCCCCTCTTCTGACCTCTGTAGGCAACCATGGTGCATCCATGCAGGGAAAACATTCATACACTTAAAATTTAAAAAAAACAAAAATCGAACACCACCACCAACAACAACAAAACCTCTTAAGAATATTAAGAAATACTAAGGAATACCCACTCTGAAACAGTTCAAAGATAAAGGGAATACTATTAAATCTGTGGCATAGGCAATACATCATCAAAGTGTTAATTAAAACAGAAGGAGAAGTTTGGAAGCAGCTCAGTGGCAAAGCATTCATAAGGTCCTGGGTTCAATCTCTAACACCACAAAGAAAAGCAGGAAGAAAGGAAGGGAAGCTTGGAAAGAAAGGAGAGGGGAGGGAAAAGGAAAGGAGGGAGGGAAGACAGAGAGAAATGAACTAATTTTCAATCTGGGAAAGATACTTTAAAACATACCTTAGTCAAATTACTTCCCAAAGCCCTATTTTTTAAGCAAGCAAAACTGCTGATAATTTGACATTTATGATTAACACAATATTAATACTTAATATAGCATTTATATTTGTGTAAACTCTTACATGCTTTATAATACAATGTGTAATTTTGATAATTATTTCATTTTCTTTTCATAAAACAATTAATATTTTATTATCCTAAATGTCAAAACATCATGGGATTATAGTGATTAACACTATATATCTGAAAATGCCAGATAGCAGACCTTAAAGGATTATCACCAGAAATAAAAAATGGTAAGAATGTGATGCAAATGCCAAAGAGCTTGATTCCACAAAGCATGCATATATCAAAGCAGCATGTATGTGGTATACAATTATATACATATATACATATATGTATACATAGATATATACATTTATATACATATAAATTTTACCTGTCAAATTAGAAAATTTAGTAATTATGAGTTGTTCACAGCTATTTAGTGAGGCTCTGAGTGAACTCATAGTACATAAGTAGCATTCTGTTTTATTCTGATGACAGATACAGACCTTTATCTATAACTTATCTGATACGAAACTCATGGTTTGGTAGAATCTACCTCTCCCCCAAAATACTACCATTACTGTAAAAACAAAAACAAAAAAGACCCAGCACTAAAGCAAATGACTTCAAGTGTTAAAAAAAAACTTTCAAAGACTCACAAGAAGCAGGAAAACATCTGCGAAGTACCATAGAACACAACACAACATGAATTCAAGTATAAACGAAGACGTATTTCTTCAAGCAAGTTCTCCACAGAAGCATTTTCACAGCAGATAAAGGAAGGCCATTACCTTCACTGAAGACTAGTCCAATTTTATTAAGCAAGACGCAATCAATCAAATGCTATTATACTCACGAAATTGCTTCTTCTCTGTTTTCTCCCCAGGAAAAGCAGTGACCAAACTGGGAGTCAGCAAATTCATGAAGTCCACCAGCAGCAGCAACACTGAAATAACCCCAGACGTTCTTATTGCTGCGAAAATTAAGTTCCTGAACTGTTCCTGAGCTGGGCTTAAACCCCTGTTAGAGAATGAAGAACACAAGAACACGAGAGACTACATTGTACTTCCAAGGAAAAGAACATTATATTCAGTGTTCAGGCTCTGGGTTCACCAAGCACAGCTGAATCCAAACCATACATGCATGCCACGGCCCAGTGCCAGTCACGGATGCTTACCAAGTTACTTAATGGAAATACATGGCCAATGCAGCAACCATCAGGCATCTGCTCTCAGAATCTTTAAGAAATTTCCTTCTCAAAACCAAGTTCCAAGACTTTTCAAAAGAATGTCCTCAGACACTTGTCTTAATATTAGTGTTTGCAAAGGAAAAAAAACTGAAGGTTACCTCATCAGGGTTTTCACTGGTGATCCGAGCAGCAATTACATGGCCCCTTGGGCAGGGAACGTGAGCAGAATTTTCAAAATCAATAGGAGCATCACCCCAAGGAGATACCCCATACATCATACGGATATCCTTGATCCTAAATAGAGGGATCCCCATGGCAATCTGAAAGGTAATAAAACACATGTAACTTTCCAGTAACTTTTCATAACAGATGGAAGCTATCAAAATACCTAAGAGTCTTTGCATTTTTTTGACGGGGGGTGTTTCTATTAAAACATTCTACTTTTGTAATCTGTATTCTACAGTCATGTAAGTTACACAAAATAGATTATTTGCTAAGATCATTCCCCTTACCTAAAATGTCCCCAAATTCCTAATGCAACAGAGATTTTCCTCTGCTATCATCTCTCCATGGAGAGATGAGACTAAAATTATCCAAGACCATAATAGTCAGTCAAAAAGTTGAAATAGGTAAAAAGCCTTAACAATATTATAGTAGTCTCTCATGCCTGCAAATCTCTGGAAAAGGTAAATAAACCCTTAGACCATTACTTGGGAAGGGCCAGTGTCAGCTCCTACAAAGGAAAGACAAGAAGAAGTAACTGGGAAGGGATACGACCAAAAAATATGATAAATATGTATGAAAATGTCACAGTGAAACCTTGTTTTGAGACAGGGTCTTACTATATAGTCCTGGCTGGTCTAGAACTTGCGATGTAGAACAGATTGACCTCAAACTCACAGAGATCTGCCTGCCTCTGCCTCTGGCTCTCCCTCTGCCTTTGCCTCTTGAGTGCTGGGAATAAAGGCACGTGCCAGCATACCTTTTATTTTATAAAATTAATATTACTTAAAATGTAAGTATAAAATCAATATATTATTTATTATCTTATTAATACAATCAACTTAATCATTATTTTTATATTATAATAATTTTAACAAATAATATATAAAAATATAATTAAATATAAATAATATCATATATATTGTATAAATATAAATTAGTATCTTGTTAATAGAAAATTAGTAAGAGCCAGGGAGATGGCTCAGCAAGTAAAGTCACTCACTGCCAAGGCAATGCCAATGATCTGAATTTAATCCCAAGAACCCATGGTAGAAGGAGAGAACCAACTGCCAAAATTGTCCTCTATCTTCCAAACATAAGATGTAATACTTGCACACTCATACACATAAATAAATGTTAGTTTTTTTTTTAAAAAAGAAAGACTCTTAATTTTTTAATGGGAACCTGCAAGATCTTCTCAATATGAGCCAAAACTAGATCATTTAAGATTATCAGCTAGGCACTTTGTTATACATTCATAGTCTCAGCTACTCAGGAGGCTGGGGTTAAGAGGACTGCTTGAGATTAGTACACTGCGGTCCCTCCAAGGAGCAGGGACCATCAGGTTGCCTAAGAGGGGTGAACCAGCCCAGACTAGAAGTGAAACAAGTTAAAAATAATATCCAATCTTATCATTTGATTCTACTGTTTGCAATAGCATTTGTTTTAGCAAGTGAAAGAAGACCATAAAATTAATAGCTACTACTTTATACATTATCTAAAAAAAAAAGAAAAAGTGTGCTAACATAGTCTTTCCAGGAAAATATTGACCACTACTCTCAAACAGAGTTGCTTCAGTAAATAGGACTAGAAACAGAAATGGGGGCTAGTATCAAAGTTATTATGCTTACTATAATTAATTAAACAAAGCATACTGATTTTTTTAAAAGATCTATTTTTTTTTAAATTTTATGTGTATGGATGTTTTGCCTACATATGTCTATGTTTCATGTTGTAGTGACTGTAAAAGCCAGAAGAGGGCATAAGATCCCCAAAAACAGAATTATAGACTGTTGTACACTACCAAGTGGGCATTAGAAATCAAATCTGGGTCTTGTAGAAGAGCAGTCAGTACTCTTAACCACAGAGCCATCTCTCCAGCCCCAAAGCAGATTGATTTTTTAAAGTTTCTTCTCAAAACAGTTTTGTTGGCTGTGTCTAGCTAGAAGATATAGTACTACTTTTCATGTTTGAACAACATCAAAAAACTAAACCATACCCATATAACCCATATTTACGAGAAATGAAGACAGGTGAGCTAGGGCTTATTTGTGCTTTCCTCTCATCAGTCTTTCAGGTATCTCTGACATTCTTAAATTCTCTAAGCTCTAACTTGAGTCCAGGTCAGAGTAACTCACCTGGAGTTGTGCTGCAGGAAGATTGACATCAGCCACCATCTCTGTACATGGATGTTCAACTTGTAGCCGAGGGTTCAGTTCCAAAAAGTAGAAGCTTCCATCCTGACTGTATAAGTATTCCACAGTCCCAGCACTCACATAACCAACCATTTTGGCAAGTTTCACTGCACACTTAAAGGAAGATAAGAAACCTTAAGTCTATCATTTGTCCAGCCATTGCATCACTATAACTATGCACAGTTGTCAATTGCCTAGTCCTTGTACAAGCCACCAAAGACTCTGAGCCACATTCAAGAAAACTGCACCCTTCTGATTATAATGCCCTGGGGGATGGATGGCAAACTCAATGAAAAAGTGGGAGAAGAGTATTTTCACATCAGATCACAAGCAACTTCCCATCAGACAAAAGGGCATAGAGGTAAAACAAACCAACCAACCAAGATGGTAGCAAATTCTTCATTATCTCTTAGTTTCCAGTATTCCCAATATGCTCATCTTCTTAGAAACACTGCTACCCAGCTAGAGACTGGGTTTTCTAACCTCTCATGTAGTTGCTGACTAATCTGTTATAGGGACTATGTTTTCATCAACAGGATTCAAGCATTGATGAGATACATAACATATAAATCAGATTTCAACCATGCAGATGAAAATACAGTTAAAAATGGCAAATCAAAATATAAAGGACTGGTCAGGCATGGTGGCTCATGCCTTTACTCTTCAGCATTTGGGAGGCAGAGGTAGACAGATCTCTGTGAGTTCGAGACCAGATTGGTTTACAAAGCAAGTTATAGGGCTATTACACAGAGAAATCCTGTCTCAAAAATTCTAAATAAATAAATAGATGGGTAAATGAATGAATAAATACATGAATAGAGATGAAGGACTTGAATCTCAAGATGGTTTCATGAAATTATAATTGTACCATTAGTCTTATAAAATTCACCTCAAACTATGATGATAAAGAAACTTTTATCTTATTAGGGTCACTCTATTTTTTGGATCTTTTTATTACAGCAATTTAACCTAACCAAAATGGTCATTAGGAACTGCAGATGGAATGCTACTATTTTAAAAATTAAAATATGTGATGCTAGTTTAGCAATAAGGTAGAAGTTAACAAAGAAACATACTGCAGACTGGAAAGCTGGGACGTGAGCGCCTTGTTACAGAAAATGACACATTTAATAAATTATTTCCTACAAAATGGAATGCTTGCTACATATCAACTAAGTCTGAAGAAAAATGGTAAGAACTGGGGCTGTAGCTTAGTGGATAGAGTGGTTGCCTAGCATGCACAAAGCTCTGGGTTGGATCCCTAGCACCACATAAAACAGGTGTGGTGACGCATACCTTGAGAGGGGTGAGGGCGGGAGGATCGGAAGTTCAAAGCTATCTTCAGCAACAGAGTTTGAGACCAGCCCAAGATATACAAAACTCTACAGTGCCCCCAAGAAAGACAGAGACAAACAACGTTTAAGATTCATTACACTAGCCAGGCATGGTAGTACACATCTGTAATACCAGGCACTTAGAAAGCAAAGGCAAGGGATCTCTGTGAGTTCCAGGCCAGGTAGAGGTACATGGTGAGACTGTCTCAAACAAATAAATAAACAAAAAAGATTAAGAAAGTTGAAAAAGCAAATTGTTTTATAGCCCAACACCTTTTTTTTTTTTTTTTTTTTTTTTTTTTTGGTTTTTCAAGACAGGATTTCTCTGGCTGTCCTGGAACTTACTCTGTAGACCAGGCTGGCCTTCAACTCACAGCGATCCACCTGCCTTTGGCTCCTGAGTGCTGAGATTAAAGGCATGCGCTGCCACCACCTAGTCCAAAATTTAGATCATATTCCAAAGCATTCAGTGTGAAACAGATTAAGGGATTTGCTTTTGTTTCAGCTGGCTTCAAAATAGTCAAGAAGAGAGAGGTTATGCATAAAACCTAGTAAATAAGAGAAGTTTCTATGTCTAAAAGAAATCACTACATCTAATTATTTCAACTTAGATAAATATAAGTCATGACCCTTTCACAGGAGAAGCCTAAGGCTATCTACATATCAGATACTTACATTATTATTCATAATAGTAACAAAATTATGAAGTAACAACAAAAATAATTTTATGGTTAGGAGTCACCACAACATGAAGAACTGAAGTAAAGGGTTGCAGCAATTGGAAGGTTGAAAATCATTGGCATTGACAGTTACTAAGTATTCGAGGGAATTATATTTCTGAACAGTTCACAAGCCTGGCCTTCAAAATATAGTGACTAATGAGTGAAGTAATATTTGTACTTCCAATCCTGCACAGGCGGGAATCAAGCTATGAAACTTTCCCCAAAGGTGGCACAGTCTACAAAACCCATGTTATAGAAACTGAGTAAGAAAGAACTTCACACAGAATCTCTTCTGGTGTCTTACAGAACAATGACAAAGGAGTGTAATTCCTAGGAGCAGAACTAGGGGCAAACAGGTCTAACTGAGGAAGTACTCCACTATGTAACAGGGAAAGCACAACTCCTGCAAAGAAAGATTTGTTAGCTTCAGTGGGCCAATGATCACTGTGAATCATGCACTTTTCCAAATAGGAATTCTGCTTCCAGTCTCACATTGCATGATAGATAAAATGTGGGAAGAGACAAAGAAAACTTTTTTAGATTACTGGCCCATGGACAGAGCAGAAAGTACCTCACCAAGAGATCTTCAGTAACCTAGCTACCCTTGATCCCTTGATCAATACCTTTGATCTAATTACAGTGCTAGCTGACTGTGGTGACTTTACTTTTCCTTAGAAAAAGGCCTCGTGTATTCTCAGCCTGAACTAACAAACAAGAAATAGATAGCAAGAGCAGACCAAGAAACAAGTTACTCCAGGCCTTTCAACAACTTTTTTTCCTCTTTTTAGGGAAGAATTTCTCAAATTTAAGTTGGCACATGGTCATCCAGTTAGTGACTATAACTCCTAACAATTCTTGTGATGGATTATGATGAAATTTGTATGCAGAGGAACATGAGAAATGTCGTGTGTGACTTATGTATCGTGCTATTATTCACTTGCCCTCTAAGCGCCACCCCCCATCTCCAGCTACAACTAGAACATAATCTTGGAGTTTGCTTCCTTATGAAAATTCTGACACCACACAACAGCAAAGGTTGGCATGGTAAACCTTTTTTGGTGAAGGACCAGATAGTAATTATTTTCAACTTTGTGGGCCAAAGTCTCTGTCATAGCTACTCAGCTTTCTCACTGTAGCAATAAAACAGTCAAATTATATAATATATAATTATATAATATATAAATTATATAATAAATATATAATATTATATATAATATTATATATATAAATATATAAATTATATAATATATAATTTATTAAGCATAGTTGTGTTCTACTAAAAATTTTTTTTTTACAGAAGCAAGCAGCAGGCTGGATTTGGCCCATGAGATATAGTTTGCTAAGCCCCATTTTACAGAAGGGGTGAGGAGTGAAATTAAGAAATAGAAAATAAGCTTTTAAGACAGAATATATAGTTTAATTTGTTTAGATAGTAGAATGATGGAAAATTAATCATTAATAACATGAAGAAAGAGTAGGCCATTCCTTCAGAAAAAAAGAAAAAAGCATGTTCACGTCCCTAAGCCACAACTATTTCCAAGGCATATTTCATGACAAAGAAATCCTTCTTTATACAAAAATATGAAATATGTAAGCTTACAGATACCTAGAAAGCTTTGTAAGAAGGTAATGAATTTGAATAAAATCAGCTGAAGATAGTTTCTTTTTAGATGCTATATAGCGCAGGCTAGCCTAGAACTCTCCATTTTCCAACCTCGGCCTCCCAAGGGCTGGAATCCTAAGTGTGTCACCATACCTGATGGAAGATTTGATGTTAATCAGTACAGTAAACTACAAGCCAACTTGCTATTCGTGAACTTGTTAAAATCCCAACATGTTTCTCTTATTTATCTTACTCAAAATAGTGTGTTAATTTTTTTCTTTTTCTCTTTTCTTTTTTTTAATATTAACAATTTTTAGACTTTGGTAAGTTTCTTGACAATTTTTCTAGAAGAACAACAGAATATGTTCCTCCAGGAAAAGGAAAAAATCTCATCTATTACCTGGAATCATTACCTAAATTTCTTTCATTTCCATAATAGTATATAAGCTGAGTGAAATGTGTCTCTGTATAAGAAAACAGCAATGAAAGAATTTAATAGACACACCTGTTCCATATGTTCAAATACTGCTGGGGTAGCAATAGCAGCAGGAGCTTCTTCAATGATCTTCTGGTGCCTGCGCTGTACAGAGCAGTCACGGCCAAACAAAGAAATGGCATTGCCATACTGATCTGCTAGAATCTGGACCTCCAGATGACGAGATTGTTTTGCTAGTCTCATTACAAATATTGGCGATCCAGGGACTTCAGCTTGAACCTGTGTTGGAAAAGGAAACAAGATTCTTTAGTACAGATTTTTCCTATATTGAAAAGTTGCTTTGATCTTAATAAGCAGATGCCTAAGAGTGTCAGGGACTATGTAAACAGTGGGAATACAGAACGAATGAAATACAGTACATGCCTTTGTCTATCTTCAACGTGCTGCATTCTTAGTTATATCACCAGTATTAATGAATACAAAAACATAAAACAACCAGTATGTTAAAGGGCAAACAAAATACTTGAAAACACACACACAAATCCCACAATGGAGCAAAAATACTGCCATCTACTCAAGACAGTCAAATGTAGACTTTGCTCCTACCAGGATGCTTTCCTAATTTGCATTACATCACATATGATGGTGCTGAAGTCAAAGACTTCCATCTTGAGTTCTGAGAAACACTGTCTGTAAGCACAAACATCTTAAATTACCAATTAATTTTTGTCAGCACTTCAAAGATATTCCAATGTTTTCTGGTTTCTAGGGTGTCTACTGAGACTAATTGTTGATCATTCTCCTCCTTCTTCTCCTCTTCTTCTTCTTTTTCTCCACATCCTCCTCCATTATTCTTCTTCCTTCTACCTTCTTTCTCCTTCTTTTCTTCTTTTTTTCCCCAGGATCTCAATGTTTAGCCCTGGCTGCCTAGAACTCACAAAGATTAACCTGCTTCTGTATCCCCAGATGCAGATTAAAGCTGTGTGCCACCATGCCTGACTCAACTGTTAATCTTCTTAGCCTTTGGCAAGTAATCTTTTTGTTCCAGCAACTTTCAGATTATATGTATGTCTGCCTCTCTCTCTCTCTCTCTCTCTCTGGCAGGGGGGAGCTGCTGGGGAAGGCAGGTGACAAACTTACTCATAAGCTTAGATGTAGTTTTCCTTGTATTCACCATGCTTGAGACTCAGAGTGTTTCTTTTATTTATGTGTGTCAGCCTTTATTATTTTGAGGAAATTCTTAGATATTATCTCTTCAAATGTAGCTTTCTGCTCCATTACTTCTTCAAATACTGTTTTGTTTCATTCTCTTCCTCATCCAAGTCATAAAGTGCACGATGCTATACAACTTCACTACACCCCATGTAGTTATATTCCAGCTTTTCTACTTTAGTTTACTAGCTACATAAAGAAGTTACTTCAAAACTCAGTGGCCTGCTGAAAATGTCAACCTTTTACTTGTTCATGATGCCCAGCTGCAGAGTTCTTCTGCTACTTGCAATCATATGAATATCATCTGGTGGCTCAGGTGGTATCTTTCACAAGTCTGGTGAGGTGTGCTGACTGCTGGCTGGTAAGTGTAAACAGCCTTAATTGGAACATGCTCATTTCTGTTATATGTGGTCTCTCATCCTCCAACGGGCTTTTCAGCACGGTACACAGCACAGACCATGCTTCTTCAGAATAATGTTCTTAAGAGGGTGAGGGCAGTAGCTGCATGTCCTCTTGAAGTCTAGGCTCCAGTATATGTACATCACTTTGGCCACCTAATAGTGGTCTAAGCAAGCTACAAAAATGTCTACAGTTCAAAGAGTAAGGAAAGATATGCCACCTCTTCATGAATATCAAAATCACATTGCAACGGGTGTACATACAGGAATGGGAGGAGTTATTGTGGCTTCCTCTGCAAACAACATACTATGGTCCACCCTGTGGCCACAATAATTCACATACCTCCCACATGCAAAGTAGACTCACCCCCTCCCAAAACCCCAAAAGTCTCATCCAATCATGTCATCAGGCTTGAACTCCACTGTTCTCATGACTCATGTCCAGAAACAAAAGTCCCCTTCGGTGCAGGTCCTCAGTCACATTCTCTTCATCCAAAGACCTGAGAACTAAGAAGACAAGTTATCTGCCCCAAACCTCAACACTTAATGATGAGATTGGGAGAAAGAACTGCAAAGGATATTCTTGTTCAAATGGAAAAGATCTGAAATACTCGGTGGCCACTGGCTTCATAGCAGTCTTGAGATCAGAATGGGTATATATTATTGGTTTCCCTTATTCAAAAAGGCAGAATTTTATTTATTTCTAAAAAAACTTTTAGTTGGGTAATAGTGGTGGCACACCCCTTTAGTTCCAGCACTCGGGAGGCAGAATCAGGCAGATCTCTGTGATTTCGAGGCCAGAGTGAGTTCCAGGACAGTCAGAGTTACAACCGAGAAACCCTGTCTCAAAAAAACAACAACAAAAAAAAGCACCCAACTTTTTGGAGATTTTATATGTGTGGATGTTTTGCTAGCATCTGTGTCTATGTACCACATGTGTGCCTGGTGCCCAAGAAGGCCAAATAGGGCATCAGATTCTATGGGACTGGTTGTGAGCCACCATTTGAGTGCTGGGACTCAAAAGCAGATCCTCTGGAAAAGCAGTCAGTGTTCTTAACCACTGAGCCACTCTGCATGCCCTTGTGCTTTTGAGAACGGGGTGTCATGTAGCCAGGCTCGATTCAAACTCATATGTATCTGAGGATGACCTTAACATTTTGATCCTCCTTCACTTCCATGAGCGCTAAGATTACTAGCACATACAACCATGCCCAATTTATGTGGTGCTGGGAATCAAACCCAGGGCCTCATGTACCGTAAAACAAGCATGCTACCAACTGAGGCACACCCACAACCCCTTATCATGTATAGTTATTCAGCATTAACAGGTACTCTCGATATTTTGTTTTGAGAGCTCCTTAATCAGATTCATAACTTCATGAATTACATTATCTTTTAAAGTTTTTTAAATTATTATTTCTTAATTACATGTATGTCTCTGTATGTCTGTGTGAGGGTATGTGAATGTTTGTGTAAGTGCCCCTGGAGGACAGACGAAGGCATCGGATGTTCTTGAGCTGGAATTACAGGCAACTGTAAGTCACCTTAATAGTGATGGGAACTAGACTCTGGTACTCTACAAGAGCAGTACATGCTGTATACAGCCAAGCTCTCTCTCCAGCCCTGAATTAATTATCTTTTAAGTTATCTCAAATATGATTTTTGCCAGTTGTTCCACCATTACAGAATGTGGGTAATCTTTTTTTCCAGATTCTAGTAACAATATTTTACTACTTTCTAGCCTCATTAATAGTTTCCTCACCATTCCTATGGTGTCATTAATATCCTTCCAGCATATTTAACCCATGAGCTAATTCTAAAGGTAGGGTCATATATTTTTTCATGATGCATAAAAAACCTTCTTGCTATCAATTTCTGTGTCAGTTATGCTTTGACAGTAGTTTCTCTTTATTGTGTGCTTATTTGGCAGTACTAGAGACTGAGTCAGGGCCTAATGTATACTAGACAAGTATTCTATTACTGACCAACAGCTCTAGCTAACAAACTTAAAAACAACAAAGGAAAAAAAAAAAACCACTAGTGACTTGGGATAGTATTCTGAGCTAGACTTAGCTGTAAACTTGTCATCCGTGCACTATTGCCACCTGGCAGCTCACCTAGGTTTTGAAAGTCTAATAAAGTCTCGCTGACATGTTCAAATATGGTGCTAACGGTCACCTAGTAGGACTCAAGTGGCCTTAGTGGGAAGGACTCTTCTCTGCTTCATATGATCTCTCTCTAGTAGGGTAGAATTGAGTTCTTCATGTGGCAGTTGAGGGTTCATCCCAATAAGGCAAGGTATAAACTACATAACTGCTTGAAACATAAGCTTCAGAATGTGTACACTACCTTCTGCTACCTTCTGCGGGTCAAAATAAATCAAAAGGCCAGTTGGAATCCAAAGGATGGAAAACAGAATTTCTCTTATTGATGGTAAGAGATACTATATTATCATGTACAGTAAAATGCATGAAGAGACAGGCATTTTCATGGTCATCTTTGCAACCAAATCATTGTTATTTTCTGTATTTTTTTTTTTTTTGGTCTTTTTGACTCTATGCTTGAGTGTAATATAAATTTTCTATTTTCCAATGATTGAGTCTTTCTTCGATCTTACCTAGCATGTTATTTACTTCTTATAATGATGTCTTAATTTGATTACTGTATTTTCAGTCCTAGAATGTTTCTTTTTTTATGCTTTCTAATTCTCTGCCAAAATTCTCAGCCTTGCCTTTAATTTCCTTAAATGTACTAAGCATAATTACTCTAAGGCTCTTGTCTGATAGCTATTTAGATCAGATCTCTTTAGATTTAGATCTCTATTATCTAAATCATCTTTGGATCTGTTTCTGCTGACTTATGTTCTTGGTTTTGAATCATGCAGTTCATATACCTACTTAGTTTTACTGGGTATTTAATTACCACATGAAAAAAATTAGTAATAATAATTTGAAGTTCTAGATATAACCTTCCTCTGGAGAAGATGGACATTTGCTTTATGCATGCAGATGGGTAGGAACATTGTCAACTGTAATCATGGTACCTGAACCAAGTTGAATGCTTTGAATCTAAGATTAGTCCCTATGAGGGTTGGTCTATTTCTAGTTCATTCTTTCTCCTATGGTACAGTCCTCCAGGATCCCAACAAATTGTCCTTGGGGCCTCCAAAACTACTTGTTTACTACTTGTTAACCATCTCTCAAGTCAAAATTTTGTCTTCCTAGTTTTATAAGACAAATGATAATTCTGACAAGTTTTGAAGTTTTTTTCTTTTTCCTTGAAGGGGCCAGTTTTGTTTGTTTGTTTGAGGCAGGCTTTTACTATGTAGACTAGGTTACCCTTAAACTTAATATTCTCCTGTTTCAAACTCCTGAGTGCTGGTGTTGGGAGCATGAGCTACCACACCCAGCCAGTTCTTTGAACTAGAAAATATCTCTATGGAAAAAAAAAAAAAAAAAAAAGTCTTCAAATCCCAGGTTGACCTCTCTGAGTTTCTTTTTCTTTTACTTTAAAGCTGATCCAGTTTTCCTTTTTGTCCCCTACTGAGAGGACCAGCGCCCCCTAGTGGCGGCAGCATTGACCTTGCCTCTCTGCTTACTGTCAAGAACTCATTATCCCAGAAGTCACTCCCTTCTTCTTGAGATACACAGTCAATCCAGTATTCAGATTCTGAATACAAAGGATCCTCTAGGTACCGCCTACTTGATGTATAAGGCAGCACACATAAGTCAGTTCTCGGTGCTATGCCATGTTTTTTCAATTGGGCAATTCTGAAATCAGTATGTAAACCATGGAAAATAAAACTATTTTTGTACGGCCATACGCAGGTCTCTCAGTGTCTAATTGAGCTATTAACGTGAATCTAGCACTATAGTAAGTCAGGAATGACCTTAGTTTCTGATCCTCCTGACCTCTATAGCCATACCACCCTGAACATCCTTAATCTCATCTGATTCTCCTGCTTACACCTGTTTTTGTGTATTTGTATGTATATACGCTCAAGTGTATATATCACTCCTGAGAACAGAGGCATACACCACCATGAATGGTTTGTACAAGTACCAGGTCTTGAACCTAAGGTGTCCTGCATGCAAAGCAAGCATTCTATTAACTAAACTAAGAAATCAGCCCATGACTCAGCATTTTTATGGAAAAAATTTTATGGACTCAGCTTTTAAATGGAAAGATGGACTTAGCTAGCCATTATATAGAAATGAAGGACTTCTACACAGAACAAATTCTTAGTGTTTAGAATCTTCAAATACTTAATTCCAAGCTAAGAGGTAGTTATGAAATATCTGTATTACCATTAATTAAAATGCTGTTTCATTATGAGAGCACACATTTTTTTTTCTTAACTCCATGAAACATTAATCTACCTATAAAATTAAACTTTACAAAAGGAATATAATGAAAAGAACAGGTGATATTAAACTTCTGACATTCAAAATAAAATGCAGTAAGACAATACTTTTATAATTTTCTTTATCAAATCAAAGTTTTTCCTCTTACCTCTTGACAACTAAGCAAGAAATTTGTCACTGATTTTTAAATTTTTTTAAAAGAAGGTGGGGCAAATAAAAGATAAGTAGGGGCATACACACAAAAAGATGATATAAAAGTATAAGAAAAAGTGCTATATGACAAGGTAAAATCTGTGTCCCAATTTTCTTTCTTTCTTTCTTTTTTCCCCCTGACACATTTTTTTTATTCCTGAGTATTGGTAGAAAAAGAAAAAAAAAAAGAATCAGCACGTGAAGAAAACTCAGAGGGTAGAACAAGAAAGAATTCTGTCTCCCCGTTACAACTTATCTATAGTAAGGTCACATCAAGCAATCAGACAGCCAGGCATCTGGCCTACATAAGGGAAGACAGATGAGTATTATCCCACCATTCCACACCCTTACCTACAATGCCAAAACAAGAACACAAGAATGTAAGAAGACATTGCCGCTTCTTGACATCATGAGCTACTGTGAGCCACACACATCATGTAGAGAAGAGCTATCTTCTACACAAAGAAAACCAGTGCTTGAATTATATAATTGAATAAAATTTCCATTGAATTTGATATTTCATTAATTCATTCCACTCCTATAAATAATCAGTAAAGGATATAGTCAAAGCTTAGATTATATACACATAAAAATAAAAACTCAACATTTTCTGTATGTCAAAATTACAGCATATACATGGTAGCTCAAATAAGCAAAATCAACTTGTACTCTACCTGTCTGAAAAGGTTAGGGAAGTCATCTGCATTGTTAACTTTTCTGATTCCCTTCCCTCCTCCTCCCTCTGAGGCCTTGATCATTACTGGATATCCAACTTCCTCAGCTGCCTTCAAGGAAAAAAGAGAAAAATGGAAGAGTTATTTTAGTACAGAAAGAGAATTGGTATCTTTTCCATTTAAGAATACAGTCATTAAAGAGCTAGGCATAAACGGGGGGTGGTGGCGCACGCCTTTAATCCCAGCACTCCAGGAGGCAGGGGCAGGTGGACTGCTGCCAGCCTGGTATACAGAGTGAGTTCCAGGATAGCTAGAGTTACAACAGAGAAACCCTGTCTCAAAAAACCAAACAAACAAACAAACGAAAGAAAGAAAAGAAAAAGCTAGGCATAGTGGTGCATGCCTTTGATCCCAGCACTTGGGAGGCAGAAGCAACTAGACCTCTGTGAGTTTGGGGGCCGGCCTGGTCTACAAAGTGAGTTCCACGACAGCCAGGGTTATGTAGAGAGGCCCTACCTTAGATAGACAGATAGATAAATAGACAGACAGAGAGAGAAAAAAATGAATACATATACATAGTCATCCAAGGTTGGATAGATGGCTCAATGGTAAGAGTTTGCTGCTCTTCCAGAGGACCCAACTTCAGTTCCCTGAACCCACACTAGCTCACAAGTACCTGAACTCAAGCTCCAGACCTACATCTCTGGCCTCCTAAGGGCACCTGCACAATATACATGTAACTAAAATTGTTTCCATGCAGTTTCTACTTTGCTTTACACAGGGTCTCTTTTTATGCTAAGCTTTTGCCAAGCTTTTGCCAACATGCCCGTCTCTAAATCTCCCTGTGGGCTACACTGGAATTACAGATGCATGCACTGCTGTATCAGGTTTTTAATGCAGGTTCTGGGGACCCTGAGCTCAGGTTGCCAGGTTTGCATGTCACTGAACCATCTTGATAGTCCTGATAACTCGTTTTAAAGACTTAAGTAGTTTACTTCATATAAGGTGATAGTTTTGGCATAGCTTCAAACTGCATATACCTAAGACTTGGTAAGTCAGAACTTTCAAGTATCCAGAATTTTTTTTTCTTCATGCTACTCTTTATAAAAGGTAAAAGTAACAAAATCTCAAAATATCAAAAATCAGCCAGAAAACTAATTCTCTGCATGTGTTCCCAATGACTTTTCATATTCACAATATTAAAAAATGGCTAGGTGATGATCCTAAAGTTCTCATTACATTGGTTATAGACTCAAGTAGAGCCTTGGCTAAATCAAGAAATATCACATACCAAATTGAATACTACATAGTTATCAGAAGAAGTAAGGTAGCTTTTGTATGCAATTCCATAAAAAACAACCAAGCCATATTAAAGTATATTGGGAAATAGTCAAAATTTTTATTATTAGTCCTTTGTGAAAATATTCCAGTCTTAAAGGCTTTGCAACACTATAAGGATATCTTTTAAAGTATCATCAGAAAAGACTTTTTTTGAGAAAGACCTTTGCTCTATATTCCAGGCTGGCCTTTAATGATGTAGCTCAGACTGGCCTTGAGTTCACAGTGATCCTCCTGCGCCAGTCTTCTGAATACTAAGATTAGAAGCAACATCACCATACCTAACAAAACGACCATTCTGAATTTTAACTTGTGTCAATAGATTGTCCACTTACAGTCCCCTTCTCTTTGATCCTTGTCTGTACTTACATAAACAAAGTTTTAAAAGGAGGATAAATTTAGTCACTTGGTGATAAGTGACGACCAGAGAGATAGAATGGCATAGACACAGACACCATTAGCTACTTCCCAGCTCACCATCCTGTGGAGCATACACAATACATTTCTTTTAAAGGGTTGAGGGGGCTGAGGCTTGAAGAGACAGCTCAGCAGCTAAGAACATTAACTGCTCTCCTAGAGGACTAGAGTTGGGTTCCCAGCGCCCATATAATGGCCCACAACCATCTGTAACTCCAGTTCCAGGAAGTTCAATGCCTTCTTTTGCTTCTATGGGCAATACCTGATGCACAGACATGCATGCAGATAAAATACCTATACACATAAAATAAAATCTTTTAAAAACAAGGATACATTGCTGAAGTTAGCAAGGTAGACCTTTTAAAAAATATATGGGCTGGGAATTGCAGCAAAAACCTATAATCTCAATACTTTGGAGGCTGAAACACGAGGAGTACTATGAATTTGAGGCCAACTTATATTTGAGCAACTATATAGTGAGCTAGCCTGGGCTAGCCTGAATGAAACTTGCTCAAAATAGAACAAAACAAGGCTGAAAGAAAATAGATGACTATATTAACAGAGACAATTTCTTGATGGTGGATTTCATCACTATCTTTAGACTTCTAAGTTTTCTACCAGAAATTCTGACTATAATTATATAAGGAAATATATATAAATTATATATACATATAGATAACATATATAAAATTATATAAGGAAATACATAGTTTTGATAAGCAAAATAGCTAGTTTTTTAAAAAGTCCTTTGCAAATTTGCTAATCCACTCTTTTGCAAATTATGGCAAACAAAACTTTAAAAATCTAAGTGTATTAGCAATATTGCTTTTCTTAGTAAAATTATACAATGATTAACTTGAACTACAAACAGAGCAAACTCAATTGACTGTTCATTATCCTCCTGAATTAACAGTATTCAAGCCAGACTAAAATAGTGTATCTTCCTAAGATGCCTCTCGCATCATCCACAGAGGGGCATAACTGAGGCTTCCAACTAGTTCACAAGTGAAAGAGAGACAAACTAGAGTGAACTGTAAGGCAATAAAGGGTGATAGTGGGGTCACATTTCTGCAGAGATGGATAATAATTACAGTAATAATATTACCAGCCTCTCCTGGCTCACTCCTTCACTCTTTCTCAAAGAGAAAAGTTATTTTACTGGCCAATCTGAAGGAAATGGGCATCCCTGCTCAACTTCTTACTCTGAAATGAGCCCAAAACAGAGAACACATGCTCTTTGTGAACTCATAGTCATATAATAAGCTAAATGATAAAAGCTGTCTCTATGCAGGGAAGTCTGGTTATTCAGCACTGTCAGTTACCAGAGTAAGGAAGGAACCTAGTTAACTCTCCATTCATCCCATAAATTTCACTGTTGCTATACATATATGCCATTTTTACAAATACCTCTATAACAATAAAGCTGACACTTTGACATCTACTTGTCTAACTTCTCAGTTTTGAATTCACAAGGGGAACGAGATGGTGCTGGTTGGCTGTGCCTCACACACTAGTATCTGGTAGAGAGGAAGATTCAGTACTTCCTTAAAACACTGAATTAACCACCCAAGAGACTGCACGTGACCAGTCTCTTTCAAAACTAAATCGTTTAAAGACATTTCCTTACTCCATACTTAAGAAATATTTGTCCTGGTCTTACAACCCTACTAGCAACAGAGAAAGTCATGAATTGGACTCCAACTCCCCATATTTGTAATTAGAACTGATGGCCCCTAGAGTCAGTAACTTACCTTCAGTCCATCATCCACATCTTTCACATAGCCTTTCTCATACAGATCCTGTGGAACATTTAAGATACGTTTCGAAAAATCATTTTCTTGCCAATCCACACGAAGACCTACAACAGACAATAATGACTTGAGTCTACCTATAAGAGCTCATGTCAATTTTCTTCCCACTCTCAAAAAGGATATGTAATCTAAACTGGCCTGAAACTTGATACATAGTAGAGCTTGCCTGGTCTTGAACTTGTAATCATCCTGCCTCTGCTTCCTGAGTGCAGGGACTACAAACATGTTCCACACACTTGGCTCTATGATACCTTCCTTTTAAAAGCTATTGCATTTACCAAAAATTGAAGGTAGACGGGGGTGGGGGGATAGAAGGACACTGTAAAGCCCTATTCAGTCATTGGAGAAAAACTATTCAGCTATAGAATGGGCTAGCATTTGGAATTCTTAGACTAGAAAAAGTCAGGAGACTGAGCAGGGACCTAGTTACAAAAATGCAAGGATTGGAAGTGGGGTGGGGAAAGAGGGAAGGAGAGAGGGAGACGCATGGCAGAGTTCTAACAGCAACACACAGGCAAAATACCTTCAGTGTTTTCAGGCCTGCTCTGGGGCCAGAGGTCTGAGAAATAATTCAATCTTTATTAGCCTTTGGAAATGGAAATGGTGGTTTTATTGGTCTCAGCAGAGTCATGATTCCATGCTCCCTGAATGTCTCTGTATGCAACTCCAAGGGGAACACTACAGTCTCTCCATTCAAACAAGAACAAATTCAACCTTTTAAACTATTTGACCCAGCAAGTCTAGAGAGGATATGGCAAACCCCCAGAGAGCCAGAGGAACAAGGGTTCAAATCTGCTCAGCTTCAAGACAATGGTCATTCCTATTTTAAAAAAGGTTTTAGTCTGAGTGCAAAAAAAAGGGGAAGTTGATTATTATCCACTAAAAAAATTCACATGATACTCTAAAGATTTGTCAAGCATAAATCAATTCTCAATGTTTCTTTTTATCCCCCTACATGTTTGGGAGAAAAGTGACCTCATTTTCTGCATCCATAGAAAATACCAGTGGGCAAGCAAACATCTGAGGAAGTGAGATCAAGGCTCTTCTTAATGATGCAGGTTACTCCCCAGGTACTCCTGAAGTCTAATTTCACCTAACAAACCTGCCTCTGAGGATACTTCCAGACTTCTCTGAGATCTGAAACCTATACCCACCCCTGCCAAAATACTTCCCCAGAGTTTCTCCAAATCAATTCCCTGCATTATTTTAGATCTCAGTTTAGTATCTGTACCTAGTACTCAATTTATATTTCTAAAATATGATAAAAATCACAAGAGTAATAAAAGATGCCAGGACTTTTTTCTTACCAATAATCTCAATACAGACTAAAATAAACTTAAGCCCAGGCCACATATTTTACTTAGCTTCTCTGTACCTTAAGATATGAACAAAAGGGCTAGAGAGATGGCTTAGGGGATAAAGTGCTTGCTGGGCAAATGTGAGGCTGAGTTCAAATCTTCAGAACCCATATAAGAGCCAGGCAGGTATGGTGGCTGCCTGTAATCCCAGCATTCAGGAGGCAGAGATGGGAGAGAGATCTGGAGTGGGCTGGCTAGCTAGAACAACTGATCCAGAAAGTTCTAGGTTCAGCAAGAGACACTTCCTCAATAAATAGAAAATGATGAAGGAAGGCCTTTGACATCAACTTTGGGCCTCCACTTCTTCACTCATACATATGCCCATATCCATATGAAAACTCAGACACATACCCAAACCACATATACATATAAAAATTAACAAACAAAAATCAAGAAATTATTTCTTACCACTGCCACTCCAAGGAAGAGTTGGGATACCTGCAGTTTGAGCCACGATAGAAGATGCAATCTTATCTCCCAAAGCCCACATGGCCTGGCTTGGAGGGCCTAAAATCAAAACCGGACAAGGGAAGAACCTTAACAGCAGCATCTCTGCCTCCTTTCTGGCACATATATTTGACCCTATAATTACTTGTATAATTGTCTTGTCCCACCCATGACATATGGTGACCACTACGTTTTGACTCATTTTTGTGTTGCTTCTAGAATCCAATGTAATAAGCTTGCTGCATACAGGAAAGCCCAATATACAGAAATTCTATCATTCAATTCCAAAAAAAAATCTAATTTTATGAATCATGCTCCATGTTAACTAACTAACAAAGTAATTTCTCTAAATCTATATCCTGAAGTAAAGCTGGTAAGATGTTATGGTTTACATCTGAAATATACTCCACTTGGTCTTAGGAAACCTACCAGATTTTTGTCCTTAAAAATGCTCACAAAGCATCAGCAGCATTGTGGAGGGGCCCTGACACACAGAGAAACAACTGGGGCCATGAAACCTCCATTTTTCCTTCTGTCATAATAAAGAGTGGAACAGCTGGAAGAAATAGCTCTTACTGATAGAATATAAATTATATACTTACATACGAAGGTGCTGATTCATATTTAAGGACACACTGCCAGGGTATCCTAAGTAGTTAGTTACTTTAACTATTAAAAAAAAAAGCAGGTGGTACTTCTACATATTTTCTTAATGTTAATGGTGAAGTTTTTAAAGTGTTTCAAAAGCTACTCCTTTTCCTATCTCAGATTAAAGGACTCGGGAACAGAAAATATCCTCAAGATGATGCAAAAGAACCCAACTTAAGAAATGAAAGTTTAAAAGAAACGGTTACTCTAAGAGTTACTTATTGATTTAAAAACAAAAGAAAGTAAGACTACACAGTAGAATATGGATAAAATTGACACGAGAACTACAGGAACATGTAGCTCACAAAGGCTTACCCATGAAAGCGATGCCATTTTTTAAGAGTAGCTCCGGGAGCTTGGGGTTCTCAGAGGCATGACCCCAGCCAGCCCATACTGCCTACAAGAGAATAACAATATGAATCATTCTTAAAAGCAATAGCAAGAAAACCTTAAACTGCCTTACTCCAGGCTGACCCTATTAGATTTGGTATAACTTCTGTGCTTGACTGCTAGTAAACTTTCTACAGGATAACAATGTGGCAAAATCCCTCAAGAGGAATTAGAAAGATGGACTTAATCTTGCTCTTTAGGAAATGCAAATCACAGCCTTTTGGCTAGGCTCTCTAGACCTTTCTAAAGAAATCCTGGCTGGGTGAGGGTGGCACATGCCTTTAATCCCAGCACTCTGGAGGCAGAGACAGGCAGATCTCCTATTTTGAGGCCAGCCTGATCTATAGAGCGAATTCCAGGACAGCCAGGGCTACACAGAGAAACCCTGTCTCAAAAAACCTAAAAAGAAAAAAGAAAAAAAGAAATCCTGATCATCTTCACATTCTGGCCACCCTACTGTGCCTTCATATCTAGTCATGACTTCGTCATAAGTCTAGAGGTGTTTTTCTCCCTCATTGGGCTTTAAGATATTTACTTTAAACTTCCCAACACAATGTGAAAGGAAGAAATGATCTTCTAAGACAGCATTATACTGTAGTTAAGATACTCAGCAGGAAATTCGTGTACTTACTTGGGATGACTTAGAGGTAAGATGCACAGAATAGAGAAAAAAATTCTCAGAAAGATCTTTCTAAACCATTTCTATTCTGTTTATTTTTAACTATGGCTTCCTTTCCTTGTTTTCTTTCCTTGTCTGTTTTAATTACTTCATACAAAGGCATTTAAGAATTTTCCAGGAAGACAGCCTGGTCTACAGAGTGAGTTCCAGGACAGCCAGAGTTACAACAGAGAAACCCTGACTTGAAAAAAAGGAATTTCCCAGGACTGGAGAGATGGTTCAGTGGTTAAGAGCACTGGCTGCTCTTCCAGATGATCCAAGTTCAATTCCCAGCATCCATATGACAGCTCCAGGAGATCCAACACCCTCAAACAGATACAGATGTAGGCACCAATGCACATATAATAAAAATAAATCATTAAAAAAAAAAACCAAAAATATTTTACATTAAGTTTTCTGGATACAAGCTCTGTATCTTTGACTAAGTGTAAAATGGGTGAATTTGTTTCTCAAAGACTCTTCTTACTTGTACAGGGATCCTTTTAGCAATGTCAAGAATTAATTCCACATTTGCATAATTGTTGTTGTTTGGTCCTCCGGGCACTGGAACATAGTGATCTGCCATCTTAATGTATTCTGAAAACACAAATTAATGGGGAAAACATAATTTTTTTTCCAAATTATTATAACATTGTAAAACCATGGTAAGGACAGAGACTATCTTCAGTAACCACAGAATAAATGGCATTAATGGGATAATTTCACATCATTTCATTGGAGGCTCTGATTTTAAGTCACATATTTAGGAATCACCTAAAGCAGTAGTTTTCAAAAATTTCATTTTAAGGTTGGATTTTGCTTATTTTCTATAGGAAGGAAGCATGGTAATTATGAAAGAATTAGACAACATATTCAGGAGGTAATAACACTATTTTTACAAAGTTAAGTTCAGGGTGATATGGTGCCACAATGCTGCAACACCAATATTCAGCAAGTAGAAAAAAGAAAATGCCAAATTTGCAATTAGCCTGGGCTATAGGGTAAGACCTTGCCTCCAATGTTCAAAACAGGTCTAAGTGTCCCATCATCCATTTCTGAGATAACTAGCTCATGCTCTAGCACCTCTGTAACCTTATAGAATAATTATTCTATATTATATTTTATATATAATATATATTTAAATATATGTATTTATATATATTATATACATTATATATTTATTTATAAATTTATAAATATATAAATAAAATGTACCATATATAAAATATGTATTATTTATATCAAAATTTATATATAATATAGATATATAAATATATTTATATAATATAATATATATTATTATTATATAGTCAGTTTATTATTAACAACACACTGGGGCTCTCTGCCACATTCTGACAAGATATAATTTTATGCAATATAATTTTTAAATAAATACTTAATATTTCAGTAGTCTATAATTCACTTATCTTATTGATGGGAATTTAAGATTACTTAAAATTTAGAAATGATTAAGATAATACATATCCCAGAAGCTGGAGAGGTAGCTCAACAGTTAAGAGAACTTGCACTCACATAGTAGGAGAGAACTGAATACCATAAATTGTTTCCTGACCTACACACACAACATATACCCTGCCACCTCCCCACCCCCAACTCCCACCCATGCACGCATATGCGCACACGCGCGTGCACATGCACATGCACACACACACACACACACACACACTAAATAAATATAGGAAAAAACTGAATTGCTTAAACTTCCACCTGCACTGTATATCTTTTTCAATTTTGACTATCAACCACTGTTGTGATTTGCATTTGCATTTCTCTGGTTATCACTGACACAGAATCTCTTTTCATATGCTTATTACTCCTTTTATTCTTTTCACTTTCCTACTAAATTTATTTCATTTTATTGACTGGTTTTTGAGATGGGGGCATCATATGCTACCCAGGCTGGCTGTGAGTTCCTGGGATCACAAGCTTCTTGCCTCAGTCCTGAGTACCTGGACTACAGCCTGTGACACCACACTTGCCTTCTATCTTCTTTATGGACTACTTATTCATACTCTCCACACACTGTATATGAAAGTGTGCTTTCCCCTTATATTACAGGCAGAAACTGCTGCCAGTGTTTTGCCACAGTATTTTCTGTCTTAAACATATTCTCATTGTAGTGGCAAAATAACAATGATTTTTTTTGAGACTTTGTTGTGTTTAGTTTAAATGTATGGGTGCTTTGTCTGCATTTATGTCTGTGCAACATGTGTGTGCAGTTCCCTCAGAGGCTTAAAGAGAGTGTTGGATCTCCTGGAACTGGAGTTACAGACAGTTGTTAGCTGCCATGTGGGTGCTGGGATTCAAACCCAGTTATCTGGAAGAGATGAACTATCTATCTAGCCCCTCAATAATGGCAATTTTTATGTAGTCAAATCTACATAACTTTTCACTGTGGTTTAATCTTTTCTATAATTTAGTACCCCCTTGAAAGAGAAAAAGTTGTTCACCTATATCACACACAACACAGAGAGGGAGACACACATGGGGGTGGGGGAACGATGACAAAGAGAAAGAGAGAGATACACACTTCAAAGATATTACTGATGCCAGCTAACAAGATTTCAAAGTTCTATAAAAATCAACTTCCAAATAGCATTAAGGACAATAAAGAAGGATGGAGATGTGGCTCAATTGGTAAAGTGTTGGCCTACCACTCATGAAGACACTGGGTTAGGCACTAAGCAACACATGCATTAGGTATAATAGTGTGTGTCTATAATCTCAGCCCTTGGGAAGTAGAGAAACCGAAGTTCAGCATCATCCCCAGCTATATACAGAGTGTGAGGCCAGCCTGGACTTATGAGTCCCTGTTTAAAAAACAGTAAAGAAGAGAAGAACCAGTGGACAAAGGCACAGAAGACAGGTGCAAAAGTAATCCTCTTGTGCAGCCCAGATCCCATGGTTTAAGATGAATTCTGATATATACAAGATGGCTCAAGGGACAATAGTGCTGATAATGAGTCTTGTCTTTAATGTGATGTTACAGTTGTTGATAACCTCAAATGGATGTTTGTTGTTTCATATAGCACTGGCATATCCAGCATACAGATTAGCATTCTGGGTGTGACAGAATGGAAATGAGCTGAACTCATTCTTAAGAGATGTGGGGTGTCAGCAAGTGAGAGGCAGATCTCCCTAAAAATGGTTCCTAATGGAAACTGAAGAAATTGCCAGGAATCCTCCGGTAGAAACTTTGAAGTTGTTATGAGTATGTGTCTTCATTTAAAAGAGAGATAAAAGAATAAAATAATTATGGTCTGATAGCACAACTGTATTAAGCATCCTTTTTAAAGAAAGGGTTATTTTCAGAAATCTCGAATCTGAATGACCTCGATGGATGGTGAAGGAATCACATCTGAAATCCCTTAAACAGAAATTTATTGAATTTACAATTTGTAAGAGAGAGAAAAGCTTTAGGAGTCAGAAAAATTAACTCACTTTAACCTTATAACCTGTATTTCTCCATCAATTCCTACTTCCTGTAACTACAACCAGTAGCACTATTCTAGAACATATTCTCTAAAAAAATTAAGAAAACACTCTTCAAACTACTGAGCATTCCTTATCCACTGGCCCATATACACAGACTCAACCAGTGTCTAATAGTAAACACTTGGGGAGGGAATAAGACTTTTTTTTTCCCGTATTATTTCTCCCTAGGCAGTACAGCACATAGACTATTTACATTGTATGGAGTACTAGAGATTTAAAGATTCAGGAGGGTGGGGTGTGGCAGCTCACCCTGTACTCTCAGCATTTGGGAGGTTAGGCAGAAGGAATGTTAAGAATTTGAGGCTAACATGGGCCTGTCTCAAACAAACAAACACAATATACAGAATAGGCTATAAATAAACACTATACTATTTTACATAAGGGGCTTGAGTATCTGAAGGTTTTGTCAACAGTAGAGGGACATGAAGCAGTCTTGCACATGAATACATGAATCATCCACCTTTCCAGCTTTTCTGGAAATCATCATGAGATAAAATCATGAAATAGGGGACTGGTAACATGGCTAAACAGATAAGGACACTTGCCTTGAAGCCTGACAACCTGAGTTTGATCCCTGGAAGGAGAGCACCATGTGGGTCACATGGATGTCCATGTGACAAGGAATCAACACTACTTTTAAAAGTCTTCTATTTTAAAATACAACACTTGAATGTCCAATAGTAACATGTACACACACACCTAAAAAGATAAAGTCCAACTTTTGAGGATGAGAAACAAGTCTCTCCTGGCAAATACTACATTGTACCTTGCATTTTAACAAGCCAGATATCATTTCCTGAGAAGCATTTGTATCATACCACCATTTGCTGTTCCTTCTGCCTGGTACATCCTACATTGTCCCCTACCTCTTACCTATTTTCTTGGCCAGGGGTATCTCCTTAGCCATCTTCCTAAGCATTAGCTGTCTCATTCCTATGCTCTCACAGAACCCTCTTCCATGTTGCTATCATTGCAGTTATCTCATTATATTGAAACACTTGTTTCCTAGAGCAAGACCACATGTTATTCCTATGGGTCTCCACGTTTGTGGAATTGATTAAATAAATGGCCAGTAGGCATACATATCAAGTACAAATGGACTGGGGAAAAAGAAATTCAATAGAGTGGTTTATATTTAGAACATAGGATTTCATCTTTATGAACTTCCTTTTACAGGTACACAAACTGTAGTACAGGGAGATATTAAAGGAGGCATCTAAATGATTTCAGATACCAACATTTGCTTTTCAGCAATTTGTGACATCTGTTTCTAAATAAGATGGCTTAATAACTTCTACTTCTTAGGAATTGTCTTATCACTGTCAACAGACAGACAACATTTACAAATCAAAACAGGCATTAAAAGGATAGCTTTTTTCTTAGCTGTGGACCTTCTGCCTTAAGATAGCACCTTAGTGATAAAATGTGTGTAAAAGGGACTGGAGAGAAGCCTGAAAGGCTAAGAGCACTTGTTGCTCTCGCAGAGGACCCAGGCTCTGTTCCCAGCATCCACAGGAATGTTAACAACTGTCTGTAGCAATAGTTCTGGAGATCTGATGCCCTCTTCTGGCTTCCACATGCCCTGTATGCATGTGGTGCAGATATGCATGCAGGCAATACCCATATACATAAAATACAAACAAATTTTTAAGGGGAGAGTGGAGTGGAATAGGGATAGTGCATGCCTTAATACCAGAAGTTGGAAGGCAAAAAGCAGGTAGATCTCTGTGAGTTCAAGGCCAGCCTCGTCTACACAGTAAGTTCTAGACCTGCCAGAGCTATATGATGAGGCTGTCTCAAAAAAAAAAAAAAAAAAAAAAAAAAGGAGCAAAAAATCCACTTGGGTCCCAAGATGTCTCTCCCTCAGTGGTTGGAGGAAAAATGGAAATCTTTATTCTAAAATGCTCTCTAATTCCATATAAGTCATAAAGGAAATATCATTTTCTTTGAAACATTTTGAGTTAGATACACTATAGTATGTGACCTAACAAATACTTAACATCAGAAAAGCGATTCACCTCAAAGCCTAAATAATACTTGGGTTAAATTTCTACCTACCTACCTTCCTCAGATCACAGGGACCTGGGTAGTAGTTAACTACAGTACAGTCACTTTTGTGTGACTATTACTGATACATTTTATTATTTGTTTTTATTACTGACACCTTTTTAAAAGAGAAATCTCTGCATAGGCTTTTATTGGCAATTTTGGGCTTGAGAATCTCCCCAAAGTAACATTCTCCTACTTACAGGCAGGTCTACTCAATGTTTTTACCTAAAGTGGTATAAGCTAATAACTCACCTGCATTGGCTTTAAGGTCTTCAGGTGTAACCATAACAACAAATCGGATTGCACGTTCATTTCGAAACATTTCATAAGACCACCGACGGATAGATCGCATGCATTTCACTGCTGCAATACCATTATTGGCAATGAGAACCTGGGAAGAAGGGATATGATATGAATGGGAGAAAAGGTAGCAAAGAAAGGCAATGATAGAAAAACAAAGATAAATTTTTACACATCTCCTTTTGTCTGAAAAAGAATTTCAAACAAGAACTGTTGCTAGTCCAAGTTGCTGAGAAACAATATTGCTGAGATCAAGCAATATTTTTAAATGTTTGCTAAGCAATTATTTCAACATGTGCTAGCTAGAACTAATTCCTTTCTAACTTCACTGCTTGAAAAAAATTTTAAATCATAAGTATCCATATTGCTTATAAATTATTCTATCATAACTATTACTGAGAAACATAATGTATATCCAATAAGGAATCAAGGGAGGTTAAACTGTGTTATACACTATTCTGTATTGTAATGACACCTTGGCATCAATTGCTGTTCTCCAAAATGCTGAACCCTAGTGCTTTAGAGTGAAAGAAACTGCTTAGCTTCATTGGTCACAGGAAAACCTGAAGAATCAAATAAACCTGAGAAATTTCTGTTAATAAATCTTCCATCTCCTTACCTATATGCTGCAATCACACCCCTGAAAATATCACAGGCTAATAATCTACCTTTATTGAAACAAATATAAGACACTGATAAAGCAATACTTTTAGGAGTAGGAATACTGGTCTTTATCATTTTTTAATTACTATAAACTATTTCAACCAAGATATCCTCTCACCTCTGATACATTTTAGATAACAATGACACAGAATTTTTTTGGGGGGGCTCGACACAAAGAGTTTCATTACATAAGTGAGGTTGGCAACAAACCCTTGGCCTGCCTATGTCTACCTCCCAAGTGCTTCAAACCACCTGTCATCTCTACGTATTTCATGTGGCATATTTCCTCTAACCATGTCAAATACCTGGTAGAAACAAGTAAGCTCTAAGTCTCTCAGACTGTTTAAACCTTCTCTTCTGAAACTCTGCTTCTCTAAACCTAATGCTATCACATTTATCTTCCCACTGGGACTATACAAGGTTATCAATTCCTCAAACCCTCCCTGCCAGGTCAGTGCAGTTCTGTCTGTAAAATCACAAGATCTTTCAAAAAGAACATTAGAAGCAGAGTTTCAACTCCTTATCAACTATAACCAAATTACCAGCATCAACACACACACACACACACACACACACACACACACAAATATATACACAAACTGAAATGATTTATTAGTAGCATTCTAGGGAGACAGAAAGGACAGACCTGCATTAAATAAAAAAGCAAAATCTCTAAAAATCTATACACTATTTTGAACAAACTGAAACAACAGATCTAGGCATTAAGTCTCATATTCTTTAGTAAAATAGTTTAGTAAGTTTTAACTTACCTTCTCAATCACTTTATTCCCCCAAAACGAGTAACAAATTCTGCTGGAGAAGCCACAGTGAAATCTCGTTGTGAGTCTATTTTCTTTCTGTCTCGACCTTGTTTTACTAGGTGCAAGCCAGACATGCTGGATCTATAAAAGCAGAGAAGCCAAGGGAAACTTTACATACGATTTTTCACAACACCCATGTCTTCTGAAAACCCTCCTTTCTACTACCAGACTCACATAGTACTTCCCCCCGGACCCTGTGGCGTCTGCTTGCTGGCAGACCACAGGAAAGTAAGCAACCTCAGTGGATGTGATGGGCCAAGCTTGTCATCCCAGTGCTAGGAGGCTGTGGCAGGAGGATTACCTAGAGTTCCAGGCCAACATGGGATTAAGAGACTTTTGTCTCAAGAATATGAAATCAAATGCCTGGAGAGGTGACTAAGCAGTTAAAATTACCTGCTCTAGCAGAGGACCTAAATTCAGTTCCTAGGACCAGCATGGTGGCTAATCCAGTTCAAGGGGATTGGACATCCTCATATGACTTCTAGACACCAGGCACACAGGTGGTACACAGACATACATCCATTCAAAACACTCATACACATAAAATAAACAAACCCGGGGGGAGGGCAGAGATGCTAGAGATTTAGTTCATCTGTACTCAGAACACTTGTCTAGCACACATGGCTCTGGGTTCAGTCAGCTTGAGAAGGGGTGGGGGATACTCTATGAAAATGAAAATTGGGGCTGAAGAAATAGTTCAATGTTGGCTCAGTAAGATGTGTAACTCCAGTCCCAGAGGATCCGACATCCTCTCTGGCCTCTGAGGGTACAAAGCACACATTAATGTATGGACACATGCAGACAGAACACAATAAATAAGTAAAATTTAAAAAATAATCATAAAATATTTTTAAAGAAAAGAAGAAAATTTGATGAACATTAAGCAATTAAGCAGAGTGGTTTTCTAGGTAGAAGAAGAGGGTAAAAGGAAGAGCTGAAGAGAGGAGGTCATATAGCTAGACACAGGTCACTGCTAAGGCCCTATCTTTGTTTTGTATGTGTAGCTTTTTTAATTCTTTTCAGATTATTTTAGTCATAATTATTTCAACATAATTATATAATTAAATAATTCTTGCCATGCATGGTGGCACATGCCTTTAATCCCAGAAGTCCACCTTATGTGGGTCCCATAGACTGAACTCAAGTTCACATAAATGACACTCTGAAACAAGGATAGCTGATCTTCAGTACAGAAAGCTGATGGGGAAATGCCTACAAAGCCTTGTGAGGAAGACGTAGATACTCTGTGTTGATCTTGATTGAGGTATTATTACAAGTAGGTACATGTATCAAAACCACAAGTACTAGACTTTTTAAAGGGTAAATTTTACTATCGGCAAATTATATCTTAACAAACCTGACTTCAAAAGGAAAAAGAACAAAAAATACCTCAGGCTAGTGAGATGGCTTAATGGTTAAATGCACTTGCTGCTCTTTCAGACTACCTAAGTTCAGTTCCCAGCACCCACACAGTGGATCACAACTGTTTGTGACTCCAGTTCCAGGGGATCCAATGCCCTCTTCAGGCCTCTATGGGCTTCTGCATGCACATGGCATACATACGCATTCTCGGGCACACACAAATGCATATAAAATAAAAAGCAATAAATTAGAAGACACTTTAATATCTGCCCAATAGCTAAGTAGGTAATTTTAAAGACAGGGAGACAGTGAATCTGAAGTCCCTAACTATAAATAAGTATGACACCTTTTTGTGAATATAAATTTGTTAATGAGCACAACTTTGAGGAGCAAATAGAGGCAGGGTGAAGCCGAAAGCAGAACTGACCAGGGAGTTTATATGAGATCAACAAGAGAATGAGCTCAGACATTTGGACTCCATCTTTTCCTACAGTTCAATAATTACCTCTCCTCTATCCAGCAATTAAATTTTACTGGTGGTTACTCTCTGAAGTGGTGGAACTACAAAGGCCTAAGAGAGGGTAGGCAATGAATGTAACAGCACAAGAGAAATAGTAGTGCACCCAGGCAGAGCACAGCAAAAGTAAGGCACCAGGTGAAAACAAATGGATCAAGCGAGAAAACAAATCACTTCTCACCTACCTTTCCCAGGAAGCTATTAGAGAATAAGAATCTAGGCAATGAAGGGGGAAAAAAGAACAAGGCGACAGGGAATGCCACATGGAAGAATCCCCAAGGTGACAGTTAAAACTAGAGGATAAATTGCTCCAGGAATGGTAATCACTTCAGAATTTTAAGGGGGAGAGAGACATTAACTGTTGTGTTTTAGTGTTAAAGATTATGACAAGCTATTGTTCTAGACCAAGCTCTTGCACACCAGAAGATGGAGCTGCAAGTGGAGCACCTACACTAAAACCCTATGCAAATGGAAGCTGAGCTCCTTATCTGATCTTCTGGAGAAATCAGGATTACAGACATGATAGTCAACCCTATCGTGGTAATCTTCATTAACGTATAATGATGTCCCCTTTCTCTTAGTCCATACGCATGCAAAAAGGGAACCTGAGGGAAACTGAGGTTAACTATAGCTACTTTACTGTTTTGTCTCTCTTTGCCTGCCTTACAAGGTAAGTAGCTTTCAAAGACCAATCAGCTTTTTAATTTTCCCTTTTGTGAGATAGGGTCTTACTATGTAGACCAGGCTGGCCTTAAACTAACAAAGATCAGCCTCCATCTCCCTGGAATTAAAGGCACGTACCACTATAGTCGACTGGATCTTGTTTTATTAAGAGTACTAACTAAACCATCATCACCTCCTAAAGACCCTGCCATCTGATACCCCAGTGTTTAGGTTTCAATATATGAATTGAAAACAAAACAAAACAAAAATTCAGACACAATGAATGCACATACATTTTATATGTGTCTATGTTTCTTTTACATATATAAACACAAAGCATTTTAATGTTTGGTACATTTGTACATACATAGTTAAAACTTTTTGATATTGCATATATGGTTTATATATAATCTCAGTTACTTTTTACTTCTTTTACTCTGTTTTGTTTGTTTTTCCCTCAAAAGCATAGAAGGGAATAAAAAAGAAAAGGAAGATTATTCTAATGATAATTTTGAAGTCAGTGATTTTAAATTTACTTTTTTTTTTTATAACTTTAGTTAATTTCCAGGCAATTTTGTTTAAAACAGGAACTAAATCACAAAACAAGGTAATAAACAAAAATGATAATGGAGGGACCTTTGATGACTGCTGTCAAGCAAATCATTTAGCATTTTTTTGTTTGTTCGTTTGCTTGTTTCTCTCCCATTTTCAAGACAGGGTTTCTCTGCTGTAACTCTGACTGTCCTGGAACTCACTCGTAGACCAGACTGGCCTTGAACTCACAGAGATCTGCTTGCCTCTGTCTCCCAAGTACTGAGATTAAGACATGTTTCGCCACCACCACCCAGCTTCATTTAGGTCATTTTTTAAATGTATGTTTTTAAAGTGTGTGTCAATGTATATATAGATGATGTGTAGGTGAGTATGTGTGCCATCATGCATACACGGAGGTCAGAGGACAATTCTGTCGAGTTGATTCTCCAACCCTTATATGGGGATCAAACTCAGGTTGCCAAGCTTTCACTCTGAGCCATCTCAGTGACCACTCATTTAGGTCTTTTATGTCAATCTTCTCCTAGAAGACACAGACCTGCAAGATGCCTGAAGCAGGACTACATGAGACTTGTACATTTCCTCTTCAGTTTCGGAAAAAGCTAGGAGTCTGGCATCCTCAACACCACCAGTGTGGCAACATGGCAAGAAAACTTCATCAGGTACCTTTTCCGGCCTAGAGATATACCCTAACAGTTTTCAGCAAAACTATTCTCAACAGGATGCTACACACTACAAAGAGCCTTCCTCCTTTACAATAACTGAAGACACTTAATTTCTGAAATGCCAGCTAAATCCAGTGGACAACTGGACACTGACTGAGATGAGATCCTTTCGTGGACTAATAGCACCACAAGGTCCAAACAGGACTGCTGCTTCTTAACATAGCTACAATATCACATTATTTCACATCTCTTTTATCCAAATTCTGCATGCAAAATAAGGGTTTATATATTAAGGGATAAATATGCCAGTTTTTATTCATTTCTTGAAAAAACAAAATCAGAAGCTGGAAGGGCTCAACAGTTGCTGCTTTTGCAGAGAACATGGGTTCAGTTCCCAGCACCTATAACTATCTGTAAGTCCAGTTCCCGGGGATTTGATGCCCTCCCTCTTCTGACCTCTGTAGGCACCAGGCATGCACATGGTACACATACATACATGCAGGGAAAACACTCATACATATTTAATAAATAAATCTTTAAAAAAATGTAAAAAACAAAAACAAACCAACAAACCAAAACCAAAGAACAGCCTTTCTTTTTATAATACTTTTATTAATAATTTGAGTTTCATACAATGTATCTCTATAACACCCTCTTCCTATTCCTCCCTGTTCCACCCACATCTACTCCTGTGACCCCACTTATTTTCTTATAGATTAGATAAAAATTGTCTAATTAATTTCCCCATAATTCAAGCTAGGCCTAGCTGTTAGTAGTTTACCGTTTTTAATGGTATAAGTTGCCCAAATGCAGCACCTAAAACTTACCTTTGAAGTATATATCACCTTTGTTTTCTGCAGAACCTTTCATATCAAAATGGCAAAGGATGGAAAATTTTTCTTCAGATTTTAGCCTTGTAAACTTAAACCACAGTTCCCCATCCAAAGCCCCTGACGGCCACTTTAAACCCAGGAAAGCAAGAGATATTATGTCTTGTCTACTTATTATGTCTGCTAGAAGAGACTATTCCTGATGGCCTCAAACTGCAGCTACTTTGTCTACTTTGTCCTAAGCTTCAGGTTTTCCTGCCCCATCTCTCCTCTTTTTTGCATTTTCTCTTTACACATGTTCAAATCACAAATAAGTTGGTTTTCCAAAAGGACTCAGAGGAGTGGGTAGGGATCTAAAATCTTACATAGCTAAAAACAGCAGCACAGCAGCTCTACTGAAGCCACAGCAGGTATGTTTCACTAACAGCTACTCTGTTCTGACAGTCACTAGAGACAGGCACCATAGCCTGTTGTTACCTGGCTGCCAGGAACAACACTTAACAGGGAGGGCCCAGGGTAAAAAGAAAGCAAGGCTTACCACAACTAAGCCAAGAAAATAACGGGGTAACAAAACACAGGAGGAGGACAGCAGAGCCAAGGTAGGTAATTCCTGAGATCCAACTAAGACTTATTTTACTATTTTAAAACAAATAATACTTATTTGGGGAGGAGGGTCAAAACAGGGTTTCTTTGTTGTAACTCTGGCTGTCCTGGAATTTACTCTGCAGACTGGGCTGGCCTCGAACTCACAGAGATCCACCTGCCTCTGCCTCCCAAGTGCTGGGATTAAAGGCATGCATTATCACCACCCAGACAAAATGAATAGTATTTATTATTCTTCAAGAGAGGAAGAAGCAGGCAAGAAAGGTGGGGAAAAAAAATTAAGCAGGAAGGAAATATGCCCTAACTAAGGAACTCTGAAAAGGTAAGAAACAATTCTAAATTTCAGGCCTAAGTAGTGAAACTTAAAGATTACTCACCCAAATGTAATCATTAAAGCATGGAGGTAGTACAAAAGAGACATAGAATAACTCTTCGGAAGGAAAGGGAGCCCTGACAGTATTTTGGACAAAGAAATCCAATTCATTTTAAGCAGAGAAGGAAAATCTGGCCTAAAAATACTAGGGGGATGTATATATAACTTGAAAATTAAATTTGCCATAAATGTAAAGAATATTATACAATAGTATCTACCTGATTTGGCTTTAAGTAGATGTTAGTGGTATTAGACCCTTATACTGAAAGAAAAGGCAATCTATAAAACAGCAGCCTCCTGGGACAAGCCTTTAGACAGCTATACATCACTGGAGCCAACCTGACTTGAATCTTGAGCCACAAGAAAAAAAATTTCTCACTAAGATGCTGGATAGTGGCAGCCTAATAACCTTCCAGATAAACTCTCCAAATCAGAAGCTAATGACCTGGAGCGAAGATACATGCATGATCAGATAAGTGAATTAGATAGAAAACATCTCACTCTCTTTTTCGTTTTTGTTTTTTTGAGGGTCTCTCTACATAGTCCTGGCTGTCCTGGAACCCACTATGTAGACCTGCTGTCCTGGAACTCACATAGACCCATCTGCCTCTATCTAACCATTGCTGGGGCTAGCAGCATGCACAACCATGCCCAGCTTTCTTAATCTTAATATACTGAGACTGAAGTTATAAAACCTTCTAGAGCTTCCTAATATAACCACCAGCTGTAATCAAAAATGCAAGTCCTAGGTTGTTCTCTACATCATTGCATCATCCCTCTCACCATGTCAATGCTCACTCAGTAAAGATGGTCAAGCATACCATTCCATTAGTGCAGCGGTTCTCAACCTGTGGGTCACAACCCTTTGACAGGAGTCACCTAAGACCATCTGCATATCAGGTATTTACATTACGATACATAACAGTAGAAAAATTACAATTTTGAAGTAGCAATGAAAATAATTTTGATTGGGGTCATCACAACATGAGGAATTGTATTAAAGGGTCACAGCATTAGGAAGGTTGAGAACTACTGCATTGGAGAATCAAACCACCACAGAGCAGCCCTTCTATCATTGAACATCTTCATGATAAAAATGTCTCAGAAAGGTTGTGGTGATACATGCCTTTAACTTCAGGAGTCAGAGACAAGCAGATTGCTCTGAGTACAAGCCTAGCCTGATCTACTAACAAGGTCCAAGCCAACCAGGGCTACATAGTGAGAACCTATCTAAAAATAAATAAATAAACAAACAAATAAAACAAAAGAGAGTTAACGGCTTGGTCTCCAATGTTCAAGGATGAAATGTTTACGGTAGGGAGTGATTGCATCATTAGGCTCTGCCTCGTCAGTGAGCTTATCTAATCATAGGTATAAAATTTGATGGCGTCATTGGCAGGTAGTGGAAACTTGGAGGTGAAATGGGCTACAGGAAGCAGGATCTTGGAGGCTGGATCTCGTCCAAGGTTCCTTCCTTTGTCTCTCTCTGCTTCACAGCTGCCATGAATTGAGATCAACCCTCTCTGCCATGACATCATTTGCCTTGGGCCTGAAGTAACAAAACCAACTGAAACAAACTGAAACCCCTGACACTGTGAGCCACAATAAACCTTTTTTCTCTTAAACTGCTCTTCTCAAGTAGCCTGTCACAGCAACAAAAGGCCAACATGTGAGGTATATGTATATTTAGCTTTAAAAAACACGGCCAAATAATTTTCTATAAAGTGGTTTTATCAACTAATATTTCCACCAGTGATGTAAGGATTTCCTGTGCTCTACATTTTTGCTAACACTTAATACTGGTGTTTTAATTTTAGCCTTTGTGGATGGTATAAAAGCGTAACTCAACCAGATGGAGGTGGCGCATACCTTTTAACCCAGCATTCATGAGGCAGAGACAGGCAGTTCTGAGTTTGAAACTAGCCTGGTCTACAGAGTGAATTCCAGGCCAGCTACACAGAAAGACCTTACCTCAAAAAACCAAATTAATTAATTAATTAAAAGTCAGTCAGGTGTACACATCTATGCCTGTAACTCCAGTGCTGAGGAAGGTGAAACACTGAGTCTTGCTGGTTGTCATGTTCAGGAAGAGACCCTATCTCAGAGTAATAAGGCAGAGAATGACAGAACAGGTTACTTGATATCTTCCCCTGGCCTCTACACACAGAGAGATGGAAGAATAGACCTAACACACTCATGTGCAAACACCACAAACACATCCATGTATACAAATTTATACTTATGTACACATACACACACAAAGTGGAATAATATAAATACACCATATCAAAACTTGAGGGATACAAGAGGAACCAATGGCTGGACAGAAAAATAAATACGATAAAACAAATATAAAGAAAAAATGTTAGGGTAGAATCTAGGGACTGAATATATAAATAAGTGTTCTCTGAAGAATCCTCTCACCTTGCTTAGTGGCTTACTCTAATTAAATTTGCTAAATATGGCAATTCTAGATAAACGTACTAAAACTATAGAAAATTAGTTAGCATTAGGGGAAACTGAGTGAAAGATACATAGGAATGCTATCTTTGTAACTTTTCTGTAAGTATAAAACTATTTCAAAATGAAAAAACTTCAAAATTAAGTTTTTTAAATATTTTAATAACACAAGTGTTACGTTGGAAAACCTGAACTGTATATTTATTAGGACATTATTTTTAATAAAATTTATTAAGTGGTAAAAAATGATAGAAAATATTAAATAGTGATTATCACTGGGTGAAACTATTTTAGATTTTTAATTCCTTTTTCTATTTGTCAGTTCTAGCTTTCCATCAATGAACACATATTATATCTAATAATTTAAAAATATAAAACAGTAAATGCAAACTTCACTTGTGAATTTATGCCAATGGAAAAAAGGCAGGGAGAAAACACGTGAAATATAGGAGAAATATAACATCATGGGACAGAGCTTTACTTGTAACAATCATATAACTTTATAGAATAAACTCCAGAGACTGAAATACATACGTGGTCACGGACAACTCCTGTTTTCAGAATGGAAAGAAGGGAAGGATACACCACAGAGAAAGTAGACTACCACGGTCCCCAGCAAGAGCACAAGTTGCAGATCTCATAATGACCTTCTCTGTCTACTCACTACTACAGCACCACGGCAACTGGGGTCCTTAGAATATTAAGGAAAGAGTACTGAAAGAATTTGGAAAGCTACTGGGGGTAAAAAAGAAAACTCGGGCAAGCCAAACAAGAAGTATAAGAGAAACATAAAGCACCCTAACAGGCCTATCTATAAGCAAAGCCATGATGGGAACTGTAAACTACAGCCAGTTCCCTACGAACCATGTTAGAGCTTAACATAAAGCCAAGAGGAGGAAAAGGCATGCAATTTTAATAATGGCTGTTCTCAATGTAATAACTGATGGTACATGTTTTCTGTACCAAGCCTTTCAACACTAAATATTCAAGTTTTATGTAAAAGACATAAAAGTTCCCCAGTCAATACATTTTATCAAGCCAGGCATGATGGCACAAACCTATAAACCTAGCATTCAAGAGGGAGAAGCAGTATGATCACATGTTCAAAGTCAGCCTGGGCTACAAAGTAACTTCAATGCTAGCCTGAGCTTCATGATAAGACCCTATTTCAAAATCAAAACAAGAAAATTATCTTGCATAAATAATGGTTCCTTCATAATAAAATCATTCCAGCACTTGGAGGCTAAGGCAGGAGATTTTTTTAGTTCAAGGCCAGCATGGGCTACATGCATAGCAAGGCCATGTTTCAAATAAGAACGTTAAATGTTTAAATGTTTAAACAAACATTCAAACCACATTATATTGGATGTAACACATTTTATGTTCCTGAAAACTTCTACAGCTATTATTTAATTTTATCTGTATCATCAAGCTAATAAAGTCATGTCAAGCTCAAGGAGTATAAAGTGACATACAGTTTTAACTAAAAAGCTCTATTCTTCATAGACTTTAACAAAAAATCTTCACTTCATCATGACTATGAAATTTACTACCTTACTAGTGTTAAGGAAATGTCAAAATGGTGCTACCACTGCTCAGCTCTAGGTGGAGAATGTAAGTCTCCCTTCCTTTCTCCTTGAAGGGGTCACGTAAAGAAGATGGGGCCTGACATGAAGAGAGCCCAGGAGAGGCTATTGGTTAAGATGCAACCTCAGTGGCAGTTCAAGGCCCAGATTGCAGGGGTCATGTAAAGAAGTTGAGGCCTGGCACCACGAAGCGAGCCCAAAAGAGGCTATTAGTGAAAGTGCAGTCCAGCTGCAGCAGAAGACCCAGATCTAGTACCATGGGACATCCAGCAAGAACAGCAGCAGCAGTGGAGTAAAGCCAGTTGGAGCCTGGAGGACAAGTTGTGCATGCTGCAAAAGGCAGAGCCTAAGAAGTGATCCAAGCCCTTTAGAGGAGCTCGGAAGATTATGAGTGAATTCCAGATAATTGGCCAAAGACATTGTGAAAAGCTTCATAGATGTTTAGTATCATTTGGTAATGTGCATTAGAAGACTCATAATTGCTCCTCTTGTAAATGGTTTTGCTGGTATAGTGTTAAATTGTGTTGTAGAGATAAAGCTATTTTTTTGTCTTATACAAAAAAGGGGAAATGTTGTGGAAGTTTATTTTTAGTTATATATAAAATTGTTTTATGTACCTGTTGGTGAGGGGCTATCCTATGTCTTGGTGTTTTATATTTTCTGCAGGTGTTAGAATTCTGTGGGGAATGTTTGACTGCTAATGATCTGCATGTGCTATCAGTAGAATACCTGAGGGGTTCTGAAAGAATAAAAACACTTGTGCTCAGACGCTTGGGGTTCTACTGTGACTATGGCATTGGCCATGACAGCAGTTCCCTCTGCTGAGGTCTGGCAGGGTATGCAGTTATGAAACATGACTCCTTGTTTCCTTGCTGAGCTGCCATAGTAAGTATACTACTATACCAAATAGTCACTAGCAACCATATACACATTACCATGGATTATTAACTTGGTCTCAAACAAGTTCCTGGTCATTATCACAAAAGGTAGGGGTGCATGAGTAGGCTGGCAATATAATTAAGAAATTTAAGCAAGGCCAGATGTGTTGCTGCATGACTTTAATCCCAGCACTCAGGAGGCAAAGGAAGGAGGATCTCTGAGTATGAGAGCAGCCAGATCTAAATACTGGTTTCCAGGCCAAAAGAAGAGAAAGAAATTTAAGTGGGGAGGGGCAGTGAGATGGCACAGAGGTATAACCATTTACTGCCAAGCCTGATGACCTAAGTTTGATCCCAGAGCCCACATGGTCAAAGGAAAGAAGTTGTCTTCTGACCTCTGCATACAGAGGAACACCTTTGCCTACTCCCACATAAAATGTAAAAAGAAAATTTCTTCAAAAGAAATTCAAGAGTTTGCTTGAATAAATCAGAATTTTGGGTGTACATTAAAGACATATCTTTATTGTTTTTGATTGGGGGGTTGTTAATGGACCCTTAACCACTGAGCCATGTTTCGAGTATGACATGAAAATTTTGAAATAGAAAGATGGAGAGTTTTGGAAGATTAGGACTGGAGATACAGGTCAATAATGCACTGCTTTCATAACATGTCAGGCCCAATATTTTAATCTATAACACCCATTCTGCCAAAAAAGGCAGATTACAAAACAGTGTACACACTATGATCTCATTTCAGTATTTAAAAATGTATATTGGGCTGGAGAGATGGCTCAGTATTTAAGAGCATTTCCTTAAGAGATGGCTGCTCTTCCAGAGGATGTGCCCTCCACTCCCAGCATCTACATGACTGCCAACAACCATCTGTAACTCCAGTTCAAAGGGTCTGACACCTTCTTCTGGCTTCTGCAGGCACTACGCATGTGGTGCACAGACATACATGCAAGCACAACATTCATACAAATAAAATATTAAAAGTAAAAAATATTTTTTAAAAAAATTTAGCCAGGTAGTGGTGGCATACACCTTTAGCCCCAGCACTTGGGAGGCAGAGGTAGGCAGATCGCTGTGAGTTCCAGGCCAGCCTGGTCTCAGAATGAGTTCCAGGACAGTCACAGTTACAACAGAGAAACCCTGTCTTGAAAAACAAAAACAAAAAAATTTAATGTCGAAGGCCTGAAATCCAAACACTTGGGAGGCAGAGGCAAGATGATAGCAGACAGTGCCAAGATACACAGAGTTATATAAGAAGACCCTGTCTCAAAAAGAAAAGAAAGAAGAGAAAATGGATGAATGGGAGAGAAGATAAATGAAGGGTAGGAAAAGATATGTGTATGTGTAATATGGGTATACACATAAAAAAGGATTCAGAGGAGCTGGAGAGATGGCTCAGTAATTAAGAGCATTTGCTGCTCGTGCAAAAGACTGGAATTCAGTTCCCAGAACCTACAAGTCAGGCAATTCATAACCACTTGTAACTATAGTTCCATGGGATCTGAAGCCCTTTTCTGGCCTCTGAGGGTATTGCATTCATGTAGCGCATATATACCCAGACAGACACACATACCCATAAATAAAAATAAAAAAATAAATCTTTAAAAAAGAAAGAAAAGAATTTAGAAGGCCAAGGAGAATATTAGCAGAGTAATTCCTGGTTGGTGGACATATAAGCCTTTATTAATTTTTTGTACTGTTTCTTAAATAAAGTATTATTTTTCAAATATATTTTCCATCCTTTTGAAATAAGGCTGAATGAATTAAAGACCTGCTCAAAGAAATCATAATTCTGATAGAGTAGCTGACAGTTTGGGCTCTGATTAGTTTCCATATTCAATCATGTGACCTTTAGGCATGTTATTATGTCTTAGTTCCTCATATGTCTATTGTGAGAATGATAATACAACACCAGCCTCATTGGTTTTGGTGAAGATTAAGTGTGCACTCCATACAAAACACAGCAGTGTCTGGTATACACTAAAGCACTTGACGAATGTTATCTATCATTACCATCATTTTTCTAATCAGTCTCTGAGAAAACATGACTGAGAGTTATTAAGGGATGGACAGTATAACTCAATAGCAGAACTAAAATGAACATGAGGCCCTGGGTTCAGTTCCAAGACCAGTACATAAGAAAGATAATGTGAAAATCAGAAAAGGCTGTACCAGCCAAAGATAGGCCCCTCACTCAAAGCCAATACCAGATTCACTACAAACCTCATCTCAACATCATTATATGCGAGAGCAGTGCTTCTCAATCTTACTAATACAGTTCCTCATGTTGTGGTGAATCCCAACCATTAAATTATTTTCATTGCTACTTCATAACTGTAATTTTGCTACTGTTATGAATCGTAATGATTCATATCTGCTGATGGTCTCACCTGTGAAAGTTTTGTTTTGTTTTGTTTTGTTTGTTTTTTTAGGTTTTTCGAGTCAGGGTTTCTCTGTATAACCCAGCCTGTCCTGGAACTTGCTCTGCAGACCAGGATGGCCTCGAACTCACAGAGATCTACCTGCCTTGCCTTTCATATGTTTTGTTTTTTCAAAGTCTACAACAATGAAAAAAGTTATCTAGGAGTCAATTCCAAATTCACTCATATATTATCTGTTTGGTGTCATAGGAAAAACTACAGATAATTCTGGTTTTTGTTGTTTTTTTTGTTTTGTTTCGTTTTGAGACAGGGTTTCTGTCATAACTCTCGCTGTCCTGGAACTCATTCTGTAGAGTTCACAGAAATTGCCTGCCTCTGCCTCTGAGTGCTGGGATTAAAGGTATGTTCTACCACCCGCCCAGCAACAGATACTTTCTAATTACAAAAGAACTTCAACTTTTTCTAAGTTCCTCTGAAGAGCCAAACATCTTATAGGCAATCTTATTCTAAATTCTAATCTAAATTCTAAAATCTAAAATCTAAATTCTCAATTTTCAAAAGGGGCAGGAATACAATTCACTTTCACAGAAGTCTTCCTGAAGAAGAGAATTCACTTTCTCTTTCCAAAGCAACTATTGTTTGAACCCAGGCTATGGTAACTTATGCCTAATTCATGTGCATTCAGATGGTAACAACTAGAGATCGTTCCCACATAAAGTCCTTAACCTGACCATTCAGTATTTCAACCACATTATTTTAAGGTGTTTAAGAGAAGACTAACATGGAGTTTCAAATATAACACAAAGTAGGTTTAAGAAATCACAGTATCCTAAGAGGTTAAAGACTGAAATGTGGGGAATAAGTTTGCTTCTAACTGGACTTTAGTCAGGAATTTGGTTATACTAGTTGGCAAAACTGTTTACAATCGTATTTGACTGATAGCATGGGTTGACATCATGTGTTGCATTTTAAGTATGAAAAACAATCTGACCTTAAGTGGCATCAGAGAAACTACCAAAACTAAAACAAATAGACGTCTCTATTAGATGCCAGCAAATCACATACGAGTTCCCAAAACTAAGATGTACATATTTAGGCTTTTAACGATCTTTCTTCTTAAATGTTCAATTAATTACTGGCTTTCAGAGATATAGAAACCTAATTATAGCTGATAAGCCCAGATTGATCTCATCTAAAAAATAAAAAACCTAAACAGTTCTTCAACGAACCTTACCTATTCTCACCAAGTTGTAACTATTTCTTAAGCCCTTATTTTCAAATACTTGGGTGATAAAGCTTAGGAAGTGATTTATCCAATCATCCTATGGAAAACCGTGATATATGTATTCTCCATCCCTGGAGAAGTCTGTTTTGTAATCCTACTCATCCATCAGACCACTAAAATGTTCACTTAGCACCTGAAATCAAGCTCACAGCAATTATTTCACTTTGTTTCAGATGGCTCTAGTTGTGAAGAATGGGCCTGTCCCCTTAACCTCTATCAAGTGTGAAAGATCAGGCTATTTATCCTACGAGCTGCAAGTAAACTCTATTCAAAGAGTAAAAGCAGTGCCTGAATCATTATCTTCATTTTTCAGAAAGGGAATGAGTTCAAGGAAAAATTATGGCTTGCCAATAGTCACATATAATTTAATTAGCTACAGATATCACTGATAGGAAGACCTCTTCCTATCAAAAGAAATAATTTAAATCATTCCCAAAGACATCAACAGGTGAAATGGATCCAGGAAGAACCCTTGTTTGATTTAGAACATCAGCTGAGAAGTCAGTGGCAACTGGCAACTATCCTCTTCCCAGGCTGCTGATCACACTCCTGCCCACAAGCAACCGACATGAGCGCTCTGGCAACACTGAGGCATCAAGACGTTCTCAGGCAGTCATGCCCCTGACCACACAGCCTCTGCCTGACAGCCATGGACCTTGGGAATGGCTTGGCACCTAGACACTGCCTCGGAATATCATCAGCTGAGCTTCCTGTAATAGCATTTATTGCACCATTGCCAGACTCAATGTCGTAATTCAACAAGTGAACATTATGTTTCACATAAAATTAAGTTAGATAAATTTCTCAAAGACCAGTGTGACTTCAAAGATTTGGCATTAACCTAGTCTTTCTCAATAGGAAACTACGACATTTTGAGACTAATTCTTGTTTGTGTGGGATATGCTACATTACAAAAGTGGTGGTGGAGGTGGAGGTGGTGGTGGTGAGATAGGATCTCTCTATCTAGCTCTGGCTGTCCTAGAACTTACTATGTGGACCAGGCTGGCCTCAAGTTCACAGAGATGTACCTGCCTCTATCCTGAGTGCAGGGATTAAAGGTATGTGCCACTACATCCAGCCCTATTGTAAGTTTTAATATCACCAGTCTTCTGTCCTCCAAATATGAGCAGTCTCAGCAGTTCATAACTCCAATGCACTTGAGGGGGGACGATACCACCAGTACTAACCTAAGGGTCAACCTAAGTGAGTCATAAAGTACCAAGCATGTTTACATAAAGTTCTAAATCTCTAGTCCCTGCTGCTAATTCTTCTTTTTGACCTGAGGTTAGATATAATTGTTCAATACTTTGTTCATTAACTCTAGAACACCAGCTTTAACAGAAATATTTACATAAGTTTAAAAAAAAAAAAAAAGGTTGTAAGATCGGGCAAATGGAGTAAAACAATTTAAAAAACGCAACCAGAACTTTGAGTTTGAATTCTCAACTTTAGCCAAGTTATTTCCCCTGATCACACCTCAGTTTTCTCATCTACTAAAACAAAAGCATTCAGCTAGTCAGGCAAGGTGCCTATAGTCAGAGCAATCAGGAGGTAAGCCTGCACAAGTCCAAGCTTAAGGTCAGCCTAAGGAATAAGAGATCCTGTCCTGACAAATACATAAATAAAGCACTAGAACATTAGGTCAGTTATCTCCCTACTTCACTGCTGGTCCTAGGATCTATGAAATAAAACATAATTAAGCTGCTTTACTCTTTAGACCTCCACATAGCTTAAATGAGACTGATTATTAATATACACTAACTGCCTCATCTTACAGAAGCTAGGATTCCAAGCCCCATGGATAACACCAAAAGATTACCAGTATGGAATTTTACTACAGAATCAATATCTTGAGTGTATAAAAAGGAGCCTAATTATTTTATGACCCATTAATTATAGACTATCAAGATAATAACAGCAGCATCACCTACCCTAACTTGTGCTTATTTAGATTAGACCTATTATATTTACCCTCAATGTACATTAGAATCACCTGGATAGCATTTTGTTCTACTGTGTGTGTGTGTGTGTGTGTGTGTGTGTGTCTGTCTGTCTGTCTGTCTGTCTCTCTCTCTCTCTCTTTACAATTTCTAGGGATGAGGCTTATTTAATAAGGTTTACTCACAAATGAATGATAATCAGATCTAATCCAAACTCTTTCAACCTAAGAACTGAAAAGCAAATGACTAAACTATCTATCAAGGGGCGTGGTGGCTCAAACCAGTACCCTAGCACTCCAGTAACTCTAGCACTCCAAAGTCAGGACAGAAAGATTAAGAGTTTAATGTCAGCCTGGGCTACATAGTGAGTTTGTGGCCAGCCTGAGTTAAATGAGACCCTCTACCAGAACAAACAAAAAATGATTATTTTAACATGAATGAGGTTGCACTATATACATGCATACATATATATAAAATATCTGTTATACCTGCACTTAGAAGGTGGAGACAGGAGGATCAAGAATTTAAGGGACTTTTAGAGCTACATGAAACCCTATTTCAAAAAAACAAATAAAAAAACAAAATGTCCATGGGCATGTGTCTATAGCCCCAACATTCGAGAAGAAAGGCAGGAAGGTCTCAACAAGTTCAAGCCCAGCCTGCACTATGTAGGAAGTTCCAGTCCAACCAGGGGTAATGGGACCCTGTCTCAAAACACAAACAATAAAACCCACATGGGTTAAGGATGTATATCAGTGACTGAGTGTTTACCTAGCAGGTATAAGGCCCTGGGATCAATCCCTAACACTGATGTGGGGACAGGGGAAAAGACTACAAATTTAGCCAAGTCTACAAAATTCCTATCAATCAAAGAGAGTTATAACACTATTAATCAAAGTACTACAGAAGCTGAAATTCCTCAACCTAACTCTCATTTACTGGGTCATGTATAAAGGATGGAAAAGGCTGAGGGAAACATGTAGGAAAAGATTACTCCCTAAACCCCAAAAGTATATCATTTCCTATTCATAGAAGATGGGCCCAGTGAATGGAGGTGAAGTTAATATATTCTTATTCCTTTCAGAACATAAGCAGTGAAAATAACAAGACAGATTAAACACATTAACCACAAAGCAACTCTTCTCACCTCATGTGAAAGGCCAAACCATCCTGTAAGGCAGAGATTCCCAAATCAGAAAGTGTATCTGAGCTGACAGAAGCTGGTGACAGAGAGCCCTCCTTCTCCTCTAGAAGGTCCAACTTCACCAAGTTGCTGATCTCATCTTCTGAGTTATCTTCAGACACAGACCCAATTATGAATCGGGAGTGCTGGTTCAGCTCCAGAGTTTTGGCCAACGGAGATGGTTCATCCATTATTCTTTCAAAATAAGCTCTCAGAGCTATGGGGAAAATGAAAAGTAGGTTATAGGTAATAACCTATAGGTGAGGACACTCAAGAGAGTAAGTCATAAACCACAAGAAGCCCTTGGAAACAAGGCTGAACGAGTCTGAGAACTGGCTACCTTGGCTACTCCATTTCAATGCATTTGTTTCCTCCAAGGGAAGAAAAGATTGTGGTAACTATGCTTACAAATTAATAAAAGTTTTCCTTTCCTCAGAGAAATATTTCTCACCATCTATAAGCCATTCCCTATCTCTTCACTAATTTAGAGATACTAAAGGCATAATTATGACCAATGGGAAACCTTCACTATAAGCGAAAGCTTTTGTGGGATTGTAACTCATCTGTGAGGTAATGAGTGGTAAGAGTTTAGGGAGACTGCCAATTGCTTGAAACTCAGTGTTTAAACTACATAATGATCACCTGGTTCCAAATACTGTACAATGAAGAGTTATGAATTTTACTAAGCACACAATTTAAAGTAAAACAAAAAACTTTGTGTTTTCATGAGATTTTTTTTCCCTTAAACCTGAATATTTTAAAAATCTACCCCCAAATGTCTACTTTTGTTGTTCAATTCTGTACACAGAATTGGTAGAAGTGTGTCCACCACCAAATTTTAAATCTGTACTCAAAGTACATGTGTTACCTCAAACACCATTTTTCTACATACAGGGCCTGATTAGTTAAGATTAGCTATTGTCAATACTTAATAAACAAACTTAACAAAAATACTGTTTCCAATTCAAAGTCCTATAGCAAGAAAACACCAAACTAAATTAAAGGTATTCTATCCCTTCAAAATACTTATTTAAAAAACTTTAAATTAGCTGGGTGTGATGGCACATGTCTTTAATCCCAGCAGAGGATTAAAGGGAGGTGGAGGAAGGAAGGAGGATCTCTGTAGTCAGCCTAGTTTACAAAAAGAATTCTAGGTGGACCAGGGCTGTAAATGTATACAGCAACTCAGGACTAAACAGAGTTTGGCTTAACCAATCATTTTAACTCAGAGAATGGTTCCCAATCCTAATTTTAAGGTGTTCCAATATGGTACTATTAGAAAACCATGCATTTATTGATAAATTTTGTATGCTATAGGCCACTGTCAGATACAAAAGTATGTGGAAAGCAGTGTTTGATCACAGACAAGAAAATGTCAAGTGTTTTGGTAGGGGATGGTAATGCTTCTGAGGATTAAACCCAGGCCTTCACAAGTAAAATAAGTGCTCTACCACTGAGCAATATCCTCCACCTTCTCCTAACCCTGCTTGTTTGTTTGTTTGTTTTGAGATGGAGTCACACCAAGTTGCTCAGGCTGACATCGAACTTGCTCTGTGGACCAACCTGGCTCAGTCTTCTGATTAGCTGGAATTACATGTCCCTGACACCAGATCAGACTCTTGTTTTTCAAAGGCTTGGAAATAACAATGAGTGTGTTAAAATAACACATTCGCCATTCTTCTGGTGTGATTTGTAAGTCAGAGTTTATCTGTTTAGAGACAAAATAGTATTTTCAAATGCTAGGACAATAAGGTTCTCAGAATGTGATTCCTGGACCTTATTTGGGAACTTATAAGAGTGTGAATTCTTAGACCAGCTGTTTCAGAAGCTCTAGGCTGAGGTATAATAATGTGTTGTAATAAAACCTAAAGCTTAAGAACCATTGTGCTGCAAGAGGAAAAGAACAATAACAAATTGCCAGGAATACAAAATATACAGAGGAAAATTTAAAAAAAGAAATCTGTGAACATTTCCTGGAAAAGAGCTGAAGAATACTTAAACTAACTTTTTAAAACTAGCATAAATAGGTAGATAGGTGGGTAGATAGACAGACAGAAAGATAGAAGGAACTGAGACAATGATGAGGAGGAAAAGGTCTAAAGAGAGGAGGCAGAGGGAACAAGACAGGACAACACGGAGGAAGTAAGATAAAATATTACTTTTTCTGCTATGTAGAATCTTGACTTAAACATATCTGTATGTATATATACATGCACACATATGACACACACAGAAAGTGACTATTTGAGGTGAAGAAGGAGACCAGTAAGAGAAGAACTGGGAAGGGCAGACAAGGATGAACATGAGCAATATACAATTGATATATATGTTTGAAAATGTCAAAATGCAACCCATTATTTGTACATTAAAAAACAAAAAACAAATATAAAAGTTCTGGGCTAGAGGAGTAACTCAGCACTCGTCTAGCACACAGGAGGCCCTGCTTCAATCCTCAGCAACAGAAAAGTACCACGCAATCGCCTAAATTTACTATACATTTACATTGTAGTATTATACTTCTGTTTTTTATTTTTTTAAGTTTCCAAATTGTATGGAGTTCAGTCTAAAAGAAAACCAAATCATGATAAGAAAAAGTGACTTAGGGAATAACAGAGAAAGAAAAAGGGACATTCTAACATACTAACCACTTTGAAGAATACTAAAAGATACAGCAACAGAAAATAATAGAAAAATAAAGGTTGGTCAATTTTGGTGGATAGGACAAGGGAGAGACAGTATCTTATAAATAGGCTAACCCCAAACTTCTATAGCCAAGGATGACTTGCTTCTACCTCCCAACAGCTGGGATTACAGATGTGCACCACCATACCTGACTTATAGCTGCTGCCTTCACAAGGGAGCTAAGGCACACACACATTCTAATTTACAATCTGACTGAAATTTGATAGTACAAAAATAAAATAAAATTTTCATGAGAAAGTACTGACTTTTTGAAATCATGGGAGATGAAAAGGACAATATTAGTAAAATACGGTCCCTGGGCTGATGAACAAAAGGTTCAACACAGCCAGCTTAAAGCTGTCCCCTCCTAGCTGCTGGTACCCAGGCAGCCTTTCCTAAGGGCTGCATAGATTGGAAGCAAACAGCTTGGTGTTAACAGCTCAGAAGCCTGCCCAGCAGCAAGCACCTGTATGCAACACTGCTCCCCACACAAGTATGCACACCACCAGAAAGGGAGGTCATGCCTGGAAAATCACTGAGTAGCTGTCCAGACACTCTAGAAGCTACCACAGCCTGTCCCATTTCCATTGATTCTAGTCCGAAATTAGAGAGAAAGTAGTGGGTCACCACCATTGTCAGACTCCTTGTTCACTTGTGTTACTCAGCCTAAGTCTGCCAATATTCTTTGCGGAAGACAACAGAAACCCCACAGTTTAACATCTTAGCACATGAAATTTTACTACAGTGTAAACATAAAACAGTATTATTTGAAACTGACCTCTTATAATTCTTATTGTCTCAGCAGATATCCGCCTCCAAAAAGAACTAAACAAAGAGAAAAACGGAGATTTGAAGGTTGCTTTTTCTGTTTGTTTTTTTAATCCCAAATTTTTGTCAATTCCAGTTTTATTTGGTGTAGTATAAAAATAGTAAAATTAAAAATATCATGTTTTCTAGTAAATATTACTTAACTTGAAGCATAAAGTTCAGTAATCAATTATGTAAAACAAAGCATTTCATATTCAAAAACTTTTATTATTTCTAAACATACTATACAATAGTTCAAGCTTATTTCATAAAATAGCTTTTCTGAAAAAAAACAGATAATCAAAATAAATGCATTACAACTTATTACTCCTAACATTTCATTAAAAACAAAGCAATAGAGAGGAAATAACTTAATTCTCTAAAACTCATGCTGAGTATGTTTCCAAATGGTTATAAGTACCCACAAAGACTAGAAACCAGGGAGAGGGCAACATTCCAATTATACTAAGTCCCTAAACCTCTAACAGGCCAAAAAAGTCTCTACTCCCCAAATCCTAAGTTTACTTTTAAGCTAACAACTTAAGAAGTATCCAGGAAAGAAATTCTCGATTTTGATTTCTCATAAGACACACCTGGAAGCTTTGCAAAACTACCCACGTGTAGTCGGACCTCTGGCCTAGGCCTGCAATCCTAGCATTTGAGAGGGAGCAGGAGGATCAGGAGTTCAGAGTTACCCTTGGCAACACAAAGGAGGCCAGAAGAGGGCATTGGAGTCCCTGGAACTGGAATTACAGATAGTTGTGAGCTACCATGAGGGTGCTAGAAATAGAAGCAGGGTCCGCTGAAAGAGCAGCCAGTGTTCTAAACCACTGAGCCATCTCTCCAGCCCCATTTATTTTTATTGGGTTTTTTTTTTTTAAGACTTTCATACAACATGCTTTCTCATATTTACTCTACCCTAGACGTCTTAATTTTAAGTTCAGCTGGTAATACTAGCATCTGGAAGGCTGAGGTAGAAGGATGGTCAATTCCAGACTAGCCCAGGCTACATGAGACCTTTTCTAAAAACAAGTAAAAGCACTTGTATCAAGTCTGGCAACCTGAGTTCAATCCCAGAACCCACATAGCAAGTTGTCCTCTTACCTCCACAAGCATGCTATGGCTTGTACATTGCCCCCCAATAAATTAATGTTAAACAAAAAAGGAAAGAAAAATAAGATTTAGTTGTTGGTGGGAAGCTAGTTAGATGACTCAGTAAAAGGTACTTGCCACCAAGCCTGAAGACCTGAGGTTGATCCCTGGGACCCACATAGTACAAGGTTGACTTCCATATATGTGTTCACACTCACACAACACACACAACTGCCCCTACACTAACACGCTAAATAAATAAATGTATAAAAAACAAGGAATTTGGTTGTTAGTTAAGTATAGGAGGAAGTAAGGCCTCCCTAAGAACTAGCTGCCAGGATTTAAAACAGGGGCAGTGGTCGCACAGATCTGAAAGCTGATACCTAGGAATAGATGACATTACGAGAGCCAACCACCAAAGGACATTTCACCAAGACCATGCTCAAGAGGCAAATGGGAGCGGGATGGGGGGGTGGTGAGGGGTCATAGGGAGTATAAAGTGTGCCTCTTGTCCTGAACAAAGAGAGTTTGCTTGTCCATGCATCTCCTGGAGTCTGGTCTCTTGATTCCGTGCAGGCTCATCCCGCGGGCAGCAATGAGGCAGACAGGGCCAGAGGTTCCAGGTAGTAACTAGTATGCTAGGAGTGCCCCCAGGGTGCCACCCAAAGCTACAGTTAGGTGGCTACAAATACTCAGATATTTTCTTGGAAAGCAGGAAAGTACTAAGTAACTAGATAAACCTACAAAACCAAAAATGTAATAGAATCTCCAAAACATTTCACCAGTTACATATGAAAGAACTAAATAAAGAAGGACTGGTTGATCTCTGTTTCAGAAGCTTCCGATCATCTACTTTCCCCCCAACTCTTGAAGCCAGTTACCAGCCTGATAAAAGATCTATTCTCCAGAAAGGGTTCAACAGTTTCTAGACTTGGGAGTGGGGGCGGGGGGGGGGGGCAGTGTACTAACAAAAGTAAAAGGTACTCTTGTCATATTAAAGTCAGATAAATTAAGTAAACATATTGAGACCTCATACGATGTTTTGCAGAATCTGAACAGCTGAAGCATTGGGGGGGGGGGGTTAGACAATACTGGGACCTTAAGCTAGTAACACTGAGGCACCTAAGTTTCCCACCCAGATCATCCTTCAATGCAGCTAACAGTAAAGGCCCATTCACATTGACACAAGCTCTAATCACCTCTTAGATCCACCTTATTAATTATAAGGGGACTATTAAGTATTACCAGATGTCTGAGAAAGTAGCCAAATGAAAGAACCAAGAACAAAAACTACTTGTTAAAAAACAAAGATTATAGAAAACAAAATATAACTATGGGGAGGAAAGAAAAAGGTAGAAGGGCTCAATTCCACTTCTGTGGTACTTCCCGAAGTCCCATTACCCTAGTCTAACCACAAGAAAACACTAGACAAATGCGAAACGGGAGACTCTATCATATAAACACTGACCAGTCTTCAAAACTTGAAAAGTCATTCAGAAAGGCTAAAACCCTCCACAGATAAGGAAGAATTAAAGTACATAACCACTGAATACATGCAGTATCATGATTTAGCTGCCTTACATGAAAGAAAACAGTAAAAGGGAGGAGGGAAAAAAATCTGAAAAATGACTGCAGCCAACAATACTCTATGAATGATAATTCCTTCTGTCTTTTCTTGTGTGTGTTGGGACTCAACAGCCCAAGGACACCAAATGCTGGGAAGTGTGTGGCCAGTGAGTATATCCCAATCTCCAGTGTTAATTTCTTAGGTTTGAAAAAGATACTGGGACCATGAGAACTGTTCAAACTGAGTGAAGCCTAGTCAAAGGTGCACGAGAGTTCTTTACGTCTAAAACTACTACCTACAAGTCTGAAGGCTAAAGAGCTATCACAGTCATTCTAAAAGAGCTAAGAGAAAATATTACATATGCAAACATGAATGGTATACTGTTTAAAGAAACATTTAAGAACAATAAATATACAGAATGTGGTGGCACACACCTATAATCCCAGGAGGATCACATCAAGTTCTAGGCCAGCCTGGTCTACATATGGAGTTCTAGGGCAGCCAGGGCTACATAGGAAAACTCTGGCTCAAAAAAAAAAACAAACACAAAGGGAAAAAAAAAACAACAAAAAACGTAGGAATAATTCCTTTTATTTTTTTTTAAATATAGTAACTCACTCTTCCCAGGTTGATCTCAATTTTGTGAGCTCAAATAAGTAATCCTCATACTTCAGTTTATACTGAGAAATAATTATTTTATTATTTATTAATTACATTTGTTCATGTATTTGTGTATGCCCATGTACAAGTGTGTGTGGAAGTTAAAGGACGACCTTGGGAATCAGTTCCTCCTTCCATCCCTTGGGTCCTGGGGTTGAAACTCAGGTCCTCATGCTTGGCCAGCAGAAGCCCTTACCCACTGAGCCCTCTCACTGGCCCAGAAATAATTCTTAAAAGTTAAAAACAGGTCTGTGAAACCACTCCCTGACAAAATAGTTAAATAATTTTTTATTTAAAGTTAAAAAATAAAATCACAGCAATAAAAAAGCTTACTATAAAAAGATACAACTAAGGAGATATATTTATAAATAAGAAAGAGTTAAAGAGATTAAACAACAAGAAACAAAAGCAAGTGAAAGAGCCTACTAAAAAAGGCCCAAATATGGAAATAGCTCCCAAAAGAACAAATTGAAGGGCAAAAAAAAAAGAAATGTAACAATTCAATAAAAACTTCCCAGTATGAGAAGGCATGACTGTCAGATTAAGAAAGTTTACTAATGAGCTATATGTGTAGCTATATGTGTAGACTATATGTATAGGCCTTGCCTAGCATCTGTGAAGCCCTGGGCTCAATCTTCAGATAAGAAAAAAAAGAGTCTACAAAGTGCCTGTCGCAAAAAAGAAAAACAGATCCCCAAGAAAATGGACACAAGATTCAATAAGCTGCCAGAGAGGAAAAAGGTGTCTGCATACAAATAACCAAGAATCAGAATGTTGCTGGGCCAGCTGTGGTAGGCTTTTAACCTTAGCTGTTCAGGAGGCTGAGGCAAGACGATTTTACATTTTAAATTTCAGGCCTTCCCTGGACATAGTGAGTTCAAACCTGAGTGTAGTTCGCCTCTATCTTACTTTTTCAAAAAGCCCAGGTATGGTGATGATGCACACTTTAAATCCCAGCACTCAGGAGGCAGAGGCATGCATGGATTTCTGTGGGTCCGAGGCCAACTTGGGTCTACAATCAATGGTGAGTTCAGGACAGCCAGAGCCGCATAGTGAGAGCCTGACTCAAAACAAAAAAAAAAAGCTATTACTTAAATGGAAATACAAATTACTTATTTTTACCTCCATGTTAAATGGGAAAAAGACACATAATAAGAAATTAAACCAAAAATGTCCCAATTCTTAGAAGAAATAAGCAGAAGTGTTTATGGGTTTTTCAGTTTGGTTTGAAAAGACTCATAAAACACACAAACACACACACACACACAAACACACACACGCACAAGAGCAAATGAGGCAAAATGTTAAAAATTGATGAATCTAGATCAAGGGAACATAGGTGTTTATTGCACTATTCTTTGCAAGCTGAAAATATTTAAATAAAAAGTTAAAAAAAATATTTACCCCCCCATGTATTCTTTCTCAGGATGTCACTAAAGGATAGGTTTATTCCCAAAGAGACTAAACCAAGAGTATGGAAGATGTGGGGCATGAATTCTCCAACAGCAGAAGAGACAGTAAAGAGAATCCCTAGGGTGGTGGAGAGGAGGGAGTCAGAATGACCATTAAGTGCCAGATGCAAGAGGCAAGCAATTTAGGTTGGAGCCAGCTAGGAGTCTGAGAGAGATTTTATAGATGATGAAAATTAACAGACTATCTGGCTCATATCTATGTCCTCAGAGATTTAGAAAAACTGATGAGAAGTTAATACATGATAAACTCACAGAGAGCTAACAACAGAAATAAAGACCATTATTACCTCCAAAGAAAGAGTTGTACAGGAAAGAAAGCACAGGATACAACTAAATCCTGTACAGCAATTACACATTCACAATGTAAACTTCCTGATCATGTAGGTGGACAGTTGGTGGATATAAGAAAGATAAAGATAAATAGTAAGGGTAGGTAGACTAAGAACCAAATCTCAATATCTATTGTAAGACATCAACAGGCTTAATATGTGTGAAAAATCAAGATGCAACAAGATAAGTTTGTTATTTACACACAAAAACACATACCACAAATATATCTGACAAGAGAAACAAATTGGTAGGATTTTAATCAACTTTGTGGACCATATAACTTTTTAAACTATATGCAAAGGATTAGGAGAGTGCTGATCTAGGGTGCATGAAGTCCTGAATTCAATAGAAGGAGGAAGGAAGAGAGGGTTAACTGCTCATCTGGCAGCTCACAACTGTCTGTAACTCCAGTTCCAAGGGATCTGACACCCTGGCACAGACATGCATGCAGACAAAACACCAATGCACATTAAATAAAAATCTATGCCCAGAGTGGTGGTACACATCTTTAATCCCAGGATTGAAGAGCCAGAGGTAGGAGGATCTCTGTAAGTTTGAGTCCAACCTGATCTACAGAGAAAGTTCCAGGACAGCCAGGGCTACACAGCCAAACCCTGTCTAGGGAAAAAACAAAACAAAACAAAAAAATAAGTAAAAAAATTTTGCAGTTAATCCAAGTTGCTATGAGCTTGAGCATTTAGACAACTAAAATATTATTCACATATTAGCACTGTATGTTTTAGTATGTAATTGACTCTTAAGTCATCTTGTGGATGAAGATGGGAAAAAGTACTCTCTTTAGAGTCACAGCACCCAATATTTCACAATGCTGTGTCAATTCCAGACTTTAACAGGTTGTTATAGTTAAAAACAAAAGCAAAAAACTAGGAGACACGAAAATCTAAGGCATTTCCAGATTAAAATAAATATTTTTTAATTTAAAAAGCTCTGAATTTCAGTTCAACTTATGCTCATATTTCTATTTCATAGAACAGCATCTAGAGAGCTGTATAACAATTATGTTATACACAGACTCTCAAAGATAGGAAGAATTTCTTCCTTAAAATATTGCTGGGCTAGGTGCTGTGTTTGAGGCCACTGAGGGCTACATAAGACCCTATCTCGTAACAACAAATAAACAAAGACAGACAGATAGATAACTGAGAGAGGAGAGAGTTAAGAGTGCTTGATCCACAATCACAGGAACCAGAATTCAGATACCATCACACATCTAACAAGCTGAAAACATCGATAACCACAGCTCCAAGGATTACTGGAGCTTGTGACTTCTTCCCTAGATAAGTCCCAGGCTGTTTTCCAGACTAGATTACCTGGCCTCAGGTTCAAGGAGACACTCTCTGAAAGGAATAAGCAAAGAATGATAGACGATACCAGATACTCTCTTCAGGCTCCACACATACATAAATATTTTAAAAATGCATTGATTTTTGTTGTTGTTTCCAAGTCTTCTAGATCTGTTGAGGCACTGTATTAGCACTGGAGATCTAGAGCTAGAAAAGTATTTACAGGTTAAAGCAACATGGCTAATTCTTTTGGATTTAACCTCTCCCTAAAATTACACAGGAAGTTGTAAACTGAAAATAAGGCAGAATTTCCTGCTGGGAACGTAACTGAATGGTAGAGCACACTAACTCAATGGTAGAGCACACACTCAGTATGCATGAGGCCCTAAATTCAATCCTAGCACCAAAAACCAAAATTAAAGAAATAATCTCCAAAACCTTAGTTGACCCATAAAGCATTAGATCAGATGATGAAATGCATATAAGCTGCTAGTTTTAAACAGGAAGAATCAATAAAAAATTCTTATATTACCTGAACTAGAAACCTCCTCAGGTACTTTCTTAAACTAAATGTTTATTAAGCTATTGGCTTACGTGAGGTGAACTCAAAGAGAAATTAAACAGCTTGTCTGCTAGAGACAGGAATATCAATAAATGCTAAAGGATAAAATACAAACAACCCAGGGCTAGAGAGATGGCTCAGCGGTCCAGTTAAAAGCACTGGCTGCTCTTCCAGAGGACTTGGGTTCAATTCTCAGCGTGGCAACTCAGAACTGTCTGTAACTCCAGTTCTAAGTGATCTGACACTCCCACACAGACACACATGCAGGCAAAACACCAATGCACATAAAATAAAAATAAATTATTTATGCCGCCTTTAATCCCAGCACTCAGGAGGCAGAGGCAGGCGGATCTCTGTGAGTTCAAGGCCAGCCTGGTCTACAGAGTTCCAGGACAGTCAGTGCTACATGGAAAATTGTCGGGGGTGGGGGTCGGGGGAGGGGTGCAGGGGAAACAAGTTAAAAAATTATTAAAAGAACAATAAAACTGTCCATTATCATGTACTAATCTGATAATACTCTTAATAAAATTAAGAATTAATTAACCAAGCTTCTACCAGTCTGTGACATGTGTGTAAAAATGCACACATACATGTAGGCAAATTTGGATGACTAAAAACAGATTGAAAAGCTTCCCTTGTGAGTTTATTTCTATTTATTTCTAGGTGATTGGCCACAATTCATAAATGAGATCTTAAGTAAAAAAATTCCCAAATCTAGGTCTACTTTTCACAATTAACAAGTTCACTCAAAAATTTCAAACTTTGTGCTATCGTGGCAAAGAAAAGTATTTATACAGGTTGATTCTTAGATAATCTCTTCATAACTTGTATACATGATTTCAAGCCCCTGTTATGGAATAGTAACTATTTTTGCAGTTTCCCATGTAAGGAAGGGTCAGAAGAGAATCTTAAAATTATCAAATAACAACATTGGAAAGTGGTATTAATCAAGGCCATCAACCTTTGGGTATGGTGATTAGCATCCCTTTTTGGTTTTGCTTTCTCGCTTTTTTGAGATAGGGTTCTTTTTATGAAGCCCTTAGCTCACCTGGAACCTGCTATGTAAACCAAGCTGGCCTCAAACTCATGGAAGTCCTCCTGTTTCTGCCTCTCGAGTTCTGAGATTGCAGGCAAGAGCCACCACACCCAACAAAACCTCTTATTGTTGAAACTAATTTTCACCTGTCTCGTTAAACATCCTAAAACCAGATGGCGTAGTGGCAACTTGAATACGGAACAAACTGGGAAGAGAACACAATCATTAGAATACACTTAACGAAATTAACTGGCTAAACTTGTAAGAGTTTATGCCATATCAGATGCACTCTTGGTATAAGTGCAACATCTTTATAACACTAGTGTCAAGTTTTTATTTATATCATGTCAAATTAACCATTACATTCAAGTAAGGCTGAGAATTCTCACTGAAAGTTTCATAAATTAAAAAACAAACAAAAATAGACATAAACTACTTAAATAGAAATGTTAAAGTGGACAATCAATGAGGACTACCTTCAAATGGTAGTCCCCTCAACAGCGATTAAGATTTTCTTTTCTGCCAATGAGGCTTCAGTGTTTATTTACTTCTTCCTAAGCCTAGTGACTTAAATGTGCGGAAAGATCCTTGGTATATTCTACAGTTATTAATCTTTAAGAACATGCTAAAGGTGGCAAGATGGCTCAACTAGTAAACAGGCTTCAAGCGCAACCCTGACCACTTGAATTCAATCTCTGGACTGAACAGGGAAATGTGAGAACTAACTCCCCCAAATCATCTTCTGACCTGAGCTTGTTCCCTCCCACACCCATGCACACATATAAATATATTTTTTTAAATGTTAGATAATGAAAAAAAGCTTTTTCTGAATTGCTAAAAAGAGTATAGCTCTCTCTTCCAAGTAGAAACATTAAATTTAAGTCATGAAAAAGGGGGGAGAAGGAATACCTAAAACTTTTTGACATTCCAAAATGATGCCCTCTACAAATATATTGGATCCCAATAATAGAATCCTGGGACTCATGTGGCCTGGGAGCTGTAGGTTGGGCACACCTATTTTAAAGAAAGGTACAGTAGGGCTGAGGAAGTAGTCGAGTTGGTGAAGTGCCTGCCTAACATCCACAAAGCCCTGGTTCAATCCCCAGCACTGCATAAAAAGAGGTTTAAAGGCCAAGAAGATAGCTCAGAACATAAAGGCACTTGCCAGGACTCCACAAGGTAGAAGGAAGAGACCCAACTCCCGTAAATTGTCTTCTGAACTCATGTAGCTCACGTGTGCACATGTGCGTACGTACACACACACAAATGTAAAAAATAAAACAAGTATGATGGTGCACACCTGTAATCCCAGAAGGTAGCTCAGCTGGTAAAGGGGATTGTTGTTGAGTGTGATGATCTGAGTTCAATCCCCAAGGCTCACATGATACAGAAGGAGAAAATAGATTTCAGATTGTCTTTTGACCTCCCCATGGCATGCTTACACTCCCCCCAAAAAAAACAAATAGATCAAAAGGTTTTGGTTTGTTTTTTAAAAGGATAGAGAAGATGGCTCTGTGGATAAAAATACTTGTGGAGCCTAACAACCTGAGTTCAAACCTGAAGTCCCACTCCCAAAGGTTGTCCTCTGACCTCCACATATGCACCTGCATGCCACACATATATACACACACACACACACACACACACACAAATAAATAAATAAGTGTAAAACGAAGAAAAAGAGGAGGAGGAGGAGGAAGAGGAAGAAAAGCCTGGCATGGTGGAGCACACCTTTAACCCCAATGATTGGTAGGCAGAGGCAGACAGATCTCTGAGCTGCAGGCCAGCTTGGTCTACAGAGCAAGTTCCAGGACAACCAGGGCTACACAGAGAAACCCTGTCTTAGAAGAGAGGAAAAGAGAAGAGGGTGGGGCACAGAGCAAGGCACGGTGGCACATGCCTATAGCCCTAGTACCCAGGACACTGAGGCAGGAAGATTCCCATTTCAAGACTGAACACATGGAGACCCTCCAAAGAAAAACAAAACATCAGCTTCGGACCAGTTAAGCCACCCTGTGCAACCAGTAAAATTTTCCTACTCATTAGCTGAAAAGTGCTCCACACCTGAACCTGTTCACAGCACTATAGAGTTCTCCAAGTCTAGCTTTCACAAACGACAGTTCTTTGCTATTACTTAGTCATGGTCTGATGTATAAATTCATTAAGTGAAAGGCCCACAACTTCCCAACTGTTCCTCCCATTTAAAAAAACAATTCAATCTTACCTCTGATGTATTTCTATTCTGCTCTGGAAAAACATAAGCAAAACTTCTACATCACTAATAAACGCAGGCAGCTCCAGAAATTAGTATTTTACTGTTAACATCTTTCACAGACCCACAGGTTTTGTTAATTATTATTGGGGTCACATCAACACTTCTGTTAAGGCTTAAGTAGTGTTTAGAAATAAAGAAACAAGAAGTATTACTTTGCAGCACACAGGCACCTAATATCTACACTACTAAGAGCAGTCCTACTCTGTTAGACAATAATGCCTTCCCAACAAGCGCTTGTCAAAGGAACACAGAAATCCTCAAGACAGAAGTCAAGGGCATCCCCATTCACGAAGCAAGAAATTAGGGTATTCCTATCCCCTAAGAGAGGAAACTATGTAACTAAGGAAAGCATATTTCCCAGCCTGAATTGTGGGATATGAGGGAAAAATGAAACAGAAAAGTCACGAAAGATCAACTTCTGAGAGTGAAGGCCAGGTTATTAGATTTATTCTGTACATTGGGAAGTTTCTGAAACACTGTTTATATAGACACAGACTCAGGGAATCCTAGAGTCTTTTGATTTGTCTTAAATGTCCAAACAAAACCATCTAAAATCATTTCCCCTGAGCAATTCTACTCCTGTATGCTTCTATAAAAACCCACAAGGCCTACATGAATCAATCGCCTGATTTTTAAGCTGATTGGATGTGTCCACTAGCCGGACACCCAAATCCAAAAACATCGGCCCAGGCGTGGGCAGAATGTCCACATTTTTCCTCTGAAATCTTTAGCTTCCTATCACCTTACGTCCTATCTCCAACAACTGCCCTAAATCAGCGAGACGAAGCCAAGGAGAGAGTTAAGAACTGACGAGTACGCTTTTACTACTTACGTCCCTCACCCTCATAGAACCCTCAAATCCTGCGAGCAGGAACTGGCAAAGGGACAGCCCGCCTGGCCCGGGCTCTCCCCGCGATACAAAGGCACAGTGAGAGCTACAGCAGCCCGCGCCTCTGCGCCCCACACCTCACTCCGCAAGAGAGGAACAAGACTTTCCATGCAACCAGACCCAGCCCTCTACACCCGCCTCCCACGTGGTCTTCTCCTTCTCCGAGCCTAGGGTCGGACGCAAAGAATCAGACCCGCGAGTACAGGCAGCAAGCACCGGGCAGACACACCGGTCCCTCCCTAAGGCCCCTTGGGCGGCACTCCTCCCAGGTTCCGGGGTCTTGGCCCGCAAGCCCCAGACCCCAGTACCCTCCACGCGGAGCTCGGGCGAGAGGAGCCGGAGGCCGCGGAGCTGAGGGGAAGATCCGGCTGCCCGGCCCGGGGTCTGCACGGGATGGAGCCCCACCGCGTGCCGGCGGAGGCTGGGAGGCCGCCCCCTGCCGGCTGCCCCTCCCCGCCCCGGGCCGCCCCGGGTTGCGCTACGGCCCTCGCCTCACCTCAGGCTGCCGGCGCGCACAGACCGGCGGTCGCGGAACGCCGAGGCGTGCTGGGCGGGAGGCGACGCCGGTGGCTCCGCGATGGCTGACAGGCGCTCGGCAGGCCGGCCCGACACCCGGGCCGAGGAGGGCGGGGCTTCGGCGGCCTGCCCCGCCCCCGCCCCGCCCCCGCCCGGCCGCCCACCTCAGCGGCCCAGCCCCAAGAGGTACGCGCGCGTCCGGGGTTACTCCAGGCCGTTCACCTCCGACCCCGCTCCGGGCAGCCTCGCAGTCTGGGCGCCAGTGGGAGGGGGCGAGGCGCGGGCTCCCGCCGGCGTCAGCCAATGGGCGCGCGGCGCGGGGCGTGGCGACGTGAGGCGATGCCGATGGTCCGAGCGCTGCTCTGCCATTCGGGGCCGAGCGGTGCGAGGGCGGGCGGGTCCGGGACGTGGTGGTTACCCCTTCTGCCCGGGCGGGTTTGGAGCCAGCCCAACGGCTCCACCTCCCGGCGGAGAGCGGAGTGGAGGAAATGGTTCCGCTTGAACCTCCCAGCAAGGACCTGCCGGCGAGTAGCGCGGGAAGGGAATCCAGAACCCGGGGTAGGGGCAAGTGGTGCGGGTACGGCTCCTGGATGGACCGTAGCATTGCTAATCCTGACACTGCTGAGGTCTACGGGGTCATGCCCATCCACTGCCTTCAGGTAGTTCAGGATAATCAATGCTGCTGCTACGTGCAGCCCCTTTGCGAAGCTCCCCAGCCCACCTCAAAGGAACTGTTGATGCTGGATCCTGGGTGTTGATGTGTTAGTAAAAGAAAGTTCGCCATGCAAGGCAGGGTACAAAGGACAGCAGACTCATGCCTGCCCTCAATAATAGTGCCAGCGAGTTTCTGACTTCTTAGATCGCCTTCCATCCTTTACTAAGGTTGCTCCAAGCCTTTCGTGATGAATCCAACAAATTTCTCTAGTTCTGTCACTTCGAAACAAGACTTTCATGGCAGTGTGTATTGAAGATTAATGGTGATTGGAAAAATTCCCAACACAAAAACAGCCATTGGGCGTAGGTGCAGTGATAGTGAAAAGAAATCCATTTGACAAGAATGGGGTGAGTTCTAACCTATTGCAAGAATCCAGAGGAGCACTCAAGAGTTCTTTTCCCAATCCTTACACAAGCCTGTGATGAAGGCCAGGAAAAATGCAAAGGAGGACACTGGCCAGAAGAGTTCAATGCCAGAGGGCAAAAAGTGAAAAGGATAGAAAGCCACACCCCAGGAAACAAATTCTTGGATGGAAGCTAAAAAGGAAGATATTAAGATTGGTCAACAGGAACAATGCCATTAGGTGGCAGCTTCTACAAAAATTTACCCACTCACTTTTGAAGTAATAAGGATTAGAAACAAATTGGAGAATTCGCGAATTTTACAAAACAATGACCTATATTTTAACATTAAATGTGTCATTGGGATAAATGTCAACTGAACAAAGGAAACTCAGAACTTTAAGAAAAAAAAAAGATAATTGAGCAAGACTTTCTGGTTTAACAAGATGTTCGACTTACTAAGAATGATCTAGGAAGCTTGCCTCTCTATAGTAGTGCTCTCTGAAGCTGGCATGAAGTGACCAAGACTTTAAAAACCTTGAAGTTGCCTCTTACTGTTCTTTTACCTTCTAAATAGTACAAGTCTCTTTCCCTGGGATTCTTAATGGTGCTGCTGTCTGTCAGCTTTAGAAATGCCACAGAAATGAATTTACCCTCAAAAACTTTAGGACTATGGGGTGTAACCATTTGCCTCACATGTGCAAGACCCTGGGTTCCATCCTCAGGTGAGGTATTCAAATAGTCTAGCTATCAGTCACTTGGCTCAGCAGGTAAAGGTGTTTGCCACTGAGCCTGAGGACCTAAGTACTATCCCTAGAACCTACATGATGGAAGGAAAAAAACTGAACAAAGTTACATGTACACATGTACACACACATACACACACCCAAAAAAAAGTTTTAAAAAATTAAGATGAACTACTCAAGAAAAGGCCTAATGAAAGTGCTATAAGAAAGAGTGCACTTACAAGGCAGAGACGGGAGAATCAGGCCTTCAAGTCTGAGCCGAGCAAAGCCTGGCCTCAGGAGACTGAAGAAAGACACAAAACAAAAAAAGCTACAGGAGAGAAAACCAAGAATGAGTTAGGATAGCCCAATACCACTTTCAAAGACTCTGTTATCAAATGCTAAGACACCTGAGCAGAGAACTGGCAAAAGATTGTGTCTGTAAGACAGTAACTTCTGGAACTTGAACCACTCCTAAGTGTTGTGCTGTTTGGGACATGCCACGACCTGCCCATCCTACTATAGGCTTTTCGGAGCTGGTCTCCATGAGTCCTTGCCACACAAGCCATATGTCTGTAAGAGGAGGAGGAAGAAAGCCAAAGGGTAGAGAAAACTTACTATACAAGACTAACAAGGAGAAGAGTTGGGGGGTGAGTACACATTCTAGAAGCTGAAACTAGAGGTCTTTTTTGGGCTGAATTAGATCCCCCAAATCTAATGCTAAGCTACAATACCTCAAGATATGCAAGGAAAGGGGATTGGAGATAGGATCTTCAAGGATAATATTAAAACAAGATCATTTAAGGAAGATTCTAGTAAAAAATGACTGGTGCCATTAAACAAGAGGACATAAAGATACAGATAAACAGAGAAGATCCTTTGGAGACATGGGAGAAGAGAGTGATTGACAAGCTCAGGAGAAATTTTTCAGAAAAAAATTTTGATCATAGACTAATAACCTCCAAACGTGAAGAAATCTGTCTCTATTGTTTCTGTGATGTGGTCTTTTGTTATAACAGCTCTAAAAGACATAATACAAGGTCTCTAGGTTTTTCAAAAAAGTTGTGCAGTGGCTGGAGAGAGATGTCTCAGCAGCACTGATCACTCTTCCAGAGGACCTGGGTTCAATTCCTAGTGCCCATGTGGGTGGCTCACACAGTCTGAAACTCCAATTCCAGGAAATCTGACGCCATCTTTTGGCCTTTTCAGGCACCAGGCACACATGAGGTATGCAACAAATGTCCAGTGGAAACACTCATACACATAAAAAAATATTATTTAAAAAGGATTGTGTGAAGAGGAAGCCAGCCCTTCCTGCAGCTTGAGGTGACCTATGAAAATGATTTACTACTCTCTTGACCCAGAAAACCCTACAAAATCATGCAAATCAAGAGGTTCAAATCCCAGTGTTCACTTTAAGAAGGTGAAACTGCCCAGGCCATAAAGAATATGCATATTTGAAAAGCCACCAAGTATCTGAAACATGTCACTTTAGAGAAGCAATGTGTGCCCTTCTAGCAGCATAATATTGGAGTCAGTAAGTCATCCAGGTCAAACAGTGGGGCAGGACACAGGGTCTGTGGCTCAAAAAGAGTGCTGAATTTTTGCTGCACATGCTTAAAAATGCAGAGAGTATGAATTTAAAGGTTTAGATGTAGAATCTCTAGTCATTGGTGATGTACCTGGGGAAACAAAGCCCCTACGATGTGCCATCAGATTTATAGAGCTCATGGCTGAATTAACCCACACATGAGTTTCCCTTGCCACATTGTGATGGTCCTCACTGAAAAGAAACAAATTGTTCCAAAGTCAGAAGAGGAGGTTGCACAGAAGAAAAATATACCCCAGGAGAAACTGGAGAAACAAAACTTATGGCATGGGAATAAATTCAGCATAAATAAATGCAAGTTTAAAAAGAAAAAAAAAAGGAAGCAGGGCAGGAGGGTCAAGCATTCAAGACAATCTTTAGCTATATAAGAAATCTAAGGCTAGCTAGACTACATGAAACTGTCTCCAAAACAAAACTACTAAAAATGAAGTTGTGTAAGGTATCAGGAATTAATCCTAAGCATCCTAGCTACCTTCAATGATCTCTTTCCCTAATGTGGAGAAAGTCTGAGAGATCCTTTGTCTTTACAGTGATTACAGTCTATTCAGGAAGACAAAATTAGCTCTCTTAAACAGTGCCTATACCCACTCCTAAGATGATAGCCATGTAAATTTGTAAAGGGCATAGATGAAAGATGATAAATTTTCAAAATTAGTCAAAATTTCAAAATGTAAGTCCATATATATTTAAATAATCTACTAGCATTTTCCATGTAGTTCCACTTGGCAGTCATCTCTTCTTTAGATTAGGGCAGTATTTCACAATTGACGTTCCACTGGCTACCTGTAATAGGAACACTGGAGTGCTTGTTTAAAATGTAGATTGTTGAGGCAGCAAGATGGCTCAACCTGTGAAGGTACTTGGCACTAATTGTGACGACCCGAGTTTGAGCCTCAGGTTCCAAAATAGAGAACAGAGTAAGAACAGCCTCCCACAAGTTATCTGATCTCCATGTCAGTACCACGTCATGCTCATACCCCACACACACAAATTGCCGATTTACACAATATACTTGCATATATGACTATATACAGTGAATATATACAATAAAAATTTTAAAGAAAAGAGAGAAGGAGACTGATAAGGTGACTCAATAGATAAGAAACTTGCCACTAAGCCTGATGACCTGAGTTCGATCCCAGAATCCACAAGGTGAAAAGTGAGAACATATTCCCACAAACTGCCTCTCAATTTACACACACACACACACACACACACACACATATGTCTATATAATTTTTTAAAGGAAAACTGAAGACTCTTTTAAAAAGAAAACCTGGTAACTGTTCACACTGAGTTCACACTGAAGTTTGGCAATACAAGTTTAATATTTTGCATTATTGTTCCCCTATTGCTGTCAGAGTTTCTTGTTGGACAGCAATGTCTCCAACACTTGTATTTCTAAGATAGCAATCTTCAGGTCAATCTTGAGTTGAATTAAAGAAAGAGGGAGTATCTTTATAGTCCTGGAGCTGGAGCTCAGTGGTGGAGTATCTGCCTAACATCATGAAGCCCTACTTTCAATCCCAATACCATAAAAGGGAAGGGGGGAGTGCCTTCATAAAAATGGAGCCTGAGAGGTAAAATACCCAGATGTTAGCTGACCTGATGGCACAAGCTAGTAATCCCTGCACTCAGGAGGCAGTAGCAGAAAGACCACAAGTTTGAAGGCAGGCTAGTCTGCATAGAGGGTTCTAGAACAGCCAGGGCTACACAGTGAGACCCTGAATAGAATAAAATAAAAAATCAAGATGCCATTCCAGTGGCCCCCAATATTTCATAGTCTGATTTGGCTTCTAGCATTTGCCATGATTGTTCTTATACTATTCTTTATGCTGTCAGACTTATCCTTCCTCCTGTTTTTCTGAATCTATAGTCCTTGAAAGTCTCATTTTCTCTGATGAGGCATCTCTCTCTAGCTTCCATTTATCTCTTTCCTGTGCATTCTAGGAGTAGTATGGAACAGTGATGTAATGCAGCTGTAATTTTGTGTGCATACTGGAGACAGCATCCTACAGTTTATAATCCTGAGAATAAGGCCACATAAAGATATTAGTTAGTGCTTCACTGATTGAAATAAAGATTAGCGCTGGGCAGTGGTAGCTCTCACCTTTAATCCCAGCACTCTGGAGGCAGAGGCAGGCAGACCTCTGAGTTTGAGGCCAGCTGGTCTACAAAGTTTTCCAGGACAGTCAAGGCTATACAAAGGAACCCTATCTCAAAAAAACGAAAAAAGAAAAAAGAAAGAAAAAAGAATAAAAGAAAGAAAAATTAGCACTGTACCTGAGAGACCACTGTGCTCCTGATCTCTGCTTATCAGTCTTCACTTTGCCTTTGCCTCCAGTAAGTTACTTAGCAGCTCTACTGGTGATCAGAATTCAAGAAAGCCAGCCTCTTGCCAAAAACTGTGGCTCCAGTTGTAAGATAAAAGGCACAAAGGGCTTATCTGAACGCCAGTCCCTTTGCTCTGGTCAACCATTCAGGTTTGTCCAGAGTTAAGAGCCTTACAAAACCTCACACCATAAGGTCAGAAAATCTCCTCAGGGAGGCCTCTTTATAAGACTGGTCCTGGTGTCGAAAGGCAAGATTACATTGCATAATGAAGGACAGTGTTTATACTGGAGACTGCCCACGATATTTTCACATGGACACCAGGGTTTTCACAGGGTACTTGAGTTTTCACGTGACATTTCATCTCTCCCTCCCCCCATATTATCCAATCCCAAACACTTCCAGTCTCTAGCTGTATTTTAGGCAGTCCTACACCTTGGTTTCTTCCTCCATGAGACACATACACACACACACACGTGTATATACATGCATATATACACTCATGCCTCAAAACTAAACACCTGGTAAAAGGTTAAAGGCCTTTTTACTTAAAGGCAGGAAAATGGAATGATTTATTTGGCTGTTGCTTAGTCCTGTGACTCTAACCTTGTGTTACTCTGCTTCACAGCCTACACACCTCATTCCCCTACACCCTGAAAGACTTCCTGACTACTCATTTCTTTTCCCTGCCATTACCTTCTGTTTAAGTTTTTCTAGTATATCCATTACACATATATCAGACTTGGGTTTTTCCTGCAACGCGTTTAGACATTTGTCTTCCTCAAATACCTTCAACTCCCCCATTGTTGCTGTTATATATGAAGCACAATAGATAGTACAAATAGCATAATATTTGCAGTCTTTACTATCAATAACACTGATCCATTACTCAACTTGTTTTTATTCCTTTACTATTTTTCTTCTTCTCCTCCTTCTGCTTCTTCTATTTTTGAGACTCACAGTCTGAGCTGGCCCAAATTATTCATCCTCCTGCTTCTACCTCCAGAGGGAATACAGGCATGTGACAACCACTCCTGTTTTCCTTTATCAGATCTTAAGCCAGATTTCAGTGTTGCTGTCTTTAAAGAGAAAATCACTTCTGATAAAATGGTCTAGACATACAGATAGAAAGCTATCACACAAATCCTGTTCACCAGTGGACCTCCTGTTCCAATGCAACTGATTTTCTTAATGAAAACAAGATAGGATGATGACAATCAAAAGTAAATACAAAGAAAGTGGGCTTAAATGAGATGCCCATAATCTTTTGAATAGGGGGTCTATACAAACTGAGAACTGATTCTAGGTAATCTAAGCCAAAGATAAGGGAAGCTTCTTTTGTGCTGTAGATTATAAAAAACAAAAACAAAAAACAAAAAAACTTGAACTATTTAATCAGAGAGACCAAGTCAACAAGTGACTCCCTTTTTGTGGCTCTGTTTCCTTGACAATAAAATTGACCCTATAGGGTGATATTTTGGATGACAAAATGTAAAGCCTCTACTATAGAGTTTGGAACATAGGAGGCACATAGAAAATATTACGTGCTCTAATCTCTTTATGCCCCCTTCACCCATTTTCTATGAGTACTTAGTACAAGAACACATTGCCCTGTGGATACCCACTTGATTCTGGAGTTCTACGTTATTAAATTCATCCCTACATACTAGTTTTCAGGATAGCCGAGTATGTGCAAGAACCAAGCAGCATTATGAATCCCTTACCCTTGCTTGGAGGGAACAAATGTCCAGGATCTCAGGAAGTGGCTTTCAACCTTCCTAATGCTGCAACCCTTTAATGCAGTTCCTTATGTTGTGGTGACCCCCGCAACATAAAATTATTTTCATTGCTACTTCATAACATTGCTACTGTTATGAATCAAAATACAAATATCTGATATGCAGATGATCTTAGGTAACCCTTGTGAAAGAGTTGCTGGGATCCCCAAAGCGGTTGCAACCCACAGTTGAGACCAACCAAAGGGATACACCTCGGTCTGCTCAGACTCATTTCATGTCATACTGGAACAGTTTTTTGGCCCCTCTGTCAAGAATGTGAAATAAGGAGCTGAGGAGATGGCTCAGGGATTTAGAGTACTTGTTTCTCTTGCAGAGGACCTGGGTTTGATTCCTAACACCCAAACAAGTGGTTCACCAGTATCCATAACTCCAGTACCAAGGGATTTGATGCTCTCTTTTGACCTCCAAGGGCACCAAGCATGCATGTGGTATATATACATACATGCAGGCAAAACACATATAAAATGAATAAATCTAATAAAAAATTTAAAATATATATATATAATAAGTATATACTACAAATGGAATTGTTATTGAAAACAACTTCTTAGGAAATAACTTACTATAGTCAAGCTGAATATATCTTACATACCCTCTAATCAGCTTTGTATTTATACCCTGGGAAACCTTCAAATATGTTCCAGGAATATTACAACATTAGAATATTTAAATTGTGTAGTCTATACAATGGGATATTATAAAGCAGTAAGTACAAACAAACAGTTGCTACATGAAGCAATATGAATCAATTTTAAAATTAGTACTGAGCAAACATTAAAAGAGAGCCAGGTATAGTGGCACATGCCTTTAATCCCAGAACTCAGGAGATAAAAGCAACCTTGAACTCACAGAGATCAAGACCAGCCTGGTCTACATAGTGAGTTTCAGGATAGGAAGGGCTATGTAGAGAGACCCTGTCTCAAAAACAAAACAAAACAACAAACAGATAACTAAATAAAAGAAAAAAACCATACATAGGTTTCTAATTTAAAACACAAGCAAGGCCAGGAGTAGTGTGACACATGCCTTTAATTCCAGGATGCAGAGGCAGGCAGGCAGACCTCTGTGAGCCTGATCTGGATACCAAGTTGCAAGCCTATCAGGACTCCATAGTGAGACCCTCTCTTAAAAATAAATGGCTGACTTGGTGGCTCAGTGGTTAAGAACATGGGCAGATCTTCCAGAGGACCCTGGTTAAATTCTGACCACCTACATAGCAGTTCACAACTGCCTGTAACTCCACCTCCAGGGAATCCGATACCCTTACACAGACATACATGCAGGCAAAACACCAATGCACATAAAATAAAGATAAATAAATCATAGAAAGAGAGAGAGAGGGAGAGAGAGAGAGAGGGGGAGAGAAAGAAAGAAAGACGGATAATAATTCAACCAATTACAAGGTCTCAATTAGAACTTTAAAAGGCCTCCGGCTTCTGGTCAAGGGATGCTCTTTCAGACCCACTCTGACTGTTCAGTCCTTCTTTCCCACTCTCTTTCAGAGGTCACAACTGGACACATCATCTCTACCATTAGATATTTTGACTTAATTTGAGTTTTATGTCTCTGCTCAAAATACAACATTCTTCAACATTCAATTTGACTACAGGGCATCCATGAATAGGTTCAATCCCTAGTGTAAACACACACACACACACACACACACACACACCACACACTCACACACCACACACTCACATGAAGGAAAGGAAAATAAGTCCAAGAATTTATAAAAGAAAATTAGAAAATTACAATTTCATCTTTGGCCATGCATGGGATTGCTTTTGAGAAAAAAACAAATGAGATTTTCCTTCACCTATGACACAGAGAGTGAGGTGAGACTTTTCAAATCCATTCCTACCTTTGCTGCAAGGTGGCAGCACTGTCATGTGGCAGCTACAGAATAATTTTAAACAGAAGAGCAGAGAATGTGTCAATACCACAAGGGAGAAGAGAATCATGTGATCATAGTAAGGGAACAGTCAACAAAATGAGACCCCAGGAAAGCAATGGTTCCCTTTAATCTGGTCCCCTGCATTGAGAGAACCAAGCAACTGCAGCAGGGGAAAAGGAGCAGGCCAACAAAGGTTTGCTGCTGGGCTGGATGCCCAGCACTTCCTTTTGTCCTTCCCTATATTAGCCAACAAACTGTCCTTCAGGGATATACCTTCCATTAATGTTCCCCACCAAGACTTTGATGCTTGGTTTGGCCAAATTTCAAGCTGTATTGACGTGTCAGGACACAGGGTGCTACTTAAATTGTGATTTTATTAAAATATAACAAAGCTCCTATGGAAAGTCATTTGAACCAGCTCTTTATGTGATTATCAATTAAGAGTTTCAGCTTCCAGAAACTTCTCATGCATAGCTAAGCCCATGTTGGCTTCAATGAAGCATATTTACAGCTGGTAGGAAGACTGTGGAGGCAAATATGACAAAAATGACAAATATTTAATTAGATCTTTTCTTCTTTATGATCTCACCTACTTATGCCATCAAGAAGTCTTTCAAGTCAGACATAGCAGCACACACCTGTAATCTCTGTTCTTGAGAGGCAGAAGCAAGATCATCAGTTCAAGGTCAGCCGGGGATACAGAATGAGTTCCAAGAAAGTCTGGGCTATATGGGAAGACCTCTTCTAAATTAAAAAAAAAAAAAGTACTTAGAGAATAATACTAATTATATACTCTTTGCTGAAGGATATATATTTTTGGGGGGGAGGAGGATTTCAATAGCAGCTACTCCCAACTGCAGACAGTATCCCTCATGCACCATATGTAGCTCTTTCTTACAACCTCTTGACCCAATAGTCACAAGAAAGTTGTTTTAACTATACTCATTCCATTATACATGAGTGTAAAAATACACAATTCCATGGGTAGGCCTATGCTCATGTGAACTTATGGTTATAACTGTAAATAAATTTGATAGAGCTTTTGGTTGAGACTCAGTTTATACAATGAAAAACTGAGATCCTCAGAAGTCAAGCAATTTCCCCAAGATGGCCTATAGGCTTGTACTAGAATTCAGGTCTACTGATTCCTAGAGTCCAGTGTTTGCCCGGCGCAAGGCACTGACTCATTCGGTTCTAGTTTCTTCCTCTCTCCTAGAAATTGTACTTCTTAATAGGTATCTCCATATCTCTTAACATTAGTGTATATACCTACGTGCCTCCATCCAAGAGCAAATCTGCAAGTATTTATAAAGCATATCTTTGGATGTTTATGCCCTTTCTCTAGGGAAACCTCTAGATAATTACAATTCTCAATCTTGGCATTGGCAGTGAAGTCGGGGCAGACCTTCAAAGTCAATCATTAATAAACAGATTTGGCTCTTTCACCAATCAGCTGTATTCCTGGGTCTTTGGGAAACAAGGCAAAATAGTCAGGGTAGGACCAGACAGAGTGAAACTTGGATCCAGGACAGTAAAAGCAACAGGCGGCAAAGCTGTAAGGAATATGACGGAGTAACAGTGGGCTGTAGGCAATAAATGTTCATGAGCTCAGGTTGGCATGGATACTATCTTGGTCTTCAGCCTAATCATTGCATCCTATGATTCCAACAAGAACGGTAAGTACTCCTCTAGCCTAATATTCTAGAGCATCCAAAAGGAAGCCTAGAAAGCATTTGGAGTCTCTTCCATCACATAGAGATATAGCCAATACTCAACAAGTTGTGCTTTGCAGAAGTTACCCCATACATTCTGTCATTAAGCCCAAGGAGACATCTGTTTCATAAAAAGTCTTCAGGGAGTGTGGTGCATTCTTTTTCCTTGCTTACATGGATAACATTAAAAACATGGTCAGACAGCTTTCATTGTCTGACGGTGCCACAGTTTTGTTATTTGCCTCACCTCGGGCTCTCAAATTCATGACCCCTCGTGAAACGTTGCCTTCGTTTTTAAAGTGGCACATTCAAATAGTTTAAATGGAGGTGTTAATGGGGGAGAGCTGAGGGAAAGATGATATGGGGGTGAAATGGCACTGTGTGCTACTCTTTGGTAATCGCTGATTGGCTTATAGTTTTTTTATTTGTTTTGTGCTGAGGCTTGAAAGCCAGACTCAGAATGCTAGGCAAGAGCTCCTCTGCTGAGCTATGCCCCAGCCCTGGCAGTAAATGCTTATTTGAAATGTGATTTTCAGAGTTTCTTTATCATTTCTTCTCTAAAATTAGCTAGCTGGAGGTTAAAGCAAAATAGTATAAGGTGTAACAGTAGCACACGTATGCAGATTAAGAAAATTCACCTGTAATCTCAGCACTTGAGAGATGGAGGCAGGAAGATTGCAGTCAGAACAGAGTCAGCCTGGGCTGCAGAGTGATATACACTTCTTGTTGTTGTTGCAGTTGAAGATGGATATGGTAGACAATGCTTTTTTAAAAAACTTATTAGATTTATTCATTTTATTTTATGTGTGAATGTTTGGCCCACATGTATGCCTGTGCACCACGTGTGTGCTTAGTGTCATTGGAGGGAGGGAAAGAGCACAGGACCTCCTGGAAGTGGAGTTAGGAATAGTTATGAACCACTATGTGGGAGCTGGGAATCAAACTGCAGTCCTTTGCCAGAGTAGCTAGTGCCCTTAACCACCGAGCTGTTTCTTTGGCCACTAGAGCATGCACTTTGGAAGGCAGAGATAGATAGCTCTCTGAATTCAAGGCCAGCCTAGTCCACATAGCTCAGGCCAGCCAGAGTCACATGGTGAGACCCCATCTCAAAAGGAAAATAAGAAAAACAGAGAAAGAAAATTCCCATGTATCACAAAAGCATAAATAACTATGGTCTATAGCTGTGTGGGAATCTATAGAGAGCCTGGATCTGAGGAAATACTTAATGAACCAAGGTTCTCTCCTTAATACCATAGGCAGATGGAACAGAAATGAGAAGGAAACTGAACTTTTTCAAGAGAATGGGTGGTCTATTCTTTCAATAACTTAGTAATTCCATCTTTTTCACTTTTCTTTCTCTCAGAAAGAATACATCAGTACTCAGTTTTCTTTATAATGGGGCAATTCCTACTTAAATGTGTTTGACCATGTGTTTTAAAGTCTCTTCTAGGGAGTATTTGATCTCCTCGTTCTAAGTTTTATTAGCAGGGGTTCTTCTCCTGTCTCAGAATTCTAAAGAGAGAGAACCCAGTAAATCCTAACCTGTTTTTCCTTCATAGACCTCAGAAAGAGCAGCTGCCAAGTGGAACAGCTACCCAGCTTCTTTTCAAGGGATGTGAGAAGCAACAAGGATTTGGTAATAAGAGGTATGGAATGGGGCCTTTTCTGGAAAGTCACTTTTCCATCCCAGGATTTTCTTTTTAACTGTATCTCTACACTAGTCCAGATCGCAAATGAGCTATTTTAAAAAGACATATTTCCCCAGGAATTTCTGGAAATGAGGTTTTGTATTAACTTGTTGTCTAAAGTATGCCTATATAAACCAGATGGGGGTAAAGAAAAGGAAGGAAATGACACTCAGCCCTCTCTGCATTTAAGAAAACAATCTATGAGCATTTCTCTGTGCTGAATTTTCTGCAGTCATTTATCTTCATGGGACCCGTGGCTCCTTGCAAGAAGAAAAGCAGAACCTGCACAGTTAGCACCATAAACGCAGATGGAGGAAGAGGTGAACCAAAGGAGGGCAAAGTGCAGCTCTGGAGTTTAACAAGAGTCATGAATGAAAGTGGGTTATCTGGGCACTGTGCAGATTTTAAAAAGCTCTGTTTTTCCGGTTAGTTCTTCCAGAAATTCACACAGACATCAAAAGGAACCCATTCATCCAAAATCAGACTATAGCTACCCTGCAATGCCTTGGCTCTGGGAGGAGAGTAAGAGTCTACCTTGTGTCTTCAGAGAGAAGGCCAAAGGTCAAGTATACTCTGAAGAACCTGGGAGTCACTGCTGATCACCATAGAAACAGCATGGCCTCCCCAAGTTGTCACCTCATGCCCACATCCCAGTTTCAGAATGGATCTCTTCTAACAGGTAAAGTGAGATCACAGAGGTGAGAGAGGTGGGCTGGCTCTAACGCTCAGTTGACATCCTTGGTGGTCGGTGTTCAGTAGCGGCCAAAGCCACAATGAAAAGTGCTGTTCTCACCTTGGGAAAAATCAGTGTTCTCTCTGAGAACCAGTTTTCTAATTTCCTTAACAACAATTTGAAATTATGTTTATATATTTATTTATTTGATGTGTGCACATGTACATAGACATAGACATGTATGGCAGTTAGAGGACAACTGAGGACACCTTTGGGAGTCAGACCAAACTTAGATCTTCAGGTTTGGTGGCAGGTACCCTTATTCAATAATCTATTTTGCTGGCTCCATTCCCCAGATTTCTAATTTTGAAGACCCCTTTTAGCCCTAGTATCCTGTGATATTCAAAAGATGTAAATTTTTTTTGAGACAAGTTCTTACTATATAGCTCTCACTGGTCTTGAACTGCTTATGTACACCAGGCTAGCCTCAAACTTATAATGATCTATTTGCTTCTGCCTCCTAAGTACTAGAATTAAAGGCACTCACCACCATGCCTAGCTGGTCTTCACTTTTGATGGGTGGGGCTTCTTTTAACAACAGTTTGTGGGCCAGGTACAGGGGAACGTGCCTTTAACCCCAGCACTCAGGAGGCAGAGGCAGGCAGATCTCTGTAAATCTGAGGCCAGCTAGGTCAATGTAGTGAGTTCTAGGTCAGTCAGAGGTATGTAAAGAGACCCTGTCTCAACAAAACAAAATAATTTTGTGAATTTTGTTTTATTTGTGAAATATACAAACAGCACATATTTATAATGAAAAGTAATCCTCCCTCCTATTGCTGTCTCAGTCTTCCAGTTCTCTGTTCCCAAGGATAGAAGGAACCGCTATTACCTGCTCTATTTCCTTCCAAAGACAGCATATAGGTGTGCATATATCCTCTCACTTCTCTCTCTCTCTCTCTCTCTCTCTCTCTCTCTCTCTCTCTCTCTCTTTCTCTCTCTCTCTCTCTCTGACAAGATCTTATACTCATACAGCCTAGGATGGCCTCTAACTTGCTATATATATCTAGGGCTAGCTTTGAACTCCTAAAACTTCCCCCTCTATCTCCCAAGTGCTAGAATTCCAGGCATGAGACCTGAGACACCATACCCAAGCTCATTGGCATATGTGAAAAGCAGGACCTCACCATACACCCTGTTCTGCACCTTGATTTTTCTACCTGCATAGGTTTGTCCCAAGTCCATATCCATACATTTTGACTCATGTGTGGTTGGGTTGTAGAATATTAAATCCAAGGCCTTGAACACACTAGCACATGTCTTATTTCTGAGTGTGTAATGTCACCAGCCCTGCCTCATTCTTCTTCATGGTATTCTACTATATTGCAATTTATTTCCCTAGTTCTCTGTTGATGGGAATTTTGGTTATTTCCATTCTTGGCTAATACAAACAATGGCCTTACAAATTCCTCGTATGTATCTGCTATTTATCAAGAAAATGAATTCCAAGAAGCAGAACTGCTGCATCAACAGCTGATAGATGGTGCTCATTTGGCCCCACATAGGTAGTTCCATTTTATATTCCTATCTACACTGTGCGAAAGCACTTGTTCCCCCAACAACAACAGTTCTGGATCTCAACTTCTGCCTTTTTCTTCTGTCAAGTAGTTTCTGATAAGTAGATGAGTATAAGAAGTTCTTCCTTTGCAAAAGGCAATCAATCATTTAGACTCTGCTGCAATACTGTTGAAAAGTTAACAGTCAATGCTTAGAGAGACTTGGAGGTAGAAGGATCACAAGCAGAATGTTGTAGAAATAAACTTTTAAAACCTAGAGATTGAGAAATAAGTGGGCAGATGACCTCTTGGGATATGGCCTGAGAAGAGTAAATTATTTATCCTTACATGACTTGAACATTTCACTCACTTTATTATACTTTTTTAAAAAATCTACCACTAAAAGCCAGGCATGGTGGGGCACACCTGTAATCCCATTATACAACATATAGAATTTGAAGCCACCTTGGGCTATATGGTCCTATCTCAAAAAAAATTAACTGGTTAATTAAACTCTACTGATATTAAACTGATAACAGACAGGAGGATTCTTAAAAACTCAATATCAATTCATTTAGACCTTTTCCTCTTTCCACATGACACTCTACTTGAACCAACCACAGTAGTGGCTTTAAGACATTTTCCATTCTGCAGTTCTCTGAGTGTCACTATACCATGCTTTGTACTGTGGGTAATTAAGGAGATTAACTGTTAGAAATTCTGAGCCAGGAACACTGAGGGATTAATGGAGAAGAAAGTTGCCAAAGATCAACCTGTCCCATTGAAAATGTTTGCCTTGGGCTGGCCTCTGGGCTTTGAGTTCTTTCCAAGAGGAAGAATCTTCCTCCTTCCCCTGGAAGCTTGCTAAAGGCAAAGGTTCTGAGATCCAGAATCTGAGCCAGTACCCTATAATATCTGAGTCCTGTAAAGAGACCAAATGGATGTATGTAGTTTAGTTTGGGTCCTAATCACCATTCACCATACATTTCTACGAAACCAAGATGACAAATCCCAAACAACCATCTTATAAATGGACTTTTGAAATGAACTTCCTCTCAAAGTCTGAAGATACCTAATCTGAATTTAAACCACATTAAATCACCAAGATATGATAGATCTCGAATAAGTAAGAAATAAAAAATCTAGGTAAATGGTCAGAGTTAGAAGGTTGAAAGAGGGATATACTCTGAAGTTGCCACACTGGATGACATCAGTCTGCAGAGGAAGGTATCTAAATATCATTAATAAAAATATCCTCAAAGTTAAGTAAGTACTTGAAATTGTAAGGATGAGAACTTTCCAGAACACATATGGCCATCACAAGACATGGACCAAACAGAAAATGTAGAAAAGAAACGTAAGACAGGGGCTGAGGCTATAGCCCAGTTGCTAGAGTGCCTGCCTCTATGTTGCTTTTGGTCAAACTGTCTTCTCACAGGAACATAAAGAGAACTGCAGCAATCAGTTACAATACAGTTGTATTTCCTGTTTCTATTGCTCAGATGTTATGTTTAGAAGCTTTCCAGTTAGCCATCATAGAAACCTATCTGCTTTTAATAGAACACAAGAATGATTAAACACTCTGACTGACTTGTTTTGCCTTGTTGAGACTGGCTCTTGTGTACTGTAACTCACTATGTAGTTGAGGATAAGCCTGAACGCCTGATTCTCCTGCCTCCACCTCCTGAGTGCTGAGATTACAAGTGTGCACCACCACACATGACCCATTTGACAAATATTTTTTTCTTTGTTTTTTAAAACAACTATCTCACTGGGTAGCCTTGACTGGCTTGGAACTCACTTTGAAGACTAAGTTGGCCTTGAACTCAACAGGGATCCATTTGTCTCTGCCTCCAAGTGCTGGGATTAAAGGCGTGCCCAACCATATCTGGCAAATATTTTCTTCTTGCCTGACTTTTTTTCAAAAGTCATTTTAGTAGCTGGATTAGACTTTTCAATATTTGACTAGTGTGAACTGACTCCTAAGGTCTGCTTGCCTCATATGAAACTGTGGGTTACGGAACCATGAAGGTGGGTGCCTTTCCATCTTCCAGTTCCTCTTGCTTTCCCCATTGCCTTCTCAGAGTAGCTGAGTGGGCTCCACTAAACAGACCTCCAGTACTCATTTAGGCAAATGCACCCACATTAGGTAGCTCACAACCACCTGTAAGAAGTCTAGAATCATGTTCTTCCCTGGACTTTGGAACCATCTCTATTTATGAAGGAAACCATCAGCAGTGTTACACCCTCCGCCTTTATTATTATTATGACCTCAAGCAAGATATGGTTCATTCCTTCCTTCTGATCCTAGTCAAAGGCCTCCCAGAGATTTAATCCCTATCTTTTCTTAGTATCTCTGGCCTCAATTATTCTTGGCATTATTCCGTGCCTACACATAAAACCTCTGAACACACAGGTCAATGGGGCCACAGTTAGAAATGTAGTATGAGGTCAGTAGAGCTAGGGTTTTGTCAGGTAAAACCAAAGCAGGATGATGCTGTCCTACAATTGTTCATCTGTTACATCTTTTTGTTGTTGTTGTTTTATAGCTTTTTTACCAGGGATCTCCCAATGCACAGTCTGCCCAGTGAAGGGTAGGTCTGCTTCATCAGAGGTGGTGCCCATCGCTACCACCACTACAACTCCTAGAAGTAGAGGAGAAAAACCTACAAGCACTGGGGATTTTTCCAGCCCTTTATCACAAGGTACAAATTAATTAAGGGTAAGGCAAGAATAAGAAGAAAAAGAGACATTTTAGCTCCAGCATCACTCTAGGTCTCCTAGAACTTTCCTGGAGGTTGAGAAGTTAGTTTATATTAAAAAAATTATTCCATGTTTTAATGGGGGCAGTTTCTCCATATGGAAGTTCCCAGAAACATCTGTAGTTTGGCACAATCAATAATCCTTTACCTTGTGGGTGAAGACATGGCTCAGTGATTAAGAACCATCTGGTAATGATGGTGCACGCCTTTAATCCCAGCACTTGGGAGGCAGAGGCAGGTGGATCTCTGTGAGTTGGAGGCCAGCGGGGCAGTCAGAGTTACAACAGAGAAACCCTGTCTTGAAAAAAGAAAAAAAAACTTTCCTAAATTGGCCAGGACTCAAATTTTGTAAGATTCAAATTTTGGGATACACCCCAGGTTCATACCAGTGAAAAAGTAAATACGAGATTAGTAATATCATAATAGATATGAGTCTACTGCCCTGAATGTTGCTTAAGATTCAGAATCAATGGCAATTGACCTTTGTTCTTCCTATACCCTGCTAAAACCAAGATAGGAAAGGTGATGTTTGTTTGCTTGTTTTTGTTTCTTTCTGAGATGGGGTCTCACTATGTAGCCCTGGCTAGCCTGGTACTCATTAAATAGACTAGGGTGGTCTTGGACTCAGAGACCTGCCTGCCTCTGCTTCCTGAGTGCTAGGATAAAAGATGTGCAATACCAGCATGAAATAAAGTTGATTTCTGTGTGCTTATTTATATTTACTTTTCTTTTTTCAGTGCTAGCAATGGAAGGAGGTGTGATTATTTTTTAAGGTTGGGAACTTCAAGAGGACTGATTGGGAATGTAGCTGAAGCACTCCCAGTGCACCAAAGCCTTTTGTTCCCAAGAGCAGTGCAAGAATAGCTACGCATGATTATGGAGAATCCCAAATCCTAGGAAAAATAGCTCATTCATAAAAGAGCCTAGTGAAGAGGCCATGATGCCACCCGACCTGCTTCTGAGCCCCAAATAGAAATTCAGTCTGTCTCTGAGTCAGGTTGTCCCTGATTAGTCTGTGAGCAAGGAAAACTTCAAGTCAAGGTCAGCCTTGCTCATGGCCCCTCACCACCCCATCCTTCTTTCCGTTCAGACACAGATGTGCACTTAAAGAAGAGGCAGAAATGGAGTATTGTAATCAAAGCTCTGATTGCTGCTACTCTGCTGCTCAGTGGAGTCATCATTATAGTATTTGTCATCTTTGAAGTCCCGTGCCCGGTAAGTTTGCTGATGTATCCTCATGTACCGCGTCCCCAGCTTGACCAATACAGACTGCTTCCTGTTGAAAAGGCAGCATAGCATAAAGAAAGCAAACCCTAGCTGAGTGGTTTGTGGAAAGTGGTTTCTCTATTCTATAGCTGCTTATCTGTAAAATAGGACTCCTGGTGTTTGCCTTGTTTGTGGCTGCCCAAGTTAATTGGGATCCCATTTGAGAGGCACCTGGCACATCGGAGGCGCTCTCTTGCTGTGAGCTCCTTTTCCCCACTCTCTAGGAAGTGTAGTTTTAGTGTCTTCTTTAGGGAATGAGGATTATTTTGCTTTGTTTTTTTCTTTTAGACTCCTAGTAGAGTCTAGGAGGTAGAGAGCAGAGCAGGAATTCCAGGCCAGCCTTGTCTATATTGCAAGTTTGATGCCAGCCCAGTTACATGAGAAAGAGAAGGATGGAGGGGGAGGGGTGGTAAGAAAATAAAGTAATGTTTATTTTAAATGGCTTGACATGAGGTTTGGAAGATAATTAAATGTGTATCAGCCACTGAAATGATAACCAGTCATTCTCTCTTCAGAGTCAATGCCTAAGAGCCAAGAAGCTGTGCCAGCATCAGTGGTTTTGGAGAAGGAAGAACAAGGAAGACCAGCAACTTAGGATGACTGAGTCCCAGTTGGACTCTCATCCTGAGAAGGGAAGTATTCTCTGAATAGTTTGTGCTATTTGTTTAGACAAAACAATGTTAACCTGTAAGTGGTGGTATGTAGGGAAATGCTTCAGTTATAAAGCAAATGTGATGAATTATTCTGTGTGTATGTGTACATATATATATATATATGTATATATATATATATATATAAATATTTGGCTGGGTGTGGTGGTATACACCTGTAATCCTAGAACAACTTTGGAGGTGGAGGGAGAGTCAACAGTTCAAGGCCAGCCTCAGCTTCAGCTATATAAGAGGTTTGAGGCCATCCTGGTCTACAGGAGACACTGTCTAAACAAAAACAAAAAAGAAGAAGGTGGGGGAGAGTGAGAAAGAGGCTGGGAAGGAAGATATTAGGGAGGAAAGAAAAACACATTTCTGGGACTGAGATACACTGAATCAGAATGTCTAGTCTATAGAAGGGGGCCAGGGATCTTTATTATTGTTACTATTATGCAGATGGGTTCTTGCTATGTTGCCCAGACTAAACTTAAATTTTTACCTCAAGTCATCTTCCTGCCTCAGCTTTCCAAGAAGTTTGGACTGTAGGCTTATGCTTATTTTATTCTTGTTTAAAAACAAGAATAACAAGCTCCCTAAGGGGGCTGGAGAGAGGGCACGGAAGTTAAGAGAAGTTCCTAGCACCCACACTGTAACCCCAGTTCCATGGATTGCGATGCCCTCTTCTGGCTTCCTTGGGTACACATATGGTGCACACACAGACAAGCAGTCACCTACACATAAAAATAAATTTTAAAAACAAGCTCTATAAGCAGAGGGTAGATTTATTATGAAATTAATAAGGCTTAGCTTCAAGTCCTATGGACCTTGGCCAAGGTTTGTACCCAATGTTGTAACTTTTACATTTCTTTAGGAAGGTTCTCCCTAACTGTAAGATCTTTAGCATCTATAACATATTTGTTCATCCTGTGTAACTCTTAGACACAGTAACATTTAGAATCTCCTTTACTTCAACCCAGTTTAAAGACTCAGCAAAGCAACTTTATTTTTCCTTACCTTTGAGTTTTCTGACAAGATTATAAATAGTGTCTTTTGGTGTCTGAACTGACACTACAGAGCTGATTCACCAGGGCTGCTTTTAATCCAGATTCCTAAGCCGGGTGTAGACTCAGCTTTTGGATAGTGGGAAGTGCTAAATAGCCACTTTCCCTAAGACAACCAGACATTCACTAAGGTCAAAACAGACAAGTTTCCACTGGACCTAGTTCAAAGCCTCAGGCTGGGCTTCATAGTAAGACTGTTTCAATAACAAATAAATAATGTAAACCATCAAATAAACAGCAACACAGACACTAAACTAAACAGGCTGCCTATTTCTGTAGAATTAGAGCATTGAGAATTGGTCTCAAAGATGATGTAGCAAAGGGATTTGATCTCCAGCACTACCACCCTACTACACACACACACACACACACACACACACACACACACACACACACGTATCTACATAGTCTAGGATGGCACCCATGCTGCTATTCTTTTCAAGCTGTATCAGCTGCACAGAATAGTAACCAAGCACATGACTCTCCTGAATGCAGCCTAGCAACAGAATATTTCTTATCATGGTACTCAGACAAGTGAACTTATTTGTCTTCTTAGGGCTAAATTAGTATTTTCTAACTTTATGAGTATGGGTGTTTTGCCTGTATGTATGTATGTGCACCATGTTCACACCTCATGCCCATGGAAGCCAAAAGAAGTATAAGATCCCCTGAAACTGGGGTTACACATAGTTGTGAGTCATCATGTAGGTTCTGGGAATTAAACCTGGGTCCTTTGAAAGAGCAGTCAGTGCTCTTAACCACTGAGACGTCTCTCTAGTCCTTGGATTAATATTTCTATAATTTTCTTCTTCTAATAGTAGATGATAAACTAGTATTTTTAGATTTTTACTCCAACCAGTAACATCATTTCTATTGAACATTAAAAGAAATAGGGTTGGTCAGGTTGGTCAGCACTTGGGAGGCAGAGACGTGTGGATCTATAAATGACTTTGAGTCTAGCCTGGTTTACATAGTAAGTTCCAGGGTAGCCAAAACTACATAGGGAGACCTTGTCTCAAGAAAACAAAAACTAAGGCTTGAAGGGGGCTAAATAGTCTACTGCAGAATTAGAGATAGCCTTGTAGCAGCAACTGATTGAACTTCTAAGAATATAATTGGCTACAAAAATGGTGAGTTTACAGCTGTAATTCCAGTATTCAAGAGGAGGATCAGGAGTTTAAGGCTATCCTCAGCTCACAGAGAGTTTAAGGCCAGGGCCATAAAAATGACTCAGAGGGTAAAGCACTTGCCCAGAAAACCTGGTAATCCCCCAGATCCTTCATGGTGGAAGGAGAGAACTGATTCTGCAAGTTGTCTTCTGGCCTCCACGTGCATGCTATGTCGTGTGTGTGTGTGTGTGTGTGTGTGTGTGTGTGTGTGTGTAATCAGTTTATTACACACACAACACCTCCCAAAGCTTGAAACACCCTGTAGAACTAGGCATTGTGGCACATACCTGCAATTCTAGCACTTGGGAGGTAGAAGCAGGAGGATCAAGAATTCGAGGACATCCAGAGCTTCATAAGACTTTGTCTCAAAAATAAGGCAAAACAAAAGTTAGACATGGTAGTACATGCCTGCAATCCAACACTTGGAGGCTAAGGCAGAAGGAGTGACACAAATTCAAGGTCAACCTGGTCTGTAAAGCAAGTTCCAAGCAGCCAAGTTTACATAGTGAAATCCCATCTAAAAAAGTTGGGGGATGCCAGAAAGATGGCTCAGCATTTAAAAGCACTGTTGCTTTCCCAAAGGAACTGAATTTGATTCTTAGCATCCATGTGACAGCCCATAACTGTCTGTAACTCTGGTTCCAAGGGTTCCAACACCCTCTTCTGGCCTCTTCAGGCATTAGGCATACAAAATATACATAGAGCAAAATACCTATAAACATAAAATTAAAACAGAACTGTGTGATATTCATAATAGCTGGGCACTGAAAAATGCATACAAACTTTGATAAAACATAAATTCAAACACAATAAGGGTGGAACTGGATTATTTAAAATATTTAAGCATATGTGTGCCACTGTCTGCATAGACTCAAGGACTGACCTAACTGGAGCAACAAGGGAATGGAAAAAGGACAGGCACATAGACACATGTACAGAAAGACTGGGATCATGTGGGCTGTGCTCACTCTGATGGAGAGGACCAACTGCTCCCCAGAACCTCAGCTCATTCATTTTATGCATCTGAATGGAGAAGGCAGTTTTATGGTATATGGCTGAATAAAGAAGTGGGTTCATGCTCTACAACTGAACAAGGAGGCAGGTTTAAGCTAATCTCAGTAGGAGGTCTCTGGAGGGGAGCAGTCTTAGGCTGCAGTCCTTCCTCAAGAGGATGAAGCTGTGGCTTTAGTTTTTGCACACATTGGGCAATCATTTGAAAACACTGGTACTTGGACCATAGGAGGCTTTGCTATTTCTCTGAGCCTCACTGGGAAGGCTTGCCACACCCATGAGTCTGAGGCATTGAGATGGTTGATATGGCTGTACCCATGTTAACAATACACGTTAACTCAGGACTTTATCCACTCCCTGTAGGTGTGATGCCACACACCTATATTCCCAGCATTTGGGAGCTGGAGGCAGGAGGATCAAGAGTTCAAGACATTTTCCACTACATAGTGAGGTAGCATGGTATGCAAGAGACTCTGTCTCAAAGACAATTACTTAATCAGACTCCAAAATCTCTTTCCAAATTCCCACCTCTTCAAAACATAATGAGATCCTTTGTGTCTGATTCAAGGAATGAAGTAGAATTCCTGTGCATATGGGATCCAATGTAGCTGCACACTCAGGACTTTTCCATTCAAAAAAACTTGATCAAGAAAGGGGTGATGGGCACTCTGCTAGTGGTTTATAAGTTCTCGGCTCATGAGCATGGTATTCACATGTTCTCAGGACAACTGCTGAGTAGCAAAGAGGCAAACTCAGGTGTACTTGACTTAGATAGAGTTTTCTCCTCAGTGATGCCTTGCTGGTGCAGTTCATTTCCATCCTTATTTACCTTTCATATGTTTTTCCATCTCTAGGTTGGATAAGATGTTCCTGACTCTTCAGACTCAAAGAACACTACAGGGATCACTGTAATCCACAAGACATACTTCTGAGTTCTGCTTGGCCTCACACTGAATGCATGTGCTGTCTTCTACACCACCATCTCCTTACTGTGAATCAATACGGGATGACTCTTGAAGCCTTACACTCACATCTTCATGGGGACATTATAACCAAGCGATATGCCAGGACAGTGAAGGAGAGACCTGGGCTGAGCAGAGCTATCCTCATGCCACTGCAACTCACACACCCATCAGCCTCTGTGATTCACTTGTACAATCATAAAAATGGGTTATCTTCCTATTCCATCAAATGAAGAAAAAGTCCTTGCCTCCCAAGTGTTATGAATGGACCTTACTGCCTTCTCTGATGAAAGATTAAACACAGCCTCCAAAGGCCTGGAGCTCACTGTGGCATGCATTCTACCCACTCTGTTACCCTCCCAGCTTTCTTCATGCTCATTAGCTGTCAACTAGCTTACACTGGGGCATCTGCTCTCCCAGGGCTTATGATTGAATGATTTAGCCTCTGTTACTATCTGTTCCTATACATCAACACCCTGGTAAAGGGAAGCCAGCCTTAAGTATCCCAAAGCCCTCCTAATAAGTCATTCCTGAAGGGTTTCAGGGCAATAGAAATATAGCATTCAAATGAAATTTGAAAATTCAGAATTCATAAAGTATATCTGATATTATGCTTTTTTTTTCTTTTCTGGTACTGTGGTTTGGTCCTCCTACTGCAAGTACCCTATTACTGAGCTATATACTAAGTCCTTTTTGTAAAAGTAACTTTTATTTTGAAACAGGGTCTCACCAGGTTACCCAGGACTTAGAACTCTCTGAGTAGGCCTTGAACTTTCAGCTCTCTTGCTCCAGCCTCCAAGAGGAGCTGGCAATACAAGTGTGCACCACTAGGCCTGGTTATGTTTTATTTAATTTTTAATTTTTTTGAGACAGGATTTTATATATGTAGCCCAGGCTGGCCTCCAACTTGCCATGTATCTGAGGATTACCTTGAACTACTGACCTTCCTGCCTCCACCACCTGGCTAAGCATTATTTTACCAATGACCTGATATGGTTTTGATAAGGACTCCAGAACAAAATGATTATGATGATGGTCCCTATCACAGGGCACAGCTATGAGTAGAGTCTGACCTGCTTAAATAAGAGTTCAGTGAGAAAGCAGAACTAGGGACTGGAGCAGCTGAAGTAGTGAATGAAAGGTGCTGTCTTGTCCTGCTTCTTTCCCCATGAGTGTGAAACCATCCCAATGGCCAAATGTACCACCTTCCTTCATATATATCAGATATACAGATATATATCATATATAAATATATATTATGTGTAGTCCTAGCTACTGTTGAACTCAGTATATATCTCAGGATGATCTTCAGCTCATGATCCTCCTGTGTCCCACTTTCTGTGCACTGGGATTACAGGCATGTGTCACCAGGCCTGGCAAGTAATTCTGTTTTCTTAGTTCTCTAGAAAAAACTGCACACAGTCTAACCTTCCTTTTTGCACTTTAAGTACTGTTCCCAACAGGATTCTTGAAAGTGTACTAACTAAGCAAGGGAACAAACTGAGCCAGGAGGAAAGGACAGACACAAAACAATCATGATTCAAAGTTTCCCAGAAGAGCTGAAGAACCTCTCAAATTCCACAGAACACACTTTCAGCACACAGCAGACACAGTACAAATGACCGTGTGTGGCCTTGGCTATATCAGCAGACCCTACTAGCGACTCAAAACATCGCCTCAAGTTCATCCCGACACCTGTTACTTCACTTGACCATACACACAAGCAAAAGAATGACTGCTCTTTCTGAGGTCTAGAAGGGGAGATTTTTTTTTTAAAAGATTCTGTCTGATCCTAGGATTAATGCCAGCATTCATCCCTGCCTTCACCCACAACAGAATGTCCCCTAACCTGGAAAAATGAGATTTCCTAGAAGATGAAAGCCCTGGCTGAGTCTGTGCTCAGTTCTGCTCTTCTGCAAGAGTGAAGTTTGGGAAACATCTGTGCTGACTTTCTTCATAGAAATTCAGTGACACGGTCAAAAATGTGCATTTTGTTTGGAGACAGTTGTTTTTCCTAGCAAAATCAAAACTCTTCTGAGGATTTCTCCACTTCCTAACCAGTTAATAGCTTTGAATCCCACCCCACCCCCTAACCCCCCAGTGGAGGGAGCTTTTTGGAAACTAGGAGGTGAGGGAGAGAGCAGAGAAGGGGGCACTCCTGTGCGGACTTTGGGATGTGGCCTTCAGTCTGCAGATTGCTCCAGAGTCAGACACAAATGCTCGGGTCATCATTCGGATGACTCTTGGAAAACACTTCAGTGCGACTGCCAATGAGTCCTATGCCAAACACCAAGCTTCTGTTGCAATTCTTTCTCATTAAAGTATCATATTTTGCTTTTCTGATTACTAAAGTGCATTCTCATCAAAATTTATAGAAAATAATGAAAAATGTAAAGGAATAGAAGAATAAAAGTTGTAGTTAATCTCTCCTCCCACAGGTAACCAGTAACACTGATAGTTCTTTTATAGGCATTATAAATATATGTGCATATGATAAGAGACATATATTGTATAGCATAACACTATCCATACTACTTTTAACCTGATGCCCTTTTTTTCCCACCAATACATTACCATCATATTTCCAGCTGGCATACTGATTAACTTGCCTGTATTTTCAGTTTTTTTAAAATAACTTATTTATTTTTATTTTATGGCATTGATGTTTTGCTTGCATACGTATCTGTGTGAGTGTGTAGGATCTCTTGGAACTGGAGTTACAGACAGTTTTGAGCTGCCATGTTGGTGCTGGGAATTAAACTCTGGTCATCTGGAAGAGCAGCCTGTGCTCTTAACCTCTGAGCCATCTCTCCAGCCCTTATTTTCAGTTTTAAAGGGAGCTAGAAGTCTTTCTTTTTGAATGATTTGTATGACTCTGATACCTTTTGTTTTCTTTTGCTTTGCTAGATGAGGTCTCACACAGGACAGCTACCTCTGAGTTCACAATGTAGCTAAGGATGATCTTGAACTTCTAATTGCTCTCTCTCTTTCTCTCTCTCTCTCTCTCTCTCTCTCTCTCTCTCTCACACACACACACACACAATGTCTCTCTCACATTCTCTTTCCTAAGACTGGCTGTGCACCAACCCACCTGGCCAGTATCCCAATACAGTATTTATTTCTCTCACTCTGTATGTAGTCCAAGCTGGTCTGAACTTACTATATAGGCTACATTGTCATGATCCTCCTATCTCAGCTTCCCAAGTGCTGAGACTACAGGCATGAACCACCCGCTCAGCTTCCTAAAACTTTTTGATAGGTCCAAAGATTAAGGCAGATAGTTGCTGGTGCAAACAAGACAAGTTCACAAAACCCTCCACTTTGAACTTTTGAAGCTATTGCTTAATCCCATTGAATAAAGAGCTGTATTTGTGGAATGTTAAAAGAATTACTTTAAGCCAGGAATGATGGCTCATACCTATAATCCTAGCACTCAGAAAACTAAGGCAGGAAGACTGTCATGAATTCCAGACCAGCATGGACTAGTGATTTCTCTGTCAGTCAATTACTTTAAGAGAGAGTAATGGAATGTAAGTAATTGGAAAGCAGAAGTGGGGACTACTTCAGAGAAGAAGGAGGTCAGTGGGGTAAAAGAATAAGAATCAAGTATAACACATACATATGAAATGTCACAATGACATTTTTGAATGCTAAGCAAAACAATAGAAAATAAAAGAGCTACTAGAAATGTTTTTCCCTAAAAAAGTGTTATTTTGTTAAATATGAAATATATAAAGGTCTAGAGAGATTGTTACTCTTCCAGAGGAATTGAGTTTGGCTCACAGCAACCACACCAGGCAGCTCAGAACCATCTGTAACTCCAGCTCCAAAGAACCTGAAGCCCTCTTCTGGCTTCCACAGGTACCCACACACAAGTGGCATTTACTCAGACCCCTCCCCCCACATACACATAAATTAAAATAACAAAAATAAATCTTAAAAAAAATCAACACAAAATACACAGCAATTTTGTATATACATTTTGTCATTTCTTCACTTTTAGATTTATTTAATATGCACATGTGTTTTGTCTTCATGTATGTATATGCATCATGTGTGTGTCTGGTGTCTGAATTTGTGAGTCACAGTTGTGGGGAAGCTGGGAACTGAATTCAAGTCCTCTATAAGAGCAACAAGTGCTCATAACTTCTGAGCCATCTCTTCAGTTGCCATTTCCTCATTTTTTTTAGCTAATAACTAATTATTAGTTATATCACAACTAATAACTGTGATCGATTAAAAATCCCAAGCTCGGATTGGTGACACATGCTTGCAATCCCTCCACACAGGTAACTGAGATAGGAGACTTGCAATGAGTTTGAAGTCAACCTGGGCTACATAATGAGCTCAAGACTAGCCTGTGCTACATAGAGAGACTTTGTCTCAAACAAACAAAAAATCAAATTGACCTACAATTCTGGATATCTCGAACTCCTGAGCAAACATTAATGTTCTTCCTTTCCTGCCCCTCCCCCAAGCTATGCAAGGGCCCTAGTGATAGCAGTGGCCCTAACTACTCTCCACCCCACTTCTGATTTTGGATACTCTTTAAACACTACCCAACAGATTCTGACCTAAAGTGTTCCCCAGAGTTTATATCCAGCTCTTTTCCAAGAAGAGTTACTTATGACAAGGAGCCATAAACCCTTTACTTATTGACGTAATTCGCCCAGGACAGGTTAGAGGCTATGTTTCCCCCTCCCCTCCTATTCTCAAAATTTCATTCCTGAGTTCACACAATGGCCCTCATGCTGTCTTGAGGACTTGCTGCTTCTCTATCAAAGGTACTTCCTGGTTCTTGTCCTTGAAGTCTGTAGTGCCTGTATGATTTTGTGTATCTTTATATTGCTTTGTATTAACAAGGCATCGTGTTTGTAGTAAAACTCAAACTATGTGTTGATGTCTTAGTACTGAATGGACAGTTAAGGGTGATATAACTCAGCTTTTTTTTTTTCCACTAAAGAAGACTTTCCCAGGGCCTTGCATATACTGCGCATGTGCTCTACCACTGCTCCACATTTTCCAGCCCTGTTTTGTTTTTATGTTTTGAGACACAGTCTAACTTGCCCAGGCTGGCTATGAACTTGTGATCTTCCTGCCTCTTGCACCTGAATAGCTGAGATTATAAATTTGTGGCACCAAGCCTGGCTGCATGACTCCTTTTGTACAAGAGAATCAGATAATCTTCATTTTCACATCAAAGCTGCTATTGGGTTTTTTGTTTTGTTTTTTTATTTTTCAAGACAGAGTTTCTCTGTGTAGCCCTGGCTATCCTGGAACTCACTCTGTAAACCAGGCTGGCCTTTAACTCAGAGACTGCCTGCCTCTATCTCTGGACTCGTGGGATAAAAGGTGTGTGAGCCACCACCCGGTAATTTAAGATTTATTTATTTTTTTTTTTTAAAAAAGTGTGTGTGCACATGTAGGTATATAGTGCCCACAGAAGAGAGAAGCATCAGATGCTCCTGGAGCTGGAGTTACAGAAGATTGTAACCTGCCTGACATGGATGCTGGGAACCAAACTCAAGTCCTCTGCAAAAGTAGTGCCTCCTTAACCACTGAGCCACCTCTCCAGCACCAAGCTGCTATTGGTTTTTTAGATAAGGTAAATCAAAGAGGGCCCATGATGTAATTGTTGATAAAGCTTAGATTAATCTCCCTCTGTTTATTATTATATTACCACTACTACCACCACTTTGAGACAGGGTCTCACTATGTAGCTATGGCTGGTCTGAAACTCTCTATCATTATGTAGACCAGGCTGGCTCTGAGTTCAAAGAGATGCACCTGCCTCTGCCTCCCGTGTTCTGGAATTACATGCATGTGCCATTACATCCAGCAAAATCATCTCTCAATTCATATTCACTTGCTATTTTTAATATGTGCCTGTGTGTGGAGATGGGAGAACACCTTGGATGTCATCCTTAGAAATGCTGTCCACCTCTTTTGAGACATGAAATTCTCTTCAGCCTGGAGCTTACAAATTGGGACAGGCTGGCTAGCTGGGGAGCCCCAGGGATCCTCCTGCATCTACCTCCCCAACACTGAGATTACAAGCTTACACTATGACACCCATCTTTTACATCGAGTGCTGGGATCAAACTCAGATTCTCATGCTTGCAGTGTGCTTTATAGACTGAGTCATCCCTCCCCAAAGATCTTGTTCGTGGTTTTGAGACATAGTCTCATATAGTTGAGGCTGACCTTGAACTCCCCATCTTCCTTTCTCTACCTCCTGAGTGCTGAGATTACAGGTGTGCATCGTCACACCCAGTTTTCACACTGCTGAAGACTGAATCAGTTTTGCTACCACTGTACCAACTAAGCTTCCAGCCTAGCTCTGGTTTTATTTTTGCTTTTCTGTTTATCTGACTGTCTGTCTGTCTGTCTGCTTCTAGGACAGTCTCTATAAATCAGAATACACTGAATTCATATATGTAGCCCAGCCTAGTCTAGAAGTCATAATTGGTATTTCCGCTTCAGCTTCAGCTTCCCAAGTGCTGGGATTACGGGTAAGAGTAACTACACTTAGCTAAATTTATGTTCTTTACTTTCATATTTCTATATCTCTTGTTACTTCTCTTCCCCCCTTCTTTCAATATGTATTTTTTAAAATTTATTTTTATAACTTTTTATTTAGGTGTGGGGTGTGTGTGTGTGTGTGTGTGTGTGTACACACCTAGAGAAAACAGGAACGGATGCTGGAATCTGAACTCTAGTCCTCTGGAAAAGCAGCAAGTGTTCCTAACTCCTAAGCCATCTCTTCAGGCCCCCTTTCGGTCTCTTCTTCAGCGAGTACACTTGTTCAATTGTTTGTAACAGGGTCTCACTCTGTAGCCCAGGCTCTCCTGGAACTCACTGTACAGTTCAGGCTGGCCATGAATTTGTGGCAATCCTCCTGCTTCAGTTTCCCTAGTGTTGGAATTTCCATCACCTTTTCCTTTTTTCCCTTTATTCAGTAATCTGACCTGAATTTTAGAAAATGCAGCTTCACCGGTACACTGAAATTTCAGGTCAACCTTCCCAACCTTCCTTCATTCGGTGCTGCTTAGCAACAAGTGCTCTCTGGGCTGTAATTTAGGAACTTTCATTGGACTTTTGCGAATTTGTGCCACCCAGCGGCTAGAACTACTAACTGCATCCTGAAAAGCATAGGGTATTCATGAAAAAATCCAACAGAGGTTAAGTCACAACAAAGGTGAGGTCTGTATTACTGCCCAGTGGGAAAATCATTCCTAGAAGCCAAATATTGTTCTACTTTAAGTCTCATTTTCTGAATGACTTAAAATAGAATGGGAGAGGGTAGATTCAGAGGTTTGGAGCCATGGTCTCTGCAGGATTAGATGGTGTCCTGAAGACTTTTCAAGGCTCTATTTAAGTCACTCCTCCTCCCAAACATGTTGGAAATGAAGAATAAATAGTGCAGGACATGGGGTCCTTATTAACCTCTAGAAGAACCAACCACCCTGCTGAGAAGACATTGAAATAAAAGACTAATGAATTCATGATTACAGGATTATCAGTAGTTTCTTGTAGGATGAATATGCTTGACCTTGTCTCTGTCTAGGACTATGTCAAGAATTCATGGGTTTTAGGATTTATAGATTCAACTTTGCTAGATTGACAAAGACTCCCCAGGCCAGGTGTGGTCACATCCCTTTAATCCCAGCACTTTGGGGGCAGAGGCAGGCAGATCTCTGTGAGTATAAGGCCAGCCTGGTCTACAGAGTGAGTTCCAGGACAGCCAGAGTTACAACAGAAACCCTGTCTTCAGAAACAAAAACCAAAAAGGAAAAAAGGAGTGCTCTTTGTTCTATAGCCTTCCTAATTTAGAAAGTTCACATCTAAATTTTTTTTTTTAACAAATCTGAAGGCAAGTAGAACTATGCCATAGTCCTTAGAAAAGAAAAAAAAGTCCCACTATGTTGACCAGATTGGCCTGCCTCTACCTCCCAAGAATAAAACATGTGTGTCACTATGCCCAGACTGCCTTCTCTTTCTCCCCTTCCCTCCTCCTCCTTCTTGTTCTTTGCCTGCGAGATGGCTCAGGGTTCTGCCACCAAGCCCAAGGACTTGAATTTGATCTTTCTCTAGAACTTACATGATAGAAAGAACTCTGAAATCCATAAGCACATGCCGTGATCTCCAGCCCCACTCAAAATTTTTAGATATAATACTAAAAAGATCAAATTTTGTAACTTTTGTGTAAATAGTCTGCATGAGTTTGTGTGTACTGTGTACATGCAAGAGACCCTGGAGGGCAGAAGAGAGCATCAGATACCCTGGAACTGGAGTTAAAGATGGTTGTGAGTCATCATGTCGGTGCTGGGAACTGAATCCAGGTCCTCTGCAAAAGCAGTAAGCACTCCTAACCACTTTCTAGTTCCTGGGTCAGTAGTATCTTATGTACATCTTCATTTCTTTTGTTTCTGCCTTTTTGATACAAGGTCTCATTTAGACCATGCTAGCTTCCAAGTAACTACAGCTAAGGAAGTTCTAGAACTCTTGGTCCTCCTGCCCCTACTTCCAGAGGAGAAATTCAAGATCATCCTCATCTATACAGCAGTGAGAGGCCAAGCTGGGCTACATAAGACTCTGTCTCAAAAAAATGTTTATAAATAAATAGTCAGTCGGGCAGTGGTGGCCCACACCTTTGATCCCAGCACTTGGGAGGCAGAGGCAGGCAGATCTCTGTGAGTTCCAGGACAGCCAGAGTTACAACAGAGAAACTCTGTTTCAAAAACCCTAAATAAATAAATAAATAAATAGCCAGGATTTGAGATTCTAAGAGTCCCATCTGGTTTCGTTATTTGTCTTCATTTTGGCTTTTATGGCTGGACTTAAAATGTTCTTAGTGCTTAGCCTAAAAAAATTCTATGAAACTAAACATATTTCTTATGAAAACTTATAGGTCTCCCAGCTTGTTATTTATTTATTTGTTTGTTTGTTTGTTTGCTTGTTTTAGAGACAAGGTAGCCCTGGCTAGCCAGGATGGCCTTGAACTCAGAAATCCACTTGCCTCTGCTTCCCAAATTCTGGGATTAAAGTCATGTGCTTTTATTATTCTTTCTACCCCCCCTCTCTCTATCTATCTACTTTGAGGTGGGGTCTCTCTACGTAGCCCTGGCTGTTCTGGAACTCTATGTAGATCAGGCTGGCCTGGAACTCAGAGAGCCACCTGCTTCTGCCTCGCAAGTGCTGGGATTAAATGCTACCACTTCTGGTGCTTTGTGTTTAATTGATATAAAATAACGCATATATTTGGGGGGTTTATGTGATATTTCAATACATGAATGTAATGTGTAATGATCAAATAAGTGTGATTATTTTCATCACCTTAAATCTCATGTTGGGAACATTCAAAGCCCTCTTCCAGCTAGCTATTTTGAAATGTTTACTAAATTGTTAACTGCTGTCACAAGTGCTACAGAAAACCAGAACTTCTTTCCAACAGTGTCTCCATACTCCACACCCATCCTTTTTCTATCCTTCCTCCTCCCTACCCTTCCAAGCTTCTGTGGCCTCCATTCTGTGAGATATGCTTTTCAGCTTCCACTCATTAGTGGAAGGATTCTGAAGGACTGCTTTAGTAACACAGGCATGACAAAGTAAGGTATTCCAGCTTTGTTTTCTTTTCATTGCTCTATTTGGGTAATTTTGTGTGTTGATGTTATTTCTTTTGAGAGAGGGTCCCATGTAGCCCAGGCTGTCCTCAGACTCATTATGTAGCTAAGCCTGGCCCTGACTCCAAGCCTCCTACTTTTACCTCCTAAGTACTAAGGCAGTTGTGCACCACCACACTTGGCCCTATTTAATTCTTGTATTTTTTAAATTACATTTATTTATTTATTTAATTATTTGCATGTGTGTTCAAATTCCCATGTGTGTGCCATGACATGTATGTGGAGGTCAGAGAACAATTTGGAGGAGTCAGAGTTATCCTTACACCATATGGTTCCCACGAAGCGATTCAAGTCACTGGGCTTGACTGTAAGCACCTTTACCCACTGAGGAATCTGGCTGGCCCTAGTCAATCTTTTTTTTTTTTTTTTATGGTGTGTGTGTAGAGGGGGGTTAGAGATAGAGTTTCTCTGTTGTAACTCTGGCTGTCCCGGAACTCACTCTGTAGACCAGGCTATCCTTAAACTCACAGAGATCTACCTGCCTCTGCCTCCAAGTGCTGGAATTAAAGGCATGGGCCATCACCGCCAGGTTTTTATTATTATTTTTTGAAACAGCTTCTCACAAACCTTTGGCTGGCCTTCATTTGGCCATGGAACTACAGATGACCTTGAGCTCCTGAGTTCCCTTCCTCCATGTTGCAAGTGCTAGGATTACAGGTACTTAGCATAATGCTGGTCTTATGCAATGCTGGAGATCAAACCCAGGACTCGCATGCCAGGCAAGTACTTACCAATTGAGCTACATCCCCCAAAACTTACTGTTTTTATGTACAAAGTGCATATATATTGATACAAACAGATATATGGCATATATGTGGTATTAAAACTTCATACGGGGATGGTAATTGTCTAAAAAAGGTTATTTAGGCAAAAAAAAAAAAAAAGATTTTTAAAAGACACAGCCATATTGCATAGCGACATGTACTTATAATTCTAGGCTGAACTGGAAGGGTTGAATGTAGGAGTTCAAGTCAAGCCTATGCAATGTGTATGTGTGTGTGTGTGTGTGTGTGTGTATGTGGTTTTTTGAGACAGGTTTTCCCTATGTAGCTCTGACTGTCCTGGAACTCATTCTGTAGACCAGGCTGGCAGTGAACTCACAGAGATCCACCTGCCTCTGCCTCCCAAGTGCTAGGATTAAAGGCATGCACCACTACTGCCTTCCTGCCTATGCAGAATATTAAGATTCCTGTTCAAAAAAGAAACAAAAATGGTTGCAAAACACAACTCTAATCCTTAGAATTATATCTAAAATATGATATAAAATATGATATTATATCTATATATAATATAATCTACATATAATACATAATAATATAATCTATATCACATATAGATTATATATAATATATATCATATCATATATATTATCATATGTATTATATATATTTTATATATATACTATATATATATATATATATATATTCCCTACATAGCCCTGATTATCCTGGAAATCACAAGTGCTGGGATTAAAGTCATGTGTCACCATGCCCAGCTCTCCTCAGAATGTTACTTTTAAGGTATCGGGAGTTAGCTCCACATTTCAAATATTTGGTGGCATTAGGCGGATAATGTATCTCTACAATATCATAAACTATAACAAGGCAATAATTCTTGAAATTTCCTGGCCAAGACTCCCCTTGAAGTGCAAGGGGCTGAAGAGATGGCTTCTCATGGTTAAGACTACCTACTATTCTGTTCTGTTCCCAGAACCCAGCTCAGACAGCTCACAACTGTTTGTAACTTAAGTTCCAGGGGAATCTGATGCTCTCTTCTGGTTTCTGCAGGCACTTGCACATACCCGTACATGCATAAAATTAAAAAGAAAATAAATTCTTAAAATGAGGTGGGTGGAGAGATAGTTCAGTGGTTAAGAGCACTTAAGAGCTCTTGCTGATCTTCCAGAGGACCCAAGTTCAGCTCCCAGTGTCCATAGCAGGCAGCTCACAACTGCCTGTAAGTCCAGCTCTGGAAAATTAAACATTCTCTTCTGGCCTCTGAGGGTAACCGCCATGCACATGTGCAAACATATGCATTCACACACACATATACATAAGTAAAAAAACTAAAATGAATCTTGAGAGAGATCATTCAGAAAGTGATCTTAAACAGGATCCAACTTGTACTGACTATACTTGGCCTACCTTTTTTTTTTTTTATTTTCCTGAAATAGGGTCTCATATAGCCCAGACTGGCCTTTTCATGTGTAACGAAAGTTGGTCTTGAACTCCTGACCTCCCAAGTGCAAGGATTACAGACATGAGCCACCAAGCTAGGCTTTTTACTTTTTTAGGTTAGTTTTGTTTTTGAGTCAGAGTCTCACTATGTATTCCTGGCTAGCCTAGACCTTGTTATGTAGACTAGACTGGCCTCAAACTCACAGAGATCCTCCTGCCTCTGCCTCCTGGGAGCTGGAATTAAGGGTATGTGCCATTCTGTACAATGCTGTTTTTACTTTTTGGGACAAGATCTCTCTATCTAGCCCTGGCTGGCCTGGAACCTGCTATGCAAATTAGTCTGATCTGGAACTTGTCGAAATCTTCCTGCTCCTGACTCTTTAAAGAAATTTATTATATTTACTTATTTATTGGGGTGTATGTGCATGAATGCCACTGATACCTATGGAGGTCAGAAGACAACTTCTGGGAATCAGTTCTTTCCTTCTACTATGTGGGCCCCAGGGAACAAACTTGGGTAGTCAGGCTTGGCTAGTTAAGTATCCTTTCCTGTTGAGTCATCTCACTGACCCTGTCTCAGAACTCTTGCATGCTAGGTCTACAGGCCTGTGCCACCACATGTCTCCTAATCTCAACCTTGAAATTTAAAATATAGTTTCTCAGCCTGGTGGTGATGGTACATGCCTTTCATACCAGCACTTGGGAAGGAGAGGCAGGCCGATCTCTGAGTTTGAGGCCAGCCTGGTCTATAAAGTAGGTTCCAGGACACCTAGGGCTATGAAAAAGAAAGTCGTATAGTTTCTTTTTGGATATGCTTGAAATATACTCTGGGTTTCTCAGAGCCATTCTATTTCCTAATCTAAGTTTTAGCATCTCTGCTTGTTATACAAACCAGCGATTATCATCTGGCCAAGAAGCCTGACTCTCCACTATGCTGGTTTACGTCCTCCATGGTCAGTCTCTGTGTCCCTGACATGGAGTAACACCACCCCTTTGAAGGGGTTTCCTAGAACTAAAATGAAAAAAAATATACACAGAGCCCTAAACAATAGCTAGTTTGGTACTTTGTTATATCATTTTGAAGAGTGTGTTTGTGAGTACATGATTAAATAGTAGGAAGCTGCAGAGAAAAAAATGTTCTTGACGTGATTATAGATTCTAGAAAATTAATGAAATGAGCAGAGACACACTGAAAAAATGTGTTGGCTGTGTAAAAATACCGGATTACAGTCATTTAGATAAGCAGTCTAACATTTTAGGCCTAATTATCAAACAGCACCATAACAATTACATGTATCATTAAATATGCATCGGGTTAACCTTTTCTGGTTCCTTCCATTTGATTACAGTAGTAAAGTACTTGCTGCACTCAAAGAACGGTCTTCAGCTGATTACTCCTGATATCCAAGCCTGTACACCACTCGCATTCATGAAATGGGACAGATACTGAACCCCTCTCCACTTGAGCTGATTGTACTCATCCTAGTGCAACTACATTTGTCCCATGACCAGTGATGACAGACTGCCAACTCTGTATTAAGTAGTGACAAAGAAACTCTGCTGTATGTGCCCATTGTTCTAGAAACCTGAGGTTTCCAGGAAATAGGAGTCACTGATTCAAATAATAGAAATATCCTAGTCCTTAGAACTAGACAATGGAACCTAGAACAATTTTTAAAAGCTTTATTTTTTAAAATATTTTAAATTATGTGTAAGAGTATCTATGTGTGTGCGCACATGCACTTGTGGCTTGCATGTGAGTGCAGGACCCATAGAGGCAAGAAGAGGGCATAGGACACCCCCTCCTCGTACTGGACAGGTGGTTGTGTGACTGAGTTAACTCTCCAGCCCATGACTCCTGGTCTTATGCAGTGCTGGGGATAGAATTAAAGAGCTTTGTGTACACTGGGCAAGCACTCTACCGACTGAGCTACATCCCACCTTAAGACTATTTGAATTAGGTGTTATTAGCACTTTATATCTAAGGAAGAAAAAAGTCACCGAAAGCTAATAACTTAATGAAATTCTTCTTTTGGTCATCTTTTTGAGACAGGTTCTCACTCTATTGCCTATGTTTGCTTAGAACTAGAAGCAATGCTCCTGCTTCAGCTTCTAGGGGGTGGGATTACCACTGTCAGCCACCTAGCTTTAACTTGGCTAAATTATTTTTTAACATTTATTTTTAATTAAAAATTTACATTTATTATTGTGGTAGTATGTGCATGTGGAAGTCAGAGGACAGTTTGCAGGACTGGTTCTCCTTCCACCCTGTCAGTTCCAAAGCAGCAAGTGCTTTTATCTGCTGAACCATCTTGCTGGCCCAAGTTATGTTTAATTTTTATTTTATTGTTGTTGTGTATGTGGGCATGCATGTATAGAGATCAGAAGACAATTTTTTTGGAACTGATTCTCTTCTTCCACCATGGGGTTTGGAGATGTCAAACTCAGACATGTCAGACTTGCATGGCAAGTACTTTTACCATGAAGTTATCCCACCAGCTCTTTTGAACTTGGCCAAATTCTTAACAATGGTAAGGGGTAGAGAGACGGGATTCAAATTCAGGAAAGTGTCAAAGTCCATTCTCTCAAAATTATATTAAACCAGACCAATTTCCTTACATATATTTCAAACATTCACTGTGCATTCATTCGCTAGTTGCAAAAGAGTACAGATTATTTGCCATCAAATGATGACAAACATTTTAGGAGCCTGTTTTGACAGCCAACAGGTGGAGGCCCTGTGTTTCAGGCTGAAAGGTATGCAGCCAAGCTTCTGAGTAGGCATATTTCCTGATTATCAAGTCCTAGAACACTTCCACTTGACCCAACTTTTTAGATTCTATGCAAAGCCTGCTTGAGTCATGAGGCAGATATCCTGTACTTCGTAAGGAGGAGAAAGAAGTCAGTTGGGTGATGAAGAGTTAAGAGTTAAGGGAAACCATGGCCTGGATATGACAAAGCTTTACTTAATCACTACGGCATTATGAAAATTCCAATAACTGAGGCTGTTACTAGATACCTCTTAACAAAACTATTTTTTTATTTCTTGTAAATAGCTTCCCAAAAAAATCTTTTACTTGTGGTATATTATTTTTCATTTTTATTCTCTATTTATAGACAAGGTTTCATGGTTTCATGTAGCCCAGGTTAGCCTCAAACTTGCTATGAAGCTGAGGATGATCATAGGACCTTGAACCTCCAGCCTCCGTCTCCTAGGTGCTGGGATGACAGGTATGTGTGCTGCTGTGCCCAGTTTTAGGTAATACTGGGGATGGAACCTAGGGATTTGTTCATGCTAGATAAGCACCCTACCTACTAAGCTATAGCCCTGTCCTAGAATTTTTTTTTAATGGGATCTCACATAGCCCAGGCTACCCTCAGCTCATAATCCTCCTACCTCTGTGTCCCAAATGTTGAGAATACAGGCACACACTACCATGTCACATTACAGATCTGGTTTTACCTCTGGCTGTGCTACCTCGTACCTAAATGACTTGGGACAAGTGACACTTGTTTTCCCTTATTGTAAAGTGGGATACAGCAAGATACTGTAACAGCATTTCCTTTTCCCTTCTTCACCCTTCTCATCTCTAGGGCTCATCTTACTGATGTATAAACCTACCAGGTAGGCTACTGCGTAGAGACATGGCTATAAAAGGGCTCCAACCCTTGTCTGCAGGCTGGTTGTAGTAGGGGCAGACCAAGTCACATAAGATGTCTAGGAACCTTCTGTGAGGAAAGATGTGGTGCCCTCGTGGAGCTGGTCATGCAATAGTTGTGGGTAGAGGGTGCTTGGACCCTCAGCCCTAGCATGAGGAGCTGGCAGGATTCCTGGCCTCTCCCCTTCGCAGCCTCTGCTTTGACAGACCACAACCCACAGCAAAACTCCACCCCCTCCAAAAGGCAAGCCGGATGGGTAAAATTGCTTACCTAAGCCCCAGTATCCTAACCAATGACCTCTATCCCTGGGTACTAAAGACCCTCCCCTGCCTGTATACCATAAATGTAACAATCCTTGCATTAAAGAAGAAAGAGGAGAAAGATATGCTCCTCTGATGGCCTCTCCAAGAGTCTCTGTCTCACTCTCGCCAGCTCCTGTGGCTTCCCACTGAGAGGAGGGGTGCTTGGGTGTTTTCTTTCCAACAGAAAGGGGTTAATTCTCTAACTCTTTTTCACTTAACATTCTTTTCTTTTACTTTACAGCCATGCATGGCAGCATTTGGTCAGTTAAGAAAGGCAACTCGGGGCTGGAGAGATGGCTGCTCCTGAGGAGAACCCAGGTTTAATACCTAGCACCCACATGGAGGCTCACAACTGTCTATAACTCCACTTCCAATTGATTTGACACTCTCTTCTGGCCTCCAAGGGTACCAGGGCACATATGTGACACAGACATACATGCAGACAAATATTTATACACGTAATATAAATATAAATAAATGTTTCTTTTTTAAAAGAGAAAGGCACCTCGTTGAAAACAATGCATCACAGTGCTGTCCCAGTCACAGGATTTGGAAAAGGCAGTCCCTGGATGACATGGCATGGACACCTGCTCTAGTTCTCTAACTCTCGCACTAAGGCAGCCACAAAGAGAGGACCATGGGGAGGGACAGAGAGAAGGAAAGCAATCCTCTGAGTGTAAGAGGCAGTAGCCAGCCAGCAGGTTCCGGAAGCCAGGACTTCTGTGATAGACACCCCTAGAGTAGAACCTCTGACGATGTCCCACTTGAGGCTCAGGTCCTTTGTGAGCCCCGCTGTCCTTCCTCCCATGGATTCTATCACAGGAAGGCACTTTGAAGAGCTCCAGTGATTAGAAAAATGGTCCTGATGCGGGACCTAAATCCACCGCTTATTTCTACAGGTGGGGTATATCTCAGAACAAAAGGGAAGACTGCATAGCTGGGACTTTGAGACTTGCTTTTTGTTTGTTTTGTTTTTGTTTTTGTTTTTGTTTTTGAGATAGGGTTTCTCTGTTGTAACTCTGGCTGTCCTAGATCTCACTCTGTAGACCAGGTTGGCCTCAAACTCACAGAGATCCACCTGCCTCTGCCTCCTGAGTGCTGGGAGTAAAGGTGTACACCACCACTGCCCAACGAGACTTGCTTAAAAAAAACAAACAAACTTGCATTCCCTTTACCAATAGCCATCTCAGTCAGGTGGAACATGTGAAAAATTGGATGAGAGCAAGTTTATGGGGCCTTTCCTCATTTAGTATGTAGAAAGTCAGCAAGACACAAGTAGGATGACACATGCTATGAGCTCGGGCTGGGACAGCAAGATCACCAGACTGAGGTTAGCCTAAGCTATACAGTGAGTTCCAGGCCACAGAACCAGACCTTGTCTCACTAGTAAAAAAAAGAAAATTAAGCAGACACAGCAGGGTATTAGTCTTACAGGGAGGAGGCTCAGAGCCTGCATTTTTTACTCTAACCACAATAGTTCCATGGATGAGGAGAAATTGAGGAAATATTTTGTTCTCAACCAATGCGGTCATGTTACAGAACCTGATATCAGGAAACAATTTTCTTTGTTAGGCTTCTAGTTCAAAAGTCCACTCATTACACAGTCAAGAATGAAGGCTTTAGAGATGTGCTGCAGCCTGTCCTGAAGGTCACTCTTTAAAAACAGTGGTCAGTAAATACATAAAATTATCCCATGTCACAGATTTCTCTACAGAGATGGTAAGTGAGGAAACAAGGTACATCTTGTACATCTGAAGCTAAATGCAGGGAATGCTGAAGGGTCAGGAGAAGGGTTCTGGAGAAACCAATGCCCAAGCTGAAGTAAGGTCATGCTTTGGCAAAGGAAGTAGGAGTTAAGAGTGCATCTGAGATCGGGAGATACTTCCAAGTGGCTGGGGAAATCAATCGACTATAAGATGATAAAGAACAAAAAAGTCAGTCAGGGTTAAATGTAGCTCAGTGGCAGAGTGCTTGCCTTGTATTCAATCCACAGCACCAAAACATAACACCAAAAAATGTCAAAATGAGATAAATCTTGAAAGGCCTTCTACAAAGAATGATGTATAGATTTATTGTTCAAAGCGAGACACATCTTAGTGAATCAAGTCAATACTAATAATTACGTAACAAAAGGAATAAGGCAGGAACCTTCTGAATAATTGAGGAATTATGGTTGCTCTATTTGTAAGTCATGATCAGCTGCTTGGACATCCAGGAAAAGAACAGAGTACATGTCTTTTATTTTATTTAAAAAAAGTGTTTTAGATTTATTTTCTGTGTGTAAGTGTTTTGCTTGCATGTGCATATATGTATATCACTTGCATGTCTGTTGCCCAGGGAGGTCAGAAGGCACTGGATTCCTTGGAACTGGAGTTGCAAACGGTGTGAGCTACCATATAGGTCCTGGGAATCTAACCTAGGTCCTCTGTAAGAACAGCCACTGTTCTTAACCACTGAGTCTTTTCTGCTTCTATTTTTTGAGACAGGAACTCCCTATGTAACCCTTGATCAGCCTGAAACTGTGATATGGACCAAGTTGGCCTCAACTTGTAGCAACCCTCCTGCTACTGATTGAGCGCCAGGATTTAAGGTGTGTGCCACTGTGTCTGGACACACCTTTGTCTTCATTCTTTTCACCAGGGTCTGCTGAGCCTACCTTTCTGGGTGCTGAGATTACAAAGAGAAAAGACAGTCTGTTCTCAAACTGAAGAAAGAACAGACAAAGAAACCATTCTACTCATTACACAATTTGAGCCCTGAGCTCTCCACTGAGCAGCAGACTCCCATTCCAGTTAGTATGCAAGATGTAGATTCCCAAACAAAACTCAGTTTTACCTTCACATGTCTTCTGTCGGTTAGACTCCCCCTTGTTTTTCTGTTGGTCTTGTAACTACTTGTCTTGTGACCCTACTGCTTAAGGAAGAAATCAAAGAAAGCACTGCCTTTATCAGTGGTATTCTTCCTTTCACTGGAAATTTTATTTTTTATTTTGGTGTTGTATGTTTGCATGTGTACACGTGTTCATGTATGTATTTGCCCATCTGTGCCTCTATACGCGAAGGTCAGAGGTTGATGTTGCGTGCCTCCCTCGATTGCTCCGTACCTTATTTTTTGAGACAGGGTCTCTCCTGAAATTCCTCAATGTGCCTGGCTCCCCAGAGCTGGGGTTACAAGTAAGCGGAGAATCAGTGCTGACGGTCTGAATTCAGGACATGTTTGTGTATGTGGTACTTGAACGTCCGAACGATCTCCTCAGCCCCTTCACTCATTCATCTAGCTAGATGGTTGGCCAACATGCTCCCGCTATCCTCCTGTTCCTCCTTCAGTGTTGGGGCCACAGGCAGGCACCACCACATCCAGGTGTTTGCATCAGTACCGAGGATCAAACTCAAACACTTCAGCCTGAGCTACCTCACTGGCCCCTGAGCATTTTAATTTCTAAGTTAGCCTACACATGATGGGTTTCATTATGTCATTTCCACACATACGTCATTATGCTTCATTGTATTTCACCCTCTTTGAACATTTAATTTATCCTTTTGTTTTTTTGAGACAGGGTCTTAGACATCAGACTGGAATTTTCTGTGTTGCCCAGGTTGGCCTCCCGTGTGCTGGGATTACAGGCATGAGCCACTATGCTTTTCTTAAGTACAATTGATTTCAACCCTCATGGAATTCCATCGCATCCCAGTAAAATCCAAAATCCAACCAAAGTTTACCAAATGATACATGACTTAGGTCCTGGCTATGTTTTCCATCGTACTCCTTCAATGGGCTCTGTCCCAGCCACTCTGGCTGCCTTGCTGCTTCTCCATGCTGATCAATCCATGTACCAGGGCCACTGTTCTGACTGCTTCTCATCTACTGTTCTTTCTAGAAAGCTACTTAGCCTCTGCTTCTCACTAAATTATCGGATTCCTGTTTGTGTGCTGTGTCTGCCATAAGGCCTTTCTTCCCTATGCTGACTATTCTTCCCTACCTTTTATTATTTATGTGTGACTATTATATTTAGTGTATGAGCCTTGTGAGGAAGATACTATGCTTTGCTCGCTACCAAATTCTCAGCACCTAGAACGGTGACTGTTCATTGTCTATGAATGAATAGACTTAGGGATCCAGTAGTTGCAAAGTATCCTATTAACATTGACACAATAAATAGAAAAGTGTATGGAAGGGAATATATAAAAATATTAACTGTTTACTTAACGTGGTGGGGGTAACTTTTACACGTGAATTTTAATGTTTTTCTTTTCTACTTTATTTATTTATTATTCTTTGAGATAGATCTCCTCTCACTCTATAGCCCAAACTGACCTCAAATTCATGGAATTTTTTTCGTTTTGACAGTGGACTTATATTACCTGTGTGCAAAACACCTGTGTGCAAAACAAACAAACAAAAAACGAATAAAGAAGCCGCACAGGCAGGCAGCTTGCATATAAATGAATTCCAACAGAGATTGGGCAAACCCTATGAAACAGATTTTTAAATAGGTATACTATATAATGATTAAGATCAACCACGGTTGGAATCCCTTCCCCAACGCTTTGGTAGCGATGTGATCCTAAGCTATATTATATATTCCAGTGCCTAAATTTTCTCAGCTGGACCACGGGGACAGTAACAGTGCCTCCCTCAGAAAGTTGTTTTAAGCGAGCCGGTATGTGTAACCCGCTTTGTACAATGCCTGGCATGCAGTAAGGACTCCACGAACGGAAGCTCTTGCAATAAATCTCTACTAGTAGTAATAAGAGATGTTGGGACATACCTAGCCCTCAAGAATGACATCAGAGTGGACCACCACATCATCACTGCACTTCCATGTGGGCATCTGAAGCCCAGAGAGGAGATGGGTCTTTCCAGAGAAGGCAATTTCGACGTCCCAGAAGCATTAGAATGAAAAGGACCCTCTTCACCCCTCAAGCCATTCAGTTTGGATAATCCATGAGCGGCACGGAGCTGCACGGGCTCGCTGTCCTTCGGCCCAGTGCCTGGGCAGCCTCAGTTTCCTCGCTTGCAACAGGACTGGAGTGGGACTGTTACGAGAAAATCCGGACTAAACCAGTGGAGGCTGCCTCAGTGCACAGCACCAGGATGCCTGTGGCGACGGGAAAAGTGACTGCAGGACTCCAAAGCCCGGGGGCGAGCGACACGGCGCAGCGCCGAGCTCCATATCCCGGGACAGCGCCACCGGGACCCGCCCGCAGCCGCGGTGGGGGCGGGGCAGACGCGGCGTGCTCGCGGCTGCGCGTTCCGGGGCCGCGCACGTGATTCGGGGCCGCGCGCGCAGGCCGTGACGCGCACGCAGGGATCCTGGACAGCGCGGGCCGCGGGAGGCTCTTCGGCACGGAGGTGCGGGACGTGGCGAGGTGAGGAGCGGGCCGGGCGGCGGGAGCGAGGGCACGCGGGGGCACGAGGTGCGGGCTGCCGCTGCAGGGCCGCGCGGCGGGGAGGCTGGTACGGCCGGGCGAGCCCCTCCCCCTCCCGTTCCTAGACGGCTGGCGGTGCGGTACCTCGGTATTCCCTGCTGGGCGGCGGAGCGCGGCCCCGGCGCACCTGACCCGCCGAGCCCCACGTGGGTCTCCGCAAGCAGTGCTTTAGCACCGTCTTCGAGCCGAGGCCCCGATACAGTGACTTGCCCAAGATCTTACGACTGTAAGGTTGCTGTCTGCACAACTGCCAAGCCCGCGCCTCCCTCTGCTCCGCACGAGGTCCTGCCCCTCCCTTCCTTCCCTGCACCCTCTAGTAATTACTTTGAATGTAGCCCATCTCTCAAGGATGTTAGTGTCCCTGTGTGGTCTTCTAAGAAAGGAGAGGAAAAAGATTTTGCTTTGTGACGTGGAGTGATTGTCAGACCATATTCTAGCATCCTTAGTGTAAGCTTCTATTGATAGGGTCCAACTTGTAAAACACTATGCAAATAGCCCAATCTTTAGTGCTTCCTTTTCTTGGAAAAAAACAGTCCTTGTCAGGAGATTGTTAGGATTCCAAGAGATATTCCACATACAGTGATACCATTCAGCGCCTGGCATATGAATGTTGGCTATTATTTTATTCCTGGGTGTGTAATATGCCTTTGTTAAATTCATTTTTCTTTTTTAATTCTTTTTTTATATTTTGGCCTCCTCATGTATCTCAGGCCAACCTTGAACTTAATGTAGCCAAGAATTTCCTTGAATCTGATCCTTCTGCCTGTACCCCAGAGTGCTGTGATTACTCACTTATGGGGTGCTGGAGTTTGAATATAAGGTATCCTTCATGCTAGACAAGCACCCTACAGCTGAGCTACGAAGCCCACAAAATTAGTTTTTCTTCAAAGACTAAGTTTTCTTGGAGCTATACAGAGAAAAATCTCACCCTACCTAAAAAAAGCCAAAAAGTTGGCCCACAGCCTATTGTCTGAATATCGTATGCACTTTGTATATCAGTCCCCAAGCTGAAAATGTCAAAGACCAGGAGAACTGAAGGTGAATTAGCCTTTTATAGAACTAACATTTATTTGTCCAAAATGATGTGTGCTTTGTTTTGTGGCTGGCCTTGAACACACAATATAGCCAGGGATGTCTTTGAAGTCCTCTTGTTTCTACCTCCTGCTTGAAGGAGTAAGTTACTGAACCATATGTGTTGGGTAGGATTCTTGGTTTCCAGAAATGACAGCTCAGATTAAAATTTATTTTTTGAGATAGGTCTGTCACTGTGTAGACCAGGCTGGCCTTGAACTTGAACATACAGAGACCTGTTTTCTTCTGCCTCCAAGGTACTAGGATTAAAAGTGTATACTTCTACACCAGCAAGTTCCAGATTTTGTAAGGAGGATGTACTTTAACTTCTGTGAACGTGGAAGTCTGAGTGTTGTGATTTGCAACCCCACCATTGCCATGTCAGTTTACCAAAGTAAATCGGGCCAAAAACAATGAATGCTGGGCAGAGAAAGTCAAAAGTTGTTTATTAGAAATTTGTAGCATTGTGGTTATGGTGGAGCGATCACTGACCTGGGGAGCTAAGGCAGTAGGATTTCTAGTTGAATGTCAGCTTGGGCTACCATAGTGAGACTGCCTTAAAGCAAAAACCAGCCAGGTGTGGTGGTTCATGCCTTTAATCCCAGTGAGTTTGAGGCCAGACTGGTCTACAAAGCCAGTTCCAGGCCAGCCAAGGCTATTACACAGAGAAACCCTGTCTTGAACCCTCCCCGCACCCCCCCCCAAAAAAAAAAGAGAGTGAGAAAGCTGTGTAGCACCTAGAACAGGTACCAGGGTACATTGTATGAGTATTTGAGTGTGACATTTAATTCTAACAACTTTGAGGCTGAGCCTGTTGTATCATATCCCTTTTATAGAGGACAGTCAGATACATAGAGGAGGAGCAGGTCACTCAGCATCACAAAACCCTGGTGTGGGAGGGCTGAAGTGTGCTAAATAGACCTTTAAATGGTTGTCTGATCCATGTGGCTCTTCTCTTTGCTCATAGGGGATCATTAATCTTTGGCCATTTCCGACATCTTGAAGAAGCTCCATTATCAAGGAAGATCAACAGCAGTCTCTGTCAGTTAGAGAATGGACCGTTTGGGTTCCTTTAGCAGTAAGTATAGTGGGACAAGTCTCAAGTGAAGATGATAGCAAACTAAAGTAGAAGTTGATCAAGAAAGCAACATCTTTGAAGTTGACTGATAATGCCTAAAGGAAGTATGAATATCATGTAAAGTAAAATCAGCCAATGCCTATTATTTGCCTACTGAACATGACATAAACTCTGAATCTTAGAATAAAACCAAGCTGAGTGGACCAGCCACCATATGATTGATCTGTGAGTAAACATTTTTTATTTTTGAGCCCAGGGATTCAAGTAGCTAGGGCAGGCCTGGAACTGGCTTTGTAGCTAAGGATGACCCAAGTGTAGCTAAGGATGATTTTAGGCCTGTACCATCATTGGATTTCACAGACCTAGAAATCACAGAAATAGGCGATACATGCTTGTGCACACACTGACACTTACATGCATGCACAATCACTAATGTCCCAATAAGAATAAGAATTGTATTTTTTAGGTTTTGTTTCTTTGTCATTTTCTTAAAGATGTTCTGCATATATTTAGGAAAAATATATATACATATATATGTGTGTATATATATATATATATATATATATAAATATACATATATTTAGGAAAATAGAATCTATGGACACATCTAGTTCTACATTTTCATTTTACTAATGCTCCAAGTGTAAATGGAAACTACTCTCACCTTTTACACAATTGTTAGGGCCCGTCATGGTGGCACATTCTTTTAATCCCAGCACTCAGGAGGCAGAGGCAAGCCAGTCTTTGTGAGTTCAAGGCCAACCTGATTCACATATGGAGTTCCAAGCCAGCCAGCCTGGGCTACACAGTGAGATCCCACCTCAAAAGCAACAAAACTGCTGGGCAGTGGTGACACGCTCCTTTCATCCCAGCACTCGGGAAGCTGAGGCAGGTGGGTCTCTATGACTTTGAGGCCTGCCTGGTCTGCAGAGTGAGTTCCAGGACAGCCAGAGTTATAACAGAGAAACCCTGTCTCAAAAAAACAAAAACCACAAAACCACGCACAAACAATAAAAATGATTTCTAGTTTTGTTTAGGTACTCCTGAATTCCCCTCCAAAAGAACTGTACTGTTTTGCGTTCCTACCTGCCCTGTTTCCCACAGTCTTGCTACAAAAGTGCAAGCTTTGTCAAGCTTTGGATTTCTCATCTGCTTGTGAGAAATTACATATTGGTATAGTTTTAATTTTTATTTCTTAAGAGTAAAGGTAAACAATTTCCCGTGTGTTTAAGCCCTTTTAGTCTGTCTCCCTTGCCCTACTCTGTTTTATTTTTTTCCTGTTGAGATGAATTCTCACTTAAGTTGCTCAGCCTGGTTTCAAGTTCAGATTCTTGGGTTTAAATGAGCCTCCCAGCTTCAATTCCCCAGTAGTTGGGACTCTAGGGATGCACAGGCTCTTGTTACATAGCCCTGGCTGGCATGGAACTTAATATGTAGCTCAAGCAGGTCTTGAACTCACAGCAATCTTTCCTCAGCCTCACCAGAAATTTACAGGTGTGATTCACAACACCAATTTGGTTCTTCTGTTTTGTGTTTTATTTTGGTGCTGTGACTCAAACTTTGGGCCTCAGGAATATTAGGAAATTCTTTGTATGTTAGCAATTTCAGGTGCTGGAGAGATGGCTCAGTGGCTAAGTGGTTAAGGACTGGTCTTCCGAAGGACCTGAGTTCAATCACCAGCCCTCACATGAGGTCTCACTGCTGTCTGTAACTCCAGTCCCAGGGGATCTGACACCTCTGGCCTCTAAAAGACCTGCATATACATGGTGTACAGACATACATGCAGCTACATAAAATAAAAATAAAGATAAAAATTTAAAAAAAAATTTCAGCCTTTCTCTCATGAGTTCGCAAGTACTTTCTTCAGTTTACTTGCTTTTTCAACTTTGTTTATAGTGTTTTTGTTTTGTAAAGATTTATTTATTTATGTGTATATGTGTTTGTCTCTGAGTTTATGTGTACTACGTGTTTACAGGAGCCCATGAAGGCCAGAAGAAGGTTTGGGATGCCCTTAAACTGGAGTTAGATGGTTGTGAGCTACTGTGTGGGTGCTGGGAACTGAACCCAGGTCTTCTGCAAGATCAACAAACACTCAAAAGCACTGAGCCGTATCTCCAGTCCTGTTTATAATGTTTTTGTTTTTAAGATTTATTTTAAGGCAGGTAGTGATTGTATATACCTTTAATCTCAGCACTCAGGAGGCAGAGGCAGGTGGATCTCTGTGAGTTCAAGGCCAGCCTGGTCTACAAAGTGAGTTCCAGGACAGCCAGAGTTACAACAGAGAAACCTTGTCTTTTTTTTTTCTTTAAATTTATTTACTTTTTAAATTTTTATTATTTTATGTATATGGGTATTTTGCCTACATTTATATCTGTGAGCTACATGCATACCTAATGCCTTCAGAGGCGAGAAGAGGGAGTTATAGGTGGCTATGAACTGCCATATGCTTGCTGGAAATTGAACCCTTAGTCCTCCTGAAGAACAGCCAGTGTTGTTAACTGCTGAGCCATTTCTCCAGTTTAGTTTTATTTTATTTGTGTGTGTGTGTGTGTGTGTGTGTGTGTGTGTGTACACGTACATGCAAATGCATGTGAGTACAAGTGCCTGAGGAGGCCAGAAGAAGCTGTTGAGATGCTCTGGAACTGATGTTACAGGCTGTTGTGAGCCACCAATGTGTATACTGGGAACCAGTGCTCAGTGCAGAGCATTGTATGCTCTGAACCACTGAGCCTTCTCTCCAGCCCATTTATAGTCACATTTTTAAAACTTTTGTTTCCTCAGAATTTATTTTTATTGTTAATTATGGGTATGTACACATGAGTGCAGGTACCCATGGAGGCCAGGTAGAGGTATCAGATCCCATGCAGCTGGAGTTACAGGTGGTTGTGAGATATGTAACATGAGTGTACTATGGAACATTCATGCCCACACACATACACACAAAGTGGATAAATAAATGCAATAAAAATAAATAAACCCTCAAAACCCTGGGTCAGTCCTCTGTGTACTTAATAATTCTAGTTTTAGGAGAAATGTGAAATGTATATATCAGAATTACAGATAAAGTAAAAAGCTGTAAATCTCATAAATGCATTAATGCCGCTAGTAGGGAACTGGTTAGAGTAGTTCTCAACCTTTTAGATTCAACTTTTTAAAAAAATTTTTAAAGTCTCTTATTAATTGAAAATGGAATATATAGATACATATTTCAAAAATTAAAAAAAACCATAATAGGAGTAATTTATAATGGAATAATATAATGTATAGTAAAATAGCAAATATATCAATATTTTTTAAGAGATGATTATAGCCAGGTGTGATGGCACATACTTATAATCCCAGCACTTGGGAGGCTGAGGCAGAAGGATTGCTTCCAGTTCAAGTGACAGCCTGAGTTAGAGTAAAACCTTGTATCCAAGAAAATAGGGGTGGGAGGGATGGGGGCAGGACATAACAGTAATAGGAATGATAACTTAAGCAGTCAGCTGCTTAGACCCATAGGGTGAGTCACAGCATCGTACCATGACAAATGGAGTACAACTCAGGTGTTAGGGACTACAAAATGCTACGAATTTCAGTGATCCCTGGTCAACTTCTAAACAAAACAGAAGACAGCCTCTTGATTTGTGTACCGTTGTCATACTAAAGTATTCAAAGGTATTAAATCAGTCAAAAATTTTCGTTGGGACAGGTTCTCACTAAGTAGCTTTTGTGGATCTCAGAGATCTGCCTGCCTGTCTTCTAAGTGCTGGGACTAAAGGCACACTTCCTCCACACCTAGCTGTCAAAAACATTTAAATTGGAGCTAGGACTGACTGCTCAGTGGTTACTGCTGCACATCTGCTTAACGTGCATGTATAAGGTCCTGGGTCAGATCCCTAACACTACCCAAAACATAGATATGTTTTTACATGTAATAGAGAAATAGATCATGTAATTGTGAGGGTTTTTTATTTTTTTCTATCTAGTTGACTATTTAATGAGATAATTGAAAGTTGTGAAGGACTTAAGCCAGGACTTTTTGTGTTTTGTTTTGCTGAGTAGGAAGAAATATCTGGATCCTTCAGAATATCTAGGCTCTCAGTTCCTGTCTGCAAAATGCTATTAGTGCATCCTAGTCATTGTAGCAGCAAGAAGCCTGACTTCCTGGATTTTAAAAATGTCTTCCTAGGGGTTAGTGGAGATCCATTAGGTTACTTAGTTGATGCAGTGAACTGTTGAAAAATAATTGGGAAGGGCCAGCAAGATGGCTCAAGCCTGAGGACTTGAGTTCAATCCCTGGTACCCACATGGTGAAAGAAGAGAACTGACTCCCAAAAGTTGTCCTCCGTCCTCCATATGCTTTTGCATGTACGTGTGCACGCACGCAAGTAATAAAATATAAAACAAAAAAGTTAGGGAAGATCTATGTACTGCCATGAATTAGGTGTAGGTGAATTAGGTGAACACTGTGTAATGGCAGGGGTGGGGGCGGGCAGTCAGCAAGCAAGAAGAAAGCTGGACTTGGAAATGCGCACCAGTGGTCTCAGCTGTTTGGGAAGTGATGACATGGGAATCACTTGAACCCTGGGGTTCAGGGCCAGCTTTGACAACTTAGAGCCTGTCTCTTAAAAATAAAAACAAAGCAAAAGTCTGTGAGATGGTGATTTGGTAAAGATTGGCATCTCGGCCTGGAGAGATGGCTTATCACTTAAGGTGTTCTGCTCTTCCAGGTACCTGGAGTTTAATTCCCACAAGCTTGTCAGGTGGCTCACATCTACCTGTAACTCTGGCTCTAGGGGATCTGACATCTTTTTCTGGCCTTCATGGGCATGTGCATTTATATGTGCATATCACACACATAATTTGAATAATTAAAAAAAAACTTTAAAAAATTGGCACTTTTTATTTTATTTTTTCACCAGAAATGTTGGATGGCAAGTGCCTATAATCCCACCACTTTGTAGGTAGAAGCAGGGAGATCAAGAGTTAAAGATTATTGTTAGAGGCCAGCCTGGGCTACATGAGACCTTGTCTCAAAAACAGTGAAAGGAAAAGTTCGTGGGAGTATATTTTTTTATCCTATTGTTTTCCTCCATGTCTTGATTTCAAAGCAGATGGATATTAGAGGAAGGAATGGGGCCTTGAAGGGTGTACTTGGCTTTAGGGAAGAAAATGCTGTTACAGAATATGAGAGATTCTGCTCCAAACTAAACAAAGTAAGTTCCTGTCTCTCCCTTCCAAGGCCTTTGTCCCTCTTTCCTGTGGGTGATCACAGAGAACAATCAGTTGCCCTGATTTCTAAGAGACAGAATTTGGGGCAACCCTGAACACATATCTGCACTTTTAGGGCTTCAGAGAGTTTATATTGTGCCCTTTGCCTTCATAGTTCAAAGACACACTGGTATCACCAGAATAAGAGCAGGTCTGCAGTAATTTGTGCTTTCCTGGGTATAAGTCTCAACCTAGACACAAAGCTTAAATCCCAAATTGGAATTCCCCCAACTTGTTAAGATAAAAGTTCAAACTTGCAGAGAAGTTGAAAGAACAGGGCAGTGACTGTTTTGCTGCCTAGTTGGAGAGATTGTTAGCATTTACCTGGTTTGCTTTGTATGTGTGTGCTGTATAGAGGATGTGCTTGGTTTTCTTTCCCATGTGACAAAGTAGGCTTTGTGAAACTTTTGAAAGTTCTGTTTGTAAGTTTCTCTGCAGGGGCCAGCTCTACTTATGTGTTTGAAATAGGAGGTGCACTGCAGAAGGAACACTGCATGTAATAGAGAGGAGAGTGGTTCTTGTTTTTATGTGTGGAATAAGCTCATCCCGAGTCCACATGTTTGTCAACACAGTTACTGTCTCCAGCCATTTGCACTTACTGGTGTTCACGAGTTTTAGACTTCCATTTGTTTTCTCTGTGTTCTAGATGATCCATCTGATAAGCCGCCTTGCAGAGGCTGTTCCTCCTACCTCATGGAACCTTACATTAAGTGTGCTGAATGTGGGCCTCCTCCTTTCTTCCTGTGTTTGCAGGTAACTCCCTAAGGGAGTCTCTCCTGGTCTGTTTTGTGGGTGCAGTAACTTCAAGTAACTCAAGGTAGCTGAGGCCCACCCTGCATGAGCCCTCTTCCTGCAGGCGCTCTTCCCTCTTACACATTCCCAGGAAGTTCGGAAACAGCAGATGGATGAGACAGTCAGCTGTTCCACAGAATGTCACAACTCTTTTCTAAGTAAATTTAAAGTATTTAAATTACAGGAATCAGAACTGGAAGGTTGTTCCTTTAGATCTCACTGATTATTAACTTACTAGAGTGGTCTTTGTATACATAACAAGGGAATGAACCGTTTTATGGATTGTATTAGGAGTAATACTGACTGTAAGTGTGCCAAGTATGGTTTTGAGTACTTCACTTGAATTAGCCCTTACATCATCACTGAAGTGATGTAAATACGAATCTCCATTTTACAGATGAAGCTCAGCCAAAGAAAGCCTAAATAATTTGCTTGTTGGGAATATCAGGTTTTACCCAATCTAAGACACTTAGTTATAAGAAGCACCCCAGGGTGGCAAACATGGCTCAATGGATAAACTGTTGTACAAGCATGAGGACCTGAGTTTGAATCCCTAGCATCCATGTAACACCTGGGCATGGTAGCACGGGGAGGGAGTGAAGAGGAGGGGGAACCTGGTGGTTGTTACGCAGCCAGACTAACTGAAGTGACAGACTCTAGACTCTAGGTTCAGCGAAAACCCTGTGGGAGACTCCTGATGATGGCTTCCATGAGGGCATGCGTAGGGGAGTGCACCTACAAACACACACACACAGAATTCCACTTTTAGACATGTTAAAATGTAAAAAGTGGCTGATGAAAGCTCTGACTCACTTGGCGTTATAAGTTATATTGGGCATGGGGTGCATTTTGGGAGGATAAACAGCAGAAACAAAGATGAACCTAGCCTGGGATACATATATGTATACATGTACATATACATACATACACACACACACACCCTGGGATATAGTATACCAAAAACAAGACAAAACCCCCAAAAACTACAGCTCATAAAATTTGAGCACCTGAGACTGGTAGTGGCAGTGAGTGTCTGTAATTTCAGAACTTGGGAAGTGGAGAGGCAGGAAGATCAGGAGTTCAAGACCAGCCTGAACTACATAGAAAGTTTAAGACTAACCTGAACTACATGAGATCCTGTCTCAAAACAAAGAAAGAAAAAATAGAGTACCCTCAAACCATCTTTTGTCTTTTTTTAGCTTATTCATTTATTTATGTGGTGTTTTGAGACAAGGTCTCTCTACATAGCTCTGGCTGTCCTGTAACTCACTATATAGACCAAACTAGCCTTGAACTTCCAGAGATTCACCTGCCTCTGCCTCCCAAGTACAGGGATTGAAGACATACACTACCATGCCTGACTTTTATTTTTAAAGCCTAGCTTCTCTTTAACTGACTATGTAGCTGAGGATAACGTAGAATTCTTGATCCTCTTAGCCACCTCCCAGTTCAATACAATTCCATACTGCTGGTATTGAATCCAGTGCTTTGTGTATGCTCGACAAGCATTCTGCCAACTAAGCCATATCCCCAGCTCAAGAAAGTATTTCTTTAAAGTAATGTAACGTTTTTTTTTTCTTCACAGTGTTTCACTCGAGGATTTGAATACAAGAAACATCAGAGTGATCATACGTATGAAATAATGGTAATGATGACATTAATGGAAATTTTCATTCCTTTTTCAAGTATTTAGACTGGGAGTTAATTTTCTTTATCTCCATGTATCTCTGCCCTTTTTGTTTTAAGAATTTGATAATTATCTAGTAGGCTTTTTAACTCTTTGAAACCTATTAAGATATTTAAGTATAAAAATAGCTTAACATGTATATACATATAATGTAAACATAGCTGACAGTAGCGTGGTGGCTCATGCCTGTAATCCCAGCACTTAGGATTGCCATTAGTTCAAGGCTAGTAGTGTGAGACCCAGTGTGGTGGTTTACTGAGAATGGCCCTCATAAATCTCAGGGATTTGAATACATCAGCCCCATTTGGTAGCTATTTAGGAAGTAACTTCACTTTTCTATTGCTGTGATGGAACACCATGACCAAGGCAACTTACACAAGGAAGGGTTTGTTTGGGCTTACAGTTCCACAGGGATAGGAGTCCATCCATCATGGTGGGGAGCATAGCTGTAGGCAGGCAGGCAGGCATGGCACAAGCAGCAGCTGAGAGCTCACATTCTGATCCACAAACAGGAAACAGAGATAGGAATGATGGAGACTTTTGAAACCTTACACCCCACTTCCAGTGACACATCTCACCCAACAAAAGCCCCCTCCTAATTCTTCCCCAAAAACTACCAAATGGGGACCAAGTATTGAGATGTTTGAGACTTATGGAGCCCATTTTCATTCAAACTACCATACCCTGCCTCAAAAACAAACAATTGCTGGGTGGTGGTGGCGCATGCCTTTAATCCCAGCACTCGGGAGGCAGAGGCAGGCGGATCTCCGTGAGTTCCAGGCCAGCCTGGTCTACAGAGTGAGTTCCAGGACAGTCAGAGTTTCAATAGAGAAATCTTGTCTCAAAAAAAAAAAAACCCAAAAAACAAACAAACAAAAAAGAACCAATAAAAAAAATTATTGGGCTGGTAAGATGACCTATCAGTTTAGAGTGAGAACTGTTTTTGTAGAGGACCAAAATTCAGTTTCCCAGTACTGATACTGGACTACACACAACTCCCCATAACTGCAGCTCCAGGGATATCGATGCCCTCCTCTGGACTCCGTAGACACCTCACTCATATATCTACACACACACAAGCACACACCATAAATAAATCTTTAAAAAACAAAAGACCAAACTAGATTAAATAATTTAAAGAGACAAACTAGTTAATAGTCCAGATAAGACTTTGATTTGAATAATGGGCGTTGCCACCTTTAAAGAAAGAATGCTGCCACTTTCCCAGCCCTGGCCAGGAGTACAGGTGGTTTAATAAGCCAACGTGAATAATCAGGTCTGCTTGACAGGTATATGTACCTGTTAAAATAGTTTTGTCTGGAGGTTAGGTATCTAGCTCAATGGAAGAGCCCCTCCCTAGTGTGCACCAAGCTTTGGATTTGATCCCTAGGACTTTGGGAGGAAGTTTTGTCTGTTTTCAGAGTACTTAACGCAACTAATGCAAGTTTTCAACACTTAGCCTCTGGTACAGTTTTTCTTATAGAATAATTACACAGTATAACTTAATCATTTGGCACTGTATTTTTCTACAGTTGCTGTTACAAATTATGATAAATTACGTGTCTTAAGACAACACGTATTTATTATTTCACAGTTCAGTAGGCCAGAAGAGCAGTGGGCTTGCTGGTTCGTGGCCAGTCTGGAGAGGTTGAAGTTGATGTGTTTGGCCAGCCTGAGCTTTTATCTTGATACCCTGGGGGAGATTATTTCTGCATTAATTTAGAACCCAGAAATTACTGGCAGAATTTACTGCCTTGAGATTGAAGGATTAATACTTCTGTTTCCTTAAAGACTGGCTAGAGTTTGTTCTTGGTTTCTCCCTGGCTCTTGGCCCCCTTTTGCCATCCCCAAAGCCAGTGACACTAGGAGTCCTTGAAACTTGTTGAAGAGCTTACACCTCTGACCTGCTTTATCCTGCTTAAGCAATTTCTCTCATTCTTCTGTCTTCCTCTAATATTCAAAAGAATTATCTATTTATCTATCTATCTATCTATCTATTTCTTTATTTAATGTGTGTTTTGGCTACATGTATGTCTGTGCACCATGTAGTGCTTGGTGCTCCTGGAGATCAGAAGAGAGTTTCAAATCCCCCGGACAGTTGTGAGCCACCATATGGATTCTGGGAATCAAACCCAGGTCCTCTGAAAGATAGCTAGTGCTCTTAACCACTAAGCCATCTCTCCAGCTCCCCTCTAATACTTTTAAGGACTTGTATGATTTCATTGGGCCCACTTAGATAACTTATGCTTGTCTCCCTACTTTGCTAGTCAATAGTAATTTTAATATTATTTGCAGAGTGTTTAATTTTAATTCTATCTGCAATGCCTAGTGCTTGATTGAACAATAGACAGGAATGGGAGAAATGCAGAATATGTTTAGAATTCTGTCTATTATGTAATTCACAGCACATTTATGTATATTTTATAAAAATTAGAAAGAAGCCAGGCATGGTGCTGCACACCTGCGCTCAGGAGACTGAGGCAAGAGGATCTCTATGATTTTGAAGCCATCATGGTCTACATACAGAGCTTCAAGCCAGATAAGGCTATATGAGACCCTGTCTCCAAAAAAAAAGGAACTCAGCTGGTAGAGTGCATGCCTAGTATGTAAAGAGCCCTGGGTTTCATCCTCAGTACCACATAAAATCAGGCATAGTGGCACACAGTAAGTACCTGGGAGTATTTGGGAAATAAAGCCAGCATGATCAGTAGCTAAGGTCTTTCTTAGCTATATGGTAAGTTGGAGGCTAGCCAGGGCTACATAAGACCCTGTTTCAAAAACAAAATCATTCAGAAAGAGTGAATCAAAATGAGTCTGATCATTTGTTGGCTCCTGTTAAGTGTTTCTGCACCTATAATACTGGGAGTCTGTTCTAAGTTATAATGGGTATAGTCAAAGAATAGCTTAATAAGAGCTTTGGGAGGAAAGATCGAGGAATCCTGGATCTTCCTGCCTCTACCTCCCATGTGCAAGGGTTACCACATTCTCCTTTAAATCTCATATTTACTAATTAGAACAATAACCAGAACATTCCCCCTTTTGCCAGTTGCACATTGAATGAAGGATTGAAAAATAGGGTCAGAGCAGTTTTGGCTTTGAGTCCATTTCACCAAAGTTACTGTATCTTCAGAACATTGATTTACTTTTTCCAAATCTGCGTAAGAATGTCTAGACTCAGATTTTGTTATTTTTCTTATTTATTTATTTTTATAGTGCAGGGGATTGATCACATGCTGCTACTGAGCTACGTCCCCAGTATCCAAATTTATTCCTTTGAAACAGTGAAATAACTTCTTATGAGATAATTATATAGCTTGGACGGTTTGTAGTCATGCTCAGCCACTGCAGAAAGCTGACAGTGAGCTCTCTGTAGCTTTTCTGGGCACCACACCTTCCACATAATGCTAAAAACACTGTTTCACTCCAGCCAAATCCACTTAATTCTTATTATATCATTCTCACATATTCACTACCCATGCAAACACCTTTCAGCAACTTGAACCTAGGGTTGCTTCTGGAGGCTACTAATACTCCCTAGATTTTATGAGCCAGTCATAGAAGTGATGACCAGCTTCTAGCTTTCCACACTCAAAGCCTCTAAGATCTTGATTCTTTGCAACATGAAGCATCCGATAACTTTAAATGGTTTTAGTACTTTTCTCATCTCACAGTGCTATATTTTGGGGAGTTACTCATGCTGTGGTGGGTGGTGCATTAATAGAGATTTCTGAAATCTGTAGGTATTTTTGTCTTGTAATTCTTAGGACCTTGAGCAAGAAAAGGCAGCTCCTCTACCCACACCCTTTATGACAGCAGTTCTTAAACCTGGGAGCTTCTTGGATTTCCAAGTCCCATTGTTAGAGATTCTGACCTAAGTTTGGGTCAAGAATTGAGTAACTTTGAAGTTCAAAAAGAAAAAAGGGAGAGTAGCTGTTTTTTTTCTTCTTGAAGTTCAATGTTATTCAAAAAAACCTTTCTCCCCCTTCTATAGTGTAGAAAGTTTTTATTATAAGTTGGTGAGGAGTAATCAATATTCTAAAACACAGTTTTAGAAACAACAGGCTTTTCAACTAATGTGTAACTTTTCAGATTTACATATCTTTATGGTGCTTGCCAGGTTGAATGTGATTGGTATGAGTTTAATATATGCATGGACTCTGAAATTTCTCCCTTAGATCTCATAATAAGTTCATATGATAGGTTTAGATCAAAATGTGTTGCTCGTTAGTACTGTGCTGTTACTAATAGGACAGATTTTCATAGTCACCAGCAAAAGCTATAACAAGTTGTAAATGTCTGTAGAATTGGAAAAGCTCTTGTGTTATTTTCTTGTTTTACTTTTATCGTAGAAAATTTCAGACGTACATGAAAATGAATAGTGCTTATTTATTTATTTTGTAGTTGCTACCTGAAAACTTTGTGGCTTAAACCAGAGACTGCTTTATTATCTCCCACAATTGCTGTGGCTCAGGTCTCCGACAAGACCCAGAGCAATTGGTCCTTAGCTCCACATCCTGGGGTTATGGATCCTAAGTGGCTTTTACACACCTGTGGCACCTCATCAGGAGGTTTTCATTTTACTTTTCCTAACTGCCACTCAACCAAGGACTTGATTGTTCTGCATTGTTGCTAGGCCACTCCCCTTCACAAAGCCTCTCCATACAATTTTTACAGTAAGGAAGGTAACTTGTTTATTTGGTGGCTTAATATAAAAATAGAAACCACCAATCCTTGAGTCACAGGTCCAGTCTATGTTAAATGAGGATTCTGCATTTATCAGAAGGGACTATTGAAACCAGCTACCTTATAAAGTAATTTCCATTTTTCCATCACCAGCTTTTTTTTCCTACGATTTATTTATTTTTATGTGTATGGGTATTTTGCCTGCATGCATGTCTGTGTATCACATGTGCATTTTGTGCACGGAGGCCAGAAGAGGGCATCAGATCTTCTGGAACTAAATCTAGGTTCTCTGGAAGAGCAGCTAGTGCCACTGAGCCCTAATTTCAGTCCCTTTCCATATCCTTCCAGTCACTTTGCAGTCTTTAATCACTGAGTGATACTCCATTGCACAGACCCTTTACCTATCTCCTTTTGATGGACCCCTTGCACCTTGCTTGCCCAGGTTGGGGGCAGTTAGGAATAAAGCCATTGTGAGCATTCTTGGGTAAGGCTTTCTGTGTTCACATATTCTCACTTTTTCTGGGTAAATGCCTCAGGTAGAAGGAGTAGAATGTATTGTTTAACTTTCAAAGAAATGACCAGAACGTCTTCTCACATGATTGTTTACATTTACACCTGTCAGTGTCTGATCACTCTGATTGTTTTATACACTTGCTAACATTTGGCATTGTCATCTTATATATTTTGGTGGGTATAGCGTAGTGTTCTTGTTTGTTGTCATTTTCTCAGATGGTCTCATTATGTCACCCAGGCTGGCCTTAAACTCACAGTGATCCTCTTGCCTCAGTCTCTAAGTGCTAAGACTATACGAATGCACTACTGTACCTTGATCACTTTTAATTTATTTGTTTTTTTTTTTTAATTTTTAATTTTGATTTTTAAATATGTGTATATGGGGGGGGAGATATGTACACATGCGTCCCCAGTGGCCACAGATGGCAGATTCCCCTAGACTTGGAATTACAATGCTTGTGAGCTGCCTGGTGTGGTTAATGGGACTCAAACTCAGGTGCTCTGAAAAAGCAGTACAAGCTCTTAATGTCTGAGCCATCTCTTTAACCTCTGATCACTTTTTGAATTAAAAAGTTTATTATTTATTTATTTTCCAGGTGGAGTCTCTATGTATAATAGGCTGTCCTAGATTTGCTGTGATAGCTTAGACTAGCCTCAAATGCTCAACCCTTGTGCCTCAGCCTACTAATTGCTGGGATCACAAGCATCTGCTGTCATACCCACTTGATATCATCTTCTGCTTGCTTGTTCAAAAAAAGATCTTCCTTACTACATAGCCCTGGCTGGCCAGGGGTCTTACTGTGTAGACTAGACTGGCCTCAAACTTATGGCATCCTGCCTATGCTTTCTTAGTGCTGGGATTACAGCTGTGTGCCACCACTCCTAAACAGTTTGTTTTGAGGTAAACATAAGACCCATACATTTCAGTCTTCCACTTGCTTGCCTTTTGCATACCTTTGCTCTTTGTGGGTTCTTATTTTCTTGTATTTTTTTTGAGACAGGGTCTCTGTGTAGCCCTGGCTGTCCTAGAACTCAATATGTAGACTGGGTTGGCCTAGAACTTACAAAGATCTACCTGCCTCTGCTTCCCAAATGCTAGGATTGAAGGTGTGCACCACCATTCCTGACTTTTATTTATTTATATTATGCATTGGTGTATTGTCTGCATGTATGTCTGTGTGAGGAACTGGAGTTACAGATAGCTATGAGCCACCATGTGGGTGCTGGGAATTGAACCCAGATCCTCTGGAAGAGCAGCCAGTGCTCCTAACCACTGAGCCATCTCTCCAGCCTGAGTCTTTTCTTTTTAAATTTACTTTCTTTTTAATTATTTTTAAGATTTATTTTTACTCAGCCAGGCAGTTGTGGCACACACCTTTAATCCCAGCACTTGGGAGGCAGAGGCAGGTGGATCTCTGTAACTTCAAGGCCTACAGAGTGAGTTCCAGGACAGCCAGTTACAACAGAGAAACTCTGCCTTGAAAAACAAAACAAACAAACAAACAAAAAGATATATTTTTAAGTGTGTGTGTATGCATTCAAGTTCAGGTGCCTATGGAGGCCAGAGGCGTTAGATCTCCTGGAGGTAAAATTACATACAGATCGTATGTACCTGAGGTAGCTAAGAACGGTCTGTATGTAATTCTACCTCCAGGAGATCTAAACCTATTGCTGGACCAATAAATATGGTCATCCTTAATTACTATGTAACATATCTAGAAATATTCTTTTCAGAAAAAAAATTAGACATAGCTATGTTTTACTGGAGAATGTTGTAGCTAATATATAGGGATGGACGAGGTAGAAAATAATACATCCTTGGGAAAGTAGTAATGTATCTGGTAAAGACGGTCTTTGTATGTGTGTTGGAGTATGGTATATGTTTACTCCTGTGCATGTTGTTCAGTCTCTCACTGAACCCAAAGTCAGTGGTTCTGCCTGCCTCTTGTTGGGATTACAGATGAGCACTGCCACACATGGCGTAGTCTTTTTAAACCATCTACTACAATTAGGATTCTTGCATGTCGTTACTATCCCTGCCCTTAACCAAATCTTTTCTTCTTAGACTTCAGACTTTCCTGTTCTTGATCCCAGCTGGACTGCTCAAGAAGAAATGGCCCTTTTAGAAGCTGTAATGGACTGTGGCTTTGGAAATTGGTAAGACTTTAGTATTGAATGGTCCTATCCTCGTGGGCCCAAAAGAGAAGCCACTGTTGAAATATGGAAGGAGAGAGCCTCAGAGAGTTGTGCAGCTTTCCTGATGACAAAGGACAGTTTCTTGTCCATGTACACATCTAGGCCTGAAATGTCCTTGGAATGCAGTATGCCTAGTGGCTCATGACTGAGCAGTTCTCAGAGGTTACTTTGGATATGTCAACACCAAGATTGTTCTTCCTGAGTTGTGAAGTATAGGTTACTAATTATTACTCTCTTCTGGTTTTATAGATTTCTGGGCAATAAATTCCATATTCATTTAAATGAATCAAACTTGAGGTAGATAGTCATAACAGGCCTGAGGTTGAAGTTTCACACCTTTCCTAATCGAGTTCTGTCTTTAGCTTTCAAATTGCCTTGTTTGAGCTTGGTGGGAATTAGCAGGGCTAATTACTATTGCCTTAGGATGCAGTGCCACTTAAAAAATATGCATGCACATGTGGAGGCTTGGCGGTGGGAGTTTGCTTGCCTCTGTGTGTGTGTATGTGTGTGTGTGTGTGTGTGTGTGTGTGTGTGTGTCAGCTAGAGATTAATATCAAATGTCTTCCTCTCTTTTGCTCTCTGTTATTTTTTGAGATAGGGTCTCTCACTTACTCTGGAGGTTGTGGTTTCATCTAGTTTGGGTTGGCAAGAAGCCCCCAGGATCTGCCTATCTCTGCCTCTGAAGTGCAGAAGTTACAGGTGCAGGTCACCATGCCTAACTTTTATATGGGTGCTGGGAATGCAAACTCAGGTCTTTATGCCTACATAGAGAGCACTTTACTTACTGAACCAGCTCCCAGATTTACATTTTAGGAACATTCGTGCTGATAATTTTGTTTTGTGAACTAGACAGCAGAGATATTTCATGAAGTACCTGAAGCTTTGGGAGTTAAGTTCTTTCTTATTTTACATAACTTCTCAGTGAAGGAATCTCTCCTGGCTCTTCCTGACTGCTAGTGCTCATAGTTCTTCCTGATATTATTAGGAGATTGCTACCTTCCCTATGTTCAGGGTCAAGAGGGAGACCAGAGTCCAGTTCACATTTTGTTTTCATTCATTCATTTAGCACCTAAGCATCATAAAATACTGTGTGTTGTGGAGAATACCAAAGATGGTAAAAAAATGGGGCACGTGTGAGCAGCTTACTAGTCATCTTTTTCCGAGGCTTTTTAAATTTTTCTCTGAAGTGGGCCAATCCTCCTCATCTTCCTTTTCTCTTAGCAAAGACTAGGAAAACATCTATTACTAGATTGGGGGAGGTAGCTCAGTGTTAGAGCTTTTGCTTAGCATGTGTGAGGTGCTCGGGTTCAGTCCTCTATCCAGTGTGGATAAGGCATTATGCTTGGTAGAAAGAGCATAAGAATTTAAGTTCCTGCCCTTGAGAGGCTCTTTACTTAGGGGACTCAAACGATGTACAGTTGACTGAAGTGTTCAGCAGCATAGTGATGCCTTAGGGGAAGTTTGTGCAAAAGTGAGTTTGAGGAGGGGATTAAGAGATCTCACCTGTACCTCTGCATCACCTGGAATAGGAGCCAGAGGCCTCAGGATAAATTCTGGCTTTGTCTTCTTTATCATTTATTTATCTCTTTGGGTCTTCTTTTTTTATTTTGTGAAATTGAACTATCAGTACACTATAAAGCTAATGCTAAGGCAACCTTAAATTATGTCTGATTGTCTGTAGCTCAATGCCATGCATATTCATAGAAATTCTGTTGAGGAAATGTCATGTGTTTTATATACTATAAAACATACAAAAATAAAACTAGATTTGTGTACCTTTTTAGACAGAGTCTCACTGTGTAGCCCTGGCTGCCCTGGAACTCTATGTAACCAAGCTGGCCTCAAATTCACAGAGATCCTCCAGCCTTCACCTCCCAAGTTCTGAGACTAAAAGCATAAACCACCAAACCCAGCCTCTTTTTACTTTTAAGGACATTGCCTCACACTATAGCCCTGGCTAATCTAGAACTTTCTGTGTGAACCATGCTGGCTGGAAACTCACAGAGAGTGCCTGCCTCTACCTCCCCAGTGTTGATATAAGGTGTTGCCACCATGCCTGGCTCCAAGATGACTTCTTAACAATTCTTTCTCTGGCCTACCTCAGGGAAATTTATAGATGATGGTAACGATGATTGAAACAGGGTTTTATGTATCTATGTCAGGCTAGCCTTTGAACTTGATATGTAGCCAGAGATGACCTTGAATTCTAGACCCTTCTGCCTCTTCCTCCTGAGTCTTGTGATTACAGGTATGTACCACCAAGCCTGGGCTTCGTGTATTCTAGGCACTTGACTGACTGAGATGCATATCAAGCTTGGAAAATTATGGATATTTATAGTCACCTTCTTTCCAGTGGAAAGGATAGGACCCTTTATTATTTCTCTTGAAGTAACAGGATTTGGAACATCAAATGGCAAGAATGTCAGTGATATATGTGTCTCACTGTTTTGCTGACATCTACTTGGAGGTATCAGATTGTTGATACTACGTTGATTGGACTACAAATATGTACGAACAAGCAAAACTTTCAGTGGTCTATATAAATAAGAAAACTACTCTCTTCCCTCTTCTTCCACATTTTTCTAGGCAGGATGTAGCCAATCAGATGTGCACCAAAACCAAGGAGGAATGTGAGAAGCACTACATGAAGCATTTCATCAATAACCCTCTGTTTGCATCCACCCTGCTAAACCTGAAGCAGGCTGAGGCAGCCAAAACTGCTGACACAGCCATTCCATTTCACTGTAAGTGCCTGCCTATTTGGTTAAGTGTACTTAGCCCATCCTTGGGCTCTGTTTCCATAGCAGATAAACAGTGATTTGATGACGTGGACAGATAAAGAGCTTCTGGAAGGCAAGAGGAGTTTGGTATGATAGCTGTTGAGTCAGGGCCATGATACGGCAAGGAGGGAGCACATCCCAGAGGTCACAGTTGTAGCCTACTCTGGATCTCTTGGAATATATTAGTTAACATTAATGCTTGCTGTGAGATGACATGTCCAAAAGGGGTAATCTGTGCTGTCATTTGTTATAAGCTTTCTTATACCTTTGGATCGTTTATAATTAGAGGTAGGAGTTGCTTACCAGAATCGGATATTAACCTCAGTGTTAAGTCCAAGGAGTAATTTGTTCTTTTTGTTCACTTGGTTATGGCAGTGAAGGCAACCTTTTTAAGTCTAACATGCCTGTGGGGATCAGTGGGTTTTTTAAATACATTATAACCAAAACCTGATGAATTGCAAATGAGTGTCTTTCATAATGGCCCCAGAACACAAGTGATATATAAATGCCTTCCCATTGGCCTCCCTTTCCTCACTTCTTGGAAACAACTTTGTAGCTAACTACTTCAGAGATTGCTGATACTTCCTGTTTGAATAGTCCTTTGGATGTTAGCGCTCTGCTCAAGTCCAGTAGGCCTATTTGTTCTAACAACAACTCAGCAAAATAAATAGAATGGACACTTTTGTGTTATACACTAGGAAACTGAGATTTTTAGAAGATTAAACAATTTGTACAAGGTTGTAGAACTTGTAGGCTGGCACTGAGACTCAGTTTTCACTAACTTTCCAAATCCAGGATGTTTTCCTTATCAGTTGGATGAGATTTTAAGTTGATATTGGTCCTTTGGATCAAAGGAGTGGACACTGATGGGGTGCTTGGGTTCTGTAACAGTTTTGAAGGAAAATGTCTTTGTTTTCATTTCCTTGCATTTTCCATTCATTTTGAGAAAGCAAAAATTAGAGGGTAAGGCTTCAGGATGGTTCAGTGGACAAAGGAACCTGTCCCCAAGCCTGGTGTCCTAAATTCAATCCCTGGTATTGATACTGTAGGAGAGAACTAACTGACTTCTTTGAGTTGTCCTCTGACCTCCACATGCATGCCCGCACATGCCTACCTACACAAATATATGCAAATCAGAGGATGTTTTTTAGAGGATTCCTTCAGATTTAATTTCCTTCATCAGGAAATCAGTCTGGGGTTTAGTTGGCATGGTGGTGCGTGCCTATAAACCCATTGTTGCCATTTGGGAAACTGAGGCAAGAGGATTGTGAAATTGGGAATAGTGAAGGATATATAATGAGTTTGAAATACTGTGTCTTAGCACAAAATAAAATCAACAACACCAGCACTTGGGAGGCAGAGACAAGTGAATCTCTGAATTCAAAGCTAGCCTGGTCTAGTGAGTTCCGTGATAGCCAGGGCTACTTAGAGAGGCCCTGTCTCACAACTTAAATAAAATAAAATAAAATAAAGCAAAAACAAACAACAAAAGAAGCTACTATTTTTTTCATAATTATGTTTTCACTTTTGGGATTTTTTTGAGACAGGGTTTCTCTGTGTAGCCCTGGCTGGCCTGGAACTCTCTCTGTAGACCAGGTTCAGACACAGAGATCCACCTGCCTCTGCCTCTTGAGCACTGGGATTAAAGGCGTGCACCACCACTGTCAAACTTACCTTTTCACTCTTTATAAAACTTTTACATTAATTCTTTTAGGTTCTTTTTCTCAAAGAAACTTGTTTCAGAGTGGGACAAGGTGCCCTGCACCTGTAACCCAGCACTCAGCAGGTGGAGGCAAGAAAATTGTGAGAGTTTGAGGCCACCCTCAGCTATGTAGTCTTATCCTGCCTTCATATATTTTGGCTTTGAACTCACTGTGAGTGTGACCTTGATCTCATCTTCCTGCTTCTGCCTCTCAGGTGCTAGGATCTGCAAGCATGTAAAGTTTATACCTTTACTCTCGTACCCTGAGAAACGGGGTTGGTTAGTTGGTTGTTTTAATCCAGAATATAATAAAGATGTTGTTTGATGTTTTCATGTCAGTTTTTTATTAATTAAGACAAACCCATTGTATGTTCCAGCTGCAGACGACCCTCCCCGGCCTGCCTTTGACTCCTTGCTGTCTCGGGACATGGCAGGATACATGCCAGCTCGGGCAGATTTCATTGAGGTAACAGAAACTTGTTAACATACAATAAGGAGAAACTCATTTTGTTTCTGACGATGTTGTTATCTCTTACTAAAGGGAGATTTTTTCAAAGCACTGTAATTTTCAGACCTGTAGAGTCACATTGTGTTCGTTCCTATTCTGGTTGTGAGTGCTCTCGCCTGTGGAGCAGTGACAGTCCCGAGGGAGAACCTGCCTCTTCGGTGCAGTGGTGATGCTCCCACCAGCTCCATAGGTGTGATAGTTCTGCTGCTGTCAGTCCAGCGAGGGGTTTGCAGGATTGTGCTGTATCAAGGTTGGCAAGCTAAGGACTAGCTTACATTTTAAGTTTTTTAGTATGACGTTTCTGTTGCTACTGAACTTTGTTGTTATTGTGCAAAAGTAGCATAGAAACATTTTGTGTTTTAGGTTAGCCTGGGATGTGTAGTGAGAGCCTCTCTCTTAAAAAAAAAAAGAAAAAAACATAAAACTAATGGATGTATCTGTCTGTGTTCCGATAAAAGTTTTATTTCCCAAGTAGGCAGTAGGCTGAGTAGTGGTTGCCGAGCCCTACATTGTGTGTACACAATTATCCACTAAAACTATGTTCCTCACTTAGTCGTGGAAATTTTTTAAAAACTGTGGAAGTAGTAATAAGGATCTAATTTGCTATCTGATGTCATCTGCAGTGTTCTTGGGAAAGAGGTGTTAAACTAGAGCCCAGCTTGCCATTCCCAGGTGGGCGTTTTGTTCATAGCAGGTGGTAGTGCAGAGCTACCCATAGTCACCGTCTTCCCCAAACTGTCCTCCACCAGGCCGATCTGATCTTATGGTAGCATGTAAGTGAAATTAGGACTAAACCGATCCCTCAAAAGGTGATAAAAGGGAAATGAATTGATAGTCAACTTTCCTACCAGAGCACTTGAAGACCTAATCAAAGATTCTCTTCAGAATGAACAGACTATTAAACATTTGTAAACAATAGGCTTGGCTTTGTTTATGTTTATGTTTATTTGTTTATGTTCATGTCTGCCTGAAAGTCTCAGACTTTTCCTATAATTTTTTCCTTAGAAGTAGTATCTTTGCCTTTTATCCAATTTAGTACTTAGCAAATGCTGACTCAAGTATTTTCTCTGCCTCTAAAGCATGGCTATTGAAAAGTCATTACTCAAAACCGATAGTTTTGGATGTGTTTTTTTCCCTTCTAACAGGAGTTTGACAATTATGCAGAATGGGATTTAAGAGACATTGATTTTGTTGAAGATGACTCGGATATCTTACATGGTAATGTTTGTTTTATCAGATGCTTATCGAGTACAGATATTGATGACGCAGTGCTGGATGCTGAGATATAAAGATTAATAAAGCATGTCCCCTGCCCTTAGCGAATTCAGAGATTAGTGGTTGGGCAATGACATGACTCAGTTCAGTGGTAGCGTGTACCCTAGGCCCTGGGTTGGACTCAAGTACAAAAGAAAAAAAATGTAATGGATAAGTTGTTGGACTTACCCTCTTGTCAAGTTTTGTCTCCTTTGAATGACTTGTGATGACAGTAAGAATATTGATCACGTAGTAGTACTTGGACCCGTCCAGTGCCTTGGGCTGAGGGAGGCCCATGGTGAGGTAATCGATTAAGTGGACCTTCCATCCTTAGAAGGTAGAGAAATAGTATACAAACACTCAGACCTTGGACTTCAGCTACAACTGCAGATACTAAATGTCCATCATCGTTTGTTAACCCATAGTTAGGAAATGGTCATTCTTTAACAATGTACTTTAGACCAAAGTTGGGAGTTCTTATTTCTCAGAACTGTTTATTTTGAATTTTATTTTTATTGTTATTACTTAGATATACATTTGTGCCGTGTGTGTGTGTGTGTGTGTGTGTATGCTTATACATATACGTCAGAGGGCAACCTCAGGTGTCATTCTGCAGGTGTTTTTTGTTGTTTTATTTTTTTGGTTTGACAAAGTCTCTCACTTTAGCTGGAACTTGCCAAGTAGACTAGACTAGATAACCAGTGAGCCCTGGGGATATGATTGTCTCCATCTTCCCAGGAATTATAAGTATGTGCCACCAAGCCCTACTTTTCTTTTATGTGAGTTCAGGTTAAGAACTTTAACAACTGAACTATTTCCCCAGCTCCTCCTTTTTAAAAATGGAGACAGTGTCTTGCATAGCTTTGGCTCTCAAACTTGCCTTATAGCCAAGGATGATCTTGAGCTTCTGATTCTCTTGTGTACACCTCCTAAGTGCTACAGTTATTGGGGTGCATTGCTTTCCCCCGCACTGGAGGCTGAGTGTTATAAACTGCGTGATACACAAATGAATGCTTTTAAAGAGAATATTTCAGAAGCACCGGAGATCAGGAGTGGGGTGGGGTGCCTTGTTTATGGTACTGAGCTCTTACAGTAGCTTGTCTGGCAGCATGACCGTGGTGATACATTGCCCCCAGCAATCTCTTAGAACACCTAGTGAACAGATCCAGGAGTTCAAGAAGACTCGGGAAGGAACAAAATAGAGCTTTTAAGCATACCTGGCATACAGAGAGGCACAGATTGGTGGGAATCAGGACATTGATTCAACCTTGGGCTTGCTTCTGAGTCACTGTGGCTTCTTGAGCAAGTCCTTGGAGTCCTGCTTGCTGTTTCTTTGTGTCCCATATCAGTAAAGAATGAGTGACACTGATTAGTCAGGGTGTATATGTCTCCTGTGAATGATGGTGTACAATGCAGATTGGTGTTATTCCATTCCATTGTACTCTTAATATGACTGGGCATTAGCAACATTCCTTTTAGGCTCCCTCACTCATAACTACTGGAAGGAATATGGGCTTATGCCAACAAGCTTTTCTTTGTGTCACCCAAAGATATGCATTGATTCATGAAACTTGTCCAATAAAGTTAGCTTTGTGGCCCATTATAGAGGCATGGATACAATAGAGGGATAGTTAATTGCATTCCAAGTATACCAGAAGGTTCCCAGCATGGCCCCAGGAAAGACATGTCCCATGAAGCAATGTCTGAGGAAATTAAGGAAGTTCTGGTATCTCTTAAGTGGTGCTGTCTCTTACTTTGTTGAAATAAGCTATTACTGGTTCAGAAAGAAACACAGAGGACTCATTAACTCAGCACTCTGGTCTTGTGGTATTGTGAGATCTCCATGTAGATGCTTGATGTAGTGTCTGCGTGGGTCACCTCCTTTGATTTATGAAACTCTAAATATATGGACAACCAATCATCTGCAAGAGCTCTTGAGCACTGAGCCATCTTTCCAGTCTCACTCATAATTTTGGGGGGCAGAGTCTCTTGTAGCACAAGCTGGCCTCAGACTCCATTGAGAATGACCTTGAACCTACTTCTTATGCCTCAACCTCCCAAGCTCTGGGATTACAGGTGTGATTTAGAAAGCTTTGATCCTGGGGATTTCCGGGAGTCAGTGAGGATTGTGATTGGCCTCTGTAGTTAAGTCATCCAGTTGATCTTCTTGCCAAGCAAGCAGTAAGCGCCTTCTGTCAAGAAAACAGAAACATGTTGCTAGCTATTTTGAACAATGTTAGAAATACATTGCAGTGGGAAGGAGCTGCCTCTGTCTTCTGCCCACTTCTTGAAATATTTTAAGGCCAGCCATTTGGAAACTATCAGTCCCCAGTGTAATCGCAGGGCAACTGTTCTTCCCCCAAAGTGGAGATTTCAGGGCCTTGGGTCCTGGGTGGTTCTGATTATTTCTGTTTAGTGGTCCCTTGCTGGTTTGTCTGCCAACTTGTAATGGAGCTCCAGGTTGCTTGGAGTGGAATGTGAACTGATGATTTCAGTCTTCTCATTTCCATCTTGCTCTGCCACTTCCTGGGTTGTTCATGCTGTTAAGATCTTGCAATCTTTACTGCTGAGTGTGCTTTATAAGGAAAGGGGTAGTTTCAAATACTACTTTTTCTCTGGAAGAATTCCAGTTCTCCTCCCATTGCTGCTGTTTCTTTTCTTCCCTTGTTGCCTGGAGCCAGTGGCATTGAAATGATCAAGCAGTAGAACCAGTGGTTAGTAGTATTTATTTATAGGTTATTTTTGTAGTATAGTCTCAAGGCTTTTTTTTGTTTTAATTTAGTCATTCCTACACAAGCCTTGGGAAACAACATGGTAAAGTTAGTGTTTTACAAAATTACAGAAATGTTTTTTATCAAAATTATCCCTAATTTTCATTGATCTCCAAGATACTTCTTTTCTATAGAATCTGTTTAAATAGTCAGATAAATGAAGTGAAAGATTCTAAATGTGAGAAGCCCCCTAAGTATCTCCACTGGTGTTACTTTTGTTCCCGTCTGTTTGGAATTGTTACTTCTCAATCCTTCCATTCTCATAAGAAACTTCATTATAAATTTTGTATGTGGTCATGCTATATGTCACAGACACTTCCTCTCTTCCTTCTTCATATCCCTTTCTCCTTCCTGTAGCCGGCCCACCAACCGTCTGTTAAACAAAGGCAGGGTGTGGATTGTGGTATCAGGACTGCTACATGAAACAACTCCCAAATCAAGAAAGATTTCTTTCCTTTTTTTTTTTTTTTTTTTTTTTGTTTGTTTTTGTTTTCAAGACAGTGTTTCTAATTCTGGCTGTCTTAGAATTCTGTGGATCAGGCTGGCCTCAAACTTACAGAGATCCACCTGCCTCTGCCTCCCAAGTGCTGGGATTTAAGGTGTGTGCCACCATCTCCCTTCCCCCACCTCCACCCCACCCTCAACTGAAAGATTTCATTCTTAAAAGAGTTTGTAATACTGAATGTGGTGGCACACACCTTTATTCCCAGCACCAGAGAGGCAAAAACAAGTAGATCTCTGAGACTTTTGAGGGCAACTTGGCCTACATAGTGAGTTCCAGGCCAGTCAGGATTACATAGTGAGAGTTGGGCAGGAGTGGGGGGAGGAAGGAAAGGAGAGAAAAAGACAAGTTGGTTACCTAAAGTGTTTGAAAACCCGTCTCCTGAAATCTTTTTTTTGAAGCAGGTTTCGCATAGCATAGCTAGGCTGGCCTTGAACACTGATACTTCTGTCACTACTTTCCAAATGTTGAGATTGCATGTGTATCACCTGGCCCCCAGCCTACTGGGTTTGTATATAGCTCCAGACTTTTGTTTGCCTTCACACAGTAAGAGAAATTGCTGATTCTTTTGAGCCATTATATTCTGTTCTCTTACTTCATTGATCCTGTTTTTTTCCTCCTTCTACCATGTAGTCTGATTTAAGTAGAAATGTGGGTTTCAAAAACTGTTCTGTGGAGGGACCTTCAGGGCCACTGCTAGGCAGGATAGCAGGGCCTAGAACAGAAGGTTCAGCTAGATGAGGTCTAACTTACTGTGCCAAATAACATTTTATTTGAAATACAATGTAAAGCTAATAGAAGGTGGCTCACTTGCCTCCTGTGCTGACCTTCAACTTGAGCCTCTGCACTTCAGATGAAGATGAGATTGCATTGCTTTTGCATTACCAGCATTCCAGGGGCTCTGGGCTCTAATTTGGAAGGAAGCTTACTTGTTGAAAGAAAAATGTGTATTCCCTTACATAGTCAAATTCACTGCTAGAAAGGCTGGTATATTTTTAAAGATTATATTACCTAACACTTGGATTATGTACTTTGGTTTTTCAAAAGACATGTGGCAGGTTGCTTGCGATGTGGGGACTTCTTTCTTCCATGAATGTATTCAGTAATGAAAAAATCCAAACACTACACTGCATTTACTCAAAGCTTAAGGATGTAACAAGTTTTTAAGATATTTATGGAATGTACTGAAGTCATTAAATTAAGGTGCTTTCAGACTCTAAATGAGAAGAGTGGCTATTAAGCAGCATAGTGCTAAGTTATGTGTTACTCATGGTTTCTTCTAGAATTGTTACTAATTTGTCTTCCTTTTAACCCTAGAGGTTTTCTGATTATAAACTGCCTGTAGGTTTAAAAAAACTTTTAATTTTTTGTTAATATAGTATTAATAAGCCAAATTTAGGATAGGACTAACAGAAAGTAAAGTCACTAACAGCCAATACATGGAAGGTTCATTGTTTTTCTGAGACAATTTCTCTTGTAGCCTAGCTGTTCTGGAACTCACTCTATAGACTAGACTATCCTCGAACTCAGAGATCTGTATGCCTGTGCCTCTCAAGTGTAGGAATTATAGTCAGTGCACCACCACTGCCCGGCTTCATTGTTTTTCTTACATCTCTGGGTCCAGGTCACCTGCGTTCAGATCCCTGATCTATATTAGAAGCTGTGTGATTTGGGCTGGTTGTTTTTTTGAGCGTGGTGTAGAGGGCCTACGGAGGAATGGTAGGAAATAAGATGGGAAACGTAGGTAGTGTCAAGACAGTGGAACCATGTACCATGCGCAGCTTGAGCGACTGTAATTGGTCTGAGTTGAGGGGTGGGACTAGACAGAAAGAGGTGCATTTGGGAAATGCTAGATGTTTAGATAATACTGTGGCTGGCTACGTAGGAAGAGGAAAGAGGTATCATACTGACTGGTTTCTGTCTTGGACAACTAGCTTCACTGTAATGCTGTTTACTGAGGTTAGAGTTTTAGAAGATGGGAAAGAGGTAGAATATGTAAGTTTGCAACAGAAGCCATGTGAAGAGGGATATCCAACAGGGTGTAAAGCTTCAAATAATTGTATGAGTTTTAGATCATATAGTGTAGTGGGACTTGGAAACCAGGAAGCCAAAGATCTTGTAGGAATGAGGTTAGGACTGAAAAGAGAATTGGGAACAGAAACCTTAAGAACTTTGAAGACGGAAGGAGCATGATGGGGAATAAAAGAACAGGACCGTTGCATTGATTCCAGCTCTCCCTCTTCCTATTTACCATGAGACTAAAGGGTTGGGGCATGAGCAAGCAAGCAAGGCGTGGCTTTTACAGTGGTTAAGCTGCTTAATGCATCTTTTCATTACAGAATGCAGAGCTCAGCATGGTGAACAGTTGCTGTTACCCAGCTGAAATACTACTCTAGAAACATGCCAGTGCTGTCCATCAGTGCTGTCCCCATTGTCTCAAGCTTAATCCTGTGCAGTTACAGCAATACTCATTTTGAACTGGAGGTGTAGCTCAGTGGCATAGCACTTGCCCATCTGGGTTTGGTTGCCAATCCTACCAAAATAATGATAGCAATTATTATTATGTACTGATAGAGAGATTTAGTGTGCTAGGATCTTTTCATGGAATTGTTAAGGTTTGGGTAAGTTAGACATGGTGGTGCGTGTTTATAATCCCAGCTCTGGGGGGCAGAAGCAAGAGGATAGCTATAAGTTCAAAGCCAGCCAATATAGCAAATCTCTGGGTCAACAGAGTTTTAAGGTTCTCCCTTAAACATAATTGTCGGTGGGATTTTTTTGTCTTGACTTATTCTTGTTTATTGTTTATATATGTATTTGTATTTATAGCTCTGAAGATGGCTGTGGTGGATATCTATCATTCCAGATTAAAAGAAAGACAAAGACGAAAAAAGTAAGTATAGAAAACCATCTATTTTTTTCTCACCATTGGACTGTTGACTGCATGCTGTTACTAAGAACGCTCCACTTGTGGCTTACAATGTGACGTTGTGGGAGACACCTAACCTCCTTGAGCCTCAGTATCTCTGTCTGTCAAATGGAGCAGACAGTTCCTGTCTTGTTTTACTCCCTCTTCACCCTTCGATGTTATGATGAATAATGTGGGGAAACTATTTAAACTCCTTGAAGAAAAAAAAGGAACAGGACCAATTCTAATTGTTATATTGGTATGCTTTTTAAAAATGCCTTTGTTCTGTTTATTTTTTTATGACCATTCTTTCATCCAGAAGTGCTTTGAAGAAATTCTGGCAAGTTCTAGGTGCCATGTCTGTCCCTCCCTCTCCTGCCCTTGAGTGTTTATTTCTGGTCTGCTGGAAGGGGTGAAACAGATATGGTACCTAAAATATGTTTATTATTGTGATAGGACTAATTTCTAGGTTCAGTTGTATCAGCGATAAAAAGGAGATGGCACTGGGAGCCATTCCCAGGACCAAGATGTGATCTGTAGGGAAGCTCTCTCCTGCAAGTCTGAAGCAGTCTCCGTGAAGTGTCCAGTAGCTCCAGCTGCTTCCCTGGGAAGCCTCATTGCTAGTCACAGACATGTCTGGCATAAGTCAGAGGTTCTAGATTTGTAACCCAGTGTGGCTTACTTGAATTTGCTTTGTATAGCAATCACAATTAGAGAGTATTGTAGAACTTGGTTGTTGAGAGTTGCCGTTAAATCTTATGTTTTATGATGCTTTCCCATTTAAACATAGTCAATCTATATTTATTCAGGTGACTTCAAAGTGTGTAAATGCATGGTTGTAAATGCTTAATGTGTGATCATTGTGTCCTTCATGGCAAGCAGTTCCCCTTAAATAACTGTTCTTAATTATTATTTTTACAAGTTGTATAAATTAGTCTCATGCTATGAACATATTCCCTTCTCCACCATCATGATAGACACGCTTTTCAGCTTCTGTCAGTGGTAACTGAGTTATCTGTGCAAGTCCTCTGTGCTCTAAGAGGGACAGCGAGTGATTATCCATTTAGAGGCTAATTCAGAAATGTGTGGAGACTCACTTCTCTGGACCCTGATATTCTACCTCATAGTGTTTAGGATGTGTAATAAAAACTATATATAGAAGACATTAAATGTAAAACTTACTTTTAATACATATATTATCATGGTTTCTCATTCTAGGATTATAAGAGATCATGGATTAGTCAACCTTAGAAAGTTCCGATGTGAGTATGAGTTGATTTTTTATTCTAAATTCTTCTAACATTGTTGACTAGTTTCGGATCATCGTGAAAGTGTTCATAATCCACATTTCATGCAAACTAGCAGCATCACCTAGGAATATATAAATATTCTGGTGAAGGACTGGGGTTATAGCTCAGTAGTAGCTCAGTAGTAGAGGGGTGTTTGGCATTTTTGAGATTGGTCCCTTGCACAGAAACCAAACCAAAACGAAACCAAAGTGTTTGAGGCAGCTCTGATCCATAGTGATAGTGAAGAGCTATTCATTTATAGTCAACAACATTGCCTAAGAGTTAATTGTTATGAATATTAATGAATCATTTTCTAGACAGTCATGTTTCAAAACAATGTATTAAACATAACCTTGGTCATCAGGTTATAAAAACATTTTTGTAGGGCTGGAGAAATGGCTCAGCAATTAAGAGCTTTGCTGCTCTTACAGAGGGCTGGGGTTTGGGTCCCAGCTCCCATATGGTGGCTTACAACCATCTGTTTATTATTCCAGTTCCGGGGATTTGATGGCCTCTTTTTTCCTCTGTGGGCATACTTATGGTGAACATATGTACACGCAGGCAAAGCACTCATACATATTTAATTTTCTCTGTAGAAAATCAGTAGAGGGGTTGGGGATGTCTAGCAGTTGACAGAGTGCCTGCCTCAGTGCTGCATAAGTCAGCTTGTCACAGGGATATTCCAGATGAGATATGCAATTATTTTTCTAGGTTAGTTGGATTTTTCTGGATGCTCTTTGAGACAAGGTTTTGCTGTTTGCTCTGGTTGGCTTGGAAGTCACTATTCTAGAGAAGAGCTGGCCTCAGACTTGCGGTCGTCCTGCCTCTGCCTCAAGTATTGACTCATGCTTCCACGGCGAGTTTCTTGTGTCTTTGCTTTCCTTGTTTTTCTGCAGTAATCCATACCAGAAATTCTGGCCATCGTGTCTGACAACATAGGTTCTGCCTTTCCTTCCCTTCTCTCTTGTGACAGCGGTGCCAGGTCCTGCGAAGATTAAAAGACACGAGCAGGGACATCAGTAGTACTTAGTAGTAGAGATGGTCTCCATGATAACAGCATCCCTTTGTGAAGTGCTGTGATGCTGTTAATTATGATTAGTGACTTGCGTTCTCAGCTTTCCTGTTTGTATGCTGTCACGGGTGAGTTAGTCATGTGAGGTTAGGGACAATGTCCTTGCATTTTACTTCTTGTTTTAAAAAATAGGCCACAAACTTAGAGGTCCTTACATTCTCTGTGACATGTTGTGTTTTACTTTTTCTAGTAATGGAACGGCGGTATCCCAAGGAGGTCCAAGACCTTTATGAAACAATGAGACGGTTTGCAAGGATTGTGGGACCAGTGGAACATGACAAATTCATTGAAAGCCATGCATGTAGGTGTTTTTTGGAACTCGTCTGTGTGTGTGCGAGAGAGAGAGAAAGAGAGCGAGAGAGAGAGCGGGCATATAAATGGGTATCTATCTTGCTCTCTTTCTGTGACCATGAGGCACAGTTCTATTGTGAGATTGGGAAAGGAGATGTAAAAGTTAAGGGAGGGCGGGGGATAGCTCGGTGGGTAAAAGTCCTTGCTGTAGAAACTGAGGACCTGAATTTAGATCCCAATATATATGTGAAAAACTGGGTTTGGCCACACTAGCGCTTGTAGGAGGTAGAGACGAGTATTGCTCAGTTTTGCTGGCCAACACCTTACCTCCAGGTTCAGTGAGAGACTGTCACAAAGGAATAAGGTGGAAAGTTCTGTCCTCTTCTGGCCTGTGTGGGCATGCACATGTCTACACACCAAAGAGGAAAAAAACTTAGTAATTTACAAGTTAGCAGAGGACTTTTGTTTTTTGTTTTGAGGAATTTTTTTGTTTTGTTTTGTTCTTAGTAGTTTTCTTTTTTTTTTTTGTTTTGTTTTCTTTAGTTTGTTTTTGTCTTTAAGACAGTGTCATGCTATGTTTGTAGCCCAAGCTGGCCTGGAACTTTCTAAGTAATTCAAGTTCAGTTCAAGCTGGGCTCAGACTCGAAATCCTCCTGCCTTTGCCTGCTACAGGTGTGTGTCACCTCGTACAGCAGGTTTTACTCCTTACAGGATTTGTTAAGTATATCGAGAAGCAGAGGGAACCACACAACAAGCCCCCCCTGTATCTGTTTGGCAGCGTCAGCGGTTTTCAGCGCAGTGCCCTTCCAGTGCCCATCCGCCCACTCCCCTTCCCTCTTGCCCACAAGCTGGTTATTTTGAAGCCAGTTCCAAACATCATATTGTTTTGCTTATAAATATTTTAGTATTAAAACTAGTTTTAGTCGTGGGAACAGGGCTGTTGACTAGTGGAAACAATACTTCCGTCTTCCTTTGGCCTTTCTCTAATGTTCCTGAGAGTAATTATCCTAGTTATAATTGGATTTTCCACATAAAAAATTGAAGTTGTTATTCAGGAAGGCATAGGACTTTGAGGCAGCCTCCACTGGGGGCTTACTTCTACACTCTCCTCGTGAGAGCTGTATATTTATTTGGCTCCGCAGTTTAGTTCTGGGAAGACTTTTTTGTTGTTGTTGTTTGTTTTGATTTTATAGAAAGCTTCTTTACTATTGCTTTCATCATGCAAATATTTCTTAGGACGAATCACAGGCCAGGTTAATTGTCCTCAAGAAACACCTTGTTTGGTTGCCATTCTTTATGTGGTTGGTATGGAGTGACTTATCCTTTACTTCCTGTCCTACTTTATATCATTCTTGGCTTATGTGTCACTACAGAGAATACACTCCATGGCTGGCTTTTCCTTCATCCCAAGTTTGAAAAGCACCCAGGATGGAGTGCTCTATCACATAATAGCCCAGCAGTGCAGTGTGGTCTTTGTGCTCAGCAGCAGTTTTTGGTTTATGGATAATGCAGTGCTCTTTGGTCCCTACAGGAAAAAGCTAAAAAGGAACCAGGACCTGAGCAAAGCTTTGTCCTTCCCCTGCAGCAGGGCCTTACCCAGAGGCAGACTGCATCAAAGAGCTCAGCTGTGTGAGTGGAAATGCTAGCACAGAAGGTGGAACAGGAAAACTAGATTTTAAAAATCGTGTCATAACTTTTACTCAAAAATGAATTGAGCTGGTTTGTTCACATTTCTAGGAGACAGTTCCACTTGTTACATCTGGACATAGCATTTGGAGAACAGCTGGGCTTGTCTCTTCTCAACTCTTGAGAGGCTTTTGTTTTGCTGTTGTTTGTTTTCTTTCTTTCTTTGTCTTTTTTTTTTTTCCATGACAGGGTCGCATTACATAGCCCTGGCTGTCCTGGAACTCACTCTGTAGGTCAGGCTGGCCTCAAACTCACCAAGATCTACCTGCCTCTGACTCCCAAATGCTGGGATTAAAGGTGTGCTCTACTGCACTTGGCCTTCAGAGGCATTTCTATTGAGATGTTCCTAGTAAAAAGTATCCTAAGAAGTCAACCAGCCTTTTACACATACCAGAGTCACTGAAACACACCCAACAACTCACTGACATTAATTTGTTTTTCCAATTTTTCTTCTGTGTTCTCCTGGGGAAACAGTGGAATTTGAACTCCGAAGGGAAATCAAGAGGCTTCAAGAATATAGGACAGCAGGCATTACCAATTTTTGTAGTAAGTATGCTTTCACTACCTACGGCATCAACAAGAGGGAATCTCTGAGGTCTTGAGAACTTTAAAAAACAAAAATAAACAACAGAAACAAAAAACAAAAGTACAAGCTTTTCAGACTTTCTGGTAAAGTTTCATGTATTCGGTTCTTATAAATATCATTAAATTATCAGGAAAAAATAAAAGTTATGGCACAGGATACAAAACACAAAAACACTGCTTTAGAATTGGGAGTCTGCTACTGTGGCTCTTTAAAAAAGTCTTAGCCTGGCATGGTAGCTCACATCTTTAGTTCCAGCACTGGAAAGGCAGCTCTGAGTTTGGGGCCAGCCTGGTCTGTATAGTATATTCCAGGCCAGCCAGGACTGCAGAGTGACACCCTCTCTACACACACATACATGAGAGTGAGGTGGGTGGGGTGTATGATTAAGTTCTGGGATTTAACCTCAGCCTTTTAAAATTATTTATGCATAGCCTAATTATTTTCATTTACCAGGCTTCTACTGGGGCTAATGTATTTGTATCTAGTTTACTTTAGGTACTGGTCATAATTATATGATAGCAGTGAATATCTATCAGTTATTTAACATGTATCAGATCTATGGGATATATTTTACCTTCAAGTCATGGATGTCATGACAAGCTTAAGGGCTATTATTACTTCTATTTAATGAAGAAATCAAGTTTAAATAGATTTAGAAGAGCCAGGTCATAAGGAAAGGCTCTGACTAGGCAGCATAGGCTGGGGCTGTCCATCAGTGGTAGATGGCTTACCACACATGTGCAAGGCCCTGCGTTCAGACCCATAACTATGCAAACAAGCAAAAGAGACAGGATTGCTTATGGTTAGGTTCTGGCTTCTCTATTTACTAGCTTTTGAGTCTCTTTCAAGTTTCAGTTTTCCACATCTCTTAGAATTAGTGAAAGCTACTGATACGATATTTTGAAATCCACACAATTTTATTGATGGGAAGACACTATGTAGCTCTTCTGTCTAGCAAGATGCATAAGTACACTCTGATAACTCAGTTTAGTCTCCTGGCACTGGTCTCCATGCCTCTGGGAAATGGAGGAAAGTTGTAGTGCAAAGAGGGCTTTTCTGTTGTAATTGAAATTGGTTTTGATGGAAGAATATATGTGCTTATATGTCTGTCTTCAGGTACTATATAGCTGATTGTATAGTTTAGTGGTATAGCACTATCTTAGGATGCTCAAAGCCCTGGGTCAGATCCACACACAAATGTAAAAAGTAGAATAGTAATCAAGTATGACATATTACTTCTTAGGGAAAGAATGTGAGTAACATTTATGTGTACCTTTGGGAATTTCCTTTCAGAAATGTCAGCTCTAGGAAGGGAATAAAAATACTTAGTGTAAAGAAAGATTTCAGACCTGGACGTGCACTTGGCTCCTGGGCAACAGTTCTGAGAGCAGTTTTGCAAAGAAAACCTGAAGTGGCCAATGTTGGCTGAGCTCAGTTAGCAGGCCCTCCTGCTCTGATATGTTGTCCCTGCAGTCATAATCTTCTACCCCTCCAGGTGCCAGGACATACGATCACCTGAAGAAGACACGAGAGGAGGAGCGCCTTAAACGCACCATGCTCTCGGAAGTTCTCCAGTACATCCAGGACAGCAGTGCGTGCCAGCAGTGGCTCCGCCGGCAGGCTGACATGTGCGCATTTAGTGCGGGCTGAAGGAAGCACTCCTTCTGGGATACTTTGGCCTTCACATGTATATTTGGACACCTTTGTGGGTGCTTTGGATGGTAGACCAGTGAAGATTTTTATTAGTCCATCTAGAAACAGTATAGAACTGGCAGGCTGGAGAAACATAGCTAGTCTTGTACAATTCACTGTTCCTATTTTCTTGTTTTTTAAAAAAATGAGTTTGAAGCTGGTTGTGGTGTGCACACCTGTAATCACAGTGCTCTGGAAGCAGAGGTGAGGTACCGCTGTGAGTTCCTGGCCAGTGGAGGATACACAGTGAAACCCTGCCTCAACCCTACTCCCACCTTCTCTCCCACTTAGATGCTGGCGTGGTTTTTGTTAAAATTTCCCTTCCCTGTGAATGGCTTTGGTGATGTTCCCTGTTAAGAGCTCTTAATAAAGCTGAGGGAAATTTTTCTTCTCAGAATATATTTTCTTTCCTGTACAGTGAGATGTCCTGTAAAATGTCACGCAGTCTCACCACCTTCCTGATAAATGCACCCAGTCCTATGAGGGATTTTAGAAATTGTCTTCTTTGACATGACCTAAGTTTACATTTCTTTTCTTTGTTTTAGTGATTCTGGGCTGAGTCCTTCTGTTCTAATGGCTTCAAACTCAGGTAATGATTTCTCAGGCTAATGCAAGATTGTGTTATGTTTTGTTTTGTTTTCTTTCTCAGCACTGGAGATTGAACCCAGGGCTTCCCAAATACTGGGCACATATATCCTCCAGCACAGCTGTGAGCTGCCTGATTGAGTGCTGGAAACTGAACCTGGATTTTTTGCAAGAGCAGTATGTGCTCTTAACTACTGAGCTGTGTCTCCATTCCCTCAAGTAATTATTTGATACTTGAGAGAAAAGAGAGCCTTTTAAGGAGTCACCAAGACAGTGGAATCCAGATTTTCTTTTGTAAGCCTATTTCAAACTTGTCCCCCCTTGCTAAATACAGAATTTAAAACTTAGTGCTGGCTAATCAAAATGAATGTGCGACTTTGGTTTCTCTGACTTTAGTCAGCACTCACCCCTAACTACTATTTCCTTCTAGGCTGGTGGGAAGGTTTCCCCTTCCTTCCCCTTGTGTTAATGCTGTGATTCCAGCTCTCCTTTATGCTCTGAGTTGCTCTTCCGGCAGTTAAAGATTGGGAGCCCAGCATCCCTGATTGTAGCCTATCCTTGGGAGCCTTGTGAGGTAGCATATGATTTTATCTCCATTTCTGAGCATTCAGGATAAACCTTTAGCCCTTTTGATGTCCTCAAGAATTAGGTTTATCAGAACAGCTGAAGCAGTTCCTTCTTCCTTCTGCCCCATTCCAGTGACAGTCTCCACAAAACTCACTCCACCCATCCCCAGCAGAGCACTCCTCCCAAACATATATTCAGAATAAAACTAGGGGCAGGTGAGATGGCTCAGCAGGTAAAGGTGCTTGCTATGTAAGGCTGGCAACCTGAGCTCCATACCTGAACCCTGGTAAAGCTGGAAGGAGGGAACTGATACCACACAGTTGTCCTCTGACCTTCACATCTGTGCCTGTGCACCACACACACTGTCATCCTCATCATCATCATTAAAGGAAGTATCTCATGTGCATTAATCTTCATATACTGGTCTGACCTGGCAAGTCCAATGTTGCCTCTTGTTTGGGTTTCTTTCTCAGACATGAAGGTGATGTTGGTCCCTGCTTTGTTGTATAGCAACTAGGCATTTGGCTTGTTGCTCCAGTGTAGATCTTTCAGTTAAATATAACTTCTTTTCCAAGAAAAATAAACAGGCCAACAAACAGGTCCTTTGGTCGCCTGACTCTGCCTTTGATCTGAAGGCACATAGTACTTGGTTAATTACCATGTCTGCCTTGTCCTGCTGGAGAGAAGTGAAAAGAGAGACTCTCTTGCAGAATTCCTATTTCCATTCATCAGCTGTCAAAGCAGATAGAATATAACCTTTCTAAACTGGATGAACATCTGGGCTCCAGATGTTTAGACTTTATCAAGTCTTCTGTGTGGGATGAACAGGTGACGACTCTACTATGCTTGAGTGGTCATTGAGATGAAGACATACATGGTTGTGTTTGTATTTGACAGAGCGAAGGGCACATGGGTTGTTATTTTTATTTTCAAATGAATGTTAGGATAACTATATTAGCTAATTTTCTATTGCTATGATAAGAGACCTTGACTAAGGCAACTAATAAATGAAAGCATTTAAGAGTCCATGATGGCAGAGCAAGGGCCTGGCAGCAGGAACAGCTCAGGGTTATCCTCTTGATCTGCAGTCAGGAGGCAGAGAGCACACTGGCAATGGCAGAAGGCTTTTGAAACCTCAAAGCGCTCCCCCTCCCCCTAGTGACACCTGTCTTTTTAAGGTCACACCTCCCAATCCTTCCCAAACAGACCCACCAACTGGGGTCTGTTTAAACATAAGCTTATGGGGGCTGTTCTCATTCAAGCCACCACAGTGACCAAGGAGCTAGCTAAACGAACCTAAGGGAGTGGGTTAAGCTTTCTGTTTTACACTTGAATAGTTGTACCTCTGTGAAATATTTGTTCTTTTACATCTGTGCTTATAGGAAGACGAAGTGCACCACCCTTGAACCTCACCGGCCTCCCTGGTACAGAGAAACTGAATGAAAAAGAGAAGGAGGTAATAAAAGGGAGGGGAACTAGAGGGAAGGAAAGCAAGGCTGATTAATTCATTGAGTTATCATTAACATCCATTATAATGTCAAACTTACTTTGCTGTGCTTGTCTAATGTGCACAGCTCTTGTCTGAGGAGTCTAGGAGCTAAAGAGCTAACCTGGGCAAGCACCAGAAAAGCACTTTCATCTTGCAGCTACCTTTCCCCCTTCAGAGAGAAGTTCATATAACAATGTCAATTGAATAATAACGGTAGCTGTCATTTATTTAACATTTACGTGGCAGACATTCCACTAGATGCTTTATGTAAGTGAAACTTTTTGTAGACTTAAAGTAACTTTTACATGAATAGAGGACATTCCTATTCGAACGATTGTTTTGAGAAGTTTTGCATTTATTCCAGCAGTGTAACCATCACTTAAAATGTTTTTGTAATTGCCTCCATAGCATGTTTATAAGCATAAGGAAAGTAATTCAGCATCATATATAGCTGCACTGTATAACACTGACTGCCTGGACTAAATCCCTGTGTAGTGCTGCTGGCCTCAGACTCCCAGGTGCACACACAAGCACACCTACAACATTAATTTTATCTTAAAGAGTACTGTGACTTTTTTTACTGTTGAATCACTGAGCTGTCTCTGTTGCTTTTGTCTGTTTTCTAACATTTAAATCCGCACATCTAGTTGGGTGTCATATATATCTTTAATTTTAACACTTGAGAACCTGAGACGGGAGGAAACTTTGAGGTTAGCCTAGGCCTCACAGCAAAGAGGCTATCTCAAAACAATCAAAAATCTTCTTGGGTAGGCAGGAGATCATGAGTTCAATCATATCTTTAGCTCTCCAGGGAGTTAAAAGGCAGTCTGGGCTACGAGAGACCCTGTCTGAAAAAACCAAACCAAAGAAACTGGAAATGTAACAAAAGAGGAGCTTGTCTTTGCTCCTTTACAGTTCCTAGTGTCTGTCTCCCCATCTGTTGGTCCATAGCATCTGTTCATGTCAGACACTGTATTAGTCTTATTTTATCCATCAGAAATAAGATTTCTTTTGGAGTAGAAATATGTGTTGAAGAAAGTCATAGACCGGCTTCTTGGTATTTGTGTATTGAATGGTCTAGAATTCCAAGCATCTTCTTAATGCTTACCCATATGATGGTGACTCTGACTGCTCACTGCTGGATAAGGCAGGTGAACTGAATTGAATCTACTTTCTGCATTAGCAGTAAAGGTGGCCTCTTCCCCATGGTAGGAGATAATAAAAGCAGAGGCTACTCTCTTCTGCCAGTGCCAACAATGTGATTTACACTTAAGAATCCAGGCACCTGCACTGTCACAACCCTTCGGTGCCCTGCTGTGCTCTGTCATTCTCTGACTTGTCAGAATGGTGCTGGGTGTCTACCCCAGGCATTTAGCATTCAACTCCTGGACAAGCCTGGCAGCTCCTTGGGACGTGTATTTGTTCCCTAACCCAACTAGACCCTTGAGTCAGCCTTCACTTGCTGAAGGCTCTCCTGGCATCACACCCTGCATTTTTCTTGAGTGTTTCCCCGAGAAAAGAGGAAGTGGAATGTGGTCCAGCCACTCAACAGCTCCCATAAATAATTGGAGGTTGATGTCACTTTTTTTTTTTTTAATACATTTTATTTTGGGTGTGGTGGGGAAGGAAGGGGCATGTGTGTACCACACCACAGTATGATGTAGAGGTCAGGACAGTTTGAAGCAGATGTATTTCTCTTTTCACCATGTGGATCCCAGGGATCAAACTTGGGTTGTTAGTCTTGGTGGCAAATGCCTTTACCTGCTGAACCATCTTACCACCCTACCCCCACCCTTGTGCGCCCTTTTTCTTTTGTGGTTGCTGTACCTGCTGGTTACATTGTGAGAATGACATGCTAATGTTTATTAAATTTGTCTTACAGCTCTGTCAGGTGGTGAGGTTGGTACCTGGCGCCTATTTGGAATATAAGTCTGCTCTGTTGAATGAGTGTAATAAGCAAGGAGGCTTGAGACTGGCGCAAGCAAGAGCACTCATCAAGATAGATGTGAACAAAACCCGGAAAATCTATGACTTCCTCATCCGAGAAGGGCACATCACGAAAGCCTGAGTCTCTGTGCTTGGCAACACAAGCCAGAAGTGTGGAACATGGTGGGTCAAAGGACAGTGCACATTCTGGAGACGTATGTTTGGGTTGGATTCTTGCTGTGAAAAGGAAAGACACAGGGAGTCTGGTGTGTTAATCTCTCCTCTCTGCTGTCCTGCTGTAAAGCACTCCTGTTGTGGGTATAGTGCTGCAGAGTGTGTGCTCGCCAGGTTATTATTAAACACGAGTGGGTATTCATTCCTGGCGCCTCTTGTAACTCAAACGAGAACCATAGTACCTCACATCATGGCTTTGGTGGAGATAGAACCGAACCAAGCCACAGCATTCCATCCCAGGAACCCAGCTCGGGTCCTTGCGCTTGAGAGCTAAGTTTGCTGACTCTGCCTTCCCATCCTACAGATGGATTTTAAATGAAGAGGAAAGTTTTTAGAACACAGGAAAGCTTCTTCTTCCAAGGATTTTTTTTTTTTTTAAGCTGACATCTTAGTTTATGAGCTGAAGAGGTGGAAAATCTCCCCCATGATGGTCTGTCTGAAACTGCATTTTTAACTTTAATGTCTGGCTTTGTACTTTGCAGTCTGGCTGTCTGATTTGCAGTAGACTCTTGAGGAGGTGGCACCGGATATAAAATGTCTCTGTTATTTTTAGAATTAATGGATTAAAATGTTTTGCTATTTAATTTGTGGGTGTGTTAGCTATTCTTCTAACTAAAGCACTAGGGTTGTTAGATTCCCGCCTCAACACGCTGCACTGTCTCTGCTTACATGTGTGTCCTGTGTCCTGGTCTCACCTTGTTTCTCAGGGTTTCCCAGGATACCAGGCCCATGAGGATAGAGATGATGCAACTCACCTCCCTTAGATTCCATTGAGACCTGAACCCTAATTTCTCAGTGGTGAAAGGCTAGCTTGCAATAAAAGCTGCTTTTCAAACACAATTTATAAAGCTGCTTCATATGAGACTCACTGGCTATGAAGATGAGTAGTTCCACCACATCTGAAAAGTGGTCCTCAAGCCTCCTGTAAAAGAAGATACCAAACTCAGTCATGGTTATCTCATGTCTTTGTAAAGCAAAGTTGCAAGTGGGGATAACTTAGAATCTGCACAAATCACCTCCAGTAGCTAATCTTTCATCCAAGTAGCTTTGTTGAAAGTACATATTCAGACTTGTAACTGATAGAAAGGTGTATGCAACTTGCTAATAGGTATCCAGAGAATGAGAAATTAGTACTTTTCTAAAATTCATGTATGGGGAGGCAGGTCATGGCCCTGTCGTGTGAGTTTGTGTGGACGGCAGAGGATGACTCTCCTTCCTTTCTTTAAAAAAGACACTTTTTGTCTTACTGGGCTTTTTTGTTTTGATTTTCTTTTTTTTTTTTTTTTTCTATTTTTTGAAAGAGAAAGAATATGAAGTTGGATGAGTAGGGTAGGTGGGCAGGATCTGGGGGTAGTTGGAGAAGGAGAAATAACGATCAAAATATATGAAAAGAATTTAAACTAAAAAAAAGGACAACTTGTGGAAATTCTGTTTTTTCTTTAGTAGTCATTCTTGGAAAGTGTATTTTATCACTAGCATCAACACTGGGTAGTCGTGAACAGATTCCATTCCACCATGAAAGGTAATCGTCATTCTGAGATTTGGGGTACAGCAGACTTGAGTGTTTGGTGATACTTGTAGAGTTTTAATCTTGACTAAGGAAACCTTCCTGGGAGAAGAGGACCTTTGAGGCAGAGATGAAAATCAAACGGGTGGGGGTGGCAGATGGAAGTGGGAAACTGTTCTAGACAGAGGGAGGGGTTGGAGGGTGGCGTGTAGGCAGCAGTGGGTGTGAGGAAAACGGCCAAGAGATCTGGCTAGGACACGGGCAGCTGAGGCAGTTCCGAATGGGGAGGATGGTAGGACAGACTGAAACCCAGGAAGCAGTTGCATGCTGGAGAGAGCTTGGGGATTAGTAGACTTGGAAAATGGCGTGATGGGAAATAAAGCTGTAATTGCAGATCGCTAGACTTCAGAAAGCAGGGTCGCTATTGCTTTGTGAGCCCAACTTTAGAATTTAAAGCCTTATGTCCTGAAATTTCTCAAAGTTCTAGCCTTATTTTGAGTAGGGAGTTGTTTGTTGGCTTGCTTTGGGGGATGTTTGTTTTTGTTTTTCATTTTGAGACATGGTCTTACTATGTAGCCCAGGCTGGTTTCAAATTGTGATCCTTTTGCCTCGTTCTCTTGGGTGCTGAGATTATAGGTATGTGCCTCCGTGCCCAGGCCTAGTGACTGTTTACCTCAGGGAACTGGAAGTTGAACAGCCTGTGCTTTTGGCTGGCAAGTGCTACATTTCCAATCAAAGAGTTCCTTGACAGGAGTCACCGCATCATTATCTTTTGCATTTATGTTAGAAAAGCATTTACTGAATTTGATATGGCTGTCCGTATTTCCATCTGTGTTCTTAACATCTAGTCATGGCTACCTAGTACCAGCAAAAGGCTTTTCACTAGCATTGCATGCTTCTCTGCATCCACATAGGGCTGGCTGGAAGACAGCTAAACTGATAGAGGTAGCTCCTATCCCTAATGGGTTCAGAAGAAATTTACTCTCCCTAACTCCAGTCCCCCTGCTTCTGCCTCCTGAGTACTGGGATCACAGCTGTTATCCACTGCACCTGCTCTTCCATCTGTTTTAAAGGATGCCTTTGGGAATACTTCAACATGCATACTATGTTCACAAAATATAAAAACCAATTCTGCACCTTGTAATTGCTAATCTGTACCTGTTGTTTTCCTTTCTATTGTACTTAGCCACAGGTAGACAGCCCCTACCAAACCAAAGAACCATTTCTGGTATAACAGTACACTGTCATGTCTGTGGCCTACCTAAGATAAAAGATTTCTTTTTTGTGGGACACCAGCCCTTTGAAATGTTAAGGAAATTGAACAGGATCTTAGCTAAAGTAGAATCAGAGCAGCCTGGATAGTCACAGTCATGCGAACATAGAACTTAGTTGGGGAATAAGAACAAGAGTGAAGAGCAGGCTGAGTACAGTGATACCTGTAGTCCAGTACTCCAAAGGCAGAGGCAGAGGCAGGAGGATTGCTGCAACTTTGATGCCAACTTGGTTTGCATAGCCAGTTTCCTATCTAATGGTAGGGAAGTTCTTGTTTGTCTGTTGTCCTGGCTCCCAGTGTTTGAGGTGTTCTGCGGTGGGAATGCACTGACTGCCCACTGATTTGGCTGGCCAAGCAAATCAGCCAGTGACATAGACATTTGCAGGAAAGATGAATGTTTTGCATCTCACATTAAAACATTAAAATTCCTTCCTCACAATGAGTTTATTACACAAGCTTCATGTTACTAAGTACCTTTTCCTTTTGCAAACAGGAATGAAATAGAGCTCAGAATACAGTGACTCCTAAAAAACTTTAAAACCCAATAAAAAAAAAAAGAATTTAATCCAACAGATGAAACCTTTAAGGTAACTGTATTGGACTTGCATCTGAAAACCCTGTGGTTGATCTTTGCCAGCCCACACTTGTCCTGTGTCCTTTAGGGCCAGATAATTGAGTCTGATGCACTTAATTTTCTATTTCAGAGTACAGGTGGTAGATTCCTTTGGCATCAGATTCAGTTGTTTGGTTAAATTAACCTTGCACTCTATACCAGACAAACCTCTTCAGTTTGTATTAGGCTCTTCTGTGGTCCGAGGTCTTACCTGACAAAATTTCAGTGACTTACTAATGTGCCTCTGTCTAAGCAGGGAACAAAATCAGCATCTTAGGAAGTGTGGGAAGAAGATGCTACAGTTGACAAGATAGGGTTGGAGATGTAGCTCAGTAGTGGAATGTTTGCCTAGCATGCATGGGGACCCCCTGAGTTCATTTCCCAGCACAGTATAACTGGTGGTGGTACATACCTGTCACTTCAAGATTCAGGAGGTAGAGGTAGGATCAGAAGTTCAAGGTCAATCTTGAGCTACGTATGGAGTTACAGGCCAGCGTGGGGTACAAAAAAATCCCCATCTCAAAAAAAAAGAAAACCAACACATGAAGATTGGGGAGATGACTCCTGTGATAATAACTCATGCTGTATGGCATGAGAACCTGAGTTTGGGTCTCTAGCATCCACACAAAACAACAGATGCAGCCACATGAGCCTGTGACCTCAGTGCAGGGGAAGTGGGGGGGGGGGGGGGGGGGGGGGAAGAGCGCTGGCCAACCAAATGGGTGAGCTCCATTTTCATCAAGAGACTCTCAAAAAACAAGGTGGAGAGTGGCTGGAGAAAGCACTCGGGTCTCTGCCCCTGTGCACACATGAACATGTACACACACTTAAACCCTTACTCAAAACCCTGAAATTCCATCATCTTTAACAGGCTGACACCAAGTTCCAGCTCATGACATGTCTCTTTTCTCCCTGGAGGGTTGTGTTGAGTGCACTCTCCCTCCATTTCTGAGTAATCAGATCTCTCACTGAACAGAAAACTATTGATTTGCCTCCTGTTACCATTCTTCATTTAGGAAATTCCTTTAAAAGAACAGCAAAAAGAGTATTTTAAGAAATGAAGCAATGATTCGTTGTGGGGCAGAAGTTATTGTGTGTAATCGGTATCACCTGTTTGTAAACTGCCTTGCTGAGAAGTCTGTTTTTAAATATCCTATCATCATCTTAGAAAGTTGTCAAGAGTGAAATGGACAGTTACCAGGTAAATAGTTTACCCCAGCCCTAAGAAAACAAAAAGCAAACAACTATCAAAAGGAATTGAAGCATTCAGAAATTCCTTGATAAGCCCAGCTCTAGGGAACAAAGGGCCTCGGAGATGGGTGGACTGACTGGGAGTTTTGACAGCAAGATGGGGTAGTCAGCAATGTATCATGAGAATCTGCTGTTTGTGCTGGAGAGGCTGGTCCTAGCTTTACCTGCTTCTACCGTAGCCCCTGTTATAAACCTCATCTTAACCAAGCAAGCTGCAGCAATCTCCCATCCAGCCACAGATAGCTAAGCAATGTCAGCCTCACCTGGCTTCCCACCCCAACAAGAACATCTTTGCCTGGTTCTGGCTATGCAGAGCTTCAGATTCGGGATGCCTGCCAGCTCTAAGTCAAGGTATGGGCTTTAACTTCATGAACCAAAGCAAAAGCAGCCTTTCAAAGTCTCCCAGGAGCGCCTCCGCCCCCAACAACTGCAAAAAAGAAGGCGTTTGTGGGAGAGAAGGGTAGCTATAGACGTCATTGCATCATCCAGATCCCAGCTGTGACCTGGCTCAGAGTTTTCCAGTTAAAAATAACCATGGCTTAGACTTGGGAAGAAAAAAAGTAAACTGTTGCATCTCCATGGAAACCAGTGGGGGTGGGGTGAAGCATTGGATTTCCAGCACTTGTAACAAGATGGGGTGGATGAAGAAGCAGGAAACCTAGAGGCCCTGTGATGAAAGGTGATATCCCTAATTAGCATCCAGGATGTAGTCAGACACAGCCTTGGGCTTTGCACGGAGGATCTGTTTACAAGGAAGTCTGCATCTTTGGCCTGTTGAAGAAGTACTAGAGTCTTCCAACATTCTTGTCACAGACTTGCTAGTGTTTAGCAAAGCAAAGAGCAGATGAGCAGCAGGATAGGTGCCCTGGAACCTCTGCTGCCTGGTCGATCATGGTCCTTCATTTGCATACAGATGGCACATTTCATAACCAAAGGAGAGTCTCCAGACTTCAGAGCTGACGTGTATATTTGCTTCTCTTTAGCAGGACCAGGTTTTTCCTCTTCTAGTGTTTTAGGAAATTGTGTAAAGCACCATTAATTATCTTAGATGTTGTTAAAAGGGTGTCTCTTGTGGGGTGTGGTGGTGCACACGTTTACTCCCCAGCACTAGGGAGGTAGAGGCAGGGAGAAGGCTTCCTGCTCTACATGATAAGTTCCAGGACAGCCAGGGGTGCATAGTGAGACTCTCTTACCCTCCTCCTCCCCAAAAAAAGAAGTCTCTTAACATTTCTGGTATTGTTACCACTGTAGGTAACTGTTCTTTGAGGCAATTATCTTGGGTTTTCATTACCCTTTTTAAAAAATAATTTTAAATTTTAGGTTTATTATTTTGTGTGTATGAATGTTTTGCCTGCATGTATGTGCACTGCCTACCTGGTACTAGTGGAGGTCAGAAGCGGGTGTCAGATCTGGAACTGGAGTTATGGATGGTGGTGAGCCACCATTTGGATTTTGGGAACTGAACTGGAATCATCTGCAAGAACACCATGTGCTCTTAACCACTGACCCATCTCTCCAGCCCCAATACTGATGTTTAAATGAAGAGTTTATATGACAGATACCAGGAGGAGGAGTAATATTGCATACTACTGGCCTTTGGGAAATGTTTTCTTCATCTAGTATATTAGAAAGATTTGAGCAGTGATCTTTGTTCACTTTGTTTCTTTTGAGGTGTATTCTTTGAACCTCAAACTTGCTATGATGAGGCTATCCTTGAACTCTTGATTCTCCTGCCTCTACCTCTCAAGTGCTAGGATTGCCAGCCTTTATTACCAAGTTCTCTTGTTCACTAGTAAGTAATGATATAATGGTAGACCAGATTCTTCACTCTTCGTGTCTGAAGTGTGGCTGAATTTGGCAAAGATTAAGTGGGGAAAAAGCATATAAGACCGCTGGTGTCTTTCCTTCCCATGGAACCTTTTATAGTTTAGTAGTAACCAAGCAAGTATAAGGATAAGATACACTTGTATGGCCTAATTCAGATCACAGTAAAATCACTCTGGGTCACACAGGCATGTGCTGAGATCTGAGAGACAGAGAATCGATACTAAAGCAAATGTGAATTTTGGAGGATGCTGTTTATTTTGGAATCCTGCATTGTCACAACAGCCCTAGCATTGAATTAAGGCCAGAGAGTAAGGAAAAGGCATGGTGATCCAGTGGCCTGATGGGATAAGGCATCAGCCTGGGGGGCACAGAGATCAGTTTGCCAGGTGTTGGTGGCTCATGCCTTTAAATCCAGCACTGGGAGACGGAGTCAGGAGAATCTGAGTTCTAGGCCAGCCAGGGCTACATAGTAAGATTCTGTCTTAAGAAAAGCCAAAAAGGAAAAGCAAGAAAAAAGTAAAGACTTCCACATGCTAATAATCGTGTTGTTAACTAATGATGGTTGGGAATGCTTCTATTTCCTTTTTATCTTTGATAATGTAATGTTTACTGCTAGAAAAATTGATTTTGGAGACAAAACTCAAAGCATTTTTATATGTAATAAATCCTATTAGTCTCTATGATGGGTGTGGTTCAGTTGCTATCTCACATCTTATGGTTTAACACAAGCCTCAGGCAAACTTCTGTCTCCGCATAATATGTCTTGAGACTTTGGCCCTGATAATTCTTGTCTTTTCTACATTTCTAGACTTTCCCCAGATACCTGGTGATCACTGTCCCTCTGAAACCTGCCAAAGGCCATGGCTTAGCAAAGAGGACTTGCATCTTTATAGTAATCAGTGCCATATAATCTGTAATCACAGTTGCTGACAAACAGGCTTTGAAACATCTGTGAGGCACAAGACCTAATGACACCCCAAAATCAAACTTTGCAGACTGAGAGCCCTGATCACTGCTGTTCCTCAGTCTCACAGATGACGTCAAAGCTATGTCAATTTGTCAGCCAAAGGCAGGGACATAAATGGAAGATGAAAGCATTCTTTTTTAATTAAAAGATTAGTGTGTGAGCATGTGCGTGTGCAAGCACGTGGGTAAACACAGAGGTCAGGAGGTCAGGAGAGGGCACTGAAAAAGGGCACTGAATTCCATGCAGCTGGAATACAGGCTACCCAATGTGGATGCTAGGACCAAACTAGGGTCCTATGAGAGAGCAGTCTGTATTAACTGCTGAGTGACCTCTCCAGCTCTGCAAACATTCCTTTTAAGAGATACAGAAATCTAAAGTGCAGACACTGCCCAAGCAACTAAGAATATTTTGGGGTGGGAAGACATCAGAGTGGAATCAGAGTAGAAGTTTTCACCCTCTGCTCTCTGTCTCACCAGGTCTTGCTCTGAAGACATTGCACTGCTCCAAAGTACTACGAAAGTGGTTGTGGCCAGGAGGACTCAACCTTGACTGGGCACCTACAACCTGTACTTTTGTAGCAGATGGCTCCTAAAGTAATTGACGTCAATAAACACATATGCGTTTATAGTCTAGAAAGTGCCAATCAATTTGCTACATGTAACTCTTTAAATTTGAAGTGACCCAGGCTTCCTGGCATATGCTGTAAATCCTAGCACTTGGGAAGGTAGAGGCAGGTGGATCTCTGTGAGTTTGAGCCTGTGCTACACAATGAAACCCTGTCAAACAAACAACTCTAGTGTTTTGAGGGCTGGAGAGAAGGAAGTTTAGAGCACTGACTGTTTTTCAAGAGGAGCTTCTCCCAAACATGTCTAACTCCAGTTTCAGGATTCTAGGCCCTCTGCAGCACCTGGCACCCACAACGTGCACCCACCCAGATTAAATACATACATTTGAAGTTACCAGGCTGGGGAACACAGTTCAGTTGGTTCAGTACTTTCCTGACATGCACAAGGACCTTAGGGTCATTCGTCAGTGCTATGAATAATAGAATTGATTAAAAAGGACTAATGTTAAAGAATGAGTTCCTTGGCCACACAGGCTGTCTGTCAAGGGCTTGGTAGCCTCCAGGGGCTCTTGGGGGTCCTGTGTTCTATAGAGAAGATATTACAGCAATTCTTTGTTGGACACCGCACTGAGAAGGATCTCTATTCACTTGCCTTCCTCCTCTTGGGTTAGACATGGCTTTTCCTGGAAAGCATATATCCCCAAAGTCCACAGAAGATGCCCTACTCCTTGCAACCACCTAGAGCTTACTCATGTGCAAACAAAACAAAAACGAACCCAACAAACACAACTGGCTGGAATTTAAAGAGGAATGTGTTTGCTGCTGAGTCATGAATTGACTGAAGGACTGTAGAGAGACATGTACAAATGAAAGCAGTATACAATCACTTCCATTTGTTATTTTTACACTGACATGTCAAAAACAAGTCATTAGGCAAACTGCCGGAATAATACAGTGCCGGAAAGATGTCTTCCCCAAGCACAGTTTGAACTCTGTTCTTCAGCCCGAATCTTAATCTACTTTTGTTCTTACATTAAAAGGTTAATTTTGCCTAATTTTAAAGTGTTGGTGCTTTTTATGGCATTAAATCTCTTCAGTCTAAATGCCTTTGGTGTTATTTTGTCTGGGAAGCAGACAAACCTAGATAATCCCACAAAATGACTCTGAATCCGGTCGCCCAGTGACGATTAGGTATCACATTTAAAACAAACAAAAAAAACTTTCAAGTTTTTGCTTGAAGATGTCAGGAGCTGTAAACCCCCAGGATGGCGGACGTGTGCTCCTCCTCTGTCCCCTCCCCCCAAATCCATGAATACTCCTTTGACTTCAGAGTTCTGATGTACTACAGTGAGGACCTGGCTCGGGTAAGCACTGGACCTGCTACCCAGTCGGGACTCCTGGAGTCTGACTCACTGCAGAGGCAGGAGGAAGTCGTTTCTACCGCCCCTGTGTCGTCCCTCAGTTCTGCTGGCGTGGGTGTGGCGTGGGGGGAGGTGAGGTGGCCCTGAAGAAAGTCAGTTTGTATCTACTCCTTAGAGGTGGGAAGACCTAAAGGAGGGGGAGAGGGGGGAGACCTAAAGAGGTGGGGGAGGGAGAGGGAGAAGGGAGGAGAGAGACAAACATAGACAGAGAGAGAAGGAAGACCCTCACTCATCTCAAGGGATGCACGTTTCAGCCCGGGTTGTACACCTAGGAGCAGGGGTGGGCAGGTGGTGGTGGTTGAGGGGGGCGGGGGTGGCTGTCTCTACCTCGAGTTTCCCAGTTAATCGAAACTGCCCACCTCTGTCCTTCAAAATTCATCCAGCAGTTACCACTGAGTTAGTTGTGGGCGTGGTGGTGCGCGCCTTTGATCAACATTCGGATGGCAGAGGCGGGAGGATCTGTGAGTTCGAGGCCAGCCTAGTCTACTTAGTGAGACCTTGTCTTAATAAACCAACAAAGAAGAATGGATTTGCCTTCACCCTTGGGTCGGCACCCGGGGCTGCCCCGCACAGGGGAGGAGGCAGGAATGGCTGAGCGATGGTGATTAGTCCTCTTATTCCGTGCTTTCCCCCGGTTACTTCTCTGTACCTGGACAGGATCCTGGAGCGCCATCCTCGAAGCCGGGCGGGAGGCCGCCGCCGCTGCGCGGAGCAGGGGTCTGCGAGCGCGTCCCGGGGAGCCCGCACCGCGGCCGGGGAGCCCCTCCCGGGCCGCAGCGCACGCGCAGCGCCCGGAACTAGCGCGCGTCCCCGCCGCGGGCCCGCGCTCGGAAGAGGGCGGCGGCGTGCAGGGAGCGGGCAGAAGCCGAGAGCCGCGCAGTAGCACGGAACCGGGAGCCGTGGCCGCCGCAGCCGGGACGCCCGGTACGGGGTCGGAGGGTGGGGGAGCGCCAGAGGGACCCTGGTCCGCGCCACCCTCGGCTCTGCAAACTTTGTGCGGGTGTCGGGGCGCGGGGTGGGAGAGGCTGGGACCCCGGACCCCCAGGCGGCGAGCGACAGCATGCACCCGCGCCCCGCCACCCGCCAGCCCCTGGATCACTTGGCTTTCTGCGATGCCAAGTACTCAACTTGAGTAGATTGGTGTGCACAGTGCTCACAGATGGCTCTTATTTCTCCTAAGTATCCTTGCTCTGGAGAAGTTGAATTGTGCTGGGCTTGGGGTAGGGGAGGGAGCAGAGTGGTGTAAGCCTCCTTACGTGGGTTGTATAACTACCTTGTATTGAGGTGGATGTTGCCAGTGGCACAGGCTAATGTTATGGTAACTGGGCATCTTGGAGGCAAGGGAAGGCGGGGTGCTCTACCGGCAGTCTCACTGTCTAGGGATACTAAAAACAACACCTTGTACTTTCCACTCAGGAGAACCCTCTGTTCGCTGGTTAGCTCCCGGGAGGGTTTGTAAGAGGTAGGTGCAGATGTAAAAACGGAGGCAGAGACTCGGGTTCTTAACTGACTTTAATGAACTGTGGACCAAGACTTTTAACGCAGTTTCCTGCAATTCTTGCTCCTAAGTAACCACTCTGAAGTTTAATGGGATATCAGAACATCCTCCCTGAGGTCAATAAAAGGTCACAGAGGCCAGGGTCAGTGGTCTGCAGCTGCAGGCTTCAGTCACAATGTTAAATATCCCTTGGACAAAATGCAACTTTTTTTTCCCCCTAATTGCTTGCTCTTTAAAAAAAATGAGAGAACAAAGGCGCTTGCAAAGGCTTTGCAAAGTTGTGTGTGTTTAGGGCTGCAATTTTGCCATTGTCTTTTGTGGGATCATAAAGGGCACTTAGTTTCAGTTCCCTTGAGACGCAGAGGAATGAGAGGCACCCCCAAAATGAGTAACCACCTCTTCCTCACCAGAGACACCTTAAGAATTCACATCAGGTCAGATGAGAGCCGAGAATTCCCAGGAGGAGGGAGGAAGGAGCCCTACACAGGCGGCTTGACACATGGGCCCCACTCCTGCCTCCAGCTCTGACTCACCTTCTGACGCTTGGGGGAGGAGTATAGCTGCTTGGTATTTTTGGCTTTCCCCCATAAAACGGGAGACAGTTGGCTTCATTCGAGTCTTCTCAGCATCCTTGTGGAACGCGGCTGCTGTGCCAGTTCTCCTCGGAAATCTCTGATACTAGCTGACTGCAGGTATGCGTTCTGTGAGATTCCTTAATAGGATAGCATACAGATTTGACTCATATCCTAAGAAATGGCTGGAGATTCTAAGTCTGGGAAATCCTTCAAGACCTTAGGCTCAACATTAACTTTAAGAGGGAGCTCTTAGGTGTATGCCTTTGCATGTGGGATTTTTGTTTTAAAACAAGATGGATTAAAAATATTTTCCCAGCATCACAAGACAGGCTTTACTCATTCTGCATGAAAGATTAAAACTTTGCAGATGAGGTCCTTGTCTCCCTTTAATCATATTCGTCAAAAGAGCAGCTGTGTGTCTTTCTGTTGGTCTGTATCTTGTAGACTCTTCTCAACATTTTCATAGATGTGTATTTGCATAAGTAATTTGTTAACAAAATTATTTTAAAGTTGCCTGGTTCTGTTTGTAGAACTTTAATTTCTGTCTGAAACAGGTAGCATGCTTTTTAAATACAACTGATTATAAAATTATGTCAACTCTGACGGCACCTTAGTGTTTCTCCCAGCGACAGGCAAATGATCTCTTCACAAACAACTTGAGAGTAATTGAATCATTACGATGCTTGGCTTTACTCTCAGGTGCAAAATGGAAACTTTCCTATTAAAACACAAACATGCATGGCCAACAGCAGCGGATTGTCTTTGCTCAGAGAAGACACAAGAGGGAGTGGAAGGCAGGGAAGGGAGAGTTGCTAAAGCAACCGAAGGCCTGGGTATAAACTTACAGAGCTGGCGTTTAAGGTGGTGGCTTCATTATTTATGACAGCTTCAGTGGGGCGACACAGAAGAAAGGAAAGCGTTAATGGGGCCACAGCTCAGATCGGCAGTGTCAGGAAGAGGGCTCATCCAGCAAAATGCTTGTCAGCAGTGCAGGGGTTTACATAGCAAACATTTAGTAAGTAGTTTTGCTGTTCTGAAGGTGCTGGGCTGAGTACTGAGGTGAAATGAGGGCCATGACCTTAGATGCTGAGTAATAGTGACATTCTGAGAGGAGGTCTTCTTTCCCTGGGCTAGCCAGAGTGGAGAATGTTTGGTACTCAATGATGTATTTACTTAGCCTTTTAAATGTGGCTTATAAAGATAAGGGAATAAACTGAAAAGGTAACTTGATGAGTTATTTTGAAGAAAATGTAAGCGTAACTAATCTCATAGGCCAAGAAGCAGACACCATCTACTTTTCTCCCCTCCCCCCCACTACTTTTTCAGGACAACCGACGACTACCCTTACTTTAGTGGAAATAATCTCTTTTTCTCCTATGGCTTTTACCTCCTAAGTACAAACCTCTAAAGCGCACAGCTCTTCTTCCTCTTTCACCTTGATGCAGCATTCTTATAGGTCTTCTTGTTAGTTTGTTTGTTTGAGACAGGGACTCACTCTGTAGACCAGACTAGCTTCAAACTCACAGAGATCTGCCTGCCTCTGCCTCCCAAGTGCTGGGATTATAGACATGAGCTACAATACCAGTTAGATCCTTCTTTAGGATATATATATATATTATATACAAACACAAACATAAATATGTATAAGCTTATGCACTATAGTGATTAAATTTTTTTATTTATATATTTTTATATGTGTAGGTGTTTCAGCTGCATGTATGTCTGTGTGCCAAGTGTGTGCTTGGAGACCAGAATAGGGTGTCTATTCTGAGATCTAGATCTGAGATCAGGGGATCTATTCCAGATCCTCTGAGACTGGAGTTACAGACAGTTGTTAGCTATCATGTCAGGGCTGGGAATTAAACCCAGGTCCTTTGTAATAGCAGCCAGTGCTTTTAACCATTGAGCCATCTCTCTAGCTCCTGCAGCATAATTTTTAAAGATGCATCTATAGTATTGTCTGAGATCGTAGTTGGTTCATTTTGGGGTGAACATACCACATATTATCTGTCAACTGTTCATGAACATCTGGGTTGTTTGTGACCTTGGGCAATTATGAAGTTCTGGGTCAGGTATGCATATCTTTAGCCTTACTGGTAGATGCTCTTTTTCAAAAGTGGTTGTCCCAGTTTACATTCCTCCAGTGGTATCTACCTTGAAGTCATAGACCACTGTGCTTACTGTCTAACCACAGTAGGCTTGGATGTTTCTTAAGTGAATAAGTGACATGGGGGGGGTAGTCTGGTTCCTGTTGTGACATGCACCAATGTGTTTATGTTTTACCTGCATGTACACAACATGCCTACAGAGGCCAGAAGACAATGGATCCTCTGGAACAGAAGTTACGGACAGTCGTGAGCCAACAGATGGGTGCTGAGAATTGAACCAGGGTCCTCTGGAAGAGTTCTTTATCACTGAGCCATCTTTCCAGCCCCACTAATGTGTTTTTTCTATTTACTCATGTTTAGTTCTATGGTTTGGGTTGATGTACCAGTCAAAGACCAGAAACAGCTTTTCCACTGTACTTAGTTGACAAATACTCAACAGACTCTTCCTAATGATTTTATTTGACAGTTTATAATTATAGAAAATGTACCTATGCAAAATGAGGTACTAAAAACGGAAAGGCCTTAAGTGACACCTATTCCTGGTGAATGCTTGCTTTGTGCCCAGCCCAAAGGCAGAGCTCAGAAACTGTGTGACGTGGATATGAACTCAGACCCATCCTTGGTAAAGGACCCCGAGGACAAGGATGCACACACTTGTTTGTGCAAAGCCCTAAGAGGCACAGAACACGGCTGCACACAGCTTCCATGCTGCAGGAATAAATGACACACCATTGTCAAGATAAGCTTTTCTCTCATGCTCCCTTTGTATGTAAAAGTAGAGGTGGTTTAGAGTATATTTGCTACAGGGATGCCCTGCTTCCCCGAGCACCCACTGTTGTTAGGCTTTGGTTTGCCTGTATTTGGGTTTGCTAGCTGGGTTTAAAGTTAGGGATGTGTGTGGGGGCAGGAAGGAGAGAAATGAAGTCATCGCAAGATGGTTACTAAATTCTGGTCTGTATTGAGAGCCTGTTACATCTTATCTCTATCCTGGGCACAGGCTCTGTAACTTACCAACTGTGACCTAGGAGATCCTTTCTCATGGCTGGAGGGTGATGAAAAAATGAGTTCAGGGCATGTGGGAGCTGGGGTTCCTTTTTATTTCTTCTGTAAGGCATCTTAGAAGACACCTACGTTACTGTGATTCAGTCTTTATTTACATGCGCCACAAATACTTTTTTTGCTGGTTAAAGATTTTTTTTTTCAGACCTAGCTTTCAAGAAAAGATTCCCATGAGAATAGGATTAAAAAGTGTCCTCAGAACCCTTTCATGTGAGTGGGAAGGAGAGAAACCCTGTTGGTGTGTTTTGATAACCCCTTGACCTTCAGCTGTTGCCGCAGTCACTTGCCAATGGCTTGTCCGTGAGGCTGGCTCAGCTCATCTGGGCGCTTCAGTGGTGACTGTGACAGAGAGCACTTCCTGTCCTATTTGTCAGCGGGTCACTCCTCCTGCCATCCATCCCGTAGTCTCTGAGGAGGAAAGGGCCCTTTTGAAATCTGTGCCCAGTCAGGTCCCAGATTGATGTCCTGTGGCAGACTTTTTAAAAAATTATTTCTTTTATTTATTTTTGAGATCACAATTATATCATTTCTTTCTTCCTTTCTTCTTTCTTTCTTTCTTCCCTCCTCTTTGCTTTCTTTCAAATCTATGACCTCGTTTTTCATTAGTTGTTACATGCATACATGGATACGTATATATACATATGTTCCTAAATATAACCTGCTCGGTCTGTATAATGTTACTTGTATGTATGTTTTCAGGGCTGATCATTTGCTACTGGATAACCAGCTGGTGTGCTCTTCCCTTGGCTTTTCTGACTCCTTAGTCTTTGGGTTTGTAGCTACACAATGAGACACTAGAACCTTCATTTGCATGGCAGAGAGGACATGTGAAGTTCCAGCCTTGCTCTCCTAGGAGGGGTGGAGGGCAGCAGGGGGTGGGTGTGTGAGTGTGCCACACCTGATTAGGACAACACTGCCCTATACAGACTACATGTAAACTTGACATTGAGATTTTTTTTCCCCCATGAAGAATTTAGCCAGGTGTGGTGTCCCATTCCTATATTGCTAACAATTGGGTGGTGGAGGATGGAGGATCAGAAGTTCAAGATTATCCTGACAGACAACAACGCTGAGACCAGGCTGGGATCAGGACATTCTGTCTCAGAAAACAGAAAGCACCATAAAGTCGAAGCCCTCTTGGGCCCCTTCTCTTCCTCCTTTACTGAAACAGTGTCTCCTGTGAATGCCAAAGTTTCCATCCAACCTGTGTATGTTGTTATTATTTATGACACTGTGTGTGTGGCTCACGACAGTCTGTGACTCCAGTTCCACGTAATCCAATGCTCGGTTGTAGCCGCCTTAAATGTTAGGCGCACATGTGGTGCATAAAAGTGTGTAGGCAAAACACCCACACACATAGAAGTTTTTAAAAAATTAAAATAAATGGAAATTTGCCAGCACTCTATTAATTTGGTGTCAAGTACACACACACACACACACACACACACACACACACCCAGAGACTGGGTTAGGTATATGATAAATCCTTGGAGGGAGAAGGGTGATTACTGGTTCAATTGCACATCAAAGGGTAAGCTGGCTAAAGGGTGATTGCTAACTCTGGAGGGCTTTCCTATGTACCTAATTCTAATTTATGAACTCTTTTGCCTTTCTTAAAGTAATAGTGTGAACTTTTAAGGGCTGAGATCTTGGGAAGACACCTTCATTTTCTGGTCCTGCTTCTTGAGGGACAGGGCAGTTCCAACTGTGTCAACTTTGAGGATTTACTACTTTTTCTCTTTTTAAAGGACCTTAGCTTTATGTGTTATTTAATGATGTTTACCATTTAACCAGACATCCGAGGCTCACATTTACTTTCTTTGTTTTGCCACTTCTGTAAGTTTTAAGGTATTGTTTATACAGGCTGTTGCACAGATTATCTGAAATTGTCCACAAGCAGATGGAGATGTCTTCATCGTGGGCTTTCGCCAGGGTCTCCTTGGTTCAGTTTGTATGGTGTTTTTCGCAAACACTATCTCAGCTCCAGCAGTTCAGGGCTTTGAAAGACTTCCTCTAGAGCACAGACCTTAATTCCCTTCTCACTGGGCCTTTTGGGAGTCTTTAGAATGGCTGCTCTGTGTTTGGGTTGAGTGCCCGGCTGGTGGCAGGGGGTCCTGGTCCCTGAGGGGTTACTCGTATTCTCTGTAGAGGCTGGGAAAGCCTCTACACCCCCAGTTCCTCATGTGGGAGCCACAGCAGAGTGATGGTGATCCTCCTGGCGCCCTGCAGGCTCAGTGGCATCCGTGGGACAGGTGTTCTCAGCGGGTTCTGGGGGGCAGAGTGAGGTAGGTGAGTGGGCAGCACCACCCACACTAGAATGTGGGTGTAGATCACTTGGCCTCTTGTGACCTGCAGGATATGATCTGCCTGAAAGTCTGTGCTTCTGTCAAGCTTGCGGAGAGGAGCAGTGTTGTTAGCGTCTGGACACACAGGGAGTTAGGAAGAGCTGTGACAAATGCCCGCCTGTGTTCTGCATCTGGAATAGGCTAGGTGGGTCAGCAGATAAAAGTGCTTGCTGCCAAGGCTGACAACGTGTTTGATTCCAGGGACCCACGTGGTGGAAAGAGAACCAACAACTGCAGGTTGGCCTCTGACCTCCGCATGTGTGCCACGGCATGTGTACATCCAGACACATGTTCAACACACAAAAAATAATTTGAAAAAAAAAGGAAGGCAATGATGGCAACATACCTTAAATGGGTTGAAGAAAGAAGCACGTTAGTCAGGCGTGAGACTCCACCTGCCATGATTTGGATGTGGGCCCCTGATGCTCATGTGCCAGTGGCTTGGTTTTCAGTGTGGCAGTGTTGGGAGGGGGATCTTTGATAATTCGGGGCCTCCTACAAGGTAATTAGGTCACTGGGGCATAATTCTCAGATTAGGGATTAATAACTATTTTTAGAGTGAGTTCTCAATGAGGTGAGTTGTCCTGGAGAGTCGGTCGGGCCCCTTCCTGGTCTCTGGCTTTTTGCATCATTCCGAGTCTCCCACCTTGATGGCTATGTTGAGATGCAGCTAGAGGCAGTACAGATGAAGCTGACCATGTTCGTGGACTTTCAGCCTCAAACTGTGAGCTACATAAACCCCACTGAGGAGGGGATTCCTGAGATAAAACCCAGGGCCTCGTGTGTATCAAGCATCTGTTCTACCCCTGAGATATATTACCAGTCCTTGTTATAGCACCCAGTTTCCAGTGTTTTTTATTATTACAGCAGAAACTGTACTACTGTATCTCCCTAAGGAACAACTGAGTGTTGGGCACTGCTGGCTGGTCTTACTTTGCGTTAATCCCGAGCTCCTTCTTTGCATTGCTACAGTATCTGTTTGCATTTGCCATTTGAGTCACTTAGTGTTTGTCTCTTCCTATTACTCAGCTGATTTTAGATGTGTGTCATGCATCATCTCTTCAAGATGATGAAATTCTGTAGCCCAGGCTGTCCTCAAGCTCACTGTGTGTTCAGGCCTTCAACCCCTGATCCTCCTGCCTCACCTCCCAAATGCTGTGATTATACATAAGGCCACCACCCTGCTTTCTAGTATTCGTGTCATGTACCTTTAAGGATCTGCTCTGGTTGCTGCATAATGAGGTTCCCAAACTCATAAAATGACTGCGTGTATTGTGCTCACAGATTCCTCACAGGTCAGGAGCTCAGACCTCATGTAGTGGGGACATGAGGTCTGCTTCATAATGGCTGGGTCCTCAGTGGACAGTCAAAGTCAGGAGGTGCCAGGGGCCTGGGGCTTGGGCCTTGGGTCCTGGCTCATGTTCAGGTGTCTTTCTGTATCTAATCATTGATCTTGGTGTCAGCAGGGACCTCCCCTGGGCTGTTGGTTGGGAAGCTTACGTGTATGGGCTGTCACATGATAGCTGTTGGGCTAGTCTGGGCTTCCTCGTGGCACCTGAGTTCTAAGAGCAAATCCCAGGAGAGCTGGTTAGAATCTCACCTTGGAAGCACCATTTCTGTTATGTTCTTTTGGTTTTTTGGTTGAGGGTTTCACAAACCTCTGGGTTTCCGGGGACATCAGCCCACCGTGGGAGAAACGTCAACATTACACTGCATGTTAAACCACTCAGCAGGTACTGCCACAGGAATGAATGACAGTGAGAGTCACACTCACAACTTCAGTTCCAGGTCAGGCATGGTGGTACACACCTGTAATTCCAGCACCTGGGACAAGAAGGCAAGATCAGGGGTTCAAGGCCAAGGTAGGCTACATGAGATGGTCCCTCAACGTTAAAAAGATAAAAAAAGATTGTAGTTGGGTCGGGTGGTTTAGGCCTGTAATCCTGGCAACTTGGGAAACTGAGGCAGAATTGCAATTTCGAGGATTGTCTTGACTGAAGAATGAGTTAAGGTTAGCCTGAACAAAGCAGACCCTGTCTCAGATTTAAAAAGGGCTAGGAAAATAGCTCAGCGGTAGAGTGCTTGCATGTGTGCTCTTTGATTCCCAGTACTGCCAAAAAAAGAAGAAAAATTGAATTCCAGGTTACGCCAGGGTTCCTGGATGAATGCACCCTTCATCTTACATATTTCCCTGCAGTCCTTCCTCCTCCATCATTTTATCCCAATATGGAAGATCAATTCATTTATCATATAGAACCAGTTTTTGCTTTTTGGATCAGAGTCTGTTTATACTGTGCTGGCCTGGAGCTCACAGCGGTCTTCCTGGCTTAGCCTCCTCATTCCTGGGCGTTCAGGAATGAGATCCTGACTTAGGGTTTCTATTGCTGGGCCGAAACACCCTGACCAAAGAGCAAGTTTGGAAGGAAAGGGTTTATTTGACTTCCATATCATTGTTCAGCATAGAAGGAAGTCGGGATAAGAACTCAAATCAGGGCAGGAACCTGCAGGCAGGAGCTGATGCAGAGGCCACGGAGGGGTGCTGCTCACTGGCTTGCCCAGCCTGCTTTCTTATAGAACCCAGAACCACCAGCCCAGGGATGGCACCACCCAAAGTGGGCTCTGCCCTCCCCATCTAGCACTAAGAAAATGCCCTACAGGCTTGCCTGCAGCTTTATCTTATGGAGGCATTTTCTTAATTGAAGTTTCTTCCTCTCAGATGATTTTAGTTTGTGTCAAGTTGACATAAAACTAGCTAGTTACAGATACCATTCCTGGCTCAGAACCAAACATCTTTAGATTTGTGATATATATATTTCATTATATATTACATCACAGTTTTGGCTTTTACCCCACTGCTCCTGTGAGATGGAGTGCCCATCTCCTCCTTTGGGGGTTATGTGTTCTCCAGTTGCATTTCGCTGGTATCATGAGTGGGTTTAGCAAATGTCCACACGAGGTCACGGAGATAGATGGTCAGCTGGTCGCACACTACACAGGCAGTTGCTTGTTGGCTGTGTCATATTCGGGGACTGTGGGGAGCTGAGCCAGGTGGTAACTGTCTAAAGTGTTCTGTGATTTTGAGTTTGGTTTTCCTGAGATAATATTTCACTCTATAGTGCAGTTGCTTGGCCCTCATTACAGCTTAGCCTGGCCTCAAACCCAGAGCAATCCTCCTGCCTCAGCCTCCCAAGATCTGGGATCACAGATGTCTTTTGTTTCACTTGTACTGTGTGTATTTGTCCTCATCCAAGAACACTGTTTTCTCTCTCCATTAATACGGTGGGGAAAGCAAAAAGACCTCACGTCCCGCTGTAGGCTGTCAAGGCGTCGTCCTCCCAATCAGCTCGCTTTTTACAGCTAAAAGCAACTTGTGTGTCTCTTATTTCATTTCACTTTAACCTGAATGTTACATGATATTTGTTTAAATTTTATTCTTAATGTTCTGTCAAGCGTTTTCCTTCAAGATGATAGACTATATTATGATTTTTAGTTTGAGTGAACTGTTCAGGCTGAGTGTGGTGGCTCACACTATTAATCTAAGCACTTGGGAGATGGAGGTAAGACAATCAGGAGTTCCGGGTCAGCCTCAGCTACATAGTGAGTTCAGGGCTAGCTTGGGCTACCAGAGACCCTGTCTCAAAAACAAAAATAAAGTGAATCAATTTTTCCTTCAGTGGTGCACACTTGTAATTTAATAGTAAAAATACATGAGAAAAGTAGTATTTGTCACAGTGTAGGTTAAAATGCTATTTTAAAAGGAGTAACTTTAGCTGGATGGTGGCGGTGCACGCCTTTAATCCCAGCACTCGGGAGGCAGAGGCAGGCGGATCTCTGTGAGTTCCAGGACAGCCAGAGTTACAACAGAGAAACTCTGTCTCTAAACAAACAAAAAGAGTAACTTTAAAGTTTAATTGTTTTTTGTATTTTTTAAAATAAACTAGATAGATGTTTAATAGATAAAATGTGACTGCATAGCTTTTTGAATATATAAAAGTAAGTGTAGGGGCTGGAGAGATGGCCCAGGATTAAGCATGCATTTTACTTTTGCAGAGAACCCATCTGCAGTTCCCAACCCCATATCAAACAGCTCACAGCCACCTGCATCTCTAGCTCCAGGGGATCTGATGCCCTCTTCTGGCTTCTGTGGCACTTGCACATACCCACAGAGACAAAACTCATATATTTTAAGTATATGTAAAATAATTATATATATTGTATATATAAATATATATAACATAATTATATAAATAAAAAATATAATTTAATATATATTAAAATGATTATATATATATATATATACACACACATATATATATATGCACAATATATACGTATATATATTTGTATTCCCTCCCCTCTGGTATGTACTCTGACCCTCTGAAGTTCCTAAAGCTAGGAATATTTCATTATTTTATTTACATTCTAAATTAAAATAAAATCACATTACTTCCCCTTCCCTTTCCTTCCTACACTCCCTCCCATATTCCATTCCCACTCCCAAATTGATAGCCTCTTTTCTAATTGTTACACACACACACACACACACACACACACACACACACACACACACACATTATATATATGGGCAAATATAAAGATACAATCTGCTGAGTTCATTTTTGTTTTGTGTGTCTATGGTTTCGGGGCTGGTTTCTTTGTACTGGATTACCAATCATGGGGCTCATCCCCATGACAGAGAGATTAATCACCCTCTCTCAGCAGTCTTTAGTTGCCTGAAGGTCTTTGTTAGGGGTGGGACCCTGTGAAAATTTCCTCTTTCCTCATTAGCGTACCTATTGATAATTGTCATTGTTCAAATCTTGTTTACGCAGCCATTTCTAAGAGAGGCAGTCATACTGCAGACTTCCTGGTCCTCTGGCTCTTAGAATTTTCCTGCCTCTTCTTCGATGTTCCCTGAGCCTAGAAGCAGGAGTCGTGATGCAGATGCATCCGTTGGGGCTGGGCTCTGGGCTCCCCATAATCCATTGATCTTTGAGTTGTGTTCAGTTGTAGTTTTGTATAGTGGTCTCCATTTGCTCTAGAGAGAAGCTTCTTTGATGAGGGGTGGTAGTCACATTTATCTGTGGGTACAAGGATAAGATCTAGAATATAGATCTAGAATTGTGCTGGTCTCAAAAACTTGGAGGTAGTAGTAGATTCTTTTCTGAAGTTGATGGCTTCACTAGCCCTGGGAAGACGGCTAGGCCAGTACCAGACAGGATTTCCCTCCTGTTGAGTATCCGATTAGACAGCTGTTGGTTGCCACCATTATGTGTGTGCCGCTTGCACATGTGTGGATATCTTGTCATGCTGGTCATTGTCGTGGTCCATTGGTATCACAGCTGTGTGGACTATCTACTGCTTCCCTCCCTGGTAGCTTGTGTAGAACTTTCTGGCACTATGGAAACTGAACTGCAAGAAGGAGGCTTCCAACTTAGACACAGCTCAACAGTCTTAAGCCTTGTGTTCTAACGTGTATTGTCTTCAGTGATAGGGGCTTACCGTCAACCTCTGAGAGGCATCCAAAGGCAACAGCGAGCCTATATTGTTTTGGGGAGTTGTCTGGGCTACCCTGACCAACAACTTAAAAGATTTCTTGTGTTTGGTACCAGTTTTGTAGTCTGTGGTTCTGAGGGGAGAGTACTATTAGTCCAAGTGACATAACTTCATTAATGTGTGTGCGTTGTGTATCATTTTAGTTAACTACGCGAGTCCTTGAGATTTTATCAGGTACTTCTGTCCTCCCTTCCCTCTTCCCAGAGAGAGCCCCCTCATTAGTTTTCCATTTCCCTCTTCATAGCACCTGTATCCTGCTATTCCCCTCTGTGTCCCCCATCCCACCCCCACGGTACCAGCTAGGGATGCTTCAAACCATTCTGCAGTTCCCCCTAGCCCTCCTGCACCACTGTGGCTTCTTTCTGCACTTTCAACTTGAGAAAAAAACAAACAGCAGATAGGACTGACTTCTTTAACTGCTGAGTCTCGTGGTTGTCAGCATTGAGAAGGAGAAGCAGCCTTGATGGCACTCAGGTGGATGCTCTGAACAGGCCTGGACTCCCAGTAGCCATTCTCAGCCACACTGACACTGATCTGGGTGTGGATTGCTAGGTATGTAACCAAAGGACAGTCCTACATGCCTGGAGGTCTGCATGCCAGGAGCAAGGGAAGCTGTTACTAGCTGGTATGCTGCTGAGACTGCATGTCCCTGCAAGACACTTAAACTAAAAACTTTGATAGTACCTAGTGCTTGACACTTACTGTCCAGGGGCCAGAGTCCTGAACTTGCTGCCATACTTCTGTGGCTCCTCCCGAGAGCTGCATCATAGACACTCGCTGTGCCTGGCTTCCTTGACCTTCTTAACACCTGTTTTTTTGTTCTGTGTTGTTTTGGGATAGTGTCTTACTATGTAGTCCTGGCTGGTCTAAACTTGCTATGTAGACCATGCTGGCCTTGAATTCAACAGATGTCTGCCTGCCTCTGCCTCAGAATGCTGGAATTAAAGATGTGAACCAAATGCATCTGGTTTTAAAAGCCCCCAGAGCACCCCTCCAACCTTCTGTGTTTGGTTTAGGGACAACTCTGCTTTCGTGCCTTTGTGTCCGGGTGCTGTTCCCTTGGTCAGGAACCATTTTTCCTTCTAAGAAGAAAATGCAGCTGCACAACAGCTTGGGAAAGCTGAGGTGGACACCATGGTCAGCTTTGTGGATGGTCCCATAGGCCAGTGTGCAACAGCGGAGGGTCCTGCTCACTCGGCCCCTGGGCAGTCTTTGGTCCCGCATGTGCAGGTCAGACTTTAGTAGACTTGCAGCATGCATCTGCTAAAGCTGAGTTTATGTGCCTGTGACATAATACCTGTGGGCTTTTATGTTCTTTAGTCAGGTTCTGCCGTTCTTAGAACTGGGTCAAACTAGGCTGCTTATGCCTACACAGGGACAGCTCTTTGCTGGTGTCCCTCTGCCGCTAGGACGGTTCTGTGCCCGGGAGGGTGTGCAGGCTGTGGCAGTCCTCTGTTCTGGACACTAGGTGACAGCAGAAAGAGCTCAGTCCATCTGGCCACAGGCTTTTCCGACAGTAGTGTTTAAAGGGGTCCTCCTGGCTGCTGCCATGACGCTGTAAGGCAGGAGATGACACAGCGCCACACACGGTCCCACAGAGAAGTGGTGTGTAGTGCAGAGTCAGAGGCTGGGTTTTCGGAGCTTTCCTGGTTTTATCTGCCTCCTCTGAGTTGTGGTCACCTCACCATGCCCAAACTTGTGTTTTCCAGTCCGTAAGAGGGAAGGGGACTTGTCAGAAGCTTCCATAGTACCTGCCCTCTGAGCACTTGCTGGCAGACGGTGTTTTTCTAAACCTTGTAGCCAACTTTGGCATTTGGAGCTGGTTTGCTGGCACGGGACTGAGTGGCAGCAGCAGGAACGGAGCATCGTGTCTGTCTGGCTTGGATTCCACCTGGAGGACGCACAATCTGTCCTCTCTGAGTGCATGAGCAGTAACAGGCGAAGCCGGGCCTCCAGCCTGCCTCTGTACAGCCTGGGGCCCTGGAAGACCATCCTGCTGAAAAGGCCTCCAGCCCGAGCACCCAGCTCGGAGGTCCGGTGGCCTCCTGGATGACAGGATTGTTTGGGAGAGCACAGGCTGAGTCCCTTCAAGCAAGGCACTGAGATAGCCATGTAGAAGTTTGAGTCAAGAGCTCTCAGCACTTCGAGTTTTGCATTTGTTACCACAGTGGTTTTGCTCTTATTCAGAGGATTTTCACAGGGAAGACCTCACAGGTTGCCAGCTTGCATACCTTTCACATCCAACACACACACACCTCCTTCCATCACCTTCTCTGCCCCCTCAGGATGTGCCTGTCCCTGCAGCCCTTTGCAGACCGCTTTGGCATGGGCCAGTTCCCCTGCAGCCCTCTGCAGACCCCTATGACATGGGCCCGTTCCTCAGTGTGGAGCTCCGAGGACCAGCACTCTGAACACCTCAGCCTTGATGGAGGGTCCTGCCTGGTCCACATGGCATCCACTGCCTCAGCGGTTCTCAGGCTGTCCCTGACCAGCATCAGTAGCACCTAGGAAACTCAGACCCTCCAGAACTGCAATAACTGGGGCCCAGTGTGTTCTGACAGGAAAGTCATTGCACTGTGACGGAACTGAACCTGGGTTTGAGTGCAATATATGGTCTCATGTAACCTAGGCTGGCCCCAAACTTGCTATATAGCTGAGGATGATCATGAGCTCCTGATTTTCCTGTCTCCACCTCCCAAGTGCCCTGATTACAGGCAAGAGCCACTGATGTGTATGATTTTTTTTTTTTTTTTGCCTGCCTGGACGAATGAACATGTTTGCATGCCTGGTGCCCACAGTGTCCAGAAGAGGGTATCATATTCCTCTAGAACTGGAGCTACAGAGGGTGCACTTGTGGGTGCTGGAACTGCAGCTTAGCCCTTGCAAGAGCAGGGCGTGGAACTCCTAACTGCTGAACCTTTTCTTGTTGGGTGGGGCACGCCCCAGCTCCTGTGTGGAGATCAGAGGACAACTTGTAGGAGTCTGTTGTATCCTCCACCATTCTGGGGATGGTCTGGGGGTGGAGCTCAGGGTCCTGGGCTCAGTGGAAAGCATCTTTACCTGCTAAGCCATCTTGCCAGCCCCAGAACTGCTTTTTGGTTTTTTTTAAAGTGTTTTTCTTTTGCTGGTTTGATCAGGAGTCACATATGGCAGGTAAGCACTCTACCACAGAACTAAACCCTAGCCCCTAAATTTTTCTTTTAAACTATTTTATTCTATTTTCTTTCATTGGTTTGCTGTGGAGACAAGATCTCACTGTGTAGCTCAGGCTGGCCTTGAATATATGATCCTCTTGACCCAGCCTCCCAGTTCTGGGATTATGGGTTTGCCCTGCCCCCATGCCCGGCTTTCTAAACTATCTGAAAGTGTTAAACTTATATGTCCTGTAACAGTCGTTACTCCTAAGTATTTAACGAAGGGAGAGCATTTGTTCACACAAAGGTCTGGCCCCCGAACGTTTGTAGTGCCTTTACTCACAGGAACCTTAAGCTGGAAACAGTGCAGTCTCCATCAGTAGCTGAGCAGATAACGAAACCACATCCTGGTATTTATACTGTGGCATACGACTCAGCAGTAAAAATGAAGTGAGTTCTGCCCAGCATCACAGGTGAATCTCACACTAAGCTCAAAGAAGCAACACACCCCAAAATCTGCAGGGCTCTTATAGACAACTTCAAAGCTAAGCGTGGTGGTACATACAGGTAATCCCAGCACTCAGGAGTTGAGGCAGGATTAAGAGTTTGAGGCCAGCCTAAGATACATAGGCTGTTAAAGGCTAGCTGGCACTTAGCTAGGGCTGCATAGTAAAATTCTGTTTCAAACAAACAACCCCCTCCCCCCCCACCAAAGTAAAATGAGGGTAGAGGAACATGAAGATATTTGAGGTGTGGTGCGTGGGTGTTTATTATTTTGTAGTCCCGTGTCTGGAGTGTTTGTGTCGAAACTATCAATGACACATTTGGTGGTTATGTCACTGTGCACGTCATTTTCATGCTGGCAAAGCTGTAATGGAACATTTAAGTGTGATGACTATCTGGGCGAGGTGGGGATCCGTGTGGGAGGGAAGCACTTTCTGGGGATGGTCATGGCGCCTGGCAGGCTTCATAATGGACAAAGCTAAAACTGGGAAGAGGATGAATTTCAGCTTGCTCTCCTGACCACAGGGTCTGCTGGTGGCACTGCTGGCTACAGCCTTGCTGTCTGTGACGTCCTGGCCCCGTGTCTGAGATGCTGCTCCTAGCTGCACACCATACCTAACCTTGCCGCCCTGTACCGTGTCACAGCTCATTTTACCATCCCTGGCTCTTGCTTCTCTGTTCTTCCTGCTGTGGCTTCAGGCCTAGCTCCTAATGCTCCTGGGGTGATAGCAGGTGCCAAGAAGAGGCTGTGACTCAGTCTTACATCTTACAGGCCCAAAGAGCACTCTGCAACGACTTAATGGTATCACATGGTGTGGTCTCTGAATTACCTTTATCTTCGTCGTTGCCAAAACTACCTAGTGTTTGTAGATTCTACGCTTATGTCCCTGAGACTCAGTTGGTATTTCCTACTGGCAGATAGACAGATAGATAGAGTTGTTTGTTTCAAGATAGGGTTTCTTTGTGTAGCCCTTGCTATCCTCGAACTCACTCTGTATACCAGGCTGGCCTCATACTCAGGGATCCACCTGCCTCTGCCTCCTGAGTGCTGGGATTAAAGGCGTGTGCCACCACACCACCACTGCCCGGCTTCCTACTGGCATATTCTTTAAGTCACATGAGAAATGTTCAGCAGGCCCCTGCTTCTGAGATTCATCTCAAATTCGATTGGACAGCAAGAACCCAGGGTTTCCTAACTGGCTACATCCTTGCCTCTTTGTCTTCCTACAGATCTGATTTTTACACTGTAACCAGCACTGCTCGCCTAAGACCTTCTGGATCCAGGCCAAGGGCTCCAGCTCATTGCCTCTTTAGCACGTGAGTAGCTTCGGTTCTGCTGCTACACAAGCTGGGAGTTCTCGTCTGGCTGATCACCTGTGTTTCCCGTGGCACCGGGTGGGTGTGACACACCTGTCAGGATGTACAAACTATGAAATATGTTGTTTTGGTAGTCAGTGGGGTATATCTGAAATCTCAGGAAACTGGTAATGACAATGATTATCTTTTCCGTTTTGAGTCATGGTTTCACTGATAGTACAGGCTGGCATAGGATTGCAGCCCTCTGCCTTAGTGTATGCTACCAAGCCCAGATCAATAATTTCCTCTTCTGTGGCTCCAAATATACAAAGAGCTCAAACAGTTTACTAATGAGGAAGCACAGACTTCAGATACTGAACTAAATTAATGTTAATTCCAGTACATCCCTGAACCCAGTAAAATTCACTTGGAAGCTTAAAATTGGAAGAGGAGGGTATGGTTATCATGTACTGTTGTCAGGGTCGGCTCGGATAAATTCCTATTTAGTTTGATAGTAACAAAAATTGAAGACCATGCATAACCTTTAACACTGAAGGTTTCACTCCCAGGGTACTTACTAGCATGTTTGAGGCAGGCTCTGGTTCACTCTCCAGCACTGCACACAGGTCTAGGCACACACAGGATGACTGTGCCTTCAAACTGCCTGGGATTATTTTCATGGAAAGGCCACAGAACTTTACTTAAATTTGATTAGACTTCCTAAGTATTCACGTATTATAAAAATGATAAGAAATAGATGTCTTGGGGCTGGCGGGATGGTTTAACAGGTAACAGGTTAGCAAGCCTGATAACTTGAGTTCAATCCCTGCCACCTATGAGGTGGAAGGAGAGAACCAACCCCAACAAGTTGTCCTCTGACCTCCACATGCCCCCTCATGCATGCACACAGATTTACACCAATAAAAATAACTTTCTAAAAAGGTATTTTTATATAGTAAAGTGTGAAGACGTGGCTTTTTTTTTTTTTAATTGCTAGCATCCAGTTCAGTTCTGTTATTCCACAGACGTAGTTTGTTAACTACCTAGCCTGATATGACATCATTTCCACACCTTCACAGGTATGAAAGGTCTCTGTCTGGAAGACCTTTCCTAGGGTTAGGAAAACATGGGGTGCGAAGTACGAGGTGCCACGGCTCTGTGGAGTGTAACATTTCTGGTCAGGGACTGTAACTTTAGTGGAAGTACACTCGCCCAGCTAGCTTGTAAGTCTGGGTTTGATTGCAGCACTGAAAAATCAAGGAATGCCCCCCTCCCTTCAGCAGGACTCTGCCAGATGGCTCTTCAGGAACCAGTTAGGCATGTTTTCTGTCTTTAACTTTTCTAAAAATAGGATGACTATTTTCACTGAAGATCTTTAAAAAAAAAGCTTAGTTTTATATTGATTTTACATATTGGCATTGCAGGCTACATTCCCTAATTGTCAACAGAAAATGATTTATATACTTCCTGCAAAGAATGCACTCTGCCTTAGAAAATAACTCTCTGATTTTTCCCCTTCCCCTTCCCCCAAGCACCGGAGGCGACTGTGGTAAATGACTAACGTGTAAAGTTCTGACAGGCACCTGTACCTTGCAGGAAGGAGGCTCCAGTCTTGAATTCCCCGGTGGAGGACGGACTCCGCCACTCTCTGGTCTTGCCCCCTGATGACGAAAGTGTGACTGCTGGCATCTTCATGAGCTCCAGAGGTCACAGCACGCTCCCACGGACTCTAATGGCTCCTCGGATGATTTCTGAGGGAGACATAGGAGGCATCGCGCAGATCACTTCCTCTCTCTTCTTGGGCAGAGGCAGTGTGGCCTCCAACCGGCACCTCCTCCAGGCCCGGGGCATCACCTGCATCATTAATGCTACCATCGAGATCCCCAACTTCAACTGGCCCCAGTTTGAATACGTTAAAGTGCCTCTGGCTGACATTCCTCATGCCCCCATCAGACTGTACTTTGACACTGTGGCTGACAAGATCCACAGTGTGAGCAAGAAGCATGGGGCTACCTTGGTGCACTGTGCTGCAGGAGTGAGCCGCTCGGCCACTCTCTGTATTGCGTACCTGATGAAATTCCACAATGTGTGCCTGTTGGAGGCATACAACTGGGTGAAAGCCCGGAGGCCTGTCATCAGGCCCAACGTGGGCTTCTGGAGGCAGTTGATAGACTATGAGAGCCAGCTCTTTGGGAAGTCGACGGTTAAGATGGTACAGACACCCTATGGCGTCATTCCAGATGTTTATGAGAAGGAGTCCCGACACCTGATGCCTTACTGGGGGATTTAATGCTGCCGCAGCTGTCAGCAGCAGCCCCTCAGCAGTACCAGCATCTGCCACACGCCGTCTGCTCCCCTCTTCCTCTCTCTGGTTCTCCCGAGAGTGTTTCTACACTGGGTGTTCGGGTTTAAGAGCCGCGGAGGGGAAACACACACATTGCTAGTAATGTTTTTAAAAACTAGCATTTTGAAATAGTGAACATGAGAATCTTTAATCATTTGTAACTGGAGCAGTATAGGAGACTGTTCTGCTTTCTTTCTGGCTCCTGTGCCTTCTAAAACCTTGGCAGGTACAGGAGGAACTCATTGCAAAGATCACTCTAGGCCCTGATTAACCCAGTAGAGACCAGCTTTGCCCATGGCTGCCGGCTGGACAGATGTTTAGGGAAGATCAAGCTCAGTCTCTACTGGATTAGCCTGGTCCTTTCTTTTCCTCTCTTATTATTTAGTGATTCTGTAAGTTAACTGTTGTTTAGTTGGTAAGTGATTATGATGAAATCTGTTGCAAAGACCCTCTTGAAATCAGTGTGCCCTGGGATTATATTAGCATTATTTTTAATAAACCTATCTGCTTAACATAAGCCCTTTATTAGTCATTTCAAGGGTGGGTGTGTGAGTTGTGTGTGTGTGTGCGCATGTATGTCTATGGAAGAAAGGTTTTCCAGGCACTGTTCAACTCTGGCTCTTGGGCTGGTCATGGTCACTACTTAAAATAGAAACCCTAGTAGAATGTCAGCATTTCACATCCTTGCAGATGAGCAGAAATCAGTATCATCTGCCTGTGGGAACAAGTACAGAGTGGATGTGTCCAACCTGCAGCTTGTGAGCAGTAAAGGACCTTAGCTGTGAATGTGGCCCCACACTGTAGCAGACAGAAGTCATATCACAGCGTCAATAGGTTGGGCACCCCTGGTGGCGCACACGCGCAAACACACACACACACACACACACACACACACACTGATAAAAGTTGCTGAGTTTCATTTTGTCTTGGTAAATCAAAGTGTACCAAAGGATCAAGTCCATCAAAGAAACAGAGGACATGCCTCTGCTCACCTAGTAACACAAAAATCTTATCTACAGCAAACCTCAGCATAGGCAAAGCGTGATGGCTTCCCCTTAGCTTTGCAACTATTCCTTGTTTCCAATAAACCTGCCAGCACAGCCCATGAGAGAAGAAGTTTAACAAGCTCTTCACTGTTCGCTCTCCTAGGCAACTGCTGGGAGGCCAGACAGCCTTTTGTCTGAGGGGAGAGCACTTTTTCATTTTATTTGCCAGGTCATGTGTTCACAGAATGGTTTTCTGGCTTTTTGATCTGTTTTAACAAGACATAAGTGGGCCAGCTGCATGCATAAAATGGATTCTACCTTGCAGACTTTACCTGGTTTATGGCAATGGTTTTCCATTAAAATTTTAACCTTTTCTTGTTTTAGACTATTTATCCACCCTTGTACACACACACACCATTATCTAAACAGGAAATTTTAAAACAGTTTCTCTGGGAAATCAGAGGGTCATGTAACATTAGCACAAGACCAAAAAACAATCTAGGGAAACTGGCTTTATTTTAGCATGAAGCCAAGCTTTGAGTTAGATGGTCTCTGAATAGGAACCGCATAGTAGTCACTGAACTATACGGGAAGAAAATACTTGCTGACATTCTGCACAATTAAGAAAAAACTTTCCTGTAAAAGTTCTGGCAGTGGCTGGGGTGATGGCTCAGTTGGGGAGGTGCTTGCTGTGCAAACGTAAGGCCCCGAGTTCCAGTTCTACAACATTGAAAATGCTAGCTACGCAGGCTGGCCAGGGAAGCAGGTAAGGAGGGCTGACTGCAGATCCCCCAGTCTCATCCCCAGCTCTGCAGCAGAACAACTGCTGCAGGCTCCTTTCTCTGTGCACCCCTCCCCCCATCACCAGTGGATCACACAGGTCTTCCCCTTCTAACCTCTCCCCGCCATGCATTGCTTTATACCAGCCTCCAACTTAGCAAACACTCCCTGGGAACCCACAGGCCACTCTAACTAGGGAAACAGGCAGGCTAAGTGCAGATCTTCACTTCTCCCTCAGCTCCTCCAAATCCAACCCCCCAGTTTTATCCCCAGTTCTGCAGATGTGGCCACCTTTCCCCACTGCCCTCATCTCCAGTGGGTCACACAGATCTCCTCTCACAACCCCTCCTCCCTCACTGCTTTATCCAACCCTTCCCTACTCCAGCAGGCACCCCCTAGAAACTCATAGGCTACTCTGAGAGGGGAAGAAGTAGGCTCAGTGCAGACTTTCACCTCTTCCCTCCATTCCTGCAAGTCCAATCTCATCCCCAGCTCCATAGTGGATCTGCTGTGGCCTCTCCTCACTCTGTTCCCATTCCCAGGGGTCTAAGCAGACCCTGGTGTAACACCCTGATTTCTGCCCTCAGCCCATCCCCATTCCTATGTATCAGCTCTCAGTACCCCAAAACACATTTTACCTGGAAACTCCAGTGGTCACACCTATCAGGATGCCAGAAGAATTTCCTACCAGGCAACACAGCCCCCACACTCTTCTAAGAGCCAGAGAAGGCAACAGGAACCAAGGAACAAACACCCACCCAACAAAGACCAGGTATCAGCACCTAACCTTATAATCCTCCCAACCCCAAAATGCCTAGCCGCTGCCATAAAAACACGGTAATAGCCAAGACAATAAACGTGTCCCCACTAGAGCCCAGCAACCCGACCGCAGCAAGCCCTGGGTATCCCAACATAACTGGAGCACAAGAAAAAAACTTAACACAGCCTCTAGGGATATGATAGAGGAAACTAATAAATCCCTTAAAGAAACCTATGAGAACACAAACAATGGGAATACATGAAAAAACAAACAAAATACGGTTCAAGACCTGAAAGTGGAAATAGAATCAATACAGAAAACCCACATTGAGGGAAATCTGGACATAAAAAGTTTGGAAACTTGAACAGGAATCTCAGGCATTGAAGACACAATAGAAAAGGGATACCTCCGTCAAAAGAAATGTTAAATCTAAAAAACTCCTGGCACAAAACATCCAAGAAATCTGGGACACCATAAAAAGACCAAATCTAAGAATAATAGGAATAAAGGAAGGAGAAGAAACCCAGGTCAAAGGCACAGGAAAAAAAAATTTTTTTTTTTTTTTTTTTTTTGGTTTTTCAAGACAGGGTTTCTCTGTGTAGCACTGGCTGTCCTGGAACTCACTCTGTAGACCAGGCTGGTCTTGAATTTACAGAGATCAGCCTCCCTCTGCCTCCCCAGTGCTGGATTATTACCCTACCACTTTCAAAGTAATGGAAGAAAATTTCCCTAACCTAAGGGAGAAGATGCCTATCACAGTATAAGAAGCATACAGAACACCAAAGAGACTAGACCAGAAAAGAAAGTTCCTTTGGCACATAATAGTCAAAACATTAAATGTAAAAAACAAGGAATATTAAAGTCTGCAAGGGAAAAAGACCAAATAACATAGAAAGGCAGACCTATTAGAATTACACCTGACTTCTCAATGGAAACTCTGAAAGTCAGAAGGGCCTGGACAGATGTGCTAGACTCTAAGAGACCACAGATGGCAGCCCAGACTACTATATCCAGCACAATTTTCATCACAATAGATGGAGAAATAAGACATTCCATGATGAAACCAAACTTAAGCAATATCTGTCTATAAATCCAGCTCTACAGAAGGCACTAGAATTAAAATTCCCACCTAAAGAGGTTAACTACACCCGAGAAAACACAGGGAATAAAAGAGAATAAATAATCCCAGACCAGTAAATCAGAAGAGGGCAAACACACACACACACATGTCACCCCACCACCACCATCACCCCCGCAACAACAGTAACAACAATAGTAACAACCACCCACCACACACAACAATAACAACAACATAACAGGAATCAACAAACACTGCTCATAGATATCTCTCAACACCAGTGGTATCCATTCCCCAATAAAATGACACAGACTAACAGAATGTATCCGAAAACAGGATCCATCCTTTTGCTGTATCCAAGAAACACACCTTAACATCAAGGGTACACATCACTTCAAGGCAAAATGATGGAAAAAGATATTCCAAGCAAATGGACCTAGAAGCAAGCTAGTGTAGTCATTTTAACACCTGAAAAAATAGACTTCAAACCAAAACTAATCAGAAGAGATAGGGAAGAACACTACATACTCAAAGGAAAAATTCACCAAGAGGACATTGCAACCTTTTAACATCTATGCACCAAACACAAGGGCACCCAAGTTTGTAAAAGAAACACTACTACAGCTTAAATCACACACTGACCCTCACACACTGAGAGTGGGAGACTTCACAGTCCCCTCTCCCCAGCAGACAGGTCATACAGACAAAAACTAAATAGAGAGATGCTGGAGCTTACTGACGTTATGAACCAAATGCAACTAACGGATATTTACAGAACATTTCATCCAAACACAAAAGGATATATCTTCTTCTCAGCAGCTCATGGAACTGTCTCAAAGTTGACCACATACTTGGACACAAAGCAAGTCTCAACAGCTATAAGAAAACTGAAATACACAACCTGCATCCTATCTGACCAGCACAGATTAAAAGTGGCTATCAACAGAAATGACAGAAAGCTTACAAACTTACAGAAAATGAACACATCACTGAATGAAAAATGGGTCAGGATAGACATTAGAGACTTTATAGAATTGAATGAAATGAATACACAACACACCCAAACTTATGGGGCACAATGAAGGTGGTTCTAAGAGGCAAATTCAAAACACTAGGTGCCTACATTAAAAAAAAAAAAAAAAGAGGCAGGATCTAATACCAATAGCTTAACAGCACACCTGAAAGCTCTAGAACAAAAAGAAGAAATCTCACTCAAAAGGAGTAGACAGCAAGAAACAATCAAACTCAGGGCTGAAATCAATAAAGTAGAAATAAACAAGTAAAAACAATACAAAGATCAATGAAACAAAGAATTGGTTCTTTGAGAAAAATCACTAAGACTTGAAAAACCCTTATCCAAACTAACTAAAAGGCAGAGAGAGAGAGAGAGAGAGAGAGAGAGAGAGAGAGAGAGAGAGAGAATGAGAATCCAAATTTACAAAATTAGAAATGAAAAAGGGGATAGAACAGTAACACTGAGAAGGAAACCCAGAGAAGCACAAGGACATACTTAAAAACCTGTACTCCACCAAGTTAGAAAATCTATAAGAAATGGACCATTTTTTCAATAGGTACCACTTACCAAAGTTAAATCAGGATCAGATAAACAGTTTAAACAGACCTATAACCCTTGGTGAAATAGAAACAGTTTTAAGTATTCTAATCAAACAAACAAACAAAATAAAAACAACAACTCAGAGCCAGATAGTTCTAGTACAGAATTCTACCAGACTTTCAAAAAAGAGTTAATCTCAATACTCCTCAAATTACTCCACAAAATTGAAACAGAAGGAACATTGCCTGGTTCATTTTACAAGACCAGTTACTGATACACAAAACACATGAAGACCCAAAAAAGAAAGATAATTACAGACCAATTTCCCTTATGAGCGTAGACATAAAAACTCTCAATGAAATACTTGCAAACCAAATCCAAGAATATATCAAAAAGACCACCCACCATGATCAAGTAGGCTTCATCCCAGAGATGTAGGGATGGCCCAACATAAGTAAACTGACAAACATAATCCACCACATAAACAAACTGAAAGACAAAAAACAAATGATCATCTCATTAGATGCAAAAAAGGCTTTTGACAAAATCCAACACCACTTCATGATAAAAGTCCTGGAGAGATTAGGGATCCAAGGAAAATACAACATAATACAGGCAGTTGATAGCAAGCCCATAGCCAACATTAAGTGGAGAGAAACTCAAATCAATTCCACTAAAATCAGGAACAAGACAAGGATGTCCACTCTCTCATATCTATTCAATATGGTACTTGAAGTTTTAGCTAGAGCAGTGGTTCTCAACTTTCCTAATGTTGCAACCCTTTAATACAGTTCCTTATATGGTGACCCCCCAACCATAAAATTATTTTCTCTGATACTTCATATCTGTAATTTTGTAGTTAATGAATTGTAGCATAAATGTCTGATACGCAGATGGTCTTCTGTGAGTCCTGTGAAAATTTGTTCAACTCCCAAATAGGCCATGGCCCACAGGTTGAGAACCACTGAGCTAGAACAATAAGCCAAGTAGAGGAGATCAAAGGGATATAAATTGGAAAGGAAGAAGTCAAAGTATCTTTATTTGCAGATGATATGATGGTACACATAAGTGATCCTAAAAGTTCCACTGGAAAACTCTTAGATTTGAGAAATGAGAAGCACTTTCTGCAAAGTAGCTGGATACAAAATTAACTTACAAAAATCAGTAGCCTCCTATATACAAATGACAAATGGGTGTGAAAGGAATCAGGGAAACACCACCTTTCATAATAGCCTGAAATGATATTAACTCTAAGCAAGCAAGTGAAAGATTTTGATGAAAACTTCAAGACAGTGAAGAAAGGAATTGAAGAAGATATCAGAAGATGAAAAGATCTTCCACGCTCATGGATCGGTAGGATTAATATGTAAGAAATGCCTACCCTACCAAAAGCCATCTACAGATTCAATGCAATCCTCATCAAAATTCCAATGCAATTCTTCACAGAACTTGAAGGACAATCTTCAGCTTCATAAGGTAACACAAAAAATCTAGGATAGCTAAAGCAATCCTCGATAATAAAAGAACTTCAGGAGGTATCACCACCCTCAGTGTCAAGTTGTACTACAAAGCTATAGTTATAAAAACAGCATGGCATTGGCACAAAAAGACACGTTGACCAATGGAACCAAACTGAAGACCCAGACATAAATCCACACACCTACGGACATCTGGTTTTGATAAAGAAGTCAGAAACACTGGAGAAAAGATACCATCTTCAGCAAGCGGTGCTGGTCAAACTAGACGGCTGCATGCGGAAGGATCCAAACATCCATAATCATCACCCTCCACAAAACTCAACATCAAATGGATCAAAGATCAAAATCTCAACATGAAACCAGCTGCAGTGAACCTGATAGAAGAGAAAGTGGGGAATAGCTTTGAATTCAATGGCACAGGAAAAGACTTTTGAATACAGCACCATTAGCAAAGGCACTAAGATCAACAATAAATGTGACCTCATGAAACTGAGAAGTTCTGCATGACAAAGGACACTGTCATTTGGACAAAGTGGCAGCCAGCAAAAAATTTACTTTCAATAAAAGAAAAAAAAATAAAGGAGAAGAAATGCCCGGTACAGTGGCACACACTTGTAATCCCAGCGCTGGGGAGGTGGAGACAGGAGGACCGATCCCTGGGGTCTTTTAGCCAGCTAGGCGACTTAGTAAGTTCCAGCCATCTCTCTCTCCCCACCTGCTATCCCTTCTCCTGATGTTTCTCCCACCTCCTCCTTGCTCTGTTCCTGCTTCCCTTCCTACCTGGGAGTGACACCCAAGGCCATCCTCTGATGGGAACGTGCAGACACAGGAAATCCCCTATTCCCCGAAAAAGACATCCTGGTAAACAGCAGTACTGGGGTGTGACAGAAGGTGTCCTGAGCATCTGGGAGTCCAACAATTTCCAAGCGCTTTGTCCTGTGTTCATCCTGGTGATCTCATCTGTGGATCTTAACCCAGCAAAGAAAAAAGCCGCAGTCCAGGAGTGTTCCCTGTTAGAGAAGGGGCTGCTCTAAAACAAACTCTGAAAAGATTTTGGACATCCGGTTTTGCAGTGTATGAACACAGCAGTTAGAGTAGCCGTTTATTAAAATGTACACGAAGGGGAAAAGCAACAAACCATCCTTTAACATATGGGACCACATTCCACATCACACACAAGACAGCTGTTTCGTGGTGGGCTGGGATATCCATCAGGTTAACTCAGTCACAGGTATGAAATGAGATCACATATCCAATATATAAAGAATGGAACTAATTTTTTTTTTTTACTATAATAATACTTTTTAAGGAAAGTATCTGTAAAGTGTCTTTTTTTTTTTTTTTCTGAGCTGTCTCACATAAGCCCTATTTGGACTTTGGAAAAAGGAGGATTTTCAATATTATTTGGTGTACCCCTTTTCCAAGGAAATGGTACCCAATCTAGACATAAAACTACAGGCCACACACATCCTGCCCTGCATTCAGACACCTGCTGGGATGTCTAGAGCAGGCTCCAGTGGCCCTTGTCATGGCAGACATCTGAAATGTCAGCGCTCATTCATTAACTGTTCACAAAGGGTATTCGACCTTGTAGGTACTTAGAATGCTCAGCCCCTAGTGCAAACCAAGCATTTCCAATTTCTGTCTTCAAGAAATCTTTTTGATGACACATAAATAGAAAAACAGAAATAAAACCAAAAATAAAAAACAAACAAAACCCAAACACCCAAAATAATGTTTAGCAACACAAAGAATTAGTTTAAAAACGTGTATCCTAGATGGAATGCTAACTAGCAGAAACAGAGAAGGAGAGCACAGGTAATATCTGGGTGCATCTTGAACCTCTCTCAAAGCATGTCCAGACACAGGTCACACACCGGCCCACAAGAACAGAAAAGCCAAAGCACAGCAGACTGAGAAGTGCTTATTAGTCGCCATTCAAGCAGTGGGTGAAGCTATCTGACACAATGCACAGCATGGAGATAAGTAACCTTGGTTACTGTTTCCAAGGACACTGGGCTGGCTCTTGGCTAACAAAAGAGCTGAGGTGAAGCTGAATGCAACGAGAGTCATTTTTATACACGCATGCAAAGAAAACCAGCCGGCTGATATTCTACACGCCCCCAAATCCCTGGTGGAGGTATCTAACTAAGCATGTGAAGTATTAAACAGACATTCAAAAGTCAATACTTTTCATGGTAAAGATAAAGTCAGCGTCAACTGAATTTCTGGCACCTCCCGAGGAGAGAGAAACCCTACGGTTAAGAATTTTAACTGAGGCATTCTGGAATAAATCTAGGGAGTAGAGACATTCTAGCTAACAGGTACTTTAAAAGATGTCATGGATGCAGGCCATCATGCAGACAATACTTCACATAGCATTTCCAGAAAATGCTTCAGCAGTATGACTGCAGCCAAACCGGGAACATTCTTTGTGCCAAGGTCAACCCTACTGCTGGTTTTATAAGGGAATAATCTAGAATACAGACTGGAGAGCCTGCTTGTGACTCTGGGCCATGGTGAGACACTAGTGGGGCTGTCACACGAGCCTGCTGAACACCAGCCCACCCGTGTGTGTGGAGCCTCCACACCCGCAGCCCTGGGGAGGGAAAGGTCTTGTGGTTGCAATGCAGACAGCTGTCTGGATGCTGGTGGCTGGAGATGACAGGTGAGCAAGCGGATGCCTCTGCTCTTCTCCCTGCATTCTGGTCTACAGCAAGGCCAAGGAGAAGCGCCATCAACAGTTGAAAAAGGTTCACATCTTGGAGAGAATAGACAATGTACACAAGGGAACAACACAGTACCCCTCAAGTTCTGCCCTGGAAGGGGATATGATGAATCACGTAAAAGCAGCAGTGAGACAAACGGAAGCCAACATTTTAGATTTCCAAATGAAAACTGAGTCAGGTCAGTGAAGCATGTAAAATCCAAACTCTTTCCTAAAGCACAAAATCAATGAGCAGGAGAAACAGGTGCTCCAGACTGCTCTGCTTTTCCTGGGAAGAACACCTTTTAACCATTTCAGTTTTTATTATCTTGCCTTTATGCATTTTGCTTATGTGACACATTCCACTCCAGTTCGAGCCTTTTCCTTTGAAAATTCAGTGCTGTTGCTAACCAGTTTCTTCTGCTGCATCTGCAGTACACACACGTGTGTACACACACACGTTATTGTTCCTCTCACTAGACACACACACACACACACACACAACTACTGTTCCTCTCACTAGGCCCAGAGCTGCACTCTCACCCTGGGCTCATTCTCAGGCCTCTCCTGCATACTGCAAAGCCAGCACGGCTGGCCCCCATGCAGTCATCTTTGGGAATGTGGAGAGAGGCCAGCCATTCCATGGCTGTTACAGGTTTTTTTCTGGAGGAAAAACACCATGTTTGTGTCAGTCTTGATGTGAGGTAAAACAGCAGGTTCTCACTAAAGGCTCTGAGGAGAAGGACGTGCATCTCAGACACAGGTTCTGGGCCCTCAAAGCTGTCAAAGTGGGAGGGTCTCCTTGAGAGCTAGGTTTCGGGGAAGGAGAAGGTGAGGAGTGACGGGAGGTGCAGCAGAGCATCAGTTTAATCACAAGTCCCCTTTTATTCATTTCAAGTATTTACAAGCTAAATGCAGAAAAATGTGTCCTGCTTCGCCGGACCATAATGTTGGAGATATGAACAAGCACTGGCTGGAGACAAACTTGCAGATTCCAGTCCTAGGATAACTTATTTTTCTCCTTTTGTTAAACTTCCAATTTTCACCTCAGCAGCAGATTAATCCTTACAGAAAACTGTGGTCCACATTTTAAAACAAGAAAAACAGGGGATGGTGGCACATGCCTGTGCTCCAGCACTTGGGAGGCAGAGACAGGAGGATCGATGCAGATTCAAGATCAGCCTTGGGTAAGCATCAAGGCCCTATCCTTAAAAAAAAAAAAAAAAAAAAATCAAACCAACATCACCACCAACAAAAAGCAGAGGAGATAAGCAAGCAAGCTTCCGGTGCCCGGTGCAGTCTAGGCCTAGCAATTCACCTCCAGTTTGGGGTGGGGTGTGGGGGACAAGCAGAAGGAAGTACTGACTGGAGGTGGACGGAGCCTTCGTCGCTGCAGTTTTCCCACCCTACCTCTTGGGGAATGCTTCGGACAGACTGATGGGGAAGGAACTTCGCAGTACTTGCACACTGTCACGCCAAGTCATGTGACAGAAACAACCAAAGATCAGCTGAGACTTCACTGAGCAGCTTTTCAGAGCAGATCTGGCAGGAGGAGGCCGGGAGGCTTGGGTTCAACACAGTTGATCCAGAAGTTGGCACAGCTGGCGTGGTACTGGTGTCCTCCGTAGGCCAGCTTGAAACTGTCTGTTTCCGAGTTGAATGCCTGCCAGGAATACAGAGATACAAGGTAAGGCAGGTTCATCCTACATCTGAGAGCTTGTCAGCAGCCGCCACGGGCTCTCCCCAGGTGTCACAGAGGCTGCGGCCCAATGGCACACACAGACAAAAGCTGAGCAGGTGGCTATAGGATTCAGGAGGAAAGCTTTATTTTTACTACTAATTAAAGGTATAAAAGTCAGTACCATTCAACTTAGTTTCAGCAAAGGGCCCAAACTTCACATAAAAGGCAGTCGGAGGTTAAGAGAGGAGGGAGCAGGACACGGAAACTAAAATAGCCAAGGACTGTGGGTAATCGCTCCCCTCACTGTAAAGGCCATCCTCCCTGGAGGCTGCCATTGCTGTAACATATGGCCCCTTAGAGTTCTGTGGCTGGTTACAGTCCTACCAGGACTGAAACAATTTAAAAGAGATAGAAAATCAATTGATATTAACTCTTACAAGCTGACAACCGAGTGGACATACGACAGTCCCCCTCATCTGTAGCTCAGGTTACCCACAGCAGGTAACGTGCTGCAGTTTGTTTTCATAAACACCACAGATAAAATCCTAACACCCAAATGATTTGTTTTTGTCTGTCATCCACTAGATCCTGGAGCTCTCCGATCTCATTCTGTATGTCACCACAACTTCCAGTCTTCCAGAAGGTGCTGGATGTGGCAGAGAAAAATGGCAACGCCAGAAGCTGATTAGCAACTATGAGCATGCAAACAAGACAGCAGTGGTTCCACACAGGTGCGTTAGTTGATCTGATCGAACATTATGGGGACAAAATGAGAGAGTGGAGGATTCATGATTGGCACAGTCCAGGACAACAACAGAATTATCTGTTGGCCTCTCACACGAAAGACTGAGATGGAGACAGCTAAGGTAACATGTAACTGGCTCATACTTTTTTAGGCTGTTCCTCTGCAGGCTTCTCTTCTCTCTGAAATGTTGAAACCATAAGGTCAAAAAAAAAAAAAAAAAAAGGTCCCTAGAATAGGCCTTCTGCCTCCAGGTAAATCCATATGGCCTTGATATTTCCTCTCCCACCCTCATCCGCCGGTGCAGTAGAGAATCGCATGCTCAGCAGGGAGGAAAGGACTTTGTCCACTCTCTCAGCAGCCTCCCCACTGCCTGGTGGGAAAAACAGGTCTGCCTCTACGGAACTTTCTAAACTTCAAAATCCCCACCTCAGCCACTGAGCTTGTTGTGAAGTGGGCCACATGCAGCTGTCCCCAGGTCACGTTAGGGGTGAGCCCTGCCATTTGATGGGGGAGGCGAGGACTTACCCGGCTCCTGGAGTCCACATTCAAGAGACACACCCCGCAAGCCAGCTCCTGGGCGTTTTTAATCCCGGGCCGTAACATACAGGAGGAGAAATCCAGTGAATTTTCATCTGGCTGAGGGTGACAGGAGAGGTGGGTAAGGGCACAGCAATTCCAAATGCTGCCACTTCACAAAGTAGGTCAACTATAAAATTAAGTCAACTAATAACACTAGTGCTCAGTTTCCAAAAATCTGCAAAGTAGCTGCTATGTTCTAGCTGCTAGCGATGCCAATGGGAATAAACTGTTCCCCAGCCTTGGGGAGCTCGTGGTCTAGGGTGGACCTAGAGGGGCCAAGCAGTGCAGGGCCATTAGTGCTACAGTACTTACTTTGGGAGTAAGTACTGAGTGTCCAGCACATACCAGGGGCACTTAGCCAAGAGAATGCTTCCTGGAATTCACAATCATTTTGCCTGAATATTGATAAGCTCATTGAAGGTGAAGGTGATGGGTTGGGAGAGGTAGAAGGGAAGGCTGTTTAACACACAAGCAGCACAAATCAAAGACATCTAAGCAAAAAGTCCAGCTATGAGAGAAAACTAAGGGTGGGATCCATGCCAAGGAGAGGGGGAGGGGATGAGGCTAGAACATCGAGGACCCAGAAAGGAACAGAAGGAGTGAGGCAGGACCAAGTATGCATCGTAGGCACAAACCTGCCTTCTCGTTGCAGGGTCAGCAGGAGACTGGGGTGGCCTCAGTATGGCTCTGGCTAGGTTAGAGGACTGCTAGGAGGCAGAACTAAAACAGCAGAGGGGAAAGGCAGGAGGACTCATGCAAGGGCTCTTATGGGGGCAGAATCTACAGGCCCCAGCATGTGCAGGACATGGAGAGAGGGAGGCTTGGGCATGGAGAAGATTCATCTTAAGCTCAAGGACAGAGGACAGTACAGCTTGGTTCAGGCTGAGTTGCAGCTGCCAAGGTCAGAAGTGCAGGTGGTGGGGATGTACAGCTGGCCAATGCTAAGGGTGAAATTTGAAAGTTAGCAGCCAGGGGCTGGAGAGAAGGCTCAGTGGTTAATAGCACTGGCTGCTCCTCAAGAGGACAGACACAGGTTCAATTCCCAGAACCCACATGGCAGCTCACTACTGTCTCTAACCCTTGTTACAGGGGAGATCTGACACCCTCACACAGACATACACTCAAGAAAAACACCAATGTACATAAAACAAAATAAAAAAAGGAAGTCAGCAGCTAGAGACAGTAAATGGAATAAGTGCCAGGCAGACTTATGCTAAGTACTATGCTCGGCGTTTACAGCACTATCGTGTTTGTCCCTCCCCAAACAAACAACAAAAATCTCGGAAATATGGCGAGTGCGGTGCAATGGTTTAAGCGGTAGGTCTCAATTTTGAAAAGCTGTCAATTTCTTAAAGATTAAATATACATTTACAATTTCATTCCTATTTATCTAAGAGAAAGGAAAATATATGTCAACAAATCTTGTTCCAAGAAAAAAAGCATTCATAGCAACTGTATCCACGTTAGCTAAATCTGGCACTAATGAGTGTCTAGTAATAAGAAAATGGATAAGAAGATGCGGTGTGTTAATAGACTATTACTCAGCCAGAGAGTAAAGTGATACCCAACCAACATGGCTGCATTTCAATATTATGCTACTAAGCAAGCCAGACACAAGACAGCACTTCATGTTTATCAAGTTTTACAACAGAGGAATCTCTGGCTATGGAAATAGATCAGGGGGTCAAAGATCTAGAGTGAACTTTAGTCAGGGACAAAGATACTCCGAATATTGTCCAGGCCTGGTGGCACAGGACCTTAGGAGGCAGAGGCAGATGGGTCTCTGTGAGTTTGAGGCTAGCCTGGTCTACAGAGTGAGTTCTAGAACAGCCAGGGCTACATGGAGAGACCCTCTCTTAAAAAACCCAAACCAAACCAAACAAAACCCCTTGAAAATCGTAAGAGCAGCAGAGAACATATATTCACCTCACTATAAATTCCACCCTGCAAAATGATTTTCATAGAACATATATATTCCGATTTTTGCCCATCTTTTGGATTCATAGTCAACTTTTGTTTTCACAAGTAAGTATAATACTGGCATGAGTGTTTGTAATTTAGATTTTTAGTAATTTTTATGTGTGGGTGTGTTTTGTTTGCCTGTGTGTCTGTGCACCACATGCAGGCAGTGCCCATGAGCACCAGAGTCAGATCCCTTAGAACTTGAGTTACAGATGGTTATGTGCTTTCAGGTGGGCGCTGGGAATTGAACCTGGGTCCTCTGCAAGAACAGCCAGTGCTCTTAACCACTAAGCCATTTCCCCAAACCCTGGTTGTTAGACTCAACAACCGAAACAACAAAAAAATTCTGAGAACTTCACTGGTCAAAGACTTGAGTGACTGCTGGGCACAGGCTCACTTCCCTAGTTTTTGGGCTGTTCGCAAGGCTATGGCTTTGGACACATTTAAGGTCTTCATTATCAGCACTTTTCTCAGTCACGTTCTTAAATGTAAACAGCCAGCAAAACAATAATCAAGCCCCAGGGAAACATTTGCAGGCTTCCATATTATGAGCACACCATCAGTGTCTGACTCTCGAGCTTGCTGTGTGACATCACTGAACGTGGAGCCGGGAAGAGCTGCCCAGCAGAACTACCTGGTGATTGTATAGTCCAGAACCAACTGTCCGAATCTGTCCCAGACTATTCTGGTTTTAGCACCAAAAAATTCCTTCAATCCTGAGCACCAGGAACAGTTTGATATCATGTTACTGGATCAGGGACTATTGGAGAAATAATTAGAATATAGGAAAACTGTGAGACTTGAAATCAATCAAATTAATAAAAGCTCTTTAATATCTATTAACCGAAGGCACAGGGAAGCAAATGAAAAGGGCGCTCTGTAGTCTGGCGTGAGAATGGTTAGGCTCTACATAAATTACCCTGTGACTAATTAATCTTCCAAATGATAAAATTAGCTCTAATTTCAGCACTTGGGAGTCAGAGGTAGTTGGATTTCTATGAGTTCAAGGCCAGCCTGGTCTACAGAGTGAGTTCTAGGACAGCCAGGGCTACACAGAGAAACCATATCTCAAAAAAAAAAAAAAAAAAAAAAAAAAAGAGTTAAACATATATCAATAAGTAAGCAGGGCTTTATATTTCAATGTAGTAGCAACATGACACTAATCAGTGGACACAATTATAAACTGTGCCTGCTACAGGCCACTGTAAACTGATCATCAACTCTTTTTGGTTTTTGAGACAGGGTTTCTCTGTGTAGCCCTGACTGTTCTGGAACTAGCTCTGCAGACCAGGCTGGCCTCAAACTCAGAGATCCACCTGCCTCTGCCTCCCAAGTGCTGGGATTGAAGGTTGGTTCTACCACTGCCCAGAAACCAACAACTTTGATTGGCAAATATTTTACATATTTAGTAAAGATTTAAACAGTTACATTATACTCCAGCTTCTTTTTAAAAAATTATTATTTTTATTTTATGTGTGTGTTTTGCCTACATGTCTCTGCACACCACATGTGTCCAGTGCCACTGGATTCTACAAGAAAGTGTCAGATTTTCTGGAACTGAAGTTATAGATGATTGTTAACCACCATGTGGGTGCTGGGAGTTGAACCCGGGTCCTCTTCAAAAGCAGTGTGGCGGTGTGAGTAAGAACGGCTCCCATAAGCGCATCTATTTGAATGCTTAGTTATCAGGGAGTAGCATATTTGAGAAGAACTAGGAGGAGGCGTGGCCTTGTTGGAGGAAGTGTGTCACTGGGGGTGGGCTCTGAGGTTTCAAAAACCCAACCCAGTGCCTCCCTCTTCCTGCTTTATGTGGATCCAGATGTAGAACTTTCAGCTACTTCTCCAGCACAATGCCTGCCTATGTGCCACCATGCTCCCAGCCATGACGATAACGGACAAAACATTCGAAACTATAAGTAAGCCCCAATTAAATGTTTCCTGTCATAGGAGTTGCTGCAGTCATGGTGTTTCTTCACAGTAACAGAACACTGACTAAGACAAGCAGCAAATGCTCCTAACTGCTGAGTCATCTCTCCAGCCCCTTACTCCAGCTTCTTGAGCTGTAGGAGTTAACAGAAATTTGCCATTAGTAAAAGGTTTCTGAATATTTGGCCACCAAACACTGATCCAAAATCAAATGCTAATGAACCCAAGCATTCTGGCAGCACTTCTCCGTGTTTTATCATGCGATGTCACTGAAGCCTTCATGCTGGACGTACCACATGTGCACTTCAACCGCACGTGCCACTGCACAGCGCTTAGTTGACGCTGCCTGAAACGCTCTGCTCAGATCCCAGGCCCTGCTGGGAACTGCGAGTGTTTACCACACATACAGCGCTTTCAGTGTTTTTAGAGGAACAAAATGCTTTAACTACAGAAAACAGAGACTTCTAATATTTTTCTGCCAGCATTTCTTTACTATCTAAGTATGAAATCGGTGTTATATTGTCACAGTGTTTGACTTAAAACTGCTGTTGAATTGCTGACTTAAGGTTCATTAAAAAACATTAAATGAATTTTGGCTTGGGATTAGTATAGAATTTCTTTTTTGTTGTTTCTTTTTGTTTTGGTTTTGGTTGTCTTTTTAAGAAAGGGTGTATGTAGCCCTGGCTGTCCTAGAACCTAGAACTCACTATGTAGATCAGGCTAGCCTCCAACTTATAGAGACCTGCCAGCCTTTGCCATCCCACCTAGTATAGCATTTCTAACAGTTTATAAAATAGCCTTAAACATATTACAGCCATTTTGTACTACGTATTTATATGAAATGTCTTCAGCATTGACAATTATACAATTGAAATATTGATCAATTCTGAAATAAAGATGCTCTCTATCCTGTAGAATGAGATACTCAGCCAAGACTGAATCAGTTATGAAACACAAATAGCACATTCACCTCATTAGTATGAAAATTTCCTTTCATCTTTAATAAATAAAATTATATATATATATACACACACCAAAAGATTACTTAAAAATGTCTTCACAATTTACTAGCAGTAAACATTTAATTTCATGTACGTATATACTTAAAATTTTCTCAGGTAAAAAGGAGTTGTGGGCAGATAGTTTAAAGAACCATGTATATGGTTCTCACACAGATAGTCCCAGAGTCAGACTGAGGTGAATAAGCCTGAACCCTTAGACAGTGATACATTTCAAATATCGTGCAGAAGAAAATCAGCATTAAGGAGGAAAAGTCTGGTGGCATTCAGTGTTCTTCGCCAAGATTCACAATCTCCTTTTTCTAGACAAATGGTGTGAAAAGCTTCTGAGACTCCTTGAAATTAGGCATGGCTATGTCACTTGCCATGGCCAGTGAGTCATGTGTGACACTAGAAAGAAAGCCTTTAAAGTCAGTATATTGAGCAGAGGCAGGCGGATCTCTGTGAGTTCAAGGCCAGCCTGGTCTACAGAGTGAGTTCCAGGTCAGCCAGAGTTACAACAGGGAAATCCTGTCTCGAAAAAAACCAAAACCAAAACCAAAACCAAAACCAAACCAATCAAACAAGCAAAAAACCCAGTGTGTTGGCTCAAAGGTTAAGAGCACTGGCTGCTCTTCCAGAGGAACTGGGTCTGATTTCCAGTACCCACATGAGGCTCACAAACACCTGTAATTCTAGTTCCAGGGGACTGACTCCCTCTTCTGGCCTCCCTGGGCACCAGGCATACGATGCACAGGCATACATACAGGCAAAACACTCTGGAACACACAAAATTCATAAGGAAAAAATAAAACTCATGTGCTATTTTTCATGTTCCCTTGACCCTCATGGGTGATCAGCTACATTCCATGATGTGTAGGGAGTGAACCTGGGTCCCTGAGTGAGGACAAGACATAGAGCTTGAGATGGACTTGAGGTGGACAGCTTGAACAATGAAGAAGGCCTGTCTGTTTGAGAATGCTAAGATTAGAGAGGAATGTTTGTTGCTAAAGCATAACCCAGTCTGCTCTGGCAGATGCAAAGAGTAACATAGACACTAGTTCCACACGCAGTTCTAGACTTGGTTACACTGCTTTGTATCCTACTGGCCTTGCTGCTGTATCAAATTGGCCAAAACTTAATGGCCTAAAAGAACACGACTTGCCGGACAGTAGTGGTGCACGCCTTTATCTCAGCACTCAGGAGGCAGAGGCAGGCAGATCGCTGTGAGTTCGAGGCTAGCTTGGTCTCCAGAGTGAGTTCCAAGAAGTGAGTTCCAAGAGAGCCAGAGTTACAACAGAGAAACCCTGTCTTGAAAAACCAAAAACCCAAAACAAAACAAAAATGACTTTATCCCTTTATAGCCCAGAAGTCAGAGGGCAGAAGTCTGAAGCTGACAGTGCTTTGTGCCTTCTAGAAGTTCTAGAGAATGTCTTTCCTTGCTTTTATAGCCCCTAGAGACCACCCTAGAAATGCCTAGAATTGTGCATCCCTTGCTCAAGGTCCCATCTTGAGAGCAGCAGGGCATCTGCTAATCTCTCTCTGCTTCCCCTGTCATTACTCACTCTGACCCTGTGCCCTCCTTTCAGAAGGTCCCTGTGATGACACTGGGCCCACCCTGCTTACCTGGGGTCATTTCTTCAACCACACACCCCTCACTCAATAATCCTGCCTGCGAAGTTCTTATTGCCATGTAAGGTGACACAGGAGATAATACAGGTTATGTGGAATGCTCGAGAGTGCCATCTGTCAGCTGAGGACAGCCATATATGGTAAAGGTAAAAAAAAAACAAAACAAAAAACAAACAAACACCAAGCTTCAAAGCTTGGTGCTTGCAAGATCAGCAGGGGTGCGGGCGATGCTATCATCAAAAGCAAACTATTCTCTTGATATTTTGCAGCATTAAGGAAGTAAACACTCTGAAATTCACCACTTCTTCATGCTGGGAGGAATTACCAAGGGATCTGAATCACGTTGAAGGAACAGTGGAATCAAAGGGTATGCATGACTTCTAGTTGGCCACAGATCTGGAGAAAAACAGTCATTTTTATTCTATTAGGTTTTATATGCCAAAAAATTTGTTTCCCAGGGCTGAACCGTTTCTTTGATCCAACACATCACAAGATAAAAGCTTAGCTAACATTCACTCAGGCCCTGACCTAAAGCATCTGTACTTCATGGTTACAGATGGCTTTTCCTGCAAGAGAAACTCCTGCTTCTACCACAAGAGGGAGTTTCGGTTCACAGGTACCAGAGCTTTAAAGGGTTTCTGCTAGGTAACATCCAGCTTAATAAAAGATTAAGTCACATTTTGAGTTGAGACTGTACTGTGCTTTCTCTAGCCCAAGCATCCCTACTATGATGCACACTACACCTGGGGCTCCCCCGACTTGGTAGAAAAAGGTAATACAGCTAGTGTTTTATTGCTGGTTTGTTTCTGTTATTGTTTGTTTTGGGGGTGCTGGGGAATCTTTCTAACCAAGGCTGCAGGCATACTAAGCAAAAACTCAAAAACATAACAAAACAAGACAAAACAGTAAACACACCGTCTTCCACTGAACAACACCCCAGCGCCAGTGCAGCGGGGTCTTCTGAAAGCTAGACATTGCATAGTAGGAAGAATGGATTCAAAATCCAGATTTTAATAGTTTTAAATGCATTTTGATGTTTCTGAGCCCTGTTTTCTTCTCGTACAGAAATGAACACTATGAGCCAGTGAGATGGCTCAGTGGGTACTAGAGCTCCTCTTGTGTAATGACTACTTGTATTTAAACCTTGGGACCCACAAAAGGTTCCATACAGTGGTGACAAACTTCCTTCAAAGTAACAGAATCAAGTTCCATGGCTTCTTTAAAAGGGTCTGGTTCAAAGAGATGGCAAGTGACAAAAGAGAAGACTTGCCGCTGGTGAAGGCTGGGGAGATGCACACGGAAGCCGCGGCTGGTGGAGTCTGGTAGATGCACACGGAAGCGGACTGGGAGGGAGAAACAGTCCGCATCTTTACACAGCACAGGCTACACAGACAAAAGGCCATGCATTTGCCAAAACCCAGAAGATGTGGAAAATCACAAAACTCATGGTGTGGTGCTACTAAGGTTTTTGCATTTTATTGTGTGTGAACTCAGAAGCGGCCTGGAGTGATAAGCAGAGCCTAGAAGGCAAGTCCCTTTCACCAACAGAGGCAGTTCCCAGGAGCCTGGGAGGTGGGGAAGATGTACCCAGAAGAAAATGGCTTCTACTGCACCTAATGACAGCCACCACTCTACATAGAGACAACAGGCCTGCAACAAGGCTGGGTACGTCCCATTATTCTTCACCTTAACTGGAGGACAAACACACAGCAAGCTTGGCTGATCTAACCGGTCAGCTCTCTTCAGCAGCGCAGAAGAGGAGGGCTGGAGGCTGACTGGAGGGAAGGATGGAGATCTAGTTTTCAAAATGTTAAGCAGACTGCCACCAAAACAAGGAACCTTGAAGTCTAAGTGGAAATGGGTGGCCTTGGAAACTGCTCTACCATCCTGGGATATAAACCAAAGGGGAAGGCACAGACTGCAGACTTGCCTTCAGATCTGCAGTGCGCCAGGAGAGGCTTTTGGGTTTTTTCTCATTAGCCTTATGCTTTGCAATCCACTCATCTCCCCAGCAGAAGCCTGAGTGTCTCTGGTTTTACCCACTTAACTCACCCTTTTCAGGCCAGGGTGAGGCACCGAGCACGCTCAACGTCTCTGGTACTCTCCTGCTTCAGGACAGGACGATGGCCAAGTTGCTGGGTAGATTTAATGCAGTTAAAGACCACAGCACGCAATTCAGCGACCTGGATAACCAGTCAAAACGACTGAAGGAGAAGCGGCCGAGACACCAAAAGGGGGTTTTGGGAACGGGTTCGAGTGTGTGAAGGCAATGAGAAAGTTCTCTACCTGAGGAAGTTTTTCCATTATAGACACAATAAACATGCATTAAAGACAAACATGGGGTTTTGTCACCAAGCACAGCCCTGTCACCAGGTTGGCAGCCTTCCTCCTGGCTGTGTGGTGACAGCTCCCTGACAAAGTGCTCACACTACACTACCTCATAAGAAGAGCCGCTAAGGTCACTTCACTAACTGTCCGGATTAGGACTCTCAGCCCCCACCCCCCACTGTTTTTTTTTTTTTCTTTCACAAAAAACAATGCTCTGTACTTCACTGGCTTCTTTTTGTGACTTTACGTTTAGAACAACTTGGAGATGTTTGCTCAGAAGTGGCACCAGGGAAACAACGGTTCTGGACGTGTGAGTGCTCTGGTGGACTCAGCCTTTCCGGGGCTGGTCGCAAATGCTGGGCTCAGATGCAGCCCAAAAGGTGAACGGAAGAAACCCTCTCTGGTATTGTCACCAGCAGTAGCCGAGCTTCTCCTGATATCAAGTTCATTTTTATGCTGTGAACACAGTGAACCATGGAAGTCAGCACTCTGGAACACAAGAGATAGGAAGAGGGGGAGGAGAGCATTCACAGGTCACCACTTGATTTCCTGTCTACCGACACAGTGAGATCAGAGGCTCAAGCTCCCACCACAGTTAGAGGTGTCATGGCACCACAGGCCTTCTCTGCCAAGCCAGACGGCACCACAGCCGGGAGCCAAACGAGCCCTTCTTCAAGTTGCTCCAGTGATGTGTTTTGTTATGACAACAGCAGAGTACCGAATGAGGTAAGCACTATGAGATGTGAGAGAGCAGCGGTGAGCAATGGTCTAAAGACACACACATCGGAAAGGCCTTTGGTGCAGACTGAAGGGCACTGGGAAGCCCTTCTGGGAAACTATACAGTGCTCAGTGGAAAAGCAGACTGGTTCTGTAACTAAGAAGTTTGGCTGAGGTCCTTACAAAGAGCAGTCCACTAGTGGCACAAGGAACAGACTGATAAGGACTTTTGAAAAAGGGAAAGAAAGAAAAGAATCAAGTAGGGGTGTTTAGCTCAGCAGTAGATAACTTCTCTGGCCTTCATGGGCCTTGAGGTCCATCCCTAGCACCATGAACAAATGAAAGGAAGCAGGGAGGGAGAGTTGTGTGGCTTCTCTCTCCAGCCCCTATTTAATCTCCTTAAGGACAATGTAAGGCAGAAGCAATGGAACAACAGCGAGACTGCTGCTTACATCGGGACAGCTGGCTGTCACCGGCTGTCAGCCGAGAGCACTAAGAACTCCTCCCTACTGCAGAGTTGCAACCCGCTCGGAGTGTCGCAGTCAACTAGAGGAGCGGCGGCAGTTCTCCAGTTCTGACTGCTGTGCAGCACAGCCTGCTTCAGGGACTATCTGGATGGGTTTGAACATAAATATAAAGGTTCTGCCCAGTGAAATGTGAGAAGAGACAGCGGTAATAGTAGAAAACAAACTGATTAAGTTTACTAGGATATATATTATGAACAGAAACACGCCAACAGCTGTATTCCATCGACAGAATGCTGAGATGGTCAAAAGAAGCGATTAGCTTATAGAAGACAGACACAGGTCTAGTAAGTTATCGCTTAGAGCACAGCAAGGCCTCTCATGAACTTAAATGCTGCCTGAAAACGCTGCAGCAGCCATGCAGGCTGCGTGCATGCGTACACACTCCGGCCTTCTCCATGCACTCTGAGAGGCCGCAACACCCAGATGGGAGCACGTCGCTTGTTTGTTTGGAGTAGGGCTATTCGTAACATGGAAAAAACGAATACGAGAAAGTAAGAACAGTGGCAAATGGACTGCAGGACAGCAGCGTGCTGGATGGCCTACCACACAGCTTCCTACAGAACACAAAGGGGCGCAAATAAGTCAAGTGCCAAGGGATGAACTCAAAACCGTTACTTTTTGGTAAAACTTGCATGTGTATGAATTAATATTGACTGGTGCTGGGAGATGGTTCAGTGGGCAAAGTGTTCGCTGTGCACGTATCGGGACATGAATCCGCCTCCCCAGAATCTATATGAAGCCAGGGGTGGTGAGGTCATGTGTCTACACTCCAATGATTAAGAAGGCAGGCAGAAATTCCAGAAGCTTGTGGGACAAAGTGTGTACAGAGGTTGGCAAGAGAACTTTGTCTCAGACAAGGTAGAGAGTGAGAACAGACATTCATGGTTGTCCTCTGACCTTCACACGAACGCTGTGGCATGTGTACACTTAGACATAAACACACACACACACACACACAGAACAGCAGATAAAGATTTTGTTCCACACTCCTATTTTGGCAAGGAACAGTGGGCCTTGGAACTAGCCATAAGCCAGTCTGGGATTGCTATCTCAGTCCTCTGTCGACATAATGTGATCCAGTGGGCACATTCATCTAAGAAGTGTATCTATCTAAGAAGTGTATCACAGGAATATAGTCTCTGCTTCAAAACAGGTTTCTGGAAAGAGAAGTTGAGCTGTCCAGCAGGCTTACTGTGAGCGTGGCGAGCGACATGAAGCCAATTAGGTTGTTCCACACTTTATCGATGTCCTTCAGCAACTGCTGGAGTTTCTCGCTACACACAGCAGTGGCTTTTATCCCCAGCTCCACACGCTTGGTTACTCGGTACACTTCCACGACACCTGATGGGGAGAGAGGAGAGTTAGGCATGGGGAAAATAGGCATAGAGAGAAGCGAGAAACAGCAGCACTGTGGCTTGCTGACGGCTGCACGGAGATGGGTCTGTGAGCACAGATGTGTACTGGTTAATGTGTGATTACTGTGGTAAAACATCATGACCAAGGCAACTTGTAGAAGGGAGTATTTACTGGGCTTATGGTTCTACACCCCGTAACTGCAGAGTGAAGGCACGGTGACAGAACCGCTGGGAGAGCAGGTCTCAAGCTGCAAGCAGAGAGGACACTGGGAATGGCAGGAGGCTTCTAAAGCCTGAAAGCCTCCCACCCCCATAATATACCTCTTAAAACAAGGCTACACCTCCTAATCCTTTCCAAACCGTTCCATGAAACTGGGGCCCGAGTATTCAAACCTATGAGCTACGGGGGCCATTCTCATTCAAACCACCACGAGATCTGAGCCTTCTTGGTCAGCCAGAACGGATCTTTTCCTGTGGTCTTCAATCAGGCCAAAATTTTCAAGCAAGAAGAGGTGCTAAGCACCTCCCCATTCTAAGATGGTCACTAGACACATCCCCAAGTCTCCAATGTGGCCATCACCAGACCACTCTGCTGCCCAATGCTGGTGTATAGCTTTTAAGTAGGAACATGGGTTTGTGAGCTCAAATCCCTGCTCTGTCTCTTACCAGCCATGCATCCTGGGGTGAGTTATGAACCTCCCTGTGTTTCAAGTTAAGACAGTGACTGCAGCCCCTCAAAGAATGGGTGAGAGTGTGAAACAGGTAAACACTGTAGAAGGCTCCTAACGGTGTTCGGTGAGCAGAAGACACTGTGGGAGCTATTAGGCTTTTTAGTTCAGATTTCTTTGAGTTTTTGGTTGAATCAGGGAAATCCCACTAGCTGACTTAAAAGGAAATAAAGTTGTAAAAAATCTAAATGTTAATGTCATTATAGAGTAATTCACGCTGAATCCCCAAGCTTAAAAAAAGTAAGTCGGGCTTCTATGCGTAAGAAATTTCAATTTTTAAAATTATATTTATTGTCAGGCCTGGTGGCATACACCTTTAATCCTAGCACTGGGGAGGCAGAGTTTAAGGCCAGCCTGGTCTACATAGCAAGTTCAAGCCACTCTGGAGGTCAGAGGGCAAGCTGCAGTAATTGGTTCTCCCCTTTCGTGGTGAAAGGTCTTGGTGACTGAACTCAGATCATCAGACTCGGTGGCAGAAGTCTTTGCCCACTGAGCCATCTCCGGCACTGATTTTGGAGTTTTAGTTTTGTCTGTAGACCAAGACGGTCTGGAATTCACTATGTCACCTATGGGCCTTCAACTAATAGCAATCTTTTTGCCCGAACATCCTTAGTGGTGGGATTATAGGCATGAGCCTGCCAGGACTGTTCTTTTCCTGTGGTCTAGGCTGAATTCTTCAGCAAGGAGGAGAGGAACCAAGTTCTTCGTCATCCCAAGAGCAGCCACCAGGTACACACTCCAGACTCTGTAAGTGAATACTGGAGAATTCCAGGCCTCATCACCTTGCATAACTCCATGGCTTTTCTTCCTCTTCTCCAAAGGAAGGGCAGGAATGACCTCGGAAATGACCTGAGAAGTGAGGGCCATTCCAACCGAACCTTCCGTGGATACTAGGAAAGCTTGTAGAGGGAAAGGCACCATTTCCTGGTGGGTGGAGGGTATCAGCTAAGGCAGAGAACTATGGCTGTGTGAACAAGAGACTGGCAGAGTCAAGATGACCCAGCATCCCTTCACTAGGAGCTCAGCAGCCAATACAGTGTGCTTTCCAGGCTGGAGGCACGGGACTGAACAAACAAGCCTGATTCTTGCCTTCTTGGCAGTTCACCCCAGTGAAGGGAGACAGTAAGAAATGTCAGATATTCAAGATGATGGTCTTACTGGCAAGGGGATGACAGGTGAGGGAAGGTCCAAAAGACATCAGGGTCCTGTGCCTGTGGCCCAGGCCACAGGGCCGCCTGAGCTTTCAGAGGGAGGAACACTGAGCAGACAGACTGGGGCTTCAAGTTCAACTGCTGAGGAAAGCTGGAAAGGGAAGGAATCTATTTATGCTACTAAGGGACAGAGAGGAAGAGTGTACGGAGAACAGGAAGGAGCCGATGCCCACGAAACAAAGCCACTTAAGTGCCTTACTAATTAAGACTCGTTGATAAAAATAAATGAATTTTATCTGTTACTGTTTTAGGATGTTAATTCTTACTCAGGTGTATGTGTGTGAACCTGTGAGTGTATGCCACGTGTGTGCAGGCTCTGGTGGGGGCCAGAAAAGTGAGCAAGACTTGCAGGCAGCTGTGAGACAACCAACATGGGTATGGGAAACAGAACTCTGGTCCTCTGCAAAAGTGGTACACACTCTTAACCACTGAGCCACCTCTTCAGCCCCCACAGAGATAGCTGTATTGAGATAAATATAAAACAAAGACTTGAAAACTTCACTATTGAGACCTTAAAAATAGTTGCTACTACTGCCCATCACTTCAGGGTTAAACCTATGAATGCAGCTGCTAGTGAGGCTGAATATCGCGGGTGAGTGAGCGAACACTGACATTAATGCAACTCGCTACGGTCTGACTATGTGCAATGCCAAAGAACATACCTAGAAGATATTCCATGCCTTGGGCTGACTGGATAACTTCTGTGCAAACAGCACTGCTGCTAATGCCATTTAAGGTGTCATTTGCCTTCTTAATGACCTACAAGAAATGAAATCACATCATCTGGCACAACCAAGAAAAGTCAACTGCAAATCAATTTCCCATTAGTAGAAAACCCAAGTAGTGTGAGAAGCTGTGCCTGACGGGCGTGTGCGTGTGTCTATGTGGAGACAAATCTGAGAATTTAATTTTACCTTTGAAGAAACCACCCTTCACTTGTGTGTGAGTGTGTGAGAGAGAGAGGTGGGGTGTTCTTTAATTTAAATATTACTATTTTCATGTAGGCCAGAGAGACGTAATGGTACTTTGCTACTTCTTAATACAGTGACAGAAAAGGAGACCGCTGACAAAAGAGCCAGAGTCTGCTACTGTAAACCTGAAGGATGTGTGATTTTCTTTTGACTTTTTTTTAATAATTTATTTAATTTTATTGTATATGCATTGGTGTGAAGGTACTGGATCCCCTTGGAACTGGAGTCAGACAGTTGTGAGCTGCTGTGTGGGTGCTGGGAATTGAACCTTGGTCCTCTGGAAGAGCAGCCAATGCTCTTAACTGCTGAGCCATCTCCCTGAGAGCCCCACATAAGATTTTCATGCTGTACATAGAAACAGAAGTAAGGCGCCCCTCGTGTTTGCCCGCATTCATCCAAAGGAACTGAGGAGACAAAACAGCGCAAGAGAGCGCTCAGACAGGAAGTGGCGTACTCACGTCCAGGGCGCTCCCCAGGCACCTCTGCCACTCATACGCGTACCGCTCGCTTTCCTGTGGGTTTTATAAGAAGGACTGCATTCAACAGACAGGCTTAGGGTCTTCTGCTTATGACTTCTCTCAATACAAAGGCCTTGGGAGACTCCCTTCTACTGAAAGCACTCTTGTAGAAACAATTATTTTAAATCCACTAAGAGACAAGAAATATGAACTTGGACCTATTTTACAGCAGCTTCTCTTTGTGCCTCGTTTGTTCCAGTCACTAACACTGTAAGAGCTTCTATCCCAGTACTCACCGTGGAGGCATTTAGCATATGAACTAGTGCCACACTACAACTTTTAGCCAGGCGTAGTGGCATAGCCCTGAAACCCCAGCAGCACTCGGCAGAGGCAGGGATCACTGTGAGTTTAAAGCCAGCCTGGTCCACATAATGAGTCCTAGGCCAACCAGGGTGACAAGAGACTATCTCAAAAAAAACAACAAAAAACCCAAAAAATAAAACTACAGCTTTCCATCCATAGCTCACTGTTGTGTGTGTATGTGTGTGTGTATATGTCACAAGGAACAGCAATGTGAAAGAATTCCAATCACAGGGTGGAATTAAGGTACCACAAACAGAAAGAGAAGATCCAAAACGCTTTCCTCTCCTCTACGCTGATGTTTTAAAATTCAGTAGGATGGTAAAGCATAAGTTTTGAAAAAGATTTCCTTAAATGCTCCTCTCCCATGAACAATTTCAACTTTAGCCCGGCTTTGGCTGTCACACATAGGGAGCATTTCCGTCCTGAGCCGATGCTATCGGCTTCACTTCTAACGATCTAGAAGTAGATCTGGCCATCTGGTGTACAGTGCCTCCTCCTCATCCCCCCAGCCCCCAACCCATGGAAAATGAAAAAGCTTTTCCCCCCAGGGTGCTCAAGCGCTGCCCCTCCGCAAGAAGCTGCCCAGCTTACCTCCACCTCGCCAGTCAGGTCTTTGTACTTGTCTCGGATGACAGGCAGCGCGGCCTTCTCACTCAGCGTGTTGGACCGGTCTCTGAAAGGCTGCTCCAAGGCTGGAGAAGGGGAGGACCGGCTTATTTCTTTATCCCCAAGGCTCAAGCTCCTCTTGTGTGATCCTGGGGGGAGGGAACAGCAGGCACAGAGGTTCTGTCACTCAGCCTGGCTCAAGCAGGGTCTTGCTTGCTACTGTGACCCTCTTTTACGACATTATGAAACACAGTCTTTGTGCACTCTCGTTCACTCTGCCTGGGAAGTTCTCTGAATGTTGCTCTCTTGTGCTTGAAGTCTTCCTCTAGTTTCCTCCGTTACTCTTCTCTGATCTATAGCTACATCGTATAATTCTAAGGACAGAATCACTGGTGCCCAGATGCTAAGTCATGAGGCCCTTCCTGTCACTGGTTGTAGGCTTGTACTTTTGCACCTCCATGCCTGCAGGCCAACATTCTCCCGTGAGATCCAGGGCGTCAGAGACAGGAAGTGGGGCAGCAATGCAGCAGAGGATTTGGGGAAAGATGTGGCAGAGACTCTGGGAGGTGTCCCCCCATCTCTGGGTTTGTTGCTGTTCAGTTCCAGCTGACTGGTTTGTTTGTTTGTTTGTTTGTTTTCTTTTTTGGTTTCTCTGGATAGCCCTGGCTGTCCTGGAACTCACACTGTAGACCAGACTGACCTTGAACTCAGAGATCTGCCTGCCTGCCTCTGCCTCCCGAGTGCTAGGATTAAAAGCTGGCACAATGCATGTTCTTAACCACTGATGTATGTATCTCTTCAACCTCAGATAGTTTTAAAAAATATTTAATTTACTAAAAATTTTTATTTCCTTAAATGCTCCTCTCCCATGAACAATTTCAACTTTAGCCCGGCTTTGGCTGTCACACATAGGGAGCATTTTCGTCCTGAGCCGATGCTATCGGCTTCACTTCTAACGATCTAGAAGTAGATCTGGCCGTCTGGTGTACAGTGCCTCCTCCTCATCCCCCAGCCTCCAACCCATGGAAAATGAAAAAGCTTTTCCCCCAGGGTGCTCAGAGCTCTGCCCCTCTGTCATTCATTTTATCTTATGTGTGAGTGTACATTGCCTGTGTGTATGTATGTATACTACATAAACGGTGCCCACAGAAGCCAGAGCTTGGATCTCCTGGAACTGGAATGAATGGTTATGGACCACCATGTGGATACTGGACATTAAGAATCAAACCTGGGTCCTCTGCCAGAACAAGTACTCTTAACCACGGAGCCACCTCTCCAGCCTCCTTATTTTATTTTAAATGAGAGAGAGACAAAGAGGGGGTGAGAGGGAGAGAGAGAGAGTGTGTGTGTGTGTGTGTGTGTATGTGTGTGTGTATGTGCATATGCACATGGAGGCCAGAGTTACAGGCAGTTGTGCCTTATGTAGGTGTTAGGAACTGAACTTGGGTTTTTTTGCAGTACACTCTCTTAACCACTGAGCTATCTCTTCAGGCCCTAAATAGAACATTAAAAGTACATTCATGTGCACGATGGCTCAGCAAGTAAAGACTCTTGCTGCCAAGCCTAACAACTTGAGTTGGATGCTCAGGACTCACATGGTGGAAGGAGAAAAAAAGACTTCCAAAAATTGTTCTCTGGCCTCTATATGCATGTCCTGGTATGTGTGCTTACCCAGACACATAAATATCCATTCAGTGCCAGGCTCGGTGGTGCACAACAGTACTGAGAAGTACTTGGAAGGTTGAGGCAGGAGGATCAAGTGGATCAGGTGCTTGAGGTCATTCTCTGCTACACAATTAGTTTGGGGCCAGCCTAGGCTACATGAAACCCTGTGTCAAACAATAACAACAAACAAACAAACAAATAAATAAATGGACAAAAAAGCGAAACCCCCAGATTTGCAGGCTGAATGCAGACCTATAGCCGTATTGAACTTGGGGAACAAGAACAGAGCTAACCTGCCCTCGAAAATGATCAAATCCACTTCTTTGGCTATTTTTGACAGCACACTTCTTTTTTTTAAGATAGGGTCTTTCTATATAGTCCTGGAACTGGCTATGTAGACTAGGTTGGTCTTGAACTCACAGAGATTCTACTTCTGCCAAGTACTGGGATTAAAGCTGTACCCTACCACATCTGGCATATAGCACAGTTCCAAGCAAACAAGAGAGTGGAGAAAAACCACATGCTCTGCTTGTTCTTTCTTCAAAAAGCAGTTGTGAGGGACAGTGACCTGACTTTGGCTCCAGGGAAACCTTTGGCACAGCCATCTCTAACTGACGCCAGTCTGGGAAGTTGTTACATCTATTTCCTGCTAAACAACGAAATTGCCATTTTACTGTTTCTTTTAAATTATTTTTTAAGTTTTTGAGATAATGTCTTATTATGTAGTCCAGGGTGACCTGGAGCTTGCTATATAACCCAGGCCGACCTCACACTCATGATCCCCCTGCCTCAGCCTCCTGAAAGCTATGATTCCAGGCATGCATCACCACGCCTGGTTTTAAGAGTCACCATTTAATTCTCAGGAAAGGCTGTGTAACATCTCAGTAGAACACGCCTACAGGAAGGAAGTCTTACCTTGGACAGAAAGGTCAAAGGTTGCCAGCTCATTTTTGATCATTTCTTCACTGGACTTCATCTTGCTTTGTGAATTGGCTACCAGAAAGTCGAATTTGCTGATTTTGGGCTTTTCACTTTGAAATTCTCCGAAGTCATCCGGACACTCTTTCGGGGTTTCGTGGGAGGCGACACTGGAAGCTGGGCTTGGACATGTGGTGTCTTGGCTCCGCTCCACTATGGGAAGGTCCTGCCTTGTGAAATCCTGGTAGTCCCCACCTTCATACTCCTTCTGCTCAGTGGTCTGAGGCATCATGTCTTTGAAGCTGGCAAAGGCTGGGAAGGGAGTCTCTGGAAGAGCATCCTCATTTGCCAAGGCTGTTCCTTTGGAGAGAGATGACATGGTGATGTTTTCAGAACTGCCAAATGAGGTCTCTTTCTTTTGAAGAACTGAGGTAGCTGAGGACCCACTTCCTGCTGAAAGGATGAATGGAGAGAGTTTTGTGCCCTGAGCTACATCACCCGTCTGACCAGCCTTAGCTCCTTAAGTGCGTTCTCTGCAAAAATGGCTTCCAAAAGCAGCACAGCTTAGATCCTCTGTATCTGAGAGGGAAGGAAGTACCACAGTCGGAGGCAAGCTCTTAAGTTAGACCGAACTCTCTGAACACCTCGGAAGCAAAACGCCTGGAACGTCTCAGCAGTCCCGTGCCATGCTGCGGAAACTAGTCAGAACTTGTACTAAATGAAAGTGGTTGTAGCGTTTACCCTTAGGAAAGCACATTAGTCTTCGGTTAGCAGTTACACTTGATTATGAAGAATCCTTTTAGCCAGGGATGGCGCTAAACACCTTTAACCTCAGGATCTGGGAGGCAGATCTCTGAGTTCCAGGACAGCCAGGTCTACAAAGAGACCCTGTCTCAAAAACCAAAACAACAACAAAAAAACTCTTTCTGTTATATGTAAAAAAATTTACTACAGAGGTAGGCTACACGGCCTTGTACGTACTGATTGAGAGCCGATTCAGATCGCTTAAAGACATACCCCGTTTTAAGCTTGAAGATATACTTACTTATGTATTCCTTACTGAAAACATGCTTCCTTTTCCCTAGACTGTGTTGGGATAGTGTTCCTCTGAAGTGCAACTAAAAACCCAGTTTCTCAAAACAAAAAGTAAAAGCCTTCTCACCTAACTTCTAATAAATTGACTAGAGATTCCGTGTCAGGCAAAGACACATATAGGATTTTAATCAAGCAGTCACTTACCTCGTTTTTATTTTGGTCAGTTTGATATCCTGTTGCTGGGATAAAATGTAAGAAGACAAAAACCAACCTGAACTACTTTAGCCATTAGAAAAAAAAAAAATTAGAATGGAGGGCCTGGGTGTGGTGGCATATGCCTTTAATCCCAGGAGGCAGAGGCAGGAGGATCTCTGAGTTCAAGGCCAACCAGGGCTACAGAGTCAGTTCCACGACAGCCAGGGCTGTCTCAGAAAATAAATGAAAAATAAATAATAAATAAATAAATAAGTCAGTCAGTCAGTCAGTCCATCAGTAAAGAAGTAGCAGGAGAGAGCAGAGATGATGCAGCTTTCAGTCTCGACGGACCCGAGTCTGACGCTGCCACCTAAATGCTTCCTTAGCACAGGACACTGGCCTTATAGTTCAGTCTGGCCTCGAACTCCTGGAACCCTCCTGCCTCCGTCCTCAAGTGTACTTTTCTGACCCTGGTATGCTCACCTACGAAGCGGAGATGAGACTGTATCTGGAAGGGCTATGAGGACCACAATCTGATGATGTGTGTGGAAGGCTGCTCAGTGCCCGGAGAGCAACACATGTCACAGCCTGAATTCTTTCAGAAGGCAACTCACTATCTTAGTGAAGTTACTAAGAACAGCTTCTCTGCTCGTTTTCTTCCTCTCTCTACTCTTCTGTCATACAGGGGGCTGAACGGATCGGGCGCACTCGGCAAGTATCTCACCACTGACCCACATCTCCAGCTCTCTCTGTTTCTGAACTCTGTTGAGACAGGCTCCTACTAACTTGCCTTGGCTGAACTTGAACTCAAAATCCTCCTGCTTCAATCTCTTGAGTAGCTAGAATTACAGGCCTGTGTCACCCGGCCTGACTTTCTAGCTAGTTTTCAAAAAGCAAAACCAGAGAAGGCTGCCTATGGCTGGGGTGGGGAAACCCCTTTCAGCAGAGCATCGGTCAGGCTGAAGTGTCTTATTTCATTTTACTTACTGTATGTGAGAGGAGAAGGCCAACTGTCCTGATACCCTCCCCCAAACTCACAAGGAACCCAAAGTTCTCTGACCTGGATTTTCATAACCAAGTCAATGGGTAAAACAACCGTTTCTTTCACAGCAATACCACATAGCTTAGAATAGGAACGAGGTTCCAGACACTTCCATAGTTCCATTGTTCCATACAGCTCTCTAGGCTCTGATAAGAGTATTAAGTTAATAAAAATGCTAGGCAGAGTCAACCAGTAAAAAGCAAATCTCCTTTGCTAAATGATTTGGAATACTTTAAAATTCTGTAGTACAAACTGCACCCTTCACACATGGCTTACTTATTTAAAAGGAAAAAGGATTTGGGTGGCAAATTTACAGTTTAGAATGAATGAAGCAAGCCAGTAGACAAATCACTTTCTTAGTCTCTCACTGTAGTGGTTTTCTCCTCTAGGTAGAGAGATCTACCCAGATCTAGGTGCTCAGGCTCCAGGCTCAAATGAGGTGCCATTCAATCAGGAGGCAGATGCAGTTAAGCACAAGAAATAGTTTGTTAGGGTTATATTCAGCAGACTGCTTCAAAACACAAATATGTTGATTATTAGACCCATCCAGAAGGCTCTTTGGGGAAATCACACCAGAAACTGCTTCTTATTTATTAATAGGGTAGTGATTCTTTTTGCAGACCAAAGATAAATTTATGGAAAGACAGCTCTGGTTCAAACACTGCAACCAAGTTGCTATGGCAATAAAAAGACCTTTCTGTGTAATTATGCAACAAGACAGTCTTTTTTTTTTTTTTTTTAAATCAAGAATGACTCACATAATCAGGTAAAAGGCAATATAAGCAATAAGGATGACCTTAGCTGAAGAGCTTTAAGACTTTTTATAACTATGAAGGTCTTCAATAACATTTCGCCCTCTGGAACTACTCACTGAGGTGACCAAATGACTAAATGAAAAGTCAAATGGAAGACTTGAAAGTAAATGTTTGAGATTATATATATATATATATATATATATATATATATATATATATATATATATATATGGGTAAGTATGTTATGAGTCACTAAATGCAAACTTGGAAGCTGAATGTTTTTACTTTTGCTTAGTTACTGGTTACTAGTAGGTGAAAAAATAATTTACTAAAAAGTTATTAATTTGAACACATGAGTACTAAGACTGGGATTACATAAGAATCAAAAAGTGAACAGTTATATAATACCCATCCTCACTAAGCCTTAGTATCTATGCACAGTATAAATATGGAGTGTGCTTTTTTGGTATAGTAAATAATGGTAAACCATTTTCTAAGAAAAATTTGGCACATTATTAGTTCATTAAGGTAAGGGATAAACAAGGAAGCTCCCCATTTCCCCCTGTTAGCAGCTCTCTATTTGCTTAGAACCCAGCTCTATGCGTCACTGTATAAAGATCTTATAAATATTAAAGAACAAGGCCTCCAGCATGAAGGACAGAAGCCCTGTATGAGAAAAATGACACAGGATTTTACAGTCACCAAAGTGACGAGAGATGGCCTCGCAATTTCATAGCTGAGTTCTGAAAACTGAAAGAGAAAAAGAAAAAAGGAAATGGAGAATGACTGTAATAGAAGGAAGAGTCACTACTGTATGTCCCGTTCTCAAGAAGGCTCCCGGGAGGTGCTAGGTGGAGCTACAACCGGGCATAGATAATAAGCCAAATTGTGTGCTTTCACACATGGATTTGTTTGCAACCAGGAATTCACTCTGACAAAGGGCAAAAAGAATAAACAGTACAATCTGCTTCCCATCATGGATCAATTCAAGACATGGCTTTCTCTCCTACAGGCGGCTAACCCTATCAGGCTCTTCTATAACCTCTATTCAAATCCACTCTGAATGCACGTTGTACATGAAAACAGGGTATTCCCAGGCATGCGAGCCGCCACCACAGGACACGAAAGGTGAGACCCATCCCCGCAGATGTTTTCTAACGCTGTGGGCATATGCCTGAGAGATTAAGAGCTACTAGCTTTTAAAGAAGTAGTTTAGAGGAAGGGAAAGAAAAAAAGGAATTACATGTACAATTCCACTGTTCTTGAGCATTCTGCATAGCAGTAACAACGTCTATTGGCCGAAAGAGGGAATGCCTTCTAATGTCCAGTACTGACTTAACCTAGGCTTCATTTACCCCACAAGCCATAACATATTTGCGTATTTCCATTTCTCCCCATTTTGGGTCCAATTCTCCCTTAGGCTATTCTCTACCCTGTAAAGCCTGGTCTGACTATGTGCTATTATTATTAAGCATCAAGCATCCTACAGGCACTACCATAGAGAACAGGAAAAGTGATCTCACTGTGCAACAGGCTACAAGATGCTGCTGGCTGACCACCTTCCTGTACTTCCTAATCTGTATAGGAACTTCCCGTTCTTCGTGTCTGTACTGACTCCTGTGATGCTACTGTAACCACACTGTAAGCATCTTCAGGTTTCTATATCAATGTTTTAAGCTCAATAAAGAAAAGCAGCAAGCATGAGAACACTAAACTCAGAGGAGGCTAGAGGGCAAGAGACGGTAAGACTGTCCAGCGTCAGCTGGGAAGGCCTCGGGCTTAGAGGTAAAGAGCATGTGCCATTCTACCATGGGACCCACCACCCACACCGGGCAGCTCACAACTGCCTGTAAGTGCAGCTCTAGGGTTCCGATGCCCCTAGCCTCTGCAGCACTTGCACTCAAGTACACACCCACACATGTACATACAATTAAAAATAGTAAAAATAACAGAAATCCCATCAGAATGATACCAAATGGACACAAAAGATGGTGATTACAATGAAGGCTTTCTGGCTACCAAAAAGGGAGAGATTGGCACTTAGGGGGCAGAGCCTCCTGGGTATACGGCCCTCTTATGTTCTCAGAATCACTTGGCTGACATTTCCCAAACGGCTTACCAAAAAGTCCTCAACTGATCTAAATAGAAGCCAGTCAGAAGAGAGTGTACCTCAGTGGTAGAACACTTGCTGAGCATGCAATAAAGACACATATATGAGTAAAAATAGCTGAGCACGGTGACATGTGCCTGTAGTCCTAGCTACTCTGGAAGCTGAGACAGGGGAGATTTAAACTTACAAGTTCAAGATCAGCCTAGGCAGCATAGTGAGACACTGACTCAAACAAAACAAAACAAAGAAGTATATATAAATAAAAATAGTTGCTGGGCGGTGGTGCAGCACACCTTTAATCCCAGCACTCAGAAGGCAAAGGCAGGCAGATCTCTGAGTTCGAAGCCAGCCTGGTCTATAGAGCAAATTCCAGGACAGTCAGGGCCACACAGAGAAACTCTGTCTCAAACAACAGCAAAAAAAATAATAATCTGATTCCTTCAATTATTTTAGAAGCTAGAGCAGCTTGTGTGGCAGTGCCAGTGTTTGCTGTGAGTTCACAAGTCCCTTCTGATAATCAGCCTGGATCCTAACAGGAACAGCAGAGCGGCAGCAGAACACCAGAACGTTTGTGCAATGTCTCATGCACTGACAGGGACAAGCAGTAGCCAACTGTACCTTACCTGGCATCAAGATAAACACCACAGTATTGTTATTTGTTTGAACCTATAAGCACAGAATGCAAGTCTTTATCACAAAAAAAGGGTGTTGTGTTACTATATTACTAAAACTACCTCCTTAAAAATAATATGGTATCTAGACACACTGAGCTGTTCAATGAATGACAGTTACACACAGGGACAGTCACTTCTGCTCACAGGGGGTTGAAGCAGGCCTGGTAGACTGCTCTGGCTTCAGAGAACCTACTGACAAAGGATACCAAAGCCCCGGCGAGGTGGGTCTGTCTCACTTGTGGGGCAGTGCAGCTGCTGGTGTCACTAGAGGGAGGCTTTTCTCCCAAGCTCATCAGCTGCACACATAGTTAAAATGCAGAACGTGTTGTAAAAGGCTTTAACGGTGACCTCTCAACTTCTAACACATTGTACACCTCGAGGGGAGGCCTAGCCTTTCTCAGAGTGACACCCAACTTTCTGTCCCGACACCCAACTTTTTTCTTTCTTGGGTGGCACAGGAAAGTGATCTCTGGAATCCTACTCAAAATTTCCCATTTTCGGGAGTTTAATATCCTTTCTTCCTCAAACTCTAAAAAAGAACCAAAACCTAAAACCATCAAATCATGTGTAAAAAGTGAGTACGGTGAAATGATTCTTTCCCCCAAAATCTTTATGCGGCTTGGGTTTTGGACCTGAAAAAGAATTCTATTGTCAAGGTTCCTCACTTTTACCCTGTTCTAAAACAGGAAATAATTTCCAGGTCTGGCTACTCACTGCTAACTTTCTTGGTCTTTGAGATTTTTATTAATTATTGGTTGATTTATTGCAGTGCTGAGATCAAACCCAGTGCCCTGCAAACACTCTACACCCCTGAGTCAGGCCGGGAAATGTTTTCTTAAAGATGAGAATAGTTTAAAGCTCAGTTTTTTTGTTTTGTGGGTGGTTTTAATTTTCAGCACTTATCACTATTATGTGCACGATGTGTCCGTGTGTGAGCACAAGTGTGCCATGGGGGCAGTGTACAGGTCAGAGGACATCCGTGGCATTGGCTCTCTCCTTCCGCTCTTTCAGGGTTTGTTCATTTGACTGCCTCACTGTATACTCAGGCTGGCCCTGAACTCACAACGCTGCCTCAGCCCCCGACGTGCCAAGATTACTGGTGTGTCTCACAGCTGGCTAGGCTTTAGTTTTGTATTGCTGAGGACTGTGCATAATATATTTCTACATATATCGACTTATTTGTGCAGAGGATTAAATAAGTACCTTGCAGATGCTAGCAAGCATGCTATCAACTTAGCTAGGGAGTCTAAAGCTGTACTTCAGTTCAATGCCACATTAAGGACTTCTGTCAACGGGCTCACAGGGGCAAAGGCTAACCAACCCACAGCCCTGCTTTCTGAGGAGGAAAAAAAAAATGTCTTAAGGGACATTATGATTTCAATTTGACACCTGCCAGGTATTTCTTTGGTCTGACTCTGAAAAACACAAATTACACACATCCCCACACTTTCAAAATATGCCAAAGAGTAGTTTATTAACAGGACTTACAGATTGCAAGAGAGTGTACAGAAGAGCTGAAGGGCATCAGGGTAAGCATGCAGGCCAGCGCTTGCAGAAAGAATAAGCAAGTTCCAGACGGCACATTCACACAGAAGTGTCTATGTTGAAAAAAGACATCAGAAAAGCAGCCACAAAAAAATAATAAGGCGCTGATTAAAGTACAAAGATTTTCCAAGTCAAAAAGAGCTACTTTACAGGTAGGGAGCCGCAGAGGTCCTGCTCACTCTTTGAGAAAGTCCCAGATCAAAGTAAGCTCTTGCTGCCAGAGAAACAAAGGATCTTAAAGACTGAACACCAAGATGCTGCTGTGCCAGAGAGAGTATAAATTCAGGGTGGGGTGGGAAAGCAGCCTCTTTCAAATTATCTGCAGCAAGGGCTCAAAGGGTTAAATGTAATGATATGCAGAGAGAAACCAGGCAATGTTATTAGTATATCTACCTTCCATACAAAGAATTAACAGCACGGGTTAAAAGAGACAGCATCCCCTTCAGAGTTAAGTTAGGGTTTCCAAACAATATACGGTCCATAGACAATAATCACCCAAGATTTTTACTCTTTCAGACCAAGACCACTTCTTATTTTTCCAGGATGTCCTTTTAACTCTTGACTAAGGAGCAAGAGATTCCGTGGTGAGCAGAAGTGTAAAATAAAGTCATAAAGCACTGAAGTAAGGCCTGTTGCTTACCCTCTCTAATGTATTTATTTACACAGTAGTCTTGCTCATGACATGTAGGCATAACTCCTTGGTCAGCTATCAACCCCTCTTAACAACCGCTCTGAAGGGATACTGCTCCTTTCTGATCAGAGGTTTACAGAGCAACAGAAAGAAACAATCTGCTTTTAAGGCCTCTCCCTTTGAAGAGAGCCAGATTGAACATGACAGGTTCCATTCTGGACTGTTCCAAACATACAGAGAAAACAAGAGCACAGGTTATTTAACAGGTCCATCGGAGTGAGCTCAGTCAAAAGCCAACCTCCCTTTCCCGAATAAAAGGTGGGAAAAAGACACCCCAAACCTGGATTAACTCATTTCACAAAGATATGTAGTTTGGCACTGTGAAAGAATATAGATTCATTTTCAGAAAAATAGCCTCTACTTAATAATTTGAGAGTTCAAAAGGCTAGTATACATGTTGTGAAATTTTTTTAAATAAAAATCAATGCTGTTGTTTAAAAAACAATGCCCCTTGCAACCAAGTGTTGTGGCTCATGCAACTCATACAAAAAAAGAACAAAATCATCCTATCAAACAAACAGCAGCACAAGAAAAAATTTTTTTTAAAGAGGAAATAATACTGAAGGGCAGAAGGAGTCCAGACAGCCTGCTGCACCTAGGAAACCCCTCAGCGGCTACAGACAAAACATGCAGCTCTTTGCTAACTTGCTTCCCATTCAAAACCCAGCACAGGAAACCGCCAACATTTCAGTAACAAAGGATAAACACCGTTTGCCAGTTTGAAATCTGTGGACCACAGCACTTCACAATGTCTGCTGAGCCTGTAAACTTGGAAGTGTCTTACCTGTCCCTCTCAGGTAAAGAAACAAACCCTGCATATGCACACTACACTTTCTAGAATAATACAGTAATACCGAGATAGTTCTCATTATTAAAGGCCACAAAATAGGTTTATCTTTCTATATACATATCAAAAAAAACAAAATGAAATAAAAACTAGGACACTTGGGAATCTAGCTCTTGTGACAGGAAGCTGGACCAGAGAATAAACTGCTACACGGAAAGCCACGCAGGGTTTAGAGAGGGCTTCCTAGTAAGAGGTTGTCACACATCTATCAGAAGTCAGTGGTTCCCCTGCCCTAGCATCTACAGGGTCATCACAACTTAATACTAGCAGTAACACTGAAAACAGTACCACTAAAAACAGGCCTGCTCCCCACCGAGCATCCCTAAGTGGCCTCTTTCTCTCTTCTCAAGGGAGCTGGCAAACTGCACTACAAGGGGGAAGAGTTTTTCACACTCTTGGCCTAGTAAGAGTCAGTTTCTGTAAACTAAACAAATACTGTCTTAGCAACTCTAAACATACTCAAGAGAAGACAAAGGGAGAGGGCAGGCGCCGCTGATCCCGTTCACAGGAACGAAAAAACACTGTGAAAGTCTTTATGAAACTTCTGGCTATGTGGGGTTCAGTGAGCAGTGGGTTTGTATGGGCCTCTGACACCAAGTGAGGATTGGTTTTCAAAAATAAAAATATTTTGACTATCCAACCTAAGCTTCAGAGCAGTCAAGAGTACCCCCAGATTAAGGTTTCCATAACGTCATGTTTGACACTGCTTCAAGCAGACAACATGGAGGCTAATTAACTACTAGAGGCCTGCCAAGGCAATGAGCCAGGCCAGAGCCTCAGTCTGTCAAGCAATGCCCACAGAATCACCTTAGAAATCTACAACACCGTCACCAGAGCAATCTCACCAATTCCTCACCTGCGGCAGGAGGATGTTGGCCACTAACTGTTGGTAAATCCAAAGAGCTATCAGACATGACATGCTTAAGATCTCCTCCCACATCAGCCAATTTCATGTCAAACTGAACAGAAAGCGCGTCTTCAGAGTCCTCCTTGCCAACACTGCTGCCACCGATGGACGGGAGATCTAAAGACTTCACTGAGGCAGAGTCTTCCTTGGCGTGTCTGAAAGCCACCGCTTTCTCTCCCAGGGACTTGTCTGAGCTCGTGGATGAAAATTTACTGGAGTGGAAGTCAGCAAAGTCATCGTCACTTTTTGCGGAAGGAGTGTTCTCTTTCAACTCCTCGATGCCCAGTCCAGCTCCCTCTAGGGAAAGCTGTTTGAAGACATCGTACTTGGTAGACGCAGCAGGTGGGTTCTGGGCACTCTTCACTGTGCTGCTGGCCAAGGGGCTGGGACTCACTTCCTCTCTGAGGACGTCATACTTGTCATCTGCTTTTGGCTCAGATGAAATAGAGCTGTTACCGAAAGCCATAAAATCTGCAAAGTCGTCCTGCTCCCCAACAGATGCAGGATTTGAATATTCCCCAAAGAGGTTGAACTCGCCAAAATCATCTGCCAAACTAGAAGTTTTAGTGGATGTCAGTGTTGTAGAGGCTGCTGTGGAACCCGCCGGCTGAGGGCGCGTGGAAACTGATTTTGACGTGCTAAATGCAGCTGAAAAGGGCACCGGCTTCTCGCTGCAGTTCACTGAGGAGAACATATCTAGGTCTGCTAAGTTCAGAGGGGTTTTCACTTGTGTTTGTTTCTGCTGTGCAACTCCTGAGGGAAACGCTGCTGGAAAAGCATCTTTTGTTGGTGGCTCTAGGGGTGACACACTATCGGCGGTCTTGAAGTCGGTGAAGCCATCATCCGCTGCTGTGGATCTGAACTCGGCAAAGCTCTCTCCTGAAAGAGAAGAGTACAAGGAAGTAAAGACGCAGAGCTGAAAACCACATCGTGCATGGCATATTAAATTAAAGTGTAATGCTGTAGGTTTCCGCTGGCTTGACGGTAACAGTCCACACTCTATCGGACCACTCATTTTCTCATTATGGAAGCAGGCAAGCACAGTCCGCAAGACTCTCTCCTCTGGCCAGAACGAAACAGAAGATGGAAGCTCAGGAAAGGCGCACTGTAACAGCAGCCCTTTAGAGATGCAATATGTTCAACAGTTTTAAACAAATTCAAAGTATCAATGAAGTATTGAGAAAAATCCTGCACCTGATATTCGGAATGTCTGACACTGAACAACTAAGCACTTTAAAAAGATTTGGAAGCTGCGTATTGTGGCACACATCTTCCCACAACTTGGGAAGCTGAGGCAAGAGGATCATAAGTTGAGGCCAACTTGGGCTACATAACAAGACCAGATCTCAAATATACCCCAACCAACTAATAAACTAACCACCACCACCAACAAATAAAACAAAATAACCCAGTTACTAGAGGCTAGCATTATAGCTCAGTGCTCGGTGGTGCAGCTCATACATGATACAACCAAGGACTAGGTTCAATGATGGGCACAAGAGCACACATACACACATGCACATATGCACAAATCATTAGACAGGATATAATATGGTCTTGCTCAAGTACATGGACATATTAATTTGAAGAGGTTTTGGTAAAAATCTTTGAAAAAAATTACTACTTATTTGAAAAGCAAGTTAGATAAGAGCACCCTTTAAAAAATCCTTTATTTACTGTTGTTAGGTGTGTGAACGTGATGTGTACATGAGGAGGTCAGAGGTGTTGTCAGAGGTCAGACAACTCTGGGGCATTGTCTCTCTCCTTTCTCCTTTGTATGGAATCCAAGGACTGAACTCAGCCCGTTAGGCCTCTGTGGAGAGCATTTTTAACCTCTGAGAAATTTCTAGCCCCTGAGCGTTTATTCTTTAAACTCTGGGAGCCATGGTTCTTAGTAAGATTTTCATTCTTCAGCCAGGTGGTGGTGGTGCACATTTTTAGTCCCAGTATTCGGGGGCAGAGGTAGGTGGATCTCTGTGAGTTCAAGGCCAGCCTGGTCTACAGAGTGAGTTCCAGGACAGCCAGAGTTACAACAGAGAAACTCTGTCTCGGAAAAAAAAAAAAAAAGATTTCCTTTCTTTATTAGTATCTAATCTTATCATTCACAATTACAATGTCAGGATACAGATGATCTCAGTTTCCTTACAGTATCTGAAGGTCTACAGTGAGACCCACTATAATATGCCATTTAATCAAAGTCAGAAATATACCAAACATGAATATCGCTATACCAACCAACATCACTTATTTGAAAGTAAGACTGACACGTCTGGAGACTTAACAATAAAAACCTAGATTTCTTTACTACTCCACCCCTGCTTTTTTAAAAGATAGTCTACCTTTGGAGCTCTGGCTGGCCTAGAGTTTATAACAGTCCAGCCTTGAATTTTCAGCAATCTCCTGCCTTTACCTCCTGAGTGCTGGGATTATAGGCATGCACTACCATGCCCAGCTTCTCGCCATTTTTTTAAAAAATTGTTATTCCTAAAAAATGGACACAGATGCATATGAACCAAACCCCCTAAAATCAGTTTCTAAAACTGACAGCACAGAAATCAGGCTTTAAGCCAATCATGCCTGATGCATGATTTACAGATGGAAAAAGCACTAGAAACAATGTGATTTTTCTTCTTAATCTGATACTGAACCTTTTTACTAGCAAAAGTCATCAACACAAATCCATCCTTAGTATTAAATCTGAGAAAGAGGAGCAGCCTTCAAGTTTCCTATAATTTTTGTTTTCAAGACATAACATTAAAAGTCATAACATAAAAAAGTCAATTTCACAAATTGACAGAAAATACAAGTATGAAAATTACCATAAAATTTTAGAGAAGCACTGATGACATTTATGTCATTTCTATAAATGAAAAGGTAACTAAAAGTATACTTTTTTGCCACTTTGTTTTTTTGAGGCAGAGCCTTACATGATAGCTCAGGCTGACTTTGAACTCATAGCAACTTTCCTGCCTCAGCCTCAGGGTGCTACAATTTAGAGTTGTGAGCTACCATGTCCAGATTATCACCTAAACTTTCAATGTGTTACTTTAAAATATCTGTGAAATTGACAGGTTTTGATTTTTAAACACAAATCACACAGCAAACTAAACTTACTGATGATGAACTGTAAAATTTTCCATCAGAAATGTAAACTGGGTGAAAGGGTTAAAAGGAAATAAAAATGGGGGTTTATTAACTTTGAAAACAAAGAGAATATTTCAGCAAATAAGCTAGCTAGAAGTGAATCTGTTATTCTACTGGCAGTTTTTTAGTTAACCTGTGGATTCTTGCAAGCTCCTTCTTTCATTTTTGTAACTTTTTAGGCCATGAGAAAATTTCGAGGGAGTATTCAGCTGAACCTCCAATAAGAGATTTTTTTTTTTTTTTTTAAAGAAATTCTGGCTTAAACTGTAACGATATACTAAACTGTCACTCAGCAATGCAAGGAGCTCACAGTTCTAAACTGTGGCCCTGCAGAGTTTCTAAGACACAGCACACTTGTTTGAAGTTAAGTCCCCAAATCTCCCCTATTTTTTTGGTGGCTCTAATTTGCTTTGTAGCCAAAGATGACCTTGTGCTCCTCATCCTCCTGCCTCCACTCTCCAAGTGCTGGGAGGAAAGGTCTGTACCACAAATGGCCCAGGCCAAGGAAATTTTTGAAAAAGTTTAGGAGAATAAAACATTTTCTCTTAAATTGAACAAAGTAACTTAGAAGGCTTTAGAACAAGAGAAGGAGAAAGAAACGAAAGTAAGCAGATCAAGATGACAAGGACCTGGGCCTCACTTCAGGGCTGCAAAGGCAGGACCATGGTGCCGCTTACACTCTGGGCAGCCCTATCTCCCACTGTTTTTAGTAAAAATAACATTTATGGGGCTGAAGAAATGGTCTAGCAGTTAAGAGCACTGACTATTCTTTCAGAGGACCTGGGTTTAGTTCCCAGAACTCAAATGGCAGCTCATAACTGCCTGTAACTCCAGTTCCTGGAGATCCAATGCCCTCTTCTGGCTTCTGTGGGAACCAGGCTAGCATATGGTACATAGACATACATGCAGGCAAAAATACTTATATACATAAAATAAAAAATTTAAAAAGTAATGTTTATATCATGATCATTAACACCATATCACACAAAGAATCCTGACATTGAACCAGGCTCTATTAGAAACTTCTCTAAGACAAAAATGAAGTCAAGAATCCTGAAAGGATCACATCTGAATTCCTAGTTAGTGCCTAAGGTAAGTATGGAGAAAGAAATAGCTTCTGCATTCTAAAGCAGTGGTTCTCAACCCCCTTGGGGTTGAACAACCCTTTCACAGGGGTCACTTAACGCCATCTGCGTATCAGATATCATTGCAACTCATAACAGTAGCAAAATTACAGTTATGAAGTAGCAATGAAAATAATTCTATGGTTGGGGGTCACCACAACATGAGGAACTGTATTAAAGGGTCGCAGTGTTAGGAAGGCTGAGAACCACTGCCCTAAAGGCTTGGATGGAACAGAAGGAAATGTTGCTGGAACCCAAGAGCTATGAGAGACTGAATTCTAAGAGTGGCCCTTCCTGTGTAGAGATGCTGGTGCAGTGGGGTATGTTCCACACCTCCCTTACTCTTATATAATCTTTTCCCATGCCAAGCAAAAGTGCAGAAGTCAGCTTTGAGCATCAAGTACGTAAAGGTAGAACGGGGTCCTGTTCTCAGGAGGAAATTCTCATTAGAGTAGATACATTTTACAATATGCAGAGTTAAGGGTTAGGATATAACCTATGGATTATCCAAACTACATGCCATGTTTAACCACACATATTAACATATCCCTCTCTCTCTCTTCTCTCTCTCTCTCTCTGACACACACACACACACACACACACACACACATGCACACACACACACACACAAACACACACACCTTTCTTCATCTTTCTCATTCAATCACAGGCAATTTTGAAAATCCTAAACAACGGAAACACGAGTTAAACACAGCACAGTAACTGACCTCTCCTTCATTCATTCATTCATTCGCTGATTAATTTATCAGCACTGGGGATGGAAACCTTCCAGTAACTAAGCCACACTGCCTCGCTGCTGTCTCAAGGTTCCCCAAGATTACCCCTGGCCACGAGATAGTGCTCTGCTCAGCCCATCACAATACTTACTGAGTATTGCAGCAACCATCAAGGACTTCTGAATAAAGCGCTTGCAGTCTGAGTATGTATCAAAGCAATTACTACATCATATAATAATGTCAATTTTTTTTAAAGCTGGGCATAGTGGCACATGCCTTTAATCCCAGCATTTGAAGGGGAGAGACAAGTGATCCCTTTGAGTTCCCAGCCAGTCAGGCTTACCTACTGACTCTGGCAGGGTCTCACTAGGTAGTCCAGGCTGGCCTAGAACTGGCTCTGCAATTCAGATTTGCCCTGAACTAGTGGCAACACTCCTGACTATGTCCCACAAGTACTACAATTACAGGTGTGTGCCATAACATCTGGTTTGCTGATTAAAAAAAATTTTTTTTTCCTTTTAAAAACATATATACAAGCTGGATATGGTATCACACGCTTTTAGTACCAGCACTCAAGAGGCAGAGGCAGGCAGATCTCTGAGTTTGAGGCCAGCCTGGTCTACAAAGCAAGTTCCAGGACAGTCAGGGCTGCACAAAAAAGAAAAAAAAATATACACACACACACACACACACACACACACATTTACGTACACACAATAAAATAAGTGAATGTTTATGAATGTCATGAAAAACAAAAACACAAAGGATTCTTAAAGGGTTAGGGGATGTAGCTCAGTGGTAAAGCCCTTGTCTAGCATGCACAAGGCAGTGGGTTTTCCCCTCAAGGCAGCACAAGGAGAGAAAGAAATGGAATCCAAACTTACCTAAAGGCTTACTCTCTGCTGTTTGCTCAAGTTCCCTGAAAGCACTGTATTTATCACCAGACTCTACGACAGAGAGACAGAAACTCATTACAGTTAGGAAGTCAGCGATCACAGCCAGAGAAGGACGGCAGATTGGGGGAAGCAAACATTTTTAACACATGGAACAGCATTTGACACATTCAATATAAAAACCTGGTGCTGAAAGATTTATACAACTTAATTAAAAGTTACAGCCACAGATTTATCAGCTGACAAACTGCTTTTACCTCCAAATGAAGCAGGGCTTTCAGAAAGCTTGTCGGCAGAAATCCCTTTAAACACTGCATATTTATCTGTGGAGGCTTTGGTCCCAGGAAGTGGGAGCAGCAGTGGCGGAGCACTACAAGGAAGAGGAAATGTGTATTACAGATCAGAGCACTGAATCCTTCCCTATCGCCACACCGGGCTTAGGACTCAGCAGAGGGCATAGTTTTCTGCCCTTTTGCTCTTCCTTCCTTCCTTTTCTTTCCTTTCTGATTAAAAAAAAAAAAAAAAACTTATGTGTGTCAGGCATAGTGGCACAGGTCTTTAATCATAGCACTTGAGAAGCAGAGGCAGGGGAGCGAGTTCAAGAATAGCCCAGTCTACAGTGAATTCTAGGACAGTTAGAGCTACATAGCGGGACCTTGTCTCAAAAACAAGCAAAATATGTATTCCATGTATTGAGAGACACTAGAGGCCGAAGAAGGCATTGGATCCCTAGGAACTGGAGTTACAAGCAATTAGGAGCTGCCTGATATGATGCTGGGAACGGAACTTATTGTGGTGTTAGCTGAATTCACTCTGTGGGGCAGACTGTGTGGGAAAGACCACAGACAGAAATGCAGAGGGAGCTAAGGAAAACAACAAACAAACAAACAAACAAACTCTATATTGCTTTATTGAAGCAGGTGACATCCGTGGGAATGAGAAACAGCTGGGGGACTCTAGGTTAGTCATTTATAAGACTCTCAGTTATTCTGTTTTCTTATCCTTTCACTCAGATGTTTGTCCCTGGGCAGGACTTTTCCTCCTAGCTGCCTTTCCCAATCCTTTTTCCCTATCTGAGTATGTTTTCCTCCCTATGGAATTGCAATCACTCATAACTAACCACTGAGTCACCTCTCTAACTCTTTTTACCATTTAAACAACAACAAAACCAGCTGATGAGATAGTTCCATGGATAAAGGCTCTGTGCCAGGATCTACAAGGTGGAAGGAGAGAACTGATCCCCACATGCATGCTGTACCAACAAAGCACCCATCTGCCACCTCACAAAAATAAAGAAATAAAGAGAGACAGTGTTTCACATATCCTGCATGTAGCTGAGAGAGACACCAAATTCCTGGACGTTCTGCTTCTACCTCGTGAATGCTGGGGCTGCAACAGTATGCTGGAGACTGAACCCAGGGCTTCGTGCACAGCCGGCCATGTGGGCTGCCAACTGGACTGCATCCTCAGCCCTGTGGCTCTCCAAGAGTCAGAAACTATACATGAACTCCACAAATAACTAAACACAATGCTCCTTTTCTTGAAAATAAACATTAACACTCAATTTTTTTTAACTGAGGAGGGGTGACATCTACACTGATGGTCTAAGAGTCTGGTTAAACCATAAAGGCACTGCAAATAGATCATTAAATAATGACAACCTCCTGAGATTTTAACTTACACTTCACAATAATTTAACAGCGAATCCCTCCAAATATGTATACTTAATATTTAAAGATAAATTGCAAGCACCTAATGTAAGACTTCTCTAACATGGGTTCAGGCTGCAGGGGTGGAACAGTTATGATAAAAGTCTATCTGTAAAATGTTGTTCAAGCCAAGATATAAATTCTGCTTTTGATCTTTTGTTGAAGCATGGACATCTGATAAGCAACCGCAGAGGTAAGAGAATGTGCATTTTTACAAGGATCACACTAGTGGTCCCAGAGAGCTGTCTTTGTAGCAAAACAACAATCACTTCAAAATTAGATGAAGTTACTTTTATCTGTGGACATTTTTTTTTTTTTTTTTTTGCTGGATAGATAAATAGTGTAATGAGTAGCATCTACATGGGCAATTCTTGGCAGGCTATACACACTATAGAAGCATTGCTTTTTTTCTCTTATCAGACCCAGGCAGTTCCCTGGAAGAACATCCTTTACATATGAATGACTGCATCCCACCACCAGCTAGTGTCATTCAATACCACAGCACAAGATATAGAAATGGATTTCTATTGAGGTCTTTGCCCTGGAGCAAAAGCCATTCCACAGTCATTTAAATCTTCTTATCAGTGGTGCACAACCAAGGTAAAAACCAGGCTGTCCTTACGTGCTTTGTAATGGGGTCCACAGTGTTTCAAGACTTACAGGCATCGAATATTAAAATTTCACATCACTGCCACACAGCTGCTACTACCTGATCTTGACAAATGTAATAGCTTATCATCTGTACATGTAGGTGGATGCTTTTACAGTTCCATAAATAATTAAGCTATAGCTCATTGGCCAGAATGTTACACAGGAATACTGGTAATTGGTGTTTTAAGAACAAAAAGCCCAGGAAGCTGGATGGCCAATCTACTTTTCATAACCCTCCAATTTTAGCTAAGGTCTTTTTAACACTCAGTGGCAAAATCTTTCTACTAAATGTGACATTTAATTGAATATAATTAATTTTAAAATTATATTCACAGAATTGGACAAAAAGAGACACTGCAGGGTGATGAAACAGCACCGATGGAAATCAACAGAACGCAGTTCCATTCCAGAAAGTTGACACACACTAATTACATGCATACCACAAATCAGTGTTTCATCCCAGTCCTTTCTCTGGAGCTGTAATCACCATCAAAGTGTTTATGCCAGTTATATATAGCAGTCATTATCTGCTTTACACATGGAAACAGTCATTTCTGCTCTTTAAGGGAAGTACTCAAGTTAGAGGGACACATTGTTTTAAAATGTAGAATCAGCATTTCTTTGAAAGGCAAGACTGAGAACCTGGTCATCAAAGAACACATTTTGTTTTCCCCCCAGAGTCTACTTCCATATGGCTGTGGCAGGTGTTAGAGACAAAAGAGAGCACCAAGACAAGGAAAACTTTACTCTTGATCAAGAGGATGTGCACTGAGGAGTGAGCACACAGGGACAGGAGTGCACTTGGTTTTTATTCTAACTCAGGTGGAGACTGTTTCTTTTCCCCAATGGCTGGGGTCTGACCTCAGTCTTAATTGGTACCAGCACAGGAAATGAAGGAAGGGGAAAAGGGTCACTGCTCTGGGCTTTCAAATGCCTGGAATAGAGCAGTGGGCCTTTGCATAAACAAAGGTTTTACTGGGTGGTGCTGGGGGATTAAAACATTTGCATTAAAGTGTTACAAGGGGTGTATGTGTAAAGAGATTTAAATCCTAGTCCCAAAAATAAGTTACATAGTATGTGATAGAAAAGACTCATATTTGGTATTTCTTACACAGATAGCTTTGCTCGCTCTGCATATGTATGTATTATATGAGTATATATATGTACATATATGTGTATATATATGCGTATATGTACATATATGTGTCTACATATATACACAGGTATGCATATGTGTGTATGATTGCATATATATATATATATATATATATATATATATATATATATATATATATATATATCTTTAGTCCCAGCACTTGGGAGGCAGAGGCAGGCAGATCTCTGTGAGTCTGAGGCCACTAGTGACTTTCAGGACAGCTGGAGTTATGTAATATTGAGACCTTGTCTCAACAAACAACCCACAGAAAACAAAAACAAAGAAATGCCCAGCAAACTAAAACAAAGGAACCAGCCCAAAGGTCCCTGGTGCTTCAACTCTTGAGCAACTTTCTGTCTCAGAACCCCATGTGTGCAACCGGCTCTCCTAGTCACCCCCATCTCAAGCATTTTCTGAACATACAACCAGATGTTGGTGCTTTCACCTGGGGATGCTCTCTCTTCTCTGACATCAGAACTGAGTTCCACCAGTTTGTCAGAACACAGTGCTTCCAGGTATCACTCAAATCCCAGGCTCGCAGCAGTGAAGGAGTCGCCACAGCAGCACCAAAAGCCCTCTGAAGCCATTTCTTATTCTGAAGATGCTTTACAGATTTGCCCATATGCCACAAGGCATCCCACAACAGGGTCACCCTAGCTGCTATGGTTTTCTCACCAAGTACTCTTTGCCAGCCATGGCCACTCCACTGTGTAAAGCTTCTCCATTCTGGTTAAACACAACAATTGCAGAAACTGAAATAATTTGGCTCTCAGAACTAAAGCAACTTGGTTTTTTGGATTCTTGCCCTCCCCACACTGTCAACCCTCCAGTAATGGTGGCCACAGAGACTGTCATGGATCACCTAACATTCTTTTACACACTGCATACCTATTTCCTTAGCTATCCCTAACAGGCCCCCATAGGGGGTCTCTCCCTTCCCACCCCATAACTGCTCACCCTGTAGGCGGGTGGCAGGCTCTCTAGTTTCTTGGACTAGAGATCTCCCCTCCACAGGCCTCTTCCCATCTTAAGCCTGTGCTGTGGTAATCCTTAGTTAGTTCCCTTACCAGTCTTTCCTTCTCCAGTCTTATACTCCCCACCCCCTCTGCCTCTAAACCCTGACTTGCTTTGTCATCTTTTCTGACAAACAGTGCCCATCAAACACTGACCAGGGTGGATTCTGCAGACTTAAGTTATTCATGACTCAACAGACTGTTCTTAAAATAAATTCATAATATGGGATATGGATTATCATATTCTAGAAAGTTCACAAGCAGATGTAGGAACCTCCAGTATGATCGGTGTGGTATTTGAATGTAATCGACTTGCATCTTCTGCACACCTGAAATTAATCACCTGAGTTAGTTACAACACCTAACATTGTAGCGGCTCTGCGCACAGTCATTGTGTAGTATTGTCTAGAAATAAAGACACCAGACTGTGCATTTTCAATAGATACATAATTTTTTTCTGACTATTTTTCAATTCCAGCTGATTGAATCTGCGGATTTAACAGACATGTAGTTAGACTGAGAGCTTTAAAGAATAATGTAAGTACTCAGATGAAACTGAGCTTCTGTACAGCAGCAACTGTGGACTCTGGTCTGTATTTCTTGTGTTCCACCCAAGCGTATGGTGTACAGTAGCTGCTAAGTAGACACATACTGAATGACTACACGAGCATGAGTGCAGACTTTTAGACAGGAAAAAATATTTCCACTCAAGGCAAGCCTGGAGGTGGTGAAATGAGGGCTGTAGAAGGTACACGTGCAGCTGTGTATGAGGGTAAATGATGGCATGAAGACGATGCAGTAAACAATGCTAACAGCAGCTGGGCATGGTGGTGTACATTTGCAGTCCTTAGCACTTGGGAGGCAGGAGGAGGGTCGTGAGTTCAAGGCTAGCTTGGTTTACACTGCAAGTTCCAGGCCAGCCAGGACTGTATAGCAAAACCCTTTCTCAAAAAAAGAAAAAAAAAAGAAAAAGAAAAAAAGAAAAAATCAAACCAGGAGTTTGTTAAGTACACTTTGTTTTTTTCCAGAGGACCTAACTTCAGTTCTCAGCACCCATGCCAGGCAGCTCATAGCTGCCTGTAATTCAGCACCAGGGGATCTGATGCCCTCTTCTGGCTTCCTCGGGTACCGGCACACATGTGAAATACATTCACATAGGCAGACTCCCCCCCCACCTCTAAAAAACAACAAACCAATCAACTAACCAATAAACAAACAAAACCCGTAGAATAAAAAATAAAAACCTGTCAAAAGCCCATACATCTCAGATTTGGCTTCCATTTTAAAGCTTTTACCCACATTTTTAACTTTATCTACTGAAAAACCTTTCCACTAGGGAATAAGCCACACTTGATGGACTCAGTTTATAGCCCACATACAACAATAAATCACCTAGCAATTATACATGGGCTAAGCATTTTTGGGGCAACATGAGAAATGCAGATCACTACAACTAAGATACAATTTGTAGAAAAGGAGGGGAGTTTCTCATCTCAGGCACAAGCCTCTGAGTTGAAAAACTCCGATATTTAGCTGAGTTTTGAAATAACTTTTGAATTAACTCTAGAGATACCAACCAGGTAAGGTTTTCTACTTCAAACTTTTTCAACACCTGAAGACTGGATCAAAGGAAAGAATACGAAGCCACTGTGGCACAAGCACGCACTCAGCTGTCACAAATCAAGACAGAGTCTCTCTATGCAGTCCTGGCTCTCCTGGAACTCACTATGTAGAGAATGGACTGGACTTGAAATCAGAGAGATCCACCTGCCTCTGCCTCCCTTAAAGGTGTTTGCCACCACACCCAGCCTCACAAATCAGGCTTAAAGACAAATAGATATGCCTTCCCAGGCATACACAGGAAGGAGGTAGAGGAGCCAAACTTCAAGTGGACACAGAGCACAGAAGCGGAGAATACAGGTCTGGAGGCAGAGGATGGTCGAGAGGAATAGGTACACAACTGCCTTTCGGACAGGGTATTTGTTGTTTTCAGGCATCTCTTACACGCTGGATGTCCTTTCCCTAATGATAAAATGCAATGTTAAATATATTCAACTCATTTCTACCTGTTTCCATGCTGGGGATTACTTGTTTTTGAGGAAGCAGGCACCTCTTGGAAGTCAGTGAAAGAATCATCAAGGGATCCTGACTTTGAAGCATCTTGAAAATCCTGGAAGTCATCTTCTTCTGTCTTTCCCACCTGGATTTAGAAAGTGTCCTAGTTAGGGTTATTATAGTTGTGATAAAACACCATGACCAAAGCAACTTAGAGAGGAAAGGGTTTATTCAATTTACACTATCCAGCTTACACTTCCACATCACTGTTCATCAGAGGAACTCAGGACAGGGCAGGAACCTGGAGGCAGGATCTGATGCAGAGGCCATGGAGGTGCTGTTTACTGGCTTGCTCCTAATGGCTTGCTCAGCCTGCTTTCTTAGAGAACCCAGAACTATCAGCCCAAGGATAGCCCCACCCACAATGGCTGGACTCTCCCCCATCAATCACTAATATCCTACAACCAGATCTTAAAGAGGCATTTTCTCAACTGAGATTCCCTCCTTTTCAGGTATTTCTAGCTTGTGTTGAGTTGACATAAAACTAGCCATCACAATTGATCCTTTGCTAACTTATGCACAAACACATCATTGTTAAGCCATAATCTTTCCTTTCTTGTTCATTTCCAAGATCACACATTAATACCAACTTTACAATATAAACATTCCAAATTTTAAAAATCCTTCAGTCTCTCAGCTGGGTGGTGGTGGAGCACGCCTTTAATCCCAGCAGAGGTAGGTGGATCTCTGAATTTGAGGCTAGCTTAGTCTACAGAGTAAGTTCCAGGACAGCCAGGGCTACACAGAGAAACTCTGTCTCAAAAAACTCAAGTAAATAAATAAATTTATACATAATAAGAAATAAAAATAAAATTCAAAGCCTCTCAACTGTGGGTTCCTGTAAATAAAAAATGGAATACTTTCTTACTTAGATAGAGAAGAACCAGAGCACAGTCACAATCTGATCCAAGCAAAACCAACTCCAGGAGTGTAAATAACTCAATGTCTAATTATCTGGGATTCACTCCAAGGAGCTTGGGTCACTTCTCCAGCCTCACTCTCCGAAGCTCACAAAGCTTGTCTTCTAGGCTTGAGCAGGCTCTACTTCACCACTGCTGCTGTTCTTGGTGGTCATCCCATGACACTGGCATCTCCCAAACTGCTAGGTCCCTTGCCACAACTGGGCTGCACTTTCACCAATAGTATCTTCTGAGCTCTCTTCAGGGACTCCAGCCCTGCCACACGATGCCAAGTCTCAGCCACTCTCCATGACCTCTTCCCACCTTTAAAATCAGCACCACCTGGGTAACTCTTACATTACAAAGTTCAGCTGCAAGTATAACCTTGGAACACAGCTTCTGCGTGCTAACTCACAGAACCACTTCTCTCAGTGATGCTGGTCTCTTCTTAATCACAGTTGAATCTTCAAGTCCCAGCTGACCAGTATCCACTGTCCCAGCAAAGGTTTTTTTACTTTAGTGGTTCTGGTCTCTTGTTAATCAAAGCTGATTCTTCAGCTCCAGCTGACCAGAAACCACAGATTTTTCACACAAAAGGCTTGGTAAGAGTCTCTGCTTCCCTCTGAAACTTCACAAGTCAGGCCTCCACCATCTACACTGCTCTCAACATTCTTATCTCCCAAGCTCCTACATTTAGTTCTTAACATTCAATGGCCTTTCTAGCCCAAAGTTCCAAAGTCCTTTTACAGTCCTCCCCAAAACATGATCAGGTCTGTTCCAGCAATACCCCACTATCCTGGTACCAATTTGACTTAGGGTTTCTATTGCTCTGATGAAAACACCATGATCAAAAGCAACTTGGGGAGGAAAGGGTTTATTCATTTGGTTTATACTTATACTTTATACTTATACTTCATTATCAAGCAAGTCAGGACAGGAACTCATAGGGCAGGAACCTGGAGGCAGGAGCTGATCCAGAGGCCATAGAGGGGTGCTCCTTAACTAACTTGCCTCCTGATGGCATGTTCAGCCCTCTTTCTTATAGAACCCAGGACCATCTGGGTTCCAAGGATGGCCCTATGCACAATGAGCTGGGCCCTCCCCCATCAATCACTAATTAAGAAAATGTCCTACAGGGTAGCCTACAGCCTGATCTTATGGAGGCATTTTCTCAATTGAGGCCTTTCAGATAACCTAGCTGTGTCAAGATGACATAAAACTAGCCAACACAGAAAGAATATTTATACAAGGAGAATGAGATTGCCAAAGTAAATAACTCCTTTCCAAGCATCAACCTCAGAGACTATCATTTAATTGCTCAATTTAGTTACAACTGCCTAATTTCATAGTGATGTATGTGTGTGTGTGTGTGTGTGTGCGCGCACATGCACATGGACAGAGCTGGAGTTGAACACAGGGTTTTATGAACATTAAGCTCTACCACTGAGCACATATAGCCCCAGGGAGGAACACAACTGAGATACAACAACAGGCAAGAATCCTTGTTCATATTTTAAAGTATTCTCTGGTACAAATGTAAAGAGTCTGGCTTAAATAGCTAACCTCTGAATATTTTAAAGTAGCTGGATTGCATTTGTTGGGTTGCTGACAGCCTGCCACATTTGTTTGTGAACAAATATGACATAAGCCCTTCATAACCAATCATACACATGCATGAAGCAAACACTGGCTCCTAGGCCAACACCCAGAGCAGCAGACTGTTCACAGTCTGTTTGCTTTATGGAATAAGCTCACACTGCACGGTAGTATGGAATAAGCTCACACTACACTACTGTTCAGTACTTAAAAAATGTAACTACACAACAGGGTCATCCTTCTATGCCATAAATGGAGATCTATTTCATTTATTTTAATGTTTACTTTTCACTGTGTGGAGAAACTGAAATCTGTTGAACATTTTCTTCATGATGAACAGTTAACATTTTATTCTAACAAGCAGAGTTACTGCTGACATCTGTCCATCTCTGCTTCAGTTACAATCTCTGAAGACACGGGTATGTTCAAACAGTTGTGTGAAGAAACCTGCAGGGATTAGTCATTTTTTTCCTACATTTCAATGACATTTAATAACTGCTCATTAGAAATATTGGTTTGCTAAATCTGAAATTTAAAAAAAAAAATTTTTTTTTGAGACAAGATTTCACCATGTAGTCTTGCCTGTTCTGGAACTCTCTATATAAACCAGGCAGACCTCAAACTCCAAGAGATCTCCTTCCTACCTCTGCCTCCTGAGAGCTGAAATCAAAGGTGTGAACTACAATGCCTGGTCTTTCTGTGTGAGTGTGGTATATACATGTATATACATGTTTGTGTGTGTGTGTGTGTGTGTGTGTGTGTGTGTGCGCACATGTGCAGAAGGCCAGAGGTTGACATCATGTGTCCACTCAACTGCTTTACATTGTAGTAAGTACCTTAATTCTCAATAGATATTTTGTGTATTTAAATAATAATTAAAAACAATAAAATTTTGTATTTTCTTAATACTTAAAAATCACTTTCTTTTTGCAGAGCTGGGATCAAACCTAGGATCCTAAGCATCCTAGGTGACAGGTTGCTGAGCGCCCAGATCTCAGTCTCCACACTACAATCCAGCAGACTAAACCTCTGGAAGGAAAGGTGCCCATATACACTTCCAGAGATGACCCCGCAGGCAGAGCTTCTCCACTTACTTGGTTTGAGGGATAGGCTGGCATGAAGCCACTGGAAGTTGGTGCTGCAGCTCCACCTACTGGTCCAACAAGGTTAATGCCTATGACGGGCTGTCCAAGGCTGAGGGGCATGGCGCCTGCAGGGCCAGAGGGCATTGCAGTTGGCTGGCTCACTGGGGTAGGCAGAGTCATAGGAAAGCCACTTAAGGTAGGAATGGGAGCCGCTGGGAACTGGTTCAAAGCATCAGGGCTCATGGCAGGAACACCCCTCTACACAGAACACCGGGAAAATGGAAACATTTTAGCTAACTGAAGAGCATATTCAAAATCTGTGCAATCGAGACCTACACAAAGCTTTCCTCTTGTTTCACTCCTGACTCCTTGAATACATGAATCTGATACCAGATGAAAAGTAACAAGATCAATGCAGCAGGATCCACTACCCTTCTATACTTTAAAAATGTAATTATACAAGGTCTTCCTTTCATGCAGCAAACGTGGACCTATTTTAATTCATCCAATCTATCTTCATTTAAAACATTCAATGCTAATACTTAGACATGGTCAGCACATATCAACTGTGACATTTTCTGTCTGATAAGTTTGGCTAATTCGCTAAATTTAAATAACTGAAACTAATTCTAAAATATAAGAAAAGTTGTTACCAGGCTTAAGTATACTTTAAGGAATTCAAATAAGGGCAGAGATTGATTTTATCAATTACTTTCACGTTCAAAGAGATAACTTGCTAGGATGTACATTATATGGACTATACATTTTTGGAATACTGTATCACAAATGACTTAAATTTTAATGTACAAGATCTACAAGGCTATGGCAAAAAAAGGGATTCACACTCCTTCAGTCTGTAGCAATGATGCACTTGTTCTAACATAAGACACAAAGTCTACCTGTGTTACCGCTACCATGGCGAGAACGGTATAAAGCTCCTCCTTAGTAAGTTTGCCAGGTGTAGTTCGATTAGCTAAGGCCCATATCTGTCCAAGAGTTTCCCTGGGAAGTCCAGATGACATCAGAATGGGATAAAGTTTAGCAGTATCTATTCCGGTTGGAGTCATTGTGGTTTCTAAAATTTTCTTATAGGCATCTATCAAAAGAAAGACCAGATGACAAATGCAAACACATTGCAAGTGACTGACTCTGTTGTTCTTGTTGTTGGTATAAGAGAATCATCTTAAGTCAAACTGCTTTAATATAGCTGGTGAGATGGCTCAGTGGGGAAAGGCACCTGCTGCCAAGCCTGGTGACCTGAGTTCAATCCCTGAGACCCACAAGGTAAAAGGAGAGAACTGACTCCCACAAGCTGTCCTCTGACTTCCACATACTTGCAAACCTATACATACTTGACTAGGAAAGGGTGCATACGTGTGTATGGAGAAGAATGAAGGAAAAGGATAAACTGGCAAAAAATGGATAAAACTAAAAAAAATATCCTAAGATCTAGTTTCCATAGGTTTGAAGAGAGGAAAGGGAAGAGATGCAAAATGGGAAGATTTTCCCATTTTTGAGAGAATAGCACAGTTTGGGAGAATAACTAGCCTTTGATTTGTGGTTGTATGGTTGCAACACAAAAAAGACACTACCAATTTCTCACAGAAGGAAATTCTTTGGTAGAAATCTTGCATCACATTTGATCTACTCAAGTGTAGAAACTTTTATCTGTACCAATCTTGGACACTGATGAGTTAATGGAAATTACCTCCAGCTTGCAAAGCGCTGAGCAGCAAACCAAGCAGCTATGATTTACTAACATCAGCGTCTGCGCTGAAAGGGCCATTATTTCTGTGTCTATTGATCGTGGCTTACACAAACCATTGTCATGTATCCACTGAACTACCACACAATCCATTTTAGTCATTCCCTCAGCTCACCAGTAATAATACACATAAAGAAAAAAAACCCACCACTTTCCAATGTAGAAAAAGATGCTACCCACTCTTTCATTTCACATAGTTTCACAGGACAGTTTGGAAAAAGAATATTTAAAAGATATAATCTTTAAGAATCCAGAAAGCATTAAACATACTAATGTGATTCTTTAAAAAGGTACTTTTTAAAATGTTATGTGCATGGGCATTTTGCCTGGATGTAAATCTTTGTTCTACACATGTGCCTGGTGCCTACAGAGGCCAGAGAGGGTGTCCGGTGCCCTGGAACAGGAATATGGTTGTGAGTCATTATGTGGTTGCTGGGACTCAGCCTGGGTCCTGAAGAGCAGCTGTGCCCTTAACCAATGAGCCATCTCTCCAGCCTCAGTAGCATGCTTCTTGATAGGTTTTTAATAATCTTTGAAATGAGTATCTAATAATATCATCAATTAAAACAATTCTAATGGCTTGGCCTTTGCACCATGAGCCATCACCACTCCCAATAAAGTAGATTTCTCTCTCTCTCTCTCTCTCTCTCTCTCTCTCTCTTATTTATTTTATTTTATTTTATTTTTGTCAGTCTCACTTTGTAGCCCTCGCTGTCTTGGGACTCACAGAGAGCCACCTGCCTCTGCCTGCTAAGGGCTGGCACTGCTAAGGGCTGTGAATCACCTATAAAGCAGTCTTAAACATGAGGTTAGCTTAGTTTTCTATACTCTTGTAGAAAAAAGCGTTAAGTGACAATTCCTTCTGCACATTTTATAACCACAACAGTAAATATTTTAAAATACCTCTATAATATTTAAAGTAAACTATCCAGAGGGGAATGCTGGGCAAAGCAGCTTTATTTTACCTGGAACCAAACTCTCATTGTAAATCCAAGGAGGCATTCTGGGCTGAACAGGATCCTGTGAGGGAAACACACCCACACCTAGAAGGTAAGGATGGTTAATGTACACATGGTCTGGGAAAGAGTCACTGCTTTTTACACAGAGGAGCACTGGCTGGAAACACTAGAAAAAAGTCACCAACATAATGAAAGCACTTAGTTTCCAAACAACTCTAGTACAGTAACTATTTATTAAAATGTAAAGAAGAGTCCAAAGTGCCAGATCAATATCTGGTCACAGGAGGCTTTCACCATTTAATGTGTATGACAAGGGGACAACACAATAGACAGGGGCTTTAAATTACAAGTGTAAATTATCTTCCTGGGTTTGTCTCCAGGGTTTCCCATTCATCTCTGCAGTTACAATCTGGATTTAGTTTTTGTGTTGTGGGAACAGGGCCCAGAGCCATGTAGGTACTGAGTGCATGCTCCCTCGTAGCCTGAAGACCTGCTTGTCTTTCCTGTGGTGTGGGTCATACCCAGGTTCTCCCGTGTATGAATCTGGGTCTTTCAGGCAGCAAAGCATATAAGTTAGTTCAGAGGGGGACACTACATTTTCATTGGTGACTTTTTAACTTTTATGGAAAACCAGAAAGTATGGGGGAAATCAAAAGGGAGCTTTGTAAAATGAGAGGAAATTTTAGGTCAGGAGTGATTCTGATTAAGAAACAGGGTTATCAAAATCATTTGAAAAGGAGTAATACAGTGTGTTCAAAGAATTCAGAGCAAAATCTTAGAGGTTAATTGGAGAAAAAAATTGCATAAATATTTTTTAAGCAGAATTTTAATTAGCACAATCAAGCAGCATCCATTTTAAGATTAATGCTTAAAGTGTTAGCGTCTGAGCAGCAATTGGTTAAGACAAAGTTTGTGCTGACATTCCAGGAGCTCACCACTCTCTTCATTTGACAGGTTTTGGTCTGAAGTCTTTTCTGCCTCTGCAGTGGTGGGACCACTTACACATCCATCTACAGCACCCCCATTCTGGGCCGTTAGGCCTGGACGGTTGTTACTGGAACCTGGGACTACGGCTTTGTGGCCAACTTCAGGAGTATTTAATTTAATTTGTTCCTGCCCAGGTGTACTTATATCACAAGATACTAGGAGCTTCTCTTCCAAGGAAGGGCCTAAACAAACAGCATGAAGGATTATTTGTATATTACTCCATATTCCAAACTTTTCGCCATCCCCTCTGCCCCCATATTCTTGGGGAAAGGCCTCCCACAGAGCATGGAATTTTGTAATAATTAAATTGTTACCCATTTGTGTAGGACTTGGGAAACTTCAGAAGTTCCAGAGAACTTAAAATAATTACTCCACTCTGGTTCTCAAGAATTGTATGCCACAGTCGACAGAACCCCTTAGGGAGAAGGAGCACTGTGAAGATGTGGCAGGCTACCAGACACTCCTCCCAACCAGTGGAGACCCATCTGGCCTTCTTCCACATCTGTCAAACAATAAAGTTTTACAGACTAGGTACAGGTCTCCCAAGACATTCCCAAGTACACTATATCTCAAGATAGACTGTGCCTGCCCCATAATTTTATAGATGATAAAAACTGAAGTACAGAAATGCTTCAAGACTTGTTCAAGAACAAAAAACATCATTGTAGCAGGCTGACCTCAAATCCTCCTGTCTCTGCCTAGTGCTGGGATCATAGATATGGGTTACCATGCCCATCTTAGAGAGTCTTTTTTTCTTTTCTTTTCTTTCCTTCCCTTTCCCGTTTTGTTTTCTTTTTCTTCTTTTTTGAAACAGGGTCTCAGGTAGCCCAGGCTGGCTTTGAGGTATATAGCCAGGGATGACCCTGAACTCCTGATTCTTCTGCCCCCATGTCTCAAGGAATCCATTTCAGATGAATGCAGTCTAGCTGGCTACAGAGCTCACACTTTAAAGCATTACTTTACATTTCTGTGTGTGTGTGTGTGTCTATGTGTGTGTCTCTGTGTCTATGTGTGTGTCTGTGTGTCTGTGTCTGTGAGTGTGTCTCTGTGTGTATGTGTGTCTGTGTGTATGTGTCTGTGTGTGTGTCTGTGTGTGTGTCTGTGTGTCTGTCTGTGAGTGTGTCTCTGTGTGTATGTGTGTCTATGTGTATGTGTCTGTGTGTGTGTGTGTCTGTATGTCTCTATGTGTGAGTGTATGTGTCTCTGTGTGTGTATGTGTGTGTTTGTACGTGTCTGTACGTGTGTCTGTGTGTGTATGTCTGTGTGTGTGTGTGTGTGTGTGTGTGTCTGTGTGTATGTGTGTCTGTGTGCATGTGTATGTCTGTGTGTGTGTCTGTCGGTATGCATGTGTTTGTGTGTGTGTCTGTGAGTGTGTCTGTCGGTGTGCATGTGTTTGTGTGTGTGTCTGTGAGTGTGTGTATGTGTGTGTTGGTGCACATGTGAAAGTGAGAGGACAACCTGTAGGAGTCACTTCTCTCCCCCCAGAATGTGAGTTCTGGAGATAACTCAGGTCACTGGGCCTGCTGGCAAGCACTTGACCTGCTGAGCTATCTCACTGGCCTTGAAGCTCCTTAAAGGAGCTCTTCCCAGCACATTATTCTTAACAGATATCAGTGATTTTTTTCCCAACCAAAAGTATAATCTTAGGAAATCAGTTTGCTTTTAAAGTTTTAAGGTGGTTTCACCTGTTCCTAACACAGCAGCAAAAAGCTTTGAGCCACTTTTCTAGCAAATGAAGATGCAGAAACTTAACCTAGCCTCACGTTGGTGGCTGTCGACAGTTCTCATAAATCACAAACATGTTTCTTTGCCAACGGCACTGTATAATTCTACATAAGTAAGAGAAATAAGTTAGCCTAGGCTATCTTAACACTTGGATAATAACACTAGGAGTTACCTGCTTTCTGCACACTGTGTGACGCTGAAGCAGTAGAGAAACAAGGAATTTGCCCAGGGCCACCATGTAAGGCAAAAGACACTGGAACCTGACCTGGAGGGAAAGGCTGTGCCCCAGCCTTCTGTGTATGCAACTGGCCGAGGGGGGTGGGGAGGAAGGACTGAAAGGGCCAGGCGGAGGGAGAGGGCCCATGAGTGGGAGCCTCCACAGGGCCCTGCATAAAGTCACTGAATTCATCTTCGTCAAGAAAGGCAGGTGATGGGGAGACAGTTTTAGTAGAATGAGATGATGTGAGACAATCTGCAAAATGGAAAATGGCAATGAAACACACAGGAACAGAAACCAGAGAGTGAAAGAGTGCTGATGTAACACAATCCTCAAACCAAACTGAAATATGAACGGTGGAGGTGAGTAACAAAGGCGAAGTGGACCGGGGTACTCATGGAACACTCTGATGTCGGCTTTGTTCTAAAAGGAAGTTCTAGAGCTATTTTGCATTTGATTAAAAAATAGACAAAATTAACTCAAATTTCCTTCTTTCATTTTATTATATAGTTCTGAATGTGTATCAATGTGATAATTACTTCTGAAATCCAAGGAGTCTGTCTATCTAGATAGTATTTCTTTTGTTGGTTTTTGAGACTTAGTCTCTCTACTTAGTCCTGGCTGTCCTAGAACTCACTATGTAACCAGGCTGACCTCAAACTTAGAGAGAAACATCTGCCTCCGCCTCCTGACTGCTGGGATTAAAAGTGTTCACCACTACACTCAGCCCTAGATAATCTTCACTCCACTGCCCCCCTCAAGACAGGGCTTCTCTGTGTAACAACCCTGGCTAGCCTGGAACTCACTATGTAAACCAGACTGGCTTCCAACTCAGAGATCTGTTTGCCTCTTTAATCCTCCCAGTGCTGGGATTAAAGGCATGTGCCACCATGCCCAGAGTTAATCTTATTAAATATATATATATAATATTAATATATATAATCTTATTAAATATATGCATATGTGAGAGTGCTGGATAAAACGAACAAAATTCCATTGCCAACAACACTGAGTCATGGATACACATAGCTATACCTGGCTTTTTATATGGGTGCTGGGGATTTGAACTTAGGTCCTCATGCTTGCAAAGCAAGAACTCTTAACGCGCTGGGCCATCTCCCCAGCCATACTGTGGCTTTTTATCGCTTTGTGAGAGTCACATAATAAACATGCTCTGCAAGGGCTACATTTAACATGGAACTCACTGGTAGTTTCATAAAGCAGGTAATTACAAGCTTGTTACTTGTCTTTAGGATTAGTGAAATAAAATCTGGAATTACTGAAAATTGTATGAAAGATGGAAAATGAATATGCAAGATTATTGCCATAACTTTTTTTTTTAAAGAAGAAAAAGGTTGCTGGGCTGGACTACACAGAGAAACACTGTCTCAAAAAAACTTAAAAAAAAAAAAGAAAAAAAGAAAAGAAAAGAGGCCACCCCACGCTCCTGACCACAGGCCAAGGCTCTGTTTGGAGTCTCAGCTGCTCTGGGCGTTTCGAGGCTGACGGACAGGCTTGGGAACTTCTGCTTTGCAGCAGTCTTCTGGCTGAGTGCATGTGGTCTTACTACAAAGTGTCAGCTGCAAGTATATTGAACTCTGGCGATCTGAATAACAACACCAGTTATTATTTAACATGTCTCCCTTGCTGCTGACTGCTGAACACAGCTCTGGCTGACAAGGGAATTCTATGTGGACACAGCGTCCGACCTAATGATGGCCACTGCTCTCTGCCTTTTCTTTTTCTCTTCCTTTCTTCCTTTCTTTTTTTTTGAGGTAGGGTTTCTCTGCTGTTACTCTGGCTGTCCTGGAACTCACTCTGTAGATCAGGCTGGCCTCAAACTCAGAGTCCACTTGCCTCTGCCTCCCAAGTGCTGGGGTCAAAGGCGTGCACCACCACTACCCAGCTTCTCTCTGCCTTTTCTAAGTTTGGTGTCAGGTTCAGTTTTAGTCTGAACTTTGTATGGTTTTTTTGGGAACAGGGTCAGCTATGGAGCTTGAGTTGGCCTAGAACTTGCTATGGATGTATGCTAGGTCAGCCTCAAGCTCACAGCTCCCCACTGTAGTCTCCCAAGGGCTGAGATCGGCATGTGCCACCACACTGCTTGAATCATTTCATCACAAGCCTGTATAGCTTACAATTTTCAGTTTTAGATATGCTTTTACTTATCTCAAAATGGCTAATATCTATTCTCCTTCCAATTTTAGTGTATACTTTGGGCATGATTTTGGTAATGGGAATCAAGGTACATTATCTAATCAGTGAATTAACCAGACAGAGTCAAAGCTGAGTCAGAAAAATCAAGAATTAATAACAGTCTGGAGAGATGGTTCAGTGGTCACTCTCCCAAAGGACCTGAGTGTGGTTCCTAGCACCCACATCGGTCTCACAACAGCCTGTACCTTCAGGTCCAGAGGATCTGATGGCTTTGGTGGGCACCAGCAGGCACACGCACATACATAAAAATAAATGTTAAAAAAAATTAATTTCCTGGGCAATGGTGGCACAGGCCTTTAATCCCAGCACTTGGGAGGCAGAGGCAGGTAGATCTCTGAGTTTGAGGCCAGCTTGGTCTACAGAGTGAGTTCCAGAATAGCCAGGACTACATAGAGAAACCCTGTTTTAAAAAAAAAAGCAAAAGAAAATAAAAAAAGAAAATTGATATAACGTCAATTAAATTATTTTCTCTTGATACTAACTTATAAGAGATATTAAAATGTAAGGACTTATGATAAAATTTATTGATATAATGTTTTCTAGCAGAGGACAGTACTTTTTGGTTTGCTGAATGATTTATGAAAATTGTTTCTCTACTAATGGCATATTTTATTGAAATTAGCTGATAACAAAATGTCAAAATATTTAATTTTAAAAAGATGAGAAAATGGGCCAGAGAGTTGGATCAGTGGTTAAGAGTACTTGTTGCACAGGACCCAGGTTCAATTCCCAGCAACCATGTGATGGCTCACAACCATCTATAACCCCATTCCTGGGAGATCTGACAGCCCCTTCGGGCCGCCACTGGTACCAGGCTTAGAGGTGGTACATATACACACATGAAGGAAGATACTCATACACATAAAATAATAAAGTAAATGAATCTTAGAAAAGATGAGGAAACATTCTGCAGACAAGGCGATTCCAGCTGCTGAGTACTTAAGGTGGTGAAACAACGACAACTCCCATACTCTGCTCTCCAGAAGACGGTATCACTCGATTACCTCATGATTAAAAACTACAAAGAAATTTACTGAAGAAACTGAATTTTCCTGAGGAGTACTGTAGCCATGACTACTTAAAAATGGGGCATTCTGGGACTTTCCAAGTTTTGTCACATAAATAATGAAATCTGACCTAGCTCAAACGAGTATACATCTCATAATAATGGTGATGGACTCATACCTCACTACGTTTCTTTGAGTCAAGAGATTTCCTTTTTTCTCTCATTTTTCTTTTCTTTTCTTTCTTTTTTTTAAAGACAGAGTCTTTCTATGTGGACTTGGCTATTCTGGAACTCTCTCTGTAGATCAGGCTGGCCTTGAACTCAGAAATCCTCCTACCTCTGCCTCTGAGTGCTGGGATTAAAGGAGTGTGCCATCACGCCAGCACAATAGACTTCCTTAACATCTGTACACTCGCTACACAAATTTTTGGGAAAGTTATCAAAATGATGTCTAAACAGAGGACTAAAGATTTTAACCTCCAGCTCAGCTGAACTGGGTCAGATCTCTTACATTTTAAAACATTCAAATCTGAATTTAGTGTTTAGTGTAAAGGAAAAGTTCAGCTCTGACCTTCAAACACAAAGGCCAATTAAACACAGGGAGATGACCAACTACCTTCCAAGGAATGAATATTTTTATGTCTCTTAAAATGAAAGCTACCTGGTTTCTTGGGGTGAGATGCTGGGGTAGGGTGCATCTTCGCATCTCTGGAAAACCCATCCAAGTTTCCTTTTATGGCTTCCAAAGCATCGTCTCTATTCTTCTCTCCCGTCTGAAAGGCAGGAAGCCTGCGTTTAGTGCTGCCCTTGTCTCCCACTTCTCTTGTCACGCCTGTCTCTTCCCTTCTCAGACTAAAACACACAGAGCCATTGCCGATATCCTTTTCTCCTTTCTTGTTTTTGGGACAAGGTTTTTCCAAAGAGTTCACTGTGGAGCCCAGACTGGCCTTAAACCTGTGGCCATACTCTCAAGTGCAAAATTACAGCAACAATCTACTAACTTTAGTACCAATATTCTCACTATATGCCCCTGGAAATTAATTTCCCAAGTCAGTATATAAAATACCAGTAAGTATATATAAAATAGAGGCATAAAACAACATTCTGCAGAACATAAAAACTTTAAAAGGTTCATTCTCAAATACTATAGGAGAGGACTGTGAGATACTAAATGTTCAATGAGGAACCCGACAAACCCATTTCCTACCATTCCATTTACAGAAAAAGATTACCAACATTGTCATGGTGGTAAAAAAGAGTTGAGAAGACAATGGCTGATGCCTGTTTTTCCCAACAACAGAGCAAACTATCTGTATAGAAAAAGAAAAACCCTTCCCTTTCCCTTAGGTAAACCATGATGAAGAGAAATCCACTGGAGGCTCAGCTTGGGCGGTGCCTGAGTGAGGAGGCGTGCGCAGGGCATGCGGGGGTGTTCTGCGAGGAGACAGTGCATACATCACCTTGGGTTTCACACTACTCAGAAGCCGGAGCTTTTGCTTTTGCTCTTCAAACTGACGCCGCTTCCTTTCTTCTTCTAAGAGTTTTTGTTGCTGTTCAAATCGTTTTCTGAAGGGAAAACAATCACATCGACATTCAGCTTCAAGTAGCAATGGTTACATTCAGATTTCTACTGTCAGCTTCAACAATACCAACTTACATTTCTAGAATTATAATCTTCACTCCTAATTATATGTCATTCTCTTACAACAATCTGTTTCTTCTGTATACAAGCTCTAAAACACTTTAATCTACAAAATGATTCACTTAATTTACATGCATGCTTTTATTTCTTACCTAATTTGTAAGGCAAAGAAAGTATCTTTTTTTGTTGATGGGTAGTGGTGGTAAAGCTGGGCATGAAACCCAGGGCCTCTGCATGCTAGGCAGCATCCTACTATTAAATAGTTCCAAGTGTAAAGAGGGAAATCCCCTTCTAGGTAGAGACATGCCCTTGTCCCCTCCCTTAGTTTAATCCGGTGGGGCAAGGCCATGGACCTGGCTAGGGGCATGGTCACTTTAGGAAAGAGCCTTCCCTGTAGGGCAGGTAGTGGCTCATGCCTTTAATCCCAGCATCTAGGAGGCAGAGGCCGGTGGAGACAGAGGTCGGTGGATTGATCTCTGTGAGTTGGGGCCAGCCTGGCCTACAGAGTGAGTTCCAGGACAGCCAGAGTTACAACAGAGAAACCCTGTCTCAAAAAACCAAAAACAAAAAAAAAAAAAAAAAAAAAAAAGAAAGAAAAGAAACGGAAAAGAAGGCGCTTTCTCAACTGGTTATCTAACACCAAGTGGTCAGCCTTGAAATTGTATACATACAAGTAAGACTATATGGACTGAATACTATATGGACTGAATAGGCCGTACTTAAGAGAGCGGCAAGGGGAGGGGATACATGGGAGTTCAAGGCAGGAAAGAAAAGGAGAAGGGGGAATGGTGTAATTATATTTAATTTAAAAACATTTTTCAAATTACCAATTAAGAAAAGCTACCATGCTTTCCTTCCTAGAATTCTCGCCCCCTGGTGCAGCCCCCACGGGCAGTCTCCACGGGTGCCCATCTTTCCAAGGCCTGACTCAGAAAGGTGAAATTTATTTTTCTGCTCTTCCGCCTTTTTCTTCTGGGTGCTGGTCGGAGTGTGGAAGTGTGTTCTTCCTCCACCTCACACTTGGGGCTTCCTCACTCCCATTCTAAGGATCCCTGCCCTGCCATGTGGCTGTCTGTCATCACGTGGCTAACCAGCTTATCTTTTCTGTGCTCCTTGCTTCTAGGCAGCAGTGAGAGTTACAGCTTGCCTGCCCTGGAGTTTTCCTTTCAAATTCTAATTGTCCTTAAGCTTCTGTTTGAAGCTGTTCTTTGTCCTTGAACTCCATTCTTAAATTCTATTATTAATGAGACTAAGAACCCCAAGAGTGGTCCCCAACCCCCCCCAGGCACCATATGATGATTTTGCTGGGATTCCACAAGATTATTTCTTCCCTGCTTTTTAATTCTTTAATTGGCAGAGGACATGGACCCCTTCCTGCACCCCTAGATGGTATTACCAGCAGCAGAGGAGACGGTCTTGGTGCACTGAGCATCACAAAAACCGGGACAGCAGATGAACACAGAAGCACGTGTTGTTCTGCAGGCTCTGGTACAGCACTTTTTAGTGCTGTAATATCGAGCAGCAGCAGCAGCAGCAGCAGCAGCAGCAGCAGCAGCAGCAGCAGCAACCACCAATTTAGGAAGCTGAATGTAGAGGCAAAAACCTATAATCCAGGCATTTGGGAGGCCTGGGCACAAAGACTGCAAACCCAAGGCCAACCTGGGCCCTTTTGTTACTCTGACTCCAGAAATCAAAACAAAAAAGACAAAAACCAACCAACATACAGGAAATTTCCTTGGAGAGGAAGGCAGTGCCTCCAGGGAACAAGAGGCATGCTCTGAGGAACTGGGCCTGCCAGACCACCAGGCTTGCTGGTAACTTTGCAACCTGGGCTGACACACTGCTTTATTTCTCTGGTTCTCCTTTCTCCTGGATAGAAACCAAGAAGTTTGAATCAAAGGACCTCTAAGGTCCCTTTTGAAACTGAACTTACTTGATTTTGTTGTTGTAGCTTTGTTGTTTTGATTTTCCACACACTCAGTTGGCTCCTTAGAAAAGTATTTAAAGGGCCCTGTCTCAAAATCAAACGACCAACAACCCTGTTTTTAAAGTGTCCTGAAAACATCATCTCTCTGTCAGCTTCAAATTACAGAACACTGGATAATCTACAGACCAGCTGCAACTGTGTAACCCTGCCATCCCTGAGTCCTGAGGCATCTCTTACTGTTGTTCTTCAGCAAACTGCTTCTGCATGTCTGGAGTGTACTGTGGGCCTGGAGGACGCATGCCCAGGAATGGTGGCTGCCCCAGGAAAGGCACGCCCGCTGCAGGCATTGGTCCCATCGGTATTCCTGCCTAGAAGAAATAGGCAACAGATTAAGTAATACACTGGGTTTTTTTCAATTATTAAAAAAGTAACTTGCAAAATTATTTCATAGAATTTTTATTAATAAGATATGTGATATATTTTAATGAAAGATTCAAAAAACATTGGCTGAACATTCCCTCTAGTGCAGTGGTTCTCAACCTTCTCAATGTTGCAACGCTTTAATACAGTTCCTCATGTTGTGGTGATCCCAACTGTATAATTATTTCCATTGCTCTTTCATAACTGTAATTTTGCTACTGTTATGAATTGTAATATAAATATCTGATATGCAGATGGTCTTATGAGACCCCTGTGAAAGGCTCCAACCTCTGAAGGGAGTCATGACCCAGAGGTTGAGAATTGCTGCTTTAACGTGTCAGTATAGCACTGGTAAAAACTCCTTCAGTCTGCGCATGGAAGCACAGGATAAACTCCAGTGTGCTCAGTAGCTCACATACTTTGGGGAAAGGCATCATGGCGTATTATAGATCTTTGTTTTCCCAGCACTGGTGAAGACCCTGGCATATGACAGTCATTGCACGGGTAAAATTGAACTTCATTCCCAGTAGTTTTAAGAGAATAAATATTTTGGGGTGGAGACATGGCTCAGCAGTTAAGAGGACTGTTGCTCTTGCAGAGGACTGGGGTTTGACTCATGGTATCTCACAACCACCTGTAACTCCAGTTCTAGGGGACTGGATAGCCTCTCCTGACCTCGGCAGGCTCTAGGCACACACGTAGTACATACATATAAAGGCAGGCAAAAATTCATACACATAAAACAAAATATGCACTCCTTCAATCTCAGCACTCAGGAGGCAGAGGCAGGCGGATCTCTGTGAGTTCAAGGCCAGCCTGGTCTACAGAGTGAGTTCCAGGATAGCCAGGGCTACAGAGAAATACTGTCTAGAAAAACCAAAATATAATTAAAATCTAACAAAAGATAAATATTTTGATGTTCTTCCCACAGGATCTCATGCTCTGAAGAAGCTCATGTGAACTTAAAGGCCCATCTAGGAATGGAGGCCAACGGATGGTACCAACTGCCAGACTGTGAGGGGACCCTCAAAAGCAGACATCTTAACCTCAGTCAAGCCTTCAGGAGAATGTACCCACAACCAGCATCCTGACCTCACCAAAGACTCCAAACCAGAGCCATCCAACTAAAGCCACACCTGAATTCTTGACCCACAGTAACGCTAAGCTGTTGCTTACTGCTACTGCAGGACACTAAGTCTTAGAGCAATCTGTGCATATCAGTAGATAAGGAAATCATACATGTATTCATTAAGCTTCCTGACTCTATTCTTCAGCATCATCAACAATCAAGGAGCTGTCTCAGCTATCACTTCTGATTTATTCTTTTTCCTTTCTTTCTTAGATTCCAACTAAGCATGTATGGGCCTCCTCTTGTGTCATCAACTCTCTCACACATTTCTTTTTCCATTTTGTGTGTGTGTGTGTTCTTGCACATGGGTGAACATGAATGTTGGAGGCCCAGGTTGATGTTCAGAATAATCCTCAACCAAACTTCCACCTTGTTATATGAGGTCTCTCATTTAAACCCAGTGATATAGCTAGTTTTGCTAGCCAGCCTGCTCTGGGGATCCTCGTCTTCATCTTCTAGGGCTGGATTTATAGGCAGGACGCCATGCCCACCAGGCATTTAAATAGGTTTCTGAGGTCCAAATGCTACCCTCACAATTGCCATCAAACACTTTCATTGCTGAACCAGCTCCCAGTCCCTCTTACACATCCTCTATTTTGTCTTCACCCTAAATAGATTCTTCTGACCGCTCTCCAGTTCACTAATTCTTTCCTCAGCCATTTCTAATCTCCTGCTAAACTACCTATAGAATTCCTCTTTTTGTTAGTATATTTTTCAGTTCTGAAACTGCTTAAATCTGCTGTGTCACTTTTTATAATTTTGGGTTCCCTACCAAGATTTTCTGCTTCAGCTTTTATTTCTTAGATCATAAAAAATATAGTTCCAGAAGGAAAAAACATACAGTTCCATAGTCTATTCTGATAATTCCAATTACTAACATTTATTCTTTTTAGAACAGCTACTGTGGTGGTTTGAAAAAGAATATGCTCATATATTTGGATGCTTGGTCCTCAGATGCTGGGACTATTTGGGAAGGATAAAGAGGCATGATTCAAAGTCCAGCACTGTTCCCAGTTAGCTCTTTTTCTTTGCCTCCTACTTGTAGATAAGGATGTGACCTGCTAGCTACTGCTCCAGGACAATGCCTGCCTGCTTGCCGCCATGCTCCCCACCATGATAGTCTTGGACTTACCTTCTGAAACTGTTAAGTCTCTATAAAGTATTTTTTTGTTTGTTTGTCTAGGTTTATTTTTGTTTTTTTAGAGACAGGGTTGTAACTCTGGCTGTCCTAGAACTCACTCTGTAGAGCAGGCTGGCCTTGAACACACAGAGATTTGACTGCCTCTGCCTCCCGAGTGCTGGGATTAAAGGCATACACCACCACTGCCTAGCCTCTATAAATCATTTTATAAGTTGCCTTCATCATGGTGTTTTATCACAGAAAATAAAAAAAGTAACTAATACAGTTACCTAGCATGTGTGAGCCTTTGAATTTGAACTGCACTGTGGCATACACCTACAATCCCACCTACCTGGGAGTAGAGCAAAGGGAATTTCCTGAATCTAGACATAATAAAACTCCATAAAAATGTAAACTATTTCTAAACATAACATTGAGCTCTTAAGGCCATATCTCTTGACATGGAGATGCACAACAACAAACAATAATGTTATAAACAACTAACTAAGAAGCAAATACCTGCATTGCAATGGGTCCTTGGGACATTTGAGAGCTGTAATTCATTCCCATCATGCCTTGCATATTGGGCTGCATGACGGAGACCATAGGAAATCCTTGCTGCTGCACTGGCATCAGGCCTGCTGGAAAACACCAAGGCTTTAATACAGTCAACATGTTCTAAGGTTTATTTCCTTGAAATCCTATCACCCAGAGGAGATGCCAACTGAAAAGCCACAATGGAGAAAGCACAATGTCCTGATGAGACAGGCTTCAATGAGAATTACACATCTACTTAGCTATGTGATCTTGGGCAAGTTAAAGAATTCATCTGCTTAATCAAAGTAATAATATTGGTTCTGCAGAACTTGCATGTGGATAGGAAATGAATAACGTGGCCTAAATATGTTACTCAGTCTTCACCGTGGGCCCCAGTGATTTCAGCCCCTTTGGTGGTCATAATTTATAGCATTTCCTTACACACTGAACTTGTACAGCTAACAGGATACTGAGGCCATCACGGCATGTTAACTCCCCAGCCTAGTTCTTTTTGAGACAAGGTCTCATGTGACTGACAGGCTGACAAGATCCTTCTGCCTCCTTCTCCTAAAGCTGTAATTACAGGTGTGTGCCAGCACACCTTGGTTCCCATGGCTAGTCCTTATCTTTCCTCTTGCTTTCTGAGTGCTTGTGCTGGGGGAAGCCACTGCTGCACCATAGAAGCACTTCAGTTGTCCTTTGGGGAGTCCATGTGAAGATCTGGGGCCTCCTCCAAAGAGGCAGCCTGAGTCTGCCACCTCGAATGAGCCACATTGGAAGCAGATCTTTCTGCTCCATAAAACCTTCAGATGACTACAGCCTGCTTGACAGCTTTACTGCAATTTCTAAGATGCCCCGAGCCAGAACCACCCAGGGAAGCCACTTTCATTCCTGACTCACAGGCACATTGCAAAAAACCAAAACGCTTATTTTGTAAAGTTTTGGGGCCATCTGTTATATAACAGTGGGCAATAGCACTTAAGATCATGAACTCTGAAAGCTAAATGAATGGGCTGCTTACTACATATGGCACCTTGGGGTATCTGATCATTCCCTTGCTCACTCTGTCTGAATGCCTGTATGTCTGCGCTGCCCCCCACCCCGCCTCCTCTGTCACTATATAGCCAGGCTGACCTCTAACCTCCTAAGTGTTGTGTACCACCACTTCTGGTTTTCCTTAACTTGTTCTATGCCTTGGCTTCACATCTGTAAAACTGTTTAATGCTTATTATGTCAAATAAATGCTATTCTCCTTCCCTGTCCTTACATTAACACTTCCCACAAAAGAGTCATTGCTGTGCAAAGCACATACAATACAAGGGCAGGAAAATATCATGCACATTCCTGTCTCCCAAACTTTCCCAGTGAAACCTTCCCAAGAACAGAGAAGAACGAATGAATAGCCCTCTGGGTTTAGCAAACAGTAAATGCCTACTATACATAAGGACAGTCCGTATGCTTGGTGCATGACAGTGAATAAAAATATAGCTTGAGCACAAATCACTTTCAAATTTAGCATTTTGCCAACACCCTACAATCACACTGATCCAGCAGGTGTGTCTAATCTGTGGGCTTCGTGCAGCTGATCTGAGGGCAGCCATGAATGCAGCCCAATACAGAATCACTAACTTACTTAACACCACAGGAACACTGTAAAAACCCGACTGTGTGGTTCTTGAGCATGGGCAATAATGCAGCGCTGCAGTTGACTAGAAGACCCTGCTTTTGAGACAGCGTCTCCCTATGTAGATCAGGCTGGTCTCAGATTCACAGAGATCTACCCATCTTTGCCTCTTGAATGCTGGGATTAAGGGTATGTGCCATCGTGCCCAGCCTAGTCTGTCTGCCTGCCTGTTTTTCCTTCTTTCCTTTTTTTTTTTTTTTAAACCAAACCATGTAGTACACAAATATACACTCTGGCACACACACATACACTCAAAATAAATATTTTTTAAAATCCCAATTCTAGAATTAAAAATTATCAGGCAATCTTGGAATCTTTTTCTTGTTCAGTTTCTGTGTTCCATATGTGCATTTTTACCTCAAAGTATAGAGAAATGCAAAGCAATGAGCCACACATGACAGTAAACACAACCCCGTAAGTGCTGGGATCAATGTAAAGAAGTACAGGAGCTGTCCTGGTGGGAACCATCTGCAATCCAAGCACTGGGTAGGCTAGGGCAGTAGGAGCACAGGTTAGAGGCCAAAATACATAGTCAGATGCTATCTCAAACAATAAACGTACACTAAACAGTAAAGGGAAAACACAGTATACAATAGCTACCTTGTTTCATCATTTACTTTCCATGTTTCCCACTGCCTTATTTCAGAAGCACATTGACATTTATAGGTAAGAGGTAGCAGAGGCAGGCTACTCATTCATTCATTCAGTCATTTGTTCAGACACTTGAGGGTTCACTTGACAGCAGGCATCATCCCAAGAACACAGCAATGAACAAAACCAGAGCTTCACCCTATGGAAACCATGCTGGAGTTGAAAATAACAAAATAAAAACAAGCTAGGCGGTGGTGGTGCAGGTCTTTGATCCCAGCACTCGGGAGGCAGAGGCAGGTGGATCGCTGTGAGTTCAAAGCCAGCCTGGTCTGCAGAGTGAGTTCCAGGACAGCCAGAACTACAACAAAGAAACCCTGTCTCAAAAAAACAAAACCAAATAAACAAACAAAAACAAGACCCTACAAGTCGGGTCATGGTAAGAGTTGGGGCAAGAAATAAAGCAGAGCAATGGACAACAAGAGCCAGAGATACAGTGCTTGCTCTTCTGTGGCATGTTTCGGCCGACAGGGTGGGATGCACACGGACCTGAAGGAAGGAAGGGAGGGAGCCTGCAACACAGACATCTGAAAAGAGTGTCTCAAAGGACACCAAAGGCGAGGATGGTGCGGAGTTGTGACCACCAGAACAGGCTGGACAGCCACAGCGTCCCCTCCTTAGGTCCTAACATTTAAGAAACTTCGTTTCATTTTTGAGCGGGTAATTTAGGCATCTGGTACAACATTTAAAGTATAAAAGTATACAAAGTGAAAATTAAGCTCTCTCCTTGTCTCTTGATCAAGTATGCATGGTATTGTGGGCAGCACTGCTGTTGGTTTCTTGTGTATGTTTTTAAAATGATCTCTGCTTCAAGTCTTCAAATGATCAAAAGTCTACTCCAAAATACTTTAAGAAACCCTCATGCCTCATGGTGGCACATGCCTGTGGGGGGTAGAGGCAGTAGGATCAGGAGTTTAAGGTCAACCTCAACTACATAGTGAGGTCCAGACCAGCCTAGGCTACATGAAATCCTGTCGCAAAAGCAAAACAAGGGCTGGTAAGGTGGCTCAGTGGGTAAAGGTGCCGGCTGCCAAATCGGACAACCCAAGTTCAATACTTGGAGCCTTCACGGTGGAGGGAGATAACCAACTCCCGAGAGCAAACCTCTTACCTCCATACACGCACTCGCTGTGGCACTGATACACAGACATACGCTACAATTTTTTTTAAAAAAATCATTAAAACCAACAACAAAAACCCCGTCTAAAACAATTCCAAATTTCAGGAACTGAAGGGATAGCTCAGTGGTTAAGAGCACTTGCTGCTCTTGACTGAGGACCTGCGTTCAATTCCCAGCACCCACATGGTGGCTCATAATCACCTGTAACTCCAGTTCTAGGGGATATGACAATTCTTCTGACCTTCATGGGCTCTAACATGCATGCAGTACACAAATATACACTCGGGCACCCACACATACACACAAAATGAATATTTTTAAAATCCCAATTCCAGAATTAAAAATTATCAGGCAAACTTTGGAATCTTTTCTTATTCAGTTTCTGTGTTCCAAAGTATAGAAAAACGCAAAGCAATGAGCCACACACGACAGTAAACACAACTCTGTAAAGACAGAATACCTCAAACCATTTAATGTAAATCTGGGACACTTGAGCACAACTACCTTAGAAAGCACATACACATGCACACAACGAAAAGAATACAATTGACCCTTGGAAAATTGGCCTGAAACTCAACCTCTCCCACTGATGGAGACAAAGTCAAGTGAGCTACTTCCCACCTGCCTTAGAAGCCTTTATCTTTCATCTCTGCTGGTGACCTAGGAGTTTCTGTTTCCCCTGTGAGTCTACCACAGCTAAGCAGCAAAGGCTTTGTGAGACAGGCCATTTTGCCAAAGCAGCTGGGGGCTGAGGGGAGTACAGGGGAAGACAGTGGAACCGAAGAAGGGAGCAGAAAGAAGCAAGACAAGTGGAGATAAACTCTTCCCTCGATTTTTGTCTATACTAAAATGGGTCAAGCCTAACTCTAGTTGCCTTCAAGGTATGGCTAGAATTGATACCTGTGGGCTCTAGTTCTTCAATCAAGAGAAGGGGTGTACCCAATAGAGATATTTTCAAGGATAAAACTGAGAATCAAATATTTTTTATTTTCATTATTCATTTATTTAGTTATTGAGATAGGGTCTTGCTATACAGTCTAGGCTGGCTCAAATTCACATCCCTGCCTCAGCCCCCCAAATGCTAGGATTACAGGTATACGCCACCATAGCTGGCTGAGACAAAAATTCGTTTCTTTCTTGAGACAGGGTCTCACTATGTAGTCCTAGCTGGTCTGGGACTCAATTTGCAAACCAGCCTCAAACTTACAGAGGTCCGCTTGCCTATGCTTCCCAAGTCCTAGGATTAAAGATGTGTATTACCACTAGCTTGAGACTTAAATACTTTTAAATCAGAATGAAGTCTCTTTTATGTACATCATTATAAGGCCACGACATACAGAAAAAACATGCACAAGATACTAAAAGGTTTGCTTATTCATTCAACAAATATCTCCATGGAATCTATCATGTACGCAGGCAAGGTGCTGGAGACACTGGGAGAATATGCTACAGCTCCCGCCCTCTGGCACGGAGAAGGTGGAAGACCAAATAGGAAGACAAGAGAATTACAGCTTATCTCAATGCCATTGCTTTTTCTTAACATTCTAGCTCTGAAAGTTTCCGTCCTCTCTGAGATTAAATAACCAACCAATGTAATGGATGAGTAAGTTTGGGAGACATGAAGAGGGACCCTTTCACTCCTCAAATTAAACATGTTTTAAAAGAATTTTTAAGAGAAGGTGCCATACAGAGTTAAGACTACAGCAAAACTTCAGCTCACTGGGCAGCAGTATAACTTATCTACTACTTCTCCATTTAATTTCTAAGTTCAGAAAAAGTGAAAAGCAACTTCAGTTTGTGGTGAGGACATGGCCTAGGGGCAGAAGGCATGCCTAGCGTGTGTGAGGGCCTGTGTTCAGCTCTGTACTAACAAAGAAATGTAAGCTTTCACATACCTTGAGGGGGTCTCATTCCACCCGCAACAGGAAACATGAAGCTGAAACCAGAATACGAATATGTCAGTATCTTCATCTGTGCAGGATTTCAAACAAAACCTGAGCCTGCTGTCAGTTCATAGTACAATGCTGACTTACTGATTTATTTAAAAACATTTTATGTGTTTTGCTTACATGTTTGCATTGTATGCATTACATGCATGCCTGGTGCCCATGGAGGCCAGAAGAGGCGTTGGATCCCCTAGAACTGGAGTTTCAAATGGTTGTGAGCATGTGGGTGTTGGGAACCATATCCAGATTCTCCATAACAGCAGCAAATGTTCTTAATTGCTGAGCCATCTCTCTAGCCCCAGAATTATTAATATTAGCAAAACCAAACCTCCCTATGATCCAAAGTATCAGCATACTGCTGGAGGAACTCTGCGGGGGGGAGGCAGTGAAATAGAAGACAGAAGGCCCCGACACTAGTCCTTATTCTGTCACCTGTGACCAGCCTGGATTCCAATGTCTCCATCCATGAAATGAGAGGCTGGATACACGTCCATTCAGTGAACATTTGATGATCGTATACTACACTAAAAGACCGAACAGCCTGCGATCCTGAATACACAAGTGCAGGCAAACAGCAACACCACAGGGTAAGTGTGCTAACCCTGTTAGTGTGTGCTGAGGTCCAAATACTAAGAGCTCAGAAAAGAAAGACTCATTCTTAGGTTTTCTCCTGGGAGGAGTTGTAGAGGAGCTTGTTAAAGAGAAAAGTAAAAGAGATGTACAATACAGAGTTCTGGCAAAAGTTCTGAGGCCAGAGTTGCAGAACATTAATCAAAATGATCTGTGGCTAAATACATGATTTTAAAACATCTGGATTGCCAGTTTGTTGTTCGGTTGTAGGACACTAGTATACCATGTGCAAGGCTGTGGGTTTAATCCCTAGCACAGGAAGGAAGGAAGGAAGGAAGGAAGGAAGGAAGGAAGGAAGGAAGGGAGGGAGGGAGGGAGGGAGGGAGGGAGGGAGGGAGGGAGGAAATCTTAGCTAGGCCTGGTGGTGAATGCCATTACTCCCAGAAGTTGAGAGGCAGAGGTAGGTGGATCTCTGTGAGTTCAAGGCAAGCCAAGGCTACACTGTGAGACCTGATCTCTAGAAAAAAAAAGATTATACAGTTTATTTATTCTTTAAATAGGGTGTCAAAGGTCTCATACTATAGCCTAGGCTAGTCCAGGATGGCCTTGAACTCACAACAATTCTCCTGCCGCCATCTCCCCAGTACTATAACTACAAGCATATGAGCCACTACACCCAGCCATAGGTCTTTAAAATGCTTATTTTTTTAATTTTGAATATTCTATGTCAGAAGCTGATTATACACACACACACACACACACATATTCGCATATATGGTGAAAAATATATATAATATTGCCATCTGAGTAACTTCAAGTACATAATTCAGTGATATTGAGACATTCACAGTGTTGGAAACATTATCTCTACCACAATCCATGTCCAGAACATTTCCTTCAGCCCAATCAGAAATTCTGGTGCCATTAATGATAAGTCACCACACCCAAGCCCCACTATTCTACTTTCTGTCATTTATGAATCTGTCCATTCCAAGTCTACATAGTAAGTAGAACCAGGTGGTATCTGGATTATTTCATGTAGGCAAATGTGTTCAAGGTTCATCCACACAATAGCATGTGCTAACACCTCAGTCACAGTGCACAGTTTATCCTCCCAGCTCTGCACAGATACTTGAGTTCCTTTACCTTTTGGCTGGCGTGAACAACACTGCCATGAACACTGCTGTGCAAGTGTCTGGGTCTTCCATCACTTTTTTTTTTTTTTTTTTTTTTTTTGGCATGTACCTATGAGTAAGACTGCTAGGTCATATGGTAATTCTATGTGTACTTCTTGGAGAAACTGCTAAACTGTTTTCCACGGTGGCCGCACCACTCCACATTCCTACCAGCAACGCACAGGACTGTTTTCACATCCTACACAACTGTGTGTGTGTGTGTGTGTGTGTGTGTGTGTGTGTGTGTGTACGGGTATCTTGTCTGCATGCATGTCTGTGTACTACATGTATGCTTGATGCCCAAAAGGCAAGAAGAGGGAGTTGGATCTTCTGGAAACCTATAGTTACAGATAATTGTGAGCCGTGTGGGTCCTGGGAATCAAACCTAGGACCTTTGGAAGTGCTGCCAGTGCTCTTAACCAGAGAACCATCTGTGTCAGTCAATCTCCCTCTCTCTCTCTCTCTCTCTCACACACACACACACACACACCAGCTACCTGAATGGGTGTGAAGTGGTGTGCCACTGTGGTTTGGATGTCACATCTCTGCCATCAGACATTTTGAGAGGAAGAACTATCACAAAGTGTGCTTTGGGAGGCTACTTAATGACAGTGTATGGAAAGACCTGAAGTACAAAGAATAGGCCACGAAACTACCACAATGTTCTTAATGAGTGATTAAGAAAGAGTGATAAACAAGGTAGACGCTATGAGGAGAGAAGACTCAAGAGAACCTGGCAGCTGCTGTGGTGGTGACGGCATGGGAAAGCAGAGGACGCGGAGGATACTGAGCTGGGACAGCTTCAAGGACTGGAGTGACTTGGGCTTGCCATGGGAGTCCAGCGTATAGGTTTGGGGAGAAAGGTGCTGTGAAAGGGACCTTGAGGAGCAAACCCTACAGGAAATTAGAAATGTTTCCCTAGCTAGCCGTGATGGTGCATGCCTTTGATCCCAGCACTTGGAGGCAGAGGCAGGTGGAACTCTGAGTTCCAGGCTAGCATGGTCTACACAGTGAGTTCCAGGACAGCCAGGGCTATGTAGACAGACCTTGTCTTTAAAGACAGAGAGAAAGGGAGGGAGGGAGAGAGGAGGAGAGGGGAAGGCAGGGAGAGGGAAAGACAGAGAGAAAAGATGTTACTAAAACTAGGGAGGAAGACCTAGAAAAATCCAGCGCTCCAGATCTTTTAAATAAAGGTAAAAACAAAACCAACCAAACAAAAAAGAAATAAGAAAAACAAGCACAGAATGCATAACATAAGAAAGGAAGTGGGCACATGTAGCAAGATGATACCGTGGGCAGCCTTGGGGAGTCTTACACTGGAAACCGAGGAGAGAATAGCCGCTGAGAGGAAAGGGAGCAGCTCAGAACTACGGACTGACTTGAAGAAAGTAGCTGCCAGTGTCTACTGCTGCAGAAAAGCTTGTCAAGATGATTAATAAAAAAGCCACCCCCTTGAGACTGATGATCTCTTCCAGTGAGCAGTTCCAACCGGTGAAGAGGAAACATCTACAGAGAGAAAGGTTCCGGAGGATAAACAGGATATCCTTATTGACTGAAAAACAAGGTTTTCAAGGACTGAGACTAACAAGCAAGAGGGATCTTCTTTGGGGAACTGCTCCATTCACTGAGACCAAAGGGGGGGGGGCGGCAAACCAAGACAGGAAGCCTCTTTTTTAAAAAAAAAAAAAAAAAACTAAAAGAAATTATTTTATATGCAGGGGTTTCATACATGCATGCAGTGCCCAGGAAGGCCAGAAGAGGGGGTCAGATCCTGTGGAACTGGCCTTACCACTGCTTGCAAGCCAACACGTGTGGATGCTAGGAATCAAATCTGTGCCTTCTCCAAGAGCAGACAGTACTCTTAACCAATGAGCCAATTCTCGAGCCCAAGAAAGGAAAACTCTTGACTACAAAAGTCTCTCAATTTCAGAGTGATCTGAAATTGATCACTGTGATCACTGAAAGTGTTCACTGGAGTGATCCTCCTGCCTCATCTCCTGAGTAGCTAGGACTATAGATGTGTGCCATCATGCTAGGCTCTGCTCACTGGATAAAATGAGTTGAAGAAGAGCTCTGGTAGTCATCTGTTTTAAAAGGAGTCACTCACACACCAAGATCAACAAACCCAGCAGCAAGTAAGTAGCACTTAAGTAGCCAACCAGTCAAGAGTCTGCCAAACAGACTTAAAGATTAAAATCACCAGTATGGTGTAGCAGCTCAGTGAAAACTTGAAATGAGCTGTATTTTCTTTTTTCCAGTTGCAGTTCCCTTACTACCCTACTCAGGTCAATAGGCTTGGCAGCAAGATCCAAACCCCACCCTCAGCCAGGCCCTGACAACTAAGACTGGCTGGACAAGCAGTTGAGTGAGACTCTGATAAGACAGCAGAGCTCGAGGGAAGAATGAGCGTGGGGCGGGAATGACAGCAAACATCCAAGAGTTTGACTTGAGGGGACAAACACTAACTGACCAGCTTTCAAGTCTCAGACCTGCAGCTCTGCTTGTCAACTAACTGACTTTTGCTACTGGCTCTTGTGCCTCAGGTCTGGGCTCCTAAATACAACTTTCCCAATGGATCTTCTCAGTCTCAGGCTCTTGTTCGGTTTCTGATACATGTAATACAGCAAGGCTGAGAGGCATCATCCTAGTGGGCTATTCAATAAAGACCTTCTCAGAAGATGCACACCTGGGCTTACAACAGCAGGATTCTCCTAGCAGTCAGAGTTCCCTCAGTTTACCTCCATGGCCTTCTTCTTGTCATATTTTATCGTTCCCTTTACCTCATGAAACTCCTGTCTCTATCCGAATCAGATACTGCAGACCCCATAGCATCTGCTAGCTCCACCCCTGTCCCCCATATCACCTCCTTTCTCTTCCTTTTCTCGCTGCTTGGCGCAGCTAAAAATCAACTTCATTAGTGTCCATTTTTGATGGAACCCAAAAGATTTACATTTTAAAAAGTATGCCAGGATTAGGCAAGAAAGCAGAAGATGGAGGTTGAGAACAGCTGCAATAGAGCACCAGGAAAATGAAAATGCGCAGCTGAATGTGGTGGCACCCACAGTCCTAGCATTGGTGAGACGGAGGCAGACAGGTCACAAGTTTGAGGCTACCCTGGGCTACATGTCAAGATAAAAAACAGCCTGGCCTAAATTAATAACAGTCTCAAAATAAACGATATTCTCAAACCAGTACTTTTACACATTCAGGCATCTAATGATAAGCAGGATAGCTAAAAACTCATCCAGATGTTTTCAACTCTTTGTTGCTTTCCTTGGTTAAGGGCATATTTTGCTTTTGTAGGTCTCAAGAATTTACTCTTAGACCATTCAGTGTGTTGGTCAAAAGCCACTGTTTGCATGTGGCTGCCTTTGGACTAGCCTTTTAGAAAACTAAGCAGCTAAAAGAAAGTATTCAAAAAACAGTATCTAAGGCAGAATCTGGAAGGCCTCAGGACCAGTTCTAGTTGGTGAATTTTCTCCACTGAAAGCTTAGAGAAAGTGTGCTAGTTTTTGTTTTCCTTTAAGTATACAATGCTACTATGTTAGTTTTCTTATCGGGTAACTTCAGACCTTAGTGTTGTTTTCCCAAAACCAAAATATTCCCCACTGAGTATACAGTTTCTCAGCCTAAGAAAGTATCTAATAAATGTAACAACAAATGCCTTTCAAAGGACCTTTGCAACCACTTTCCTGTCCCCTATATATTTGGTACTTGGGAGTATATAGATATGTTTGTTGTTCTTTTCCCTACGACAGCATCTCAGAGTACTTAGGCTGACCTCAAACTCTCCATGTAGCTGAGAATGCCTTTAAACTCCTGATAGTCTGAGAGTCTTGCCACCATCTCCTCAGAGGCAGTATTGTAAGCATGCACCACCACACCTGGTTGGACCAGCGACATTAAAATGCCATGAACCAAACTGAGGAATGCACTTAACTTTTCTGCACCTGAGGTTTTTTCTTTTCTTTTTCTTTTTAAATAAGGAAAACATCTGTGCCTAAAATATAAAATTCTTTCCAAATTCCAAAACTGGTCCAACTACTAATCATGCATTTGGTTAGACTAATGCCATTTAGGAACATTTTAGAAATTGTCATCCTGTATATATTCATATTCTACAGGCAAAAGTGATTTATACTGACCACTAGTGAAAAACCCAAATGAAACAGTGACCAAACAAAAGAGGAAGCAAAACATTTTAAAGTCAAAGACATGTAGAGGAAGTGGAAAACTCGGCCACACATGGCTATTTAAGCGACTGCTTTTTTCCAAGCGCGAATGTGCGTGTATATATATCACATATATGCACCTCTAAGAGGTGGTAACTTTAAAATCCGTTACACATTTGGAATGTAAATGACTCCAAAATTAAACTACAAGTGAAAAAAAATCCAAACACTTCGCTTTCCAAAGATAATTTAGGATATTTAAAATGAAAAGCTAATTTTACCTCGAAATGTGTGTGTTGTATATGTTAGCTAATTAAACAAACTCAGACTGAGTCATGATAGAAACAGGGTGCAGACATTCTGGAATCAAACATTTCGTTGAATGATTATGAACTTAAGTTACAAATGCCCCTTTACCGTAATTCTGGATATAGGAAGCACAGGCGAATAATTATCTGAAATATAACAAAAGGGCAGATTTTTTTTTTTTTTAAAAAGAGCTCAAAGTCTGGACGCTTTTGTTGTAACAAGAGCATAACTGCTTTTGCCCAGTGAATTCTCTTTGTTTCAAAATGTCTTTTTAAAAAGGAGACAGACAAATGTTAAGAGTTAATCTACAAGGCGAGCCCTATCTCAAGACAATTACTAATTCAAAGGTTTTCAGATTTTCCTATTTGTATGTGAAGAAAAGAAAAAGGACAGGACAGGACGCTCTGTAAGAGAAAAGACAATACTCTACGGACACTCAAACGTTTCCTCCAGCTTTGTGAGCAGATTGTCACAGCTTTCGCTCCGACAGCAGCTCCAGCCCAGAGAGCCTGGAGGGGAAAGGCGGGCGCTCGAGGGCCCGCGGCAGGTGCGGCGGCGCCTGCACCGGAGGGGAGCGCTCCCCGCGAGTCCCCGGGAAGCCCGCACCCCGCAACCGCCGGCCCCGCGCCCGGCCCCGCCTGCCCGGCCCGCCGGCCCCGCGCCTCGCCCCGCCGACCCACCTGCCTGCCCCGCCGGGCCCCGCGCCCGCCCCCGCCGCGCCGCTGGCTCCGGCTCCCGGCCGCAGCGCCATCTTGCTCCGGGCCGCCGCGGCGCCAGCAGCTGTCAGCCGAAGACAGGCACTTCCGGGGCAGACACCGCCCCACCAAGCCGGGGCCGACGACGGGGCGGGGCCGCGCGCCCACGTGACTCCAGGACCCTCGGGCACGAGCGGCGCGCTCCGGCCGCGTGCTGCGGGATTTTCAACGCGGCAGAGTGAGCAGTTTCTTTGCAAACGCGGGTCTGCACTGGTGCGCCGAGTAGGTCCTGATCTTTGGACTGGATGGCGGAACACAGGTGCTCATTTGCTGTTCCTTTGCACAACAGACGGATCCTAGGTGGCCTTCTGACAGCTTTACACTGTCCCTGACACTCTTTTCAACATCCATCGCAGGAACTGATGGTATTTAAAATTTACTTTAGTAAACTAAGAGCACGTGAACCCAATATACAGAAAGAAGATATCTTCCAAGGTGCACTACTCTTGTGTTTGGTTCTGCCTTCGTACCCTATAGTGTCTGCCCTTTCCAGGCAAGGTGCAACAAGCTTATCTATGCAAGGTATGATTTTTACATCCCTCCACCCCAATCAAGCTACTCGGAAGTAAAATGTGTTGGCAGTAAACTTCGTCAAGCTCTTAGATACAACCAGTCCCTGCCACTTCTTGCTATACAGCTTTCCTAAGTGATAATTGTAACAGTATTAGTTACTAGACATAAACCACCAGTCAGGAGTTCTATGTGCATTCAAAAATCCGGTGTCCCTGTGAGTTATTACTATTATGAAATAAAAACCAATCTTGAAAGAAGTTCGTGTAATACTCCCAGATTTTAGAGCTACAGGAAGCAAGATCAGGATTCAAATCCAGGCCTGACTCCAAAATCCCTGCTCCTTTAACTAGCACCATGCCAATTATTTGTGGAATTTGTTTTCCACTTATGGTTGTTGTTTGGTCTTTTCTATTCACAATTTTCACTCTTCCTCTTCCTTGGACAAGGCTAACATTTATGTGGCAGAGTCCTGTGCACAGTTCAAATTCATTACTGCCCCTTGGACAAATCAAGCTGATACAGGTTGTGTAGCTACTTCATGGAATGGGTGGTAGCTCGGGAAAGAATAAAGAGAAAGTAGGAAGATTAGGGATTGTCAAGGTGTTGTGTTAGCATCTCTATCTGCAGCCTTCAGGACATCAGGACATCCCCCACCTGAGGCAGAGTCCTGCTCAGATGCTTCAGGACATAGCCTCACACCACACAATTGTTCCTGTACTTCATCACCGCCTTTAACTACAGCAGCGGCGCTGTTAGCAAGTCCTGTATTCCTAAAATAAATAAATAAATAATAATAAACTTAATGTTTGTTGAAGGAATATTTGTTATGAGTTTACAAAGCTTCTGACACAGAGCTAGATACTTTCAATCCTTCAACACAGGAGAAACTGAAGCTCTAAGAAATTAAAGAACGCAGCTGGCCAATGGTTTCAACAATATGCCCATTCCAAGATACACACAGACTCAAAGATCTGTAAGATTAACAAATTAAAGATTTTTTTAAAATTCCCTGGAGCAATCAGTCTATTTAAATAAATTCTGATGAAAAAAGTCTTTGTCTCATCTATTCGAGACAAGTCTCTCTCTAGTCTCTTTCCCAATAGTAAAGAAAGATTGGTGTGAGATCCAGGCCAGTCTAGGCTACACAGATCCCTTCTTAAAACAAACACACGTTAAAAAGGTCTCCTGTGCTGACTTCAGAATGAAGCATAAACTGGGGAGAGTAAAGAGACAGGTTTCCTTCAGATGCTGGCAGTCGGTCTGCACTGCAGTTCTTGGGCACATGGATGCCATCCAATTGTAGGCGCCAATCCTAAGTGCTTTGATCTGTATCAAGCCTTTTTAATTCCACTGTATAAAACAGGTAATTAAGGAAACCCTTCACACTGTGCATTGCCTTGGTCCTCATATGATCACACTCCTTTGGCAGAGGGTGGAGGAAGGCCATCAAGCCTCAGCAAAGATAAGCTCTGAGAGAATGAAGCTAGATGTATCAAGTAACAGGAACATTCTTCCCTATCAGGATAAAAGAGTTATCAGCTTTCAGGCAAAATCATCTTGAATGGAAAGAGACAGGAAAGAAGATGGTCAAATGATGGAGAATGAAGTCAGAAAGGGAGAGGCTAATCATCATATTACAGTTGCAACACCATGACAGCTAAGTATGAGATCCTTCCTGATGTGGTATAAGCAAATTTCAACAGATTCAAGTTTCCAATCCTTGAGAACTTGGTAACCACAGATAAGGTACCTCCTTATTGTGGTTCGTACCACAAAGGCCATTAACAAATGAGGACTCACTGAAGGAACGCTAGGCTTCTTCCTAGTGGATGGCCTGTGCTGCTGCTCTTGTCCGCATCCCACATGTACCACTCTCCATGCACAAAAGTGTGGATGGCGCATTAGAGCTCAAGGTTTTATTTTAAAGTTCTGTTCCAGATGCCTCTCCCCAGCATGCACTGCACTTCCTTCACACTTGAGAGTTCACCACACTTTGTTATTTTAGCATCAGCTCTTGTTCTTCTGTAAGTATCTCTCTGGATTCAGGCAGAAATGTCAATGCACGTTATTTCCATTGTATAAATTTCACCTACAAAGTGAAGCTTGGCATGATGCGTTAGTAAATTAGGACTATTTTCTTCTTTCATGTCCTGGTTGATTTAGAATGTTCGGTAAAGATGGTTCTAAGTCCTCCATGAGAACTCATGCTGGGCTCATGAATTACCCTGTGGGGACAGCCTTCTAAGCTGTCTATTTTTAACTTTTCTCTTTAAGAGTTTCTTTCTTCTTGCTGTTTTGGCCGGCAACCTTTTTCCTATGAAAAAGAAAACACATTCAGTCAGAAATTTTATATACTTCTATAACTGAGGGCTTAATGAACATGTGCTGAGAGTTACTGTATAGCAAAGCATACGAAGCACTGGGAACAAAGATATTAACTAGGTCTCTGCCCAGCATAAAAATCACTGTCCGTATAAGAAACATCACAACCAAGCACACTGCTACACAGCACAAGGACAGCGCCTGGGCTCGACCTGCTGACTCAGTGTGAAGCACTGGACAGTGCTGTTCAGTGCTGTTGTGCAAGCACTAACTCAGGGGATCTCCTAACAACTTACTACTCCATTTTAGGATGAAGACAATGAGGCAGAATGGAGGAAAACTTGCTGATGATCGAACAGTAGTAATAAATGTTGGGCATGAACCATCCCAGTCTGATTCTACAGCCTAGTGAGTGACAAATGCATGAACTAGTGTTAACACAGGAAAAGGAAAAACTTGGAGACAATACTTGCACACGACAGTAAGAAGTTCTTTGGAATGTCCACTCGTGTAATCTTGAACCAGCTAACACCAAGAGCAGAGTCTGGACCTTAGATACAAGTTTCTGTTATACTGAGAGACAAGCAACTTGCCCAAAGCCACACAAGAAAGTTCCTATGAGATCAGTTCGTAGGCTCCAAATCCAACCTGCCCCTCATGACAGCAGGCTGGGTCCGCAGGCCTGGAATGCGGCCCTCTAGACAACAAGGAATCGGGTTCCAAGTCTAATGTGGAAGCTGAGCTGAAGACATGAACTCACATGCCCCAAAGCAACCTATATCTGTAATGGAGAAGAAACAGGAGCTAGATCATGATGGATCCTGTTCTTACATTAAGGATAGCCTTTAAATTAAAAGAAAATGGAAAGTCAAAAGTATCTTAGGTGTATGGCTGATACCACAACAGTACACCAGCACCCTCAAAGTCTTCTTGTAGCTAAGTTTTAGTAAGACCAAAAGAATGTTACGCACAAAAAAAAAAATAAAGTGTAGTTATTCTCACACACACATACCTCTACAACATTATATTAAGAATTCATAAAACTGAGAAAGTACCAGTGGAATTTATACTATTAGGCTTCCAAATCTTTATAACTTTGTGGTGTTTATTCCTCCATGCTAAATCTTGAGAATACACCAAAACTCTGGGACCCTCTGCGCAGTGTCAACACCTGGAGTGAACATTATTTCCACAGTACTATAATGTCATGAAGACAGACCCCCCTGTTCCACTTACAAGGCCAGTACACACAGTACACACCTTTGCTCGCCTTGTTTTCTAAAGACCTGAATCTCACCTGTCCTTAAACACATCTGCCTCCTTGAAACTTCCTGTAACTGTCCAGCCCATGAGGCCTTCCTCTTACCTAAATTCCTTTGTTAAAAATCATCTAATGTTCTCATGTGGCCTATTTTATACTTAATTCTCTATCCACTAGCATTTGAATCTTCTGTAGTGAATGCTGCTGGTTTGTGAACAGTTTGCTAATGGCTTTCCCCACCTGATTGACAGTAATGGAAAGAAGCGTTAGCTCACTTTCCAACAGCACCTGGGATACTGATAGCACCCTCAGGAACATACACATATAAGAAATTACTACAACTGAGCAACTCTATTAGAGCACAGGTTACTCTAGTACTGGGGAATTAGTGGAAAGTATAATTTTCTCTAGGGTAATGGAACCCAGAATATTCTGGCAAACCCCCACCAAAGCATGTAGCTTCCTAGCACTCATACCTGTATGTATCCTACAAGATCTATGCTTAACACTCATGCCCCCCAAAACTCTAAGTTAAGTAGTACTTTTTAAAAGTTACAGTGCACTTTAGTGTACGCCTAAGACTATATGAAATCCTGCCCAGGAGATGGAAGCTTCAAGAAAGGCTCCATCAGCGTCTGTCAATGATCCTAACTATCTACTGGCTTTAGTAGCATGGCCTAATGCAGACGGTGCAGACAGTGTGAGTGCAATTCTAATTCACAGCAAACTGTAATCTGTTTTCAAATATGGGGGGAAACCCAAATGATTAATAAATAGATACAGAAAAATTTCATCACTGAAAGATGCAAATTCCCAAATCAGAGGTAACCCAAGACACACGTTTATCATAGCCTATAATGGATTACCTATCCATTTTACATCTAAAACTGTATCTTAAGGAAAGACAATGCCCACTCTAATTATGTAGTAGTTTTCTTACCATATATACATATACTTACTGTTTAGCTTGCTCCAAGAAATACTTTGGAGTTGTACTAATGCTCTCCCTTTCCAATGGTTTCTTAATCAGTTTTTTCTTTTGTTTGCTGGAAGTTAGAAAGTGAGAGAGGAAATGAATTAAACACAAGTTCATTTAGAAGCTAAAACTAGGTGAGGCTCTACTCATTTCAATGGACCAGAATAGCTGATGGCACTTACAATTATTTCATAAGGGTACAGGAAATCAACCTTTAAAAACATACTAGCTATGATTAAAACACATTCTGGGACAGTCTCATGCCCTATGTCAATAAGCATTAAGGGTCTGAGTCTGGACAATTAACCATTAATAATTCTAAGCACATTTCGCTCTCTGAATAGTTTTTATTTTATTTTATTTATGAGTGCTCTATCTGCATGTACACCTCCATGCCAGAAGAGGGCATCAGATCCCATTATAGACGGTTGTGAGCCACCATGTGGTTGCTGGGAAGTGAACGTAGGACCTCTGGAAGAGCAGTCAGTGCTCTTTTAACTGCTGAGCCATCTCTCCAGCCCCTCATTGAATAGTTTTTAAGAAATCTGAATTCCAAAGATGAAAAAGATGACAAGAAAATAATATGTTCTAAAGAAAAATGTTTACCTTAAAATGCTCTAAAACCACATCATTGTTGGAATTACAATAATAGAAGAAGATAAAATCTAGAGTGTATGAAAATAGTCTTGAAAGAAGCATGTGAACACTTGTGTCTACAAGAGCACCACGATAGCTGTAACATGGGCACAACCTAAATGACATTAGATGGGCAGTAAGATGTGGTGCGGCTTGGAGGAAGGAAATTAATTCTGATTAAAAGACATTGTACAAAGTGAGATAAGTCCACCACAAATAGACAAATACTGTGCGATTCCACTATATGAGGTACCCAGAAAGTCAAGAACAGAAACAGGAAACAAAACAGTGGTTGCCAGGACCTAGGAGAAGGGGAAGAAGGGAGTTGCTATTTCATGGGTACAGAGGTGCAGTTCTGCAAGAGGAAGAGTCTTGGAGACAGGTGGTAAGTACATAGGACTATGAATGCAGTGAATATCACTTAGCCACACAAGAGGGAAACTGAGCAGGCAAAGAAGCACAGCCAGTCGATGCCATTACAGACACCACACTACAGCATGCTCACAGCCTTTTCACTTTATGATGCAAAGTGACACCAGCTTAGCAGAACACTGTTTTGACCCTGCTAGCATGCAGCAGGTGGCACAAACTTCTTTATCAATGCTGGGTGGCAGCAGGGAACCAAAGTTCCAAGTGAGTCACTCAACAATGAGGGTGAGATACTCTAGCAAGATGTGGTGATCCATGCCTGTAATCTCAGTAGTTAGGACAGTCAAAACAGGTCAAAGAGGACTGCTGTGAGTAGCCCTGGGCTACAAGTGAGTTCCAGGATAGCCTGAGTGGAGTGAGACCCTATCTCTAAAAACAAACAAAATTACATAAACCCTGAAGCTCTATAGTACACTGGGTTACTATGCTAGGATGTTTAGTATATAAGATGCATTTAAATCCATTTTCTACTTATAATATCTTCAATTTACAATGGACTTAGTGGACCTTACCCCTGTTTTAAGTCAAGGACCATGTGTATGTAAGATTAAAAACATGTAAAATTCGCTGGGTCTGTAGTGGTATAGGCCTTTAATCCCAGCATTCATTTGGGAGTAGAGACAGTTAAGTGTTCGTGAGTTCAAGGTCAACCTGGTCTATGTAGTGAGTTCCAGGACAGCCAGAGCTACATAGTGAAACCCTGTCTTAAAAAAACAAAAGCAAAACAAACAACAAAAAACCCAAAACATGTAAAATTCAACTATGCACCATTCTGGGATATATATACTTAAACGACACACTAAATAAAAGCAATGGGGAACAAACAACATAAACAAAAAGTAAAAATGTATGTACAAAGACTCAGAGAGAAGGTGCTGAGTAAGTTTAAATGCATACCTTAGTAGTTTCTGGAAACCTTTTATGTATTCAGGAACAGGACAACCAGCCTGCTGGATAACATTGGCAACACTGAAAGAGGAACCCATAAACAGGGACATGTCTCATTAAACTAATACACAAAATTAGTCATGTACAAAACCCTCTGTACAATATAAAAGGAACTAAAACTACACAAAAGTATTCTAGCACAGTCTTCTCAGAGGGTACCATCTGTCAAATGCAACCATACTGGATTTCTGAGAAAAGCATTATTCACTGCACTGAAATCAATATCCTGATGAGTAATTTTAGCTAGCAGCTATTTCAAATCCTATATGAAACCAGAGGTAAGCCTGAATTCATTAAGTGACGGTACTTATACAGGGCTGGCATTGCAAGATTTCTACATACAACATAGTCACTCCTCACAAAACCTAATGTGGAAAATTCTACAGTCGCCACCTCACAGATGGAAAACTAATGGTCATAGTTACACTGCTCATCAGTCATCATTGGTCATCAGCCACATCTTGTGGTTATTAAGACCTTAGATCCATAGACGCTCTCGCAACACACCTCTACATACAGACTTGTGAAAGTCTGCTTAAAGCAAGACAGAGGTGACAGACTGGAAGCTTTTAAGGCATACGTCAAACTCATCAGAACCGACAAACAGACCAAAGTACAACCCCCTTTGTTGTTCCTAACCACATTCCATTTGTTAGAAATGTGAGGTAGTATCAGTTATTCTTCAACCAATTACTGTAGGCAGCCAAAATGCAGAAAGCCCTGTGCATGTACAGCCGGGACTGGTGGCACAGCCGTAATACTAGCACTTGGGAGGCTGAGGCAGGTAGATTGTGAGTTTCAGGGTAGCCTAAGCTACATAGTGAAACCCTGTCTCCAAAACCAGAAATCTACATAAAAATCTATAATGGTGGGCTAAATTAAAACCTGACAGTCTAAAAGTATATGATACCCAGACTTCAAAGGGCTACAACTGAGTAAAAATAAAATGTGTCACTAAAATACTTTTTCCTCTGTAGCAAGTGATTCTGGGACTAAATATAAAACTCCATCTGGCCCCAAAGTAACAGAAAGGATGCACCATGGTAAGAGATATTAATTGGACTGAAAAGCCCTATATAGGATTAAATAACTCAAAAACCTTAAGAAAAAAGCCAAGTGTGGTAGGATACTCCTGTAATCCCAGGATTTGGGGGGCTCGGGCGCTAAGTCTGAGGATAGCCCATGCTACTCAGAGACTAAAGCAAGCCTGGGGTACATAGTAAGACCCTGCCTCTCTGTCTCTGTCTCTCTCTCACATACACAAATTCACACACACACACCCTTAGTATCATACAATAACTGCCCAATTGCTGGCTCTCAGATGAGTTCTGTTACTCTGAAACCTAAAGTAGAATATTCCACTGTCAACACTTTCGAGTTCAAATAGAGGAAGGGCAAAATTATTGCCTTTCCAAAATCACCGGATCTCTCCCCTGCTTCTTCGAACAGAGTTTTACTATATAGCTTCAAACTTGTGGCAATCTACTTGGCTCTGCCGCCTAAATACTGAGATTACAGGCAGCAAGCACCACCATCCAGCTCATGGCTAAAATTTAGTTGACTAATAACATATCATTAACAGAATTTGGGACACAGCCATTTTGGAATTACCTACTAGTAAAATATACATACAAAAACAATGAAGCAATTTGTCAACTACAACTGAAATACTAAGTTATGTTTCATAACTTACATGCTTCTTACATTTTAAGTTGGGGTGGTAGGAGTAAGCGGGAATCAAACCTAGGGAGATCAACATGCCAGACAGAGCTCTACTAACCGAGTTATACCCCAGTCCCTAATTTACCTTCTTAATAATGGTTTATCATCTTCAGTGAAAAATGTAACAGCCTTTCCCCTATGTCCTGCTCTTCCAGTTCGACCTACGGGAAACCAGACCATGAAAAGGTTTAACTGGAAAAACTCTCAAGGTTCACATAAACATCTCTGAGGTTGGAGAGATGGCTTAGTGGATAAATCACTTGCTGCACAAACATGAGAATATGAGTTCAAATCCCCAGAAGCAGTAAAACATGTCTGTAATCCCTGTGTCCCTATGGGATGGGAGATGGAGACCAGGGAACCCCTGGAAGCTCACAGGCCAACTACTCTGACATATCCAATAAGAAAGACCCTGCCTCAAACACACTGGAAAGTTGAGGATCAATGTTGTTTTCTTCCAACCCCCACACCATGCACATGCTCACACACATCATTAAATAAGAAAATGTACACACACATCCCTAAAAAAAAGTCACTGGATTTTCATAACACCAAAAACCAAAGAGCGAGTGTGTCCAAAGGGAACAGTAGAGGTGCCGAGAAAGATGAGTGGGCAACAGGGCGTGAAAACAAAAGGCTCACCTATCCTGTGGATGTATTCTACTGAGCTGGTTGGGAAATCGTAATTGATGACCAGGTTTACGCCTTTAAAGTCAATTCCTCTTGCAAGCAAGGCTGTACAAATAAGAATCCAGATTTTTCCTGCTCTGAAGCTGTGGACTGTGTTATCTCTCTGGTAAAAGAAGACACATTAAATGCTTTAATAACACTCTTGAGTGGAAACAGACAGTGTGTGATGTTTGTAGTACAGTTGACTTTCTACCTGCTGCTGTGTTCTTTCTGCATGAATAACATCCACGTTAATACCTTCATATATGAGCTCATGAAAAAGTTCTTTGGCCCTTTCAATGGACTGAACAAAAACAAGAACAGGTGGCTTGAAACCCTAGGAGAAAGACACAAAAATCAGTACATGCATAAGGAAGAATACAGTCAGTATCTCATAGTATGTTTTTGGTTCACAAATAACCCATTCAATTCAGTGCACTATCCTGGAAAGTTTATGTAAACCTGACATAAAACTAGAGTCATCTGGAAAGAGGGACTCTCAACTGAAAAAAATACCTCCACAAGATTTGCCTGTAGGCAAGTGTATAGTGCATTTTCTTAGTCACTGACTGATGGCCTAACCCACTGTGGGTGGTGCCATCTCTAGGCAGGTGGTCCCAGGGGGCTATATAAATAGGCTACAAAAGATGGAGGGAAGCTAACCAGTAAGCAATATCTCTCCATCGCCCCCTACATCAGTTCCTGCCTTCAGGTGCCTGCTCTGACTTCCCTCAGTGATAGACTCTGATGTGGAACTGTAAACTGAAATAAGACCTTCTTCCCTGAGTTGCTTTTTTTTTTTTTTAATAGTGTTTTATTACAGCAATAGAAACTCTAGGATATGCAGTTCCATTGGCAGTGTCTAAATATGCCTCCATCTTCCTCACTATCCATCCTTTACAATGGATATGTTACAATGTTCTCTATTGTAACTCTGGCTGACCTGGAACTCACTCTGTAGACCAGGCGGGACTCGAACTCACAGAGATCCACCTGCCTCTGACTCCAAAGTGCTGGAATTAAAGGTGTGTGCTACCACTGCCCAGCTATCCTTGGATTCTTTATTTTGCTAATTCCAATAAATTATATGTATGCAAAAATATATGCCAAGCTAAAACCACTATCACTTAGCCCCAGAACTTTGATTCTGCTCATAATATAAAAATCAGGTCTTTTATTAATTGTTTATTCTAACTTTAGAATTTTCCTGTATCTTAATTTTTAGTTCTAGTTGTCTCAATGTAAACAAACAAAATAAAATCCCCAATCCCCAACAGAATCAAGTAATACCCGAGCATCAACTAACAGCTCTCAGCACACTATTGTTCATTTGCTGTCATCAAAACTGCTATCCCCACCCCCACCCCATGTCTCCCAATGTCCCTATCAGGATTCTTCCTTTTTGTTTTGGTTTATATACACTTTTGGGATACAATGAAAAAATGAAGTTTTTTAACTGAAAATTCTTATTTACAAAAATTTCATGGAGCTCAAGACTTTTCAGAGATCATACTAAATATTTCTGATCTAAATAATTTCTGGCTAAATATTTCTGATCTATTTCCATCATATGAATAGCCTTATGAATGTCAATAAAATGAGGACGTGCATGGTAGCACACACTTATAACCAGCACTCAGGAGGCTGAGGCAGGAGGATTCTGATATCAAGGCCAGCCTGAGCTATGGAGTGAGATCCAATCCTAACAAAACAAAAATAAACCCAAACAGAAATATTACTAAAAATATACAGGCAAACATTATTTAAAAACTATGCACAGCACATTAAATACTATTACAGCTCTTTAAAAATAGCATGTAATTTTACCAGAGTGAAAACTGGAGTGGGGTGTGTGGGAGGTGAGCTGCCCAGAGGTAGAAAAGGTGCATCCAGAATCCCCAGGTTGTGCAGCCCAGAAGCCCATGTCCTGGCTCCTAAAGCATGCCTCTTCCACAGCCCCCAGGGACGTACAAATGCCTTTCTTTTCCATCTTCCAACCATCCTAACTTTTCTACCACTAAGGCAGTTGCTGTATTTGTGTTCACCTATAAGAATAAATTCCAAAAAGCAGCCTTGTTTATATTTCTTTTTTGTTCCTTACTCTGAACCCACTAGCAATTTTTTTTTTTAACTTTTAAAGATTTATTTAAGCGTGTGAATGTTTTGCCTGCCCAGGAACTCAAGTTAGGGATAGTTGTGAAACACCATGTTGGTGCTGGAATCGAACCTGGTCTCTGCAAGAGCAGTGAGTGCTTTTAACCACTAAGCCATCTCTCCAGTCTTTATATACTTTCTAACCAAGGCTCAGTACTGACTTTGGGATAAAAAAAAGAAAACCAGGTCAGGGTATTACTTATTACTTAGTGCCCCAGATCATCATCATCTATAACAAACCAGCAGAGGGAGCAATGGGACACGGAGAGGCAGATGCGGAATCAAGGCATCGCCAGACTCATCACCACTAGATCACTAAGGTTAAATCAACAGTAAATATAATGCAGGATGATGATAAAACATGCATGGCCTTTACTAAAACTCAAGAATATGGTCCAAAATACCTTTTTAACAAGTTCTCTCATGGCCAGAAGTTTTCCAGTCTCAGAACCAACAAAAAGAAGCTCTTGTTCAACAGTCTCGACAGCAGAATTCCTGAGAAGAAAATGCATCTTTAAATAGTCAAATCTTAGCTGGGAATGTTGGTGAGGACCTGCAATCCCAGGACCTGGAGGCTGGCCCAGGATTCTGTGAGCCTAAGGCTAGTCTGCTGGAACATGTAGTAAAGCTTTATCTAAAAAAAAAACCAAACAGGCCAGGGAGATGGCACAGAGGGTAACAGAGCTCACTGTGAAAACTGGTCAGCCTGAGGTTGAGTCAACTCCTGAAAAGTGTCCTCTGACCACCACGTATGCACACAGACACATCACCAACTTCCCCGAGTTATATCCTTCCATACTCGGGTTCTGGGATCTAACTCAGGTCAGTAGGCTTGGTAGAAAACACCCTTACTGTTGAGTCATCTTGCCATGTTTTTTCCTTGAACATTTTTTCAAATTATGATTGTGTATTTATTTAGCATGAAATGACTATCCACTTCAAACCTTTTTTTTCAGTGCTGGAGAATGGAACAGAGACCTCATGCTAAGTAACTGCTCTATCAATCACTGAACAATATCTCTGGTGCTTACCAAAACCATTTTTTGTACCAAAATTAGTTATCAAATGGCTAAGCAGCACTAGCTTTCCCCATGTGGTCCTCTTATTTAAACAATCAAAGAGACCCAAGTATGGGTGGCCACAGAGCTTATGGCATATTTTGTGAATGAATAAAGGTATGATGATGGGAAGAGTAATATGCAAACACGAGAATCTTTCATTGTGCAATTCTGAAAAATCCTTAATCTTGACTTAAAAATACACTTCTATCAGTAAAACTTTTCTTGCTTGTTAGTGTCATGCCAAACAACCTGTCTGACTTATTGAGTCAAACAAAATGGGATTGTGTGAAAGAACATTATTTACCTTGCTCCAATGGATACGGTAACGACATTGTCCAGGTTGAGCTTACACCACTGCTCAACATCATATGCAAAAGTTGCACTGAACATTGCTCTTCTGACCTTGTGGGATGTGCAGGCCAGGAAAATGGAAGCCAGCTGGTCTCTAAACCCAGTTTTGCCATCTTCAAACAATTTGTCTGACTCATCTACTACCAGCCATTCAACACTAAGAAACAGCAACAAAACAACCTATGGTTACTGAACTGGACGATCTGGGACCCTTCATTAAATTGTCAGGATACATGGGAAAAAAAAAGTCACATAATGATGCCGCCTCTCAGATCCACTTATACATTTGAGAATAAATGTACAAAAAAAAATGAGTACGAAAACATAAATATGTAACTTAGTCACCTATTTAAAATCCTCAACGACAAGCTGTATTAGCAGCAACAGAGGATTCCTTCAGGATTTCACTGCCTTTGCTGGAAGGTGTTAAAAGGTCTGGGAGAGTTATGCACTGTTTGTCAAAGTGTGTAATTTTCTTCCTGATCAGCTATTTTTCTCTACCAGTTAATTCAAACTATTATTCTCAGCATAACCCTGACATAAGCTGGCAGACAGTATGCACCAAAGAGCAACACACGCCACCAAGCACAAACTACAACTGTGATGGATGACACTGTCAACGTGACAGGATCCAGAATCTCCAGAGACAGGCCCCTGGGCTCATCTGTGAGGACTCTCTAGAGCAGGTTAACTCCGGTTGGAAGACCCACTCTATAAACCACACCATTGGCTGAGGTCCAGCAGTGAATAAAAAGGAGAAAGCAACCTAAGAGCCAACCCTCATCGCTCTCTGCTTCCTATCTGTGGATGCAAGGAGACCAGGTGCCTCACCCTCTTGCCTCCATGGCCTCCCTACCACAACAAACCATATCCCTTCAAAAACAAGCCCTCCATTCCTTAAAGCACTGTTTGTCAGTACTTAGTCACAGTAATGAGAAACTATTAAGATAAGCAAGGGAATGAAAGACCTAGAATGCTGTACCTTGTGAGGTCTATCCCTGGAGGATCCTGCTTTAACAAGTAGATCAGTCGATTTGGCGTAGTCACAAGAATATCTGTAGGAAAAACAAGGGGAAACTGCAAAACCAAGATGCATTGAAAGCAGAATAAGCCTTCAGAATTTCAGTAACCTTAAGTGGGAAGGAAGAACACAAAAATTCTTGCCTGTTAGTAAGCTGATACACATTTTTTTCCCTCTACCACAGTGTAAACCTCTCTCTGTCTACTCTCTTCATTACAGTTGAGAAGCTTCCTCTATCTTTTTGTTGAGACAGTCTTCTGTAGTTCAGACTCCCTCAAACTCACGATCATCTTTCCTGCCTGAGTGCCAGGTTAGTTGTTGTGCTCCTCCCCACCTCAGGAGCAAAGCCAAGGCCTTCTATTATATATGTCAGGCAAGAGCTGTACCACTTGACTACATCTGCAGCCATTCCAATCCTAAGTCCAGGCTGGTCTTAAAACTCTTCTGACCCTCCTGCCTCAGTGCTAGGACTGCAGATGTGTCATGCTTGACTTGAAGAATCTTAAATGAAATCTTTCTCAAAAGCTAGAATTAAAAGCAAACTCTCTGGCTCATAGAAGGGGAGACATGTAATCCAGTCAGATCTGCAAGCATTACCACGGCAGATTAAAAATCAAGGGCATGAGGTAGGATTTCCCAACGTTTTACTGCTGGCACGGTGAGTTGCACAGCCTTCTGTAGACAGCCATCTTGAGCATTGTAGGGTTTTAACAGTATTTCTAGACTCCATCCACAGTAGGCTATTGGTTCCTGCCCCTACTTGTAGCAACTACAAATATCTACATATTGCCAATGTCACTCTGATGATCAGTGGGGAGAATCAACTGGGATACAGGCACACATCTTCTGGGTGAAATAGGGAAGAAAATTTGTGCTTAGCTTTTTCAAAAATAACTAATTAAAACCAGACATGGTGACACACGCCTTTAATCCCAGCACTAGGGAGACAGGTGGATCTCTGAGTTTGAGGCACCCTGGTCTACAGAACGAGTTCCTGGACATCCAGAGCTACACAGATACCCTGTCTCAATAAAATAAAATAACTATTAGGGGCTTAGAGATATGCCTCTAATTATAATGGTATAGTATTTGCCTCAATGTACAAAGACATGGGTTCAATTCTAAGTATCATATAAACTGGGTGTGGTGGTATACATCTGTGATCCCAGGGCACTTAGGAAGTTGAAGCAGGAGTGTCAGAAATTCAAGGTCATTCTCAACTATATAGATTTGAAGCCAGCATGAGTTATATGAGACCTTGACCTAAAAAAAATTACACACACATGATTTGTACTGTAACAACTCTTAAATAGCAATTCAAACCTTTATTATTTCGGAATCCCTTACATACATGAAGCAGGAAGTTCTTACCAAACTTCTTAGATGATTTAGGTCCAAATTTTTTAGCTGCTATTGCAGCTTTGTGGATCATATGTATCCTGAATCCTGTACCCTCAGATATTTTAATTAATTCTCTGTGAATCTAAAACAAAAAAGTGAGAAAACCAGAGCTGTAAGATGTTAGGCCAGAGTGCACAGCTTCTTCAATGCCATTAATATATCTATAACCCACAGACGAAACCTGCAGTGCTCTGTAGGCTGACCTGTAATGTTGAAAAGACTAAATAGCTTCCTTAAGATCCTAAACCAATTCCATGAAACAGAATCAAACTCCTTCCATGTGCTGCAGTTTTCAGCGTGTGGGATTCATCAATGGAGGGATTCTACTTTCAGAAAATTGAGGGAGTTTTGTTTCTTTTCCTCCTTTTTTCAGACAGGGTCTCACTCTGTAGCCCTGGCTGGCCTAAAGCTCACAGTGGTCCACCTGCCTCTGTCTCCAGAGTGCTGGGACTAAGGATGTGTGCCATCACACCCAGCTGTTTATTGAGACAGGGTCTTATGTAACTGAAGCTGAAGGTTGGCTCTTGATCCTCCTTAGCCTCCCAGAGCTGGGGTTACAGGCATGAGCCACCATGCCCAGCAATGTTTCACTTTTCTAAATGAGATAAACAAATTTGAACAGTGACTATATCACTGTACCCTTTCAACCTCAAAGCTCTTTGAGCCATTACTAAAGAAACATAATTGTCAAAATCACATTTCAAAGAATCATAGACATTTAAAAGACCAGCTCATATGCTGTAACATACATACTTTGTACAGGGCACCAGACTGTGACCGAAGACATTCTTTTGAGAGTTTTACCAACTTTAAGCAAGAAAGGTATCAAAGTAAACACGAATTCATTCTCTATATAAGTCATACCTGGCTGGCAAGTTCTCGAGTTGGGGATATAATCAGGGCTCTAAAGCCTTTATTTGTGGGTTGTTTCAGCTGCATTAAAATGGGAATGCTAAAAGCCAAGGTCTTCCCAGATCCAGTAGGCGCAGAAGCCAGAAGTTCCCGACCCTAACAACAGAGCACAGTATGCACAGGACAAGTTCATCAAGTTTTCAGAGCCTAGTTAGACAATGTGAACAGCCAAGAAAACAACAAATAAAACTGAACAAAAGAAACCCAACTCACACCCCATAGAGAATCAGAACTACTATTTCAAGTTTTCTTTCCCATTAAACTGTTACCAAAGTATATAACACAATTGATCTCTTATCCCAGTGTCTGTACTGTTCAATCGCCTTGGAATAACATAATGAGTGAAGGTTAGAATTAAAAAATGGTAATGACCTAGGTGACAAAAGTATTTACAGATGACAATCTTCAAAAGGGTCACTGTAATTTTTAAAGCTTTAGGCTGAAATAATATAAGAGGAAATCAAGTACAAATTCAACAAATGTGAGTCAATGATATCATTCAAATATATGAGTATATTCTCATTCCAATACACAAAGCAAAGGCAGTAATATAATGGGGTGAAAAGATAACTCATATCTTTCATCTACCTTAACTGAAGGCCAAGTTGGTTATTTTCCAAATGCAGAGAGGAAAGGAGGAAGAAAACGAGAGGGAGGAAATGGGGAGGAGAAAAAGAGAGGGAAGGAGAGGGAACTTTCATCATAACCGTGTCTATTTGTCTGTCTGTCTATCTATCTAACTTCCATTGTCATTTTATCCATCCATCCATCCATGTGGTCTTCCGAGACAAGGTTTCTCTGTTGTAACTCTGGCTGTCTTAGAACTCACCATGTAGACAAGGCTGGCCTGAGACTCACAGAGATCTGCCTGTCTCTGCCTCCCAAGTGCTGGGTTTAAAGGTGTGCGTTCTATCATTTTTATTTTTTTAAAGTCCTCAGAAAAATTTAATTTCCCAATAGCTCAGCTAATCTATACTTCTATTAACAAGTGATTTGATAAACACAATGTAAATGTATTCATACAACAGAATACTATTTAGTGGCAGATGTGTTATGAGTTTCAAAAACATTAAGTAAAAGAAGTCAAGATTAGTGACAATCCGACCTGAGCTCCTAGAAGTAAAACATAATATGGCAATCAGAATACTGTTTTCTCCTGGGTAGGGTGGGATAAGGAATGAATGGACAGGGTACAACAGACTTTTCTGAGGTATATAGAAATGCTGTATATCTCCATTGGAGAGCAGCTACATTACAGAGGTTACACACTGTCCAGACTCACTAAACTGTGCTTAAAGTCACTGTGATTTATTGTATGTAAAGGATATTTCAATAATAAAGAGTACTGGGGAAAAAACTAAGTTGGATTATGTATAAGAACTTTAAAAAGCATTTGTATTTTCTGGGCATTACAAACTAAACCAAGAATGAAGAGACAAAACACAGTCTCCATGCTCAGAGGGTTTAAATGCCTCATGAAAAACAATACCTAAGTGTCAAGCACAGTGTCACATACCCCAAGTCCAAGCACTCAGGACGCTAGAGCAGTAGAATCATGGATTCAAGGCTATATCTGTCTACACATGCAGGAGGTACTGATAAGGGAAACGATCACAACTAACTGTGGTGAGCAAGTTTTATGGGGGCACAAGCACTTGAGACAGACCTCCAAAGCAAAGGACGGATTTAACAGGGGACTAAAGTTGGAAAGGATTTCAAGAGGACAGGAAGAGAATGAAGACTCAGGGGAAGGTTACAGGCATTCTAGATCTTCACACTCACATGCAGCATAACTGGGATAGCTTGCATCTGAATTGGCGTGGGCACTTGGAAGCCTGCGTCTAGAATGTTCTGGAGCAATCGAGAACTGATTTTATATTCCTGGTCAAGTTGCTGAAATGTAGCAATTGGGTCAGGAAGATCAGTTCCTTGGACATGTATCTTATGTTTATTCCGGAAGAAATTGACCTAGAAATTGAGACAAAAGAGCCGCCATGGATATGGTCAAACAACAACACAACAATCTTAGATGTTTTAAAACAGCAGTAACACAACAACAGCTCTGGGATAAGCTATGGTGACACATGAAACTCTGTTTAAATTCAAGTCCCTACCCAGCACAGACACTAAGTACATTCATGGTACTCACAGCCAGAAGATCCTCACAAATCAATGGGACCCACTGGTCTGTGCTTTAAAATATGTCACATTGTGATGTGTTTCAGTCACACTTGTAACATATATTATAGAAACTTCTAGAAGGCAAAAACTGAAATTATGTTTTCAATCTGGCACTTAGCATACCAATGCCAATGCTTTTTAATACTTAAAACAAAAAACAAGCCAATTTGCCCTTGTATTTCTTAAAACTGACTTCCAAGGGTAGAGTTAGTGGTACTGACTGGGCATCTTCATCCTCCAATCCACAGACAGCCATATTTTGGCTTCTGGATTACTGAAGCACAACAGTTCCTAAAGGAAGTGTGAAGTGCTACAATATCCATTAGCAAAGTAGCAAGGACACAGAAAGCCACGGGTGCTATACTTGTCATTTTTTCATGTCCTATACCCTGATCACAAATTACCTTCCTTAAGAATTCTAACCCTCTACAGCCAGGTATAGTGGCGCACACCTGTAATTCTGACACTTGGGACACAGAGGTAGGAGAATCAGGAAATCCATGTAGGCCACACGAGATCCTGTCTCAAATACACAAACAACAAAAAGAATTCTAACCTTGTAATCCCTGCTAGAGAAAATGTTTTTAAACCAGTAAGTTCAACACTGAAGAGAATGGGAGCCAAATTTTATGTTTATCAAGAGGAGTTAAGAAATTTTAATTAAAAATAATTTATGCATGTTTTTGCCTGTATGTATGTATGTATGTGCCCCACAAGTGTGCCTGATGCCTGCAGAGGCCAGAACAGGGCATCAGATCCCCTGGAACTGAAGATACAGATAATTGAGAGCTGCCACATGGGTGCTAGGAACTGGGTCCAAGGCCAGAGTAGCCAGTGTTCTTAACCATCGAGCCATCTCTCTAGTCTAAGAAACCTGAAACTTTTGTTTTTTTTGAGACAGGGCTTCTCTGTGTAGCCCTGGCTGTCCTAGAACTAGATCTGTAGACAAGCCTCGAACTCAGATCCACCTGCCTCTGTCTCCTGAGAGCTGGGATTAAAGGCGTGCGCCACCACCTCTGTCTGAAACTTGAAATTTTTAATCCAAAACATACTACTACTCTTGAAACTGGAGAGGTCAAGAATTGTTAACACACATTATGTATCTATAAACAAATGGAACTACTCTATTTGATCTATCTATAGTTGTGACCAAACACTTCCAGCACAGCACAGATGGCTACTGGAAGGCTTCATTAAAGTAAAACCAAACAAATGTACTTAGCCTTCCATCTTAACAAAATGAATTCACAGAACGGGAGTCCAGTGAAAAACTTCATGTACACTTTTGGGAGGTGAAGATATTTTTCAAACCTTTTCCTTTCTGAGATGTTCCAACTTTCCTGAAGTTAGTTTCTTTTCTCCTTTGGCATTTTTATCTTGAATCTTTGCTTCCACAGAGGATGTCCACTGTATAGTAGTATCAAAGTCTTCTTGAGCAGTAATTTCTATAATATATTTTTAAAATCAAAAGGTATTAACAGCAACAGTGCTGGGTGTGCTAAAGTAGCTACACATCTCACTAAACCAGAAAAGATATTAGCAGATGCAAATGGGAAAGAAAATAATAGTTAGTGTATATAAGGCTAGAAGTAGGTGTGTTGTACTGGTGGTACAGTTTGAATGAAAATGGCCCCCATAGGCTCAAGAGAGTGGCACTATTAGGAGATGTGGCCTTGTTAGAGGAAGTGTGCTACCAGGGGTGGGCTTTGAGGTTTCAGAAGCTCAAGCCAGGCCCAGTGTCTCATTCTTCCTGCTGCCTGAAGATCTAGACATAGAACTCTCATCTACCTATCCAGCACCAAGTCTGCCTGCATGCCACCACGCTTCCTGTCATGAAGATAATAGACTAAGCCCCAGTTAAATGTTTTCCTTTATAAGAGTTGCCATGGTCATGGTGTCTCTTTACAGCAACAGAACTCTAACTAAGACATACAGCCAGAGCTCTGAAGCTTGCTCTCTTCCTTTTATTAGTTGTTAACATCTACGCAACTGCACACTTCAAAACAGAGATGAACTGAAACTATACAAGCAGTATGACAGCCAGCATCTGTTTATCAAAAACAAGCTAGACAGTATCATGATGAAAGTATCAAGATGAAAGAAAGCAATAAAAATAAAAACCATAATACTTAGGGCTGTTCAACATTATAAAGACGGTAATTCTCCCTGTATCTAGAAAGAACACTGGTTCAGCTAAAAGCTGACACAATCGTTTTAGTGACCAGACTAGCTGAATTTAATGTGTGTATGGCAAAACAAATATGCAAGAATAATCTAAAAAAAAAATCTGAGTAGTGAACAAAGAATTCTACTGAATATTTAATTTTTTAACAGACTCTCATGTAGCCTAGCCTGACCTCAAAATTGCTATGTAGGTAAAACTGACCTTAAAACTACTGATCTTCCTGTCTTTACCTCTCAAGTGCTGAGATTGTAGGCAAGTACAAGTGCCTGAGATTCTTTTTTCTTATAACTGACATGTAACAAAACTGCATATATTTTAAAGCATCTACTGGGGATTGGATGTAGCTCAGTGGGAGAGTGTGCTTGAGTTGTGCTTGGTGATGCATGCCTATAATCCCAGCACAAGGGAAGCAGAGACAGGATCTCAACTTTCAGGCCTACTAGGCTATACTGTGAGACCCTCCCCAAAAAACAAACACAAAGTTACGGTCAAAGAATCTAGTCCCTTGTTCACTTTTTTTTTTAAAAAAAAGACAAGGTCTTACCATGTGGCTCTGGCTGAGCTAGAACTTGCTCTGTAGACCAGGCTGGCCAGGAACTCAGGAGATCCACCTGCCTCTGCCTCCCAAGCACTGGGATTAAAAGTGTGCACCACCACAACCATCCCATTCACTCTTGTAACAACTAAACCAGCCAGATGGAAGATTTCAGTGTTACAAAATGGAGCAACAGGCAGGAAAATATAAGATCTTTTACTCTGAGTTAATTTCCATAATAGATGAAGTTTGTTAAATTAAGAAGAAATGAATGAGTAACTTACTATAAAAAGAATGTAAAATATGAGGAGATCAAAATATAGGAAAACTCCCTATATTTCTAGTAGGTATCACAGAGAAAAATCACTTCAGAGAGAGAGAAGTGTGGGGAGGGATTGATGGACAGAGAAGGCTCCTTCAGGCATGGTGCATATCTGTATCTAGCCTGAGAAGAACCACTTGGGTCCAGCAGTCTAAGGTCAGCCTGGTTAACACACACAGCAGTACTAATAAACCCCATCACCACTAATACATAATCTTAACATACCAATGGAAAATAAATACACATATCATAGATCTACGACTTACATATCTTTATTACTGAATGGTGACAGTATACTTCTATGTATTTCTGATTGCCCAACTTTTGAATCCTTTCTCTAAATTTGTGACATTTCTTTTCTTTTCTTTTTCTTTTTTTCTTTTTTTTAAAGTGGGCAAAGGTTTCACCAGTTTCCATGAAGCTAGGGAAAGGGAAGACTTTTAACAATGTAATAGCAGAAATATGGAAACATAGTAAATGTCCCTGATAGAAGCACTAGTCAAACAAGATATACATTAGCCCTACAAAATACGATGACACATTACATTGCGTTACAAAGAACGAGAAATTCTGCTTCTGAGTGATACAATGTTTCTGGTAGATTATTCTACAACATCTAAATTTAAATCTACTTGCCAACTCTGCATTCTAAGCATCTGTTGGACAGATATAGTCATACATACAAAGGTAAACACACTGACATTTTTGTAACACTACAACAGCAAAAGTATGGAAATAAACTAAATGTAAATCATAGACGACCTTGTAAAATCAATCTTAAGGGTTGGCAAGATGGCTCAGCAGGTAAAGGTGCTGACCCTCAAGCCTGACAACATGAGATTGATCCCCAGAATGTATATGATAGAAGGACAGAATAGACTCCTGCAGGATGTCCTCTGACCTCCACACGTGCAACATCATATGAACACACACACAAATAGATAAATAGAACATTTTAAAAAACCAAACATATCAATTGTAGAACATAATGGTCTACTATGCTGTGTTAAGGAGAACAAATCAGTGAACTTCCTATTGATTCCAAACAATTCCAAGACACCTTGTTTTTATAAAAAAAATAAAAAAAAACCCAAAAAACAAAAAACAAAAAAATGGGAAGCCAGCGGCAAAAGGACTGCCCTAAGTTTAAGGCTGTCCAGGTCTAAACAGTCAGTTCCACACCAGCCAGGAGTATATAGCAAGACAATCTCAGAAAAGGGAGGAGGTGGGAGCAGAGAGGAGAGGAGGAAAGATTCATAAAAGAAAAGTATATAGAGATTTTATATTTGTAAAGTATATAAGCACAGGAAAATAGCATATCCATGTTTTTGAAGAAAGACATAAATCAGTGTGACTACACTGTCTCTAGAAAAATATATAAGAACTAGGAAACAAGAGATAAAAACTGAGAAGAAATTAACTTATCATCATCATATAATTTATATATTTACTTTACAAAAAAGAAAAAAAGATAAATGGCTAGGAAATGTAATAGACATAACTGAAAACTGTTCATATAGAGCATTTCCTATACAAGAGAAAAAGAAAACTATGTAAAGGAAAGATAATTCACAAAAGCTGAAATGAAGTATCCATAAAGCATATAAAAAGATATTCAAACTGGGTGGTGGTGGCAGAGGCAGGAGGATCTCTGTGAGTTCCAGGCCAGCCTGGTCTACAGAGTGAGTCCTAGGACAGCCAGAGCTACAACAGAGAAACCTGTCTAAAAAAACAAAAAAAAAAAAAAAAAACAACAACGAAAAAAATGTTCAAAGCCAGATGTAATGGCATGGACCTGCATCCCAATACGCAAGATAGGTGGATCTCTGAATTCAAGGCCAGCCTAGTCCACATGGTGAGTTCCAAGACAGCCAGGGCTACAGAGAAACCCTGTCTTCTCGAAACAAACAAACGAATAAATAAAAAGTTGCTCAACCTCACTAATGGTCAAGAAAACATAAAAGGTAGAGGGAGAAATAGCTCAGTAAGCAGAGTACTTGTACATGCATGAAGCCAGAACAGCATACAACCATGAGATGGACAGAGCTGAAATGACGACACTTGGGAGATTGAGGCAGAATGAGCAGGTGTTCAGAGTCATGCTTAAACTGCAACAGGAAGTTAAAGGGAAGCCTAGGGTACGGACTTGTTTCAAAATAATAATAAAATCTAAATTAAAAGTTTCATTAATTAGATTGGAAAAAATTAAGACCAACAGAACTAGGGTGGATGTGGTGGTTCACCTCTTTAATTCCAGAATTGGTTAACCCCAGTTTTTGGTTTACTGTATTATTATAGGGGGTGGGGAACTGTGCCACAGCATGTGGGTAGAGATCAGAGGAAAACTGTGGAGTCAGGCCTATCCTTCCACCTTTATGTGGGCTCTGGGGACTAACTTGGGTCACTATGCTTCCATGGCAACACCTCTATCTACTGTGCTATCTCGCTGGCTGGCTTCCAATTCCAACACTTGGGAATCCTTGTCTCAAATCAAAAACCCAGTCCTGACAAAGGTGTGGGAAGTCATTTTTGTGGTATCTATTCAAAGGAAGTGTGCATACCCTTTCACAGAGTGCCTCCACTTTGGGATTATTCTACTGAAATACCAATGCCTGTACAAAAGACTCATGTACAGTGAGTATCATTATGGTAGTAATTAATGCCCGGTCCCTAGATATAACCCAAATGTCATCAACAGAAAAATGGGTTGTCTGACTTATCAGCTTGCACTATTTTACAACTGGAAAAAAAAAATTTAAACAGAAAGCCAACACTAACCTGGAATTATCTTCTTTCTCTTTTTCTTCTTGGGCTCCTTACTCCTTTCCAACAGGCCCCCTTCTGTTTTCTCCTCACTTTGGAGCTCCTGGTGTGTTTGTAACACTCCACCCTCATCTGAGACAGACTTGTTTCCGAAGAAGTCTAGTCCCTGAAGCACTTCTGAAGAGTCGGAATCGTATTTCCTTTTTCCTACCTGAAATCCAATTTTTAAATAAAATCTACTGCCAAAATGGCGCTGTTTTCATCCAACCACACGACTAGCAGTGTGGAGGACATGCATTCAGTAATTCATCCTCTCAACCCTTTCAACCAAGAATTTGTTGAGCTAAGTAGTGTGTTTAGGCAAATGGAATCCAAACAAACAAACAAACAAACAAACAACAAAACCCTCTCTGGCCGCCTAACAGCAACAACAATGAATACTTATACACATTTACTACATGTGAAGCTTGCTTATTAGATATTAAATTACTTCATCCTCACTCCAGCCCTACAACGTGAACAGCAGTGAGACATAAGGGGGAAAAAAAATCCAGCCATCAGCAAGTAACTTAACTAAGATCTCAAAAGTATTCACTAGCAGGCGCAGCATTTGGACCGAGAAAACCTTGCTCCAGGGTTCTAATTTAACTACAGCACTGCAGTCAGGACGAAGATATACAGACATCGCCCTCCACAAAGGCTCTTCTCTTTTACAGTAAGATTTGTTTAGAACGTCCAAGTGAGTCCCAACTGACTTTCCTTCATGCTCACTACTTCTCTAAAGACCCCCCTCCTCGCATTTCAACATCGCTCTTCTGGTTGCTTAAAAGTGTCGCTGGCTGGAACGACGAAAGGAACCATGTCCAGTAAAGTACAGCTATCTGCACTCTAAGTCAAACCTGGGGAGGCTACGATATGAGTGTTTTCTCCATTTGTTTTCCAAATTCCTTTCCTCTGGCTTCTGAGAAGGCGCCTTGGAAAGGATTCCAACTTTATAAGTAAAGTAAGAAGCCAGAAAACCAAAATGTCCGTGCCAGGCTCAGCTGCGTCTACCGGGGCTCAGAAAACATTCATTCAGAAGGCTGGGGGTAGGTCAGAGGTCAGGCTGAACCCCAAAGGAGGGGAATGCCCGGGGCAGTAGGAACCACGCCTCTGGGGATCCAGAGTGCCCGCTGCCGGGCTGGCAACAGTCTCACTCGCCGGACCCCGCCCACTCTCGGGTACTCGGATCCCCTCGTACAGTAAGTACCTGGAATCGAGCAGCATCTGCCGAGAACCGCTTCACGTCAAACTTGGCGCCGGCTCCGAGCCGGCGAAACAGATCGTAGGCATCCATCTTTACCCAGAATGCCCCGCAGCCTCACAGCGCCTGCTCTACGACGACTTCCTCTCCGCGACTGCTTCCCGACAGGCTGTAGGCGGAAGTAGCTCCGGGAGGCGGAGCCTCGCTGTGACAGGCGTGGAGGAAGTTCGTAAAGTAGACCCTTGTTGAACAAGGTCATGTTCTAGATGTTTAAGGATAGTTGGATTGAAAAAAAACTCTCCAAGATTCTGCACTTAAGGTACAGTCTAGCCCCCGCTAGACAGAGATACTATTAACCAGTTACTGTAACTTAGGAAACTTCATGATAAGTGCTGGGAAGCAAATTAAAAGGTAGTGGCTACTATTAGATTGGTCAAGTTCAATCAAACGTCTGAACTGAGAAGGAGCCACTTTTCCAAGACACGGGAACAGCATTCCAGATAAGAGGAAACCCATCTGAAGAAGGGAGAGGGTCTGAGACATTGTTAGGATCTGAGATGCTCTCCAGTACCGGAAAGGAAGGAATAGAAAGTCAGAGTGGCTGGAGCTAAGCTTACAGATAAGCTTGAAGGGCCAAATAAACCAGATCTCAAAGCTTTGTAACAGGGGCATGGTGAGGTATTTGGATTTTAATGTAAACATGTTACAAAAACAAAAATATTTATGAAAAAGGGCAATATCTTAGTTTACACCTTTTTTTTTTCTTTTTACTTTTGATATTTCGAGACAGAATTTCTCTGTTGTAACTCTGGCAGTCCTAGAACTCACTCTAGACCAGGCTGACCTGGAACTCACAGAGATCCTGCTGTGCCACCACCGCCTGCCTTAGTTTATCACTTTTGAACTACACAAACTTTTTTTTTTCTTTTGTGTTGCCTTTCTCCTGGAATGTAAGTTCATGAACATGAAGATCTACTTTGCTTTACTGTTATATCCCTGTTCTGTATGCTCTCAATAAACGTTTGATGAATGAATGTGTGAAAGTGTCATACATAATCACTCTAGTTATTTGGAGAAGGGTCATAGAACAGATAATAGTGGAAATGGAGACTAGAGTAGAAATGTTGCCTTTGTTTAGGTTGATATCTATGTAAGTGTGGATAGATTTGGGATATAGTTTGGAGATAAGAGTTTAATGTACCTGATGGGTTTTGTTCTGGGGTGGGGTAAAAAAATAAAAGATAAGCTGGGTGATGATGACACATGCCTTTAATCCCAGCACTTGGGAGACAGAGGAAGGTGGGTCTCTGTAAGTTTGAAGCCAGCCAGTGAGTTCCAGGACAGCCAGAATTACAACAGAGAAGACCTGTCTTGAAAAATGAACAAACAAAAAGAGTCTGAAGCTCAGTAATGAAGGTGAAGGCCGGAGAAACAAAATTCGGAGCCATCAACATATAAATAGTACAGTACATATACTCAGAGTTCGCATATCTATATCATATATATAGTTATGTGATATGGCAAGAGCAAGAGAAGGAATGAGAGTGAAGGGGGGGAAGCTCTGGTGAGACTTTCACACTCAAGTAGAGCAGGTATGGAGTGAGCATGATATGGGAATGGAAATCTCTTCCCTGATTCCTTTTCAGCTTACAGTGGGGATATCTTTCTGTTTTAAGTATATTTACTCTCCCAAAATAGGACTTCTGGGGAGAAGTTAACCCTGCAAACTTGATGTCTGACTTTGATCCTGGGAACTCATGCAAAAAAAAAAAAAAAAAAGCAGATAAGACTGGAAAAGTTTGTAGCATTTGGCTTGTTGGGACCAAAGTTTACCTAGGTGAATACAGTGGAGATTATGGTCTCACCCCCCTCCAGTTATAGCCACCTGGTACTGATGGTTCATGAGAGAGTTAACCTCCCAGGAGCTGAGAAGGAAGAGGAAACTCTGTGGATTTTTTTTTAAACTAGGAAATACTCAACATCATACCAGTGACCAAGCGCACTTCCCTCCTTTCAGGGAACAGAATTGTATTGCTCCTTGAATGTGTGCTATATATCATTTACTTTAAAAACATGGACTTAGAATTCGGTCTAAATCACAGAAATCAGCCTGCCTCTGCCTCCCAAGTGCTGGGATCAAAGGCATGCACCACCATGCCTGACCCATATCCTTCTGTTTTAGCTCTTTTCTTATTGCACTGCACTTATGGCTCCACATTGTCTGTAGACTTTGAAGTCTGAGGTTGAGCCAATGTGTCATGCCTCTTCTTGACATATTTGCTGAGCATGATATAGGCAGTAAATTATTTTTTTGGGGTGTGTTTGTGTGTGTGTGTGTGTGTGTGTGTGTGTGTGTGTTATGTTCCCTCTGTGTCATAATGTGTCTGTACAGTGTATGTCCAAGTTTGTGTGGGTGTGTGCAAACATGCATGTGGGTGCACATGAATGTGTGTGGCCAAAGACAGACATCAGATTTGTCTTCTCAATTGCACTTCACCTTTGTTTATTTATTAAATTTTTTATTATATTAATTTTGTATGTATATGCATGTGCTACAACACATGTGTGGAGGTCACAAGACAACTTGCAGGTTGCAAGACAACTTCTTCCCACCTTATAGGTATCAAGAATCAAACTCAGGTCTTTAGGCTTAGTAGCAAGTACCTTTACTTGCTGAGCCATCTCTTTGACCCTCCACTTTTGTTTTTAGATTGATTTATTTTATTTTCTTGTTTGAATGTCTTGCTAGCATGTATGTATGGCCAGCACATGTGTGCCTGGTGCCCTTGAGGCCAGAAGAAGGCATTGAATTCCTTGGAAATGAAGTTATAAGTAGTTGTGATCCACTATGTGGATGCTGGGAACCAAACTCAAGCCCTTTCTAAGATCGTTAAGTGCCCTTAACCTTTGAGCCATCTCTTCAAGCCCCACATTTATTTTTTAAACAAGTTCTCTTACTGAACCTGAAGCTCATCCAATTGGCTAGACTTACAGGCCAATGAGCTTCAGGAATCCATCTGTCTCCAAAGCCACCTCCCACCCTCCCACCCCCACCTACACCTCCACCCCAGTGCTAGGGCTATGGGCATGTGCCACTGTACTTAGCTTTGCATGGGGGTTCTCTAGTTCTGAACTCAGGTCCTCATGCTTGAGTGGCTAGTCACGTACCAACTGAACCATCTTCCCAGCCCAGTAAATCTTACTGAGCTAGTGAAACAGGATGAAACACACAAAGATCTCTATGAATTTATCCGTGGACCTGTTTCTTTAGGCCGATGCTTTGTATTAATAGATTTTGGCAGACTGAATGAATGAAATCAAATGGAAGCAGACTTATACCATTGCCTGTCTCGACAATGTCCAGCTGACTCATCAAGAGAGCATTTCCTCTTAGGGGAAAAGCAAAACAAAACTATTTGAAAATATCGTCAATAAAACTGGAGAGGAAATTGAATCATGGTTCTGTATAACTGGAATTTCTCCAAAAACTAGTGTGGTGTGATTGTTGGACACACATGATTTCTCAGCTGTAACCAGTGAGAACACAGAGTCTGTGCAACACCAAGGTGGCAGCTGCTTGGGACAGCTTGTTGTTATGAACACAGAGGCCACTCCATGGCCTGAAGGTGTGTTTTGGAATTTATTTTCTCTTATACTCCTTGCTTATCATTCAATAAGCTTCAGTGAGAGAGTTGTTTTTACATTGTCCACCACAGACCATGGCCTAGGGGTGCTGAGATGAATTAGACCATCTTTGTTCTCAAGGAGTAGCGTCTGCAAGGGATGTAGAGCTCAAACAGAGAAAAAAAATGTTCCAGGAACAGCAGTAGGAAATATAGGGAGTGAAGGCATTGTCACTGGGGGTTGGGAGAGATGGGGGGGCATCACTGGGAGCATTAGGATAGATATTGTAGAGAAGACGAAGTTGCACAGCAGGCTAGGGATATTTCTCAGTTGGTAGAGTGCCTGCTTAGGATTCATAAAGCCCTAGTAATCCAGCATGGTATAACATGCCTATAATCCCAGCAGATGGGTAGTAGGGGCAGAAGGGACAGAAGCAGAAGTTCAAGGTCATCAAGCTGGTGAGATGGTTTAAAGTGTAAAGCACTTGCCTGCTGATCTCAGGTCATTACTCAGAATCCACATGGTGGAAGAAGAGAACAATTCTCAAAAGTTGTCTTCTGACCTCCACATGCATGCTGTGGCATGTATACATTCACAATAAATAAGAGCTTTTATATAAATTCAAGTTCACCCTTGACTATATAGCTGGCTGAAGGTTAGCCTTGACACTACAGGAGATATTGTCTTTAAAAAATGTTCTCCAATAGAGGTCATGGGTAAAGGTATTTAAATAGAATAAACAGCTACAATAAATGTAGTCAGGAAAGCAGCCTGGTGTGTTTGAGGGTCAACTAATGGTTCCAGGAATCTGGAAGCAAGGATGCGAGAAGACACAGAACTACATGGGAAGGTGGGTGCTTCCTCATGGAGAGCCTTATGTACACTTGGAGGTACTGAGAGCCATTCCAGGGTGTTAAGCCAATGATAGTAACCGTTCAAAAGTTTAAGATCACAGCAATGCAAAAGAGAGGCAAGTCCAGAGTCAAGGAAACCAAAGGTGATCCGCAAGTAAGGAAAGGAGTAGATCCAAAGCACATTAAGTACCAAGAGTGACAGCTCGTGCCTGCAATCCCAGCACTCAGGATTCAGCCAAGACAGAAGAATTGCTGTGAGTTCAAGGCCAGTCTAAGCTACAGAGTGAGACCACAGAACTCATGGAGGTCAGAAGACAATCTTGGTGTCAGTCTTTGCCTACTACCTTGTTTGAGACCGGGTCTTTTTGCTAGCCTGGAAGCTTCCGGAGATTCCCCTGCCTCCACCTCGTGTCTCACCATAGGTGCACTGGGATTCAGAGCCAGGCTACCACACCTGGATCTGGGGATTTCAATGAAGGTCCTCATGCTTCCAGGTCAAGCACTTACTTACTGGACCACCTCCCCAGTCCTAAGTGGAGTTTCTAATTGTCATTCAGAGAAAGGAATTGTTACATACATCCAAAGGAAAACAGAGACTCCTGCACTGTAGCTCCAGGGCCTCAACTAGAATCTAGGTTATGAAGAAGCTGGTGGGCTATAGACAGCAAACCCAGCAGTCATTAGCACAGTGAGACCTCACTTCCTCACCTACACTCCCCACTTCCTTTGAAGCTACGGTCTTAATTCCGAATTCTCAAGATGCACCAAGACCTCAGAATCCAGATAAAGCATTTGCTTTTTCTATTTTTCTTGCCCGTTCCTTTCTTTGTCATAAAAGTTGACAGAACGTACCCTCCAGGCTCTGCTGTAAACAAGACGCAGTGGAAAGGTAACGGCTCCAGTAGTCCTGTCACTAGGACAGAATTCACAGAAACAGCACCTGCACCAAAGCTGACCTCATGGTGGCACTCCAGTCTTGTTGGAGTACAAGCTCTAGAATCCTCTAAGTGGATTGTCCACAGTGAAGAGACAACGTAAACTCTGGGTCCATAGACTCCACAGCCCAATTTCTTGGAGTGAAATCACATGGGCAGCTCTGCTGTTTTCAAACCAGTTTTGACCTGAGGCTGGACCAACAGCACAGCGTGGAGCATGGCGGAATGTGTCTGTCTGAAAGAGAAATTACATCAGAGTTCAAAGTAAAATGAATCTCTTCATAATTACTAACAGCTATCAGTTATTGAGCATCTCCCATTTGCTGTAGAGTGTCCTGGGTACTTTTCAGATTATTTGAGCTCTCCAAATTGTTTTAACAACTCTTACCTCTGCCCTCTCAGAAAGAAACCAGGGCTCTGAACTAAGAAGTAGCCTGTCTCTCATTCTCATACATAGTAAGTAGCCACATTGGCTATTGAACCCTATTTGTGTGATTTCAGGGCTTGTGCTCCCAGAACACAGCTGGTTAGTGTATCACAATGGTGGCAGTAATTAATAAAGCCTGGCTCCTTGGTTGTAGGACTTGGCGTGAGTTCATTTGCATAGAATGGTATTTAAGGGGTCTTGTGGGGCTCCTATTGTTACCCTTTTGTGAAACTTTGCCACAAATGAGAAAGGGGATATTTACACAGTCAGGGTGAATGTCCCCTGGGGTATTTGTTACTTACAGAGAGAAACATAAGGGGATTTACAGTGGAGAAGGCTGGCAGACAACCAGCCTTTCCTTCAACCATGTGAAGGAAATTATTAAAGTACAAAGTGGCAAAGCAAATATGGTAAAGTGTTAGTATTTGTACCAAAAAGATTTTTTTTCTTTTACAGTGGGAAAGACAAAGGAGGATTTTCTTTTTTCTTTTTTTGTCATTGTCAGTCAGCAATGGAAGAGATGACTGATTCCTATCTTTGATCTCCAGCTACAAAATCTCCAAATTCTAGAGATTTCCGAATGCGATCTGTCTCCTTCAGGATAGGTGGTCATCAGAGTGTCTCCACCCTGGATAAGAGAAGCCATTCAAAAGGAAGACACAGATAACAAAACTCCAGAATAATGCCACTGGGCTGAGCACAGACTGGCTGGGAAGCAGTTGCCCCTGCTCCTCGGATGCCCAATCAAGAGTTCCCAATCATAAATATAAAGCATTTTAAAAATACCTTACCAACTCCAAAGCTGTGGTAATCTCAGCCTTAAGACAATTATTAATCTTTCTCTCTCCCTCTCCATTTCCCCCCTCTCTCTGTATGTATATACATATACATATACATATACATATACATATGCACATTACATGTGTATATATATTCTTGCAGTGAGGCAGGAGATGTGTGGAGTATATATATATATACTAGAGTGTATTATTATTCTGGAGTTTTGTTATCTGTGTCTTCCTTTTGAATATATGTGTATATATGTATATACATGTGTATGTATATATGTATATACATATATATGTATATATGTTCTTGTAGTGAACAGGATATTCGTGGGAGTGTGTGTGTATATATATATATATATATATATATATATATATATATATATATATATATGCATATGTATGCATGTTCTCGTAGTGAACAGGAGACACGTGGAGAAACTTTGTGTCCAACATGCCAGTGTCTGTGTGATTTACAGGACAAGTAGCCAGCTCCATAGCACCTTCGCATCAGCTCCTTCACTATTCATCATGAGCCCCAGCTCTCCTAGATGAAATACCTTCTCCTTAGAGATACAGAGATATCCCGACTCTGCTCAGGACAGACGCCACAGGCAGACGCCACCTGTCCTTACCTCCTACAGTTTCTCTGATCTAAGGGATCCCTCCCCCAGGATGTTTGTGAAGTATTATTTTGGAGTTAAAATCAAATTAAATGAATATATATGAATCTGAATCTGCTCAGGAGGAGTTTGCTAGTCAATCATCATCAGAACACCTTTGTTACGGTGTATTTGTGCTGAATGAAAGATGTAAAGTGGTTGGGTATGATAGTGAACCTTCCAAGCCCACTGCTTGTAGCCTGGGGCCAGTGCATCACTACTTCCAGAGTGGCCTGGGCTACATAATGAGTTCCAGGCTAATGCGGGTAATATAGTTAAGACCTTGTGTTGTACACCTACTGTGTTGCTCAGCAAGGAAGACACGGAGGCATTTTCGTAGGTGCAAACCCTGCCAGACCTCAGCAGAGGGAACCACCTGTAATGGCAAGCACCATACTGGACAGTGGAACCCTGAGCATCTCATGTCAGGGGTTTTATTGACACCTAGGCTCCTCAGGTGTTCTACTGATAGCATGTGCAGATCATGAGCAATCAAACATCTTTTACATAAAGTCAACACCTGCAGACAATACAAGCGCCAAGGCCTAGGCGGCCCTTTTCCCAACAGTGCACAAAACAACCATTTCAAACAGAAGTAGAAATAAACTTCTGCAGCAATCTTGTCCAAAAAAAACAAAACAAAACATGGTATACAAAGTCCAGTGACTCAAAATCTAAAACAAAAGTATGCATCTGGATAAATATACAGTGAACATTATAACAAAACTACTTTAAATTTATTTACTTACATCTCATTGCGTTTCTAAACATATTTGAAAAGTATTGACTTCCAAGCCAGTAACCCTTCTAAGAACTTACTCTGATTATATGCCTCCAACAACCTGAAAATACACCCGCACAAGGTTATTTGTCGCAGTACTTGTATTTATCCTTGCGGAATAATAAAAAAGGTCACCTATGTGGCTCTGTGAAGGTGCGTGTGAGAAAACTGGTTAGGTAAATGATAGAATACCCACATTAGAGTACTATACATCCGTAGAAAAGAATCAGGGAAGGATGTGTAAGCCAATAGGGATGATTTCTAGAATGTGTACTTTAGTGAAAAGAGCAAGGAATAAAAGAATATTTGTAGTACACTACTATTAGGCAAACAAATATAAAACAAAGGAGAAACTAGGCATGTGTCTGCTTTTGCGACCAAATGAAAACCTGGGAGGATGAACCAGAGATAAATAAGAATAATTATCTGTATGAAGTGAGTGAGAAGGAAGTAAAAAGGACAAGGGCTGAGGAGACGGATGGGGATCACATTTCTCTCTTCTTCCCTCCCTCACCCTTTGCTTCCTCCCCCACCCCAGGTCTCAATAGAGTTTTGCTGTGTTGACCAACTCTCTGGGACAATGTGACCCTCCCGCTTCAGCCTTATGAGTATCTGGTACTATAGGCATGGGCTACTGTTTCCAGCTCATGAATATTTCTTTTCATGCATTTCTGAGTTTTAGAACCCTGTTAATGTTCATATGATATAAAAAAATCTAAAATGGAATAGAAGCGGATAACATAATAATCACATGAAAAACCAGCCATGTGTGTGGTGGAGGTCCACCCAGCCTGAGAGAATTTTATATACAATGTTGTTTCACTAAATATTCTTAGAATAAAGAAAAAGCAAACCATAAATTAATATTAAACTCTGTGCAATTTCTTGCAGTAGTTAGACTCTTATTTTTGGCTGTGATTCATTCCAGGTATTCTAGAATTAGTTAAAAAGTAACAAACTATAAATATTGAGGTTCAGTTTCCTCACAGAGAGAAAATAAAGTTACAGATCTCAAAAGGGAGAACAATAGAATGAATTCTATAATGGTTGGTTAGAATTAGGCAGGACACTTTAATTCGTGGATTAAAAAATGTGTGTGTGTGTGTGTGTGGTGTGTGTGTGTGTGTGTGGTGTATGTGTGTGCGTGTGGTGTATGTGTGTGTGTGTGTGTGTGTGCGTGTGTGGTGTGTGTGTGTGTAGTGTGTGTGTATGGTATGTGTGTGTGGTGTGTGTATGGTATATGTGTGTGGTATGTGTGGGTGTGTGCTGTATGTGTGTGGGTTTTTGAGCGTGTGACCTTCAAGGGTGATGTCAGGTCTTTTCCTCTATCATTCTTCACCCCAACCTCTAAAATAGTAGTCTTTAATATGAAGATGTATGTGTTTCTTTGCTCTTAGATACAATACTCAAACCTCCCCCCATGTCTTGGCTTCTAGATTCCATTTGCTACTGAGTGGAATCATAGCTCCCCAGGAAACTGGCTAGAGCCTGGAAAGTAGAATATGACCTTTGAACAATTGGTTAAGCAGTCAGTTAGGAAACACTCAGAAAAAAATGAGGATAATCATGAGAGTCATCCTGAAGAGATTCTGACTGGCCAATGCTGGAGTAATATGTGTAAAAATATTGATAATAACGAATCACAAGCCATTGAATAAGGTACGCAGCAAACAATCAAGTGAGTAAATAGGGGAGAGGGCAAGTGAGACTTTTCATTAGGTTGCCAAGCCGAGTGGGTGATGGGCAAAAGGCTTGCTGCCAAGCTTGGTGACCTGAGCTTGACCCTAGGAGACCCACACAGTGGAAGGAGAGAAAAGATTCTGGAAACTTGTCCTGAGACAGACAGACAGACACACAGTATAACAATAGTAAATAATTATTAATTATTATTAATTAGTAATGTAGAATAATAAATATTATCAATATTAAATTATTAAATATTAGTTAATCTAATCTATTTACTAGTTTATTTATTATTAATCATATAAATTATTAGTTTATTTAATTAAATATTAAATTAAAATTAGTATTACATAATAAAGTATTATTAATTACTAAATGTAGAAGCTGGGTATGATAGCACACATCTGTAACCCCAGCACTCAGAGGACCGAGGCAGGAGGATCATGAATTAGGCCAGCATGGGATACATAGCAAGACCCTGTCTCCAAAAAAGACCCTGTCTTCAAAAAAGACAAATATGTAATGCAGAAAAATCTGTAATTAGAATTGGAAAATAATCTCCTGGCGTTCATCAGTAATAATTTAGTCACTGATATATGGGAAAACTAGTGGGTAAAATTTGGATGAAAATAGGATATTCGCATTGTCATAAAGTATGTCCCCACAAGACTGTTATTCATTACAAAGAAGAAAATTATGTTTAGAGAACAGCTATCCATCAGACACCATGCTAATGGAATGATCAAAGTATATGTGTGAAAGCAAATATGGTGAACTATCAATATTTTTTAAATCTGGGTAAGGAGTGCACAGGACTTGGGCTACTATTTTTATAGTTTGAAGTTGTATCAAAATAAGAGGCACCTCAGAAGACCTTGCTAGGCTACAGCAAGACAAAGGCTGTACAGATATATAAGAAGTAACTCTGTCCACCCCCTCAGGCCAGCAGCCATGGGAAGCCACAGTCAGACTTTGGGGATTGAAAGGAGGGGGAAAGCTTTAGGTACTCCTAAACACAATCTGAAAACATATTTTGACTTTCAGATGTTGTAAACTGGCTGCAACACGATTTTTAACAGATAGTCTTAAAAACTCTGTTGTGTACCAGAAACAAAATTCTGTGTCTAGTTGTTGAAAAGTAGTTGAAGATTTCAGTCTCAGAAGACCTGAGTGAAAGTAACAATAAAGAAATAGAAAAATAGTAGATAGTAAATTTAACTCCAAATGCCTGATTGTAATGGTAGCTCTAAAATTTTGTTGTTATTCAAGCAGACATACTCCAAAGTCTTTGTAGTCTCATACAAAAAATGAGAATAGGATTACTGAAGAGGTAGTAATGGCCAGCTCCACGATGCTATACTGAAGACTCTGTATGTTGACTGTTAATTCATTCAACATCACCGCCAACATATGCAGTATTAGTTACACACACACACACACTGAATGAATACATAAATAAAAACTTAAATTCCATATAGTAAGTTGTTAGATCCAAATACCTCAGCACATATTTATGACTTCACAACTTAGTAGCCATTTGAAGACATAAGTCATATAATTACAAAGAAAACACACCTTAACTTCATTTTAAATATACGCTTACTTGCTAGTGACATGTGTGAGCATCTTGCTTGTTGTATTGCCAGATGAGCTCAGCTGGACAGTGCCACATTGACTTCTCATTCCACATTATAATCCATATAGTTCCTGGTTTTCATTACACCACAGCAGAAAACTCAGGTTCACAAAGATCTTACTTTATCAAATAGAGAACAGTTGCCAGATGGTAGTGGCAGACACCTCTAATTCCAGCAAGCAGAGGCAGGTGGATCTCTGTGGGCAAGCCTATTTACATAGTGAGTTCCAGGAAAGCCAGGGCTACATAAAGAGATCTTGTCTCAAAAACAAAAAACAAAAAACAAACAAACAAAACTACATAAACAAACAAACAAACAAATAAATATTTAAAAATGGAGAACAGTCTACCACTGAAACATGATCTGTTTGTTCAACTGGTGATTCTCAGCAGATGTTGGCTTTCACCGTGCCATTACTGATACATTAAAATATTCTTTGTTGCCACAATGGACTTACTGTTGTGTCATTCCAGAGATTTGGGGGACCATGATCGTACAGTTACTGGGGACAAGATTCTCTGGGGGAAAATCCAAATCAGATTGTCATATTTGATATTACATAATAATGAGTGTTAACAAATGATTTAACACTCTAAAAATCTTTTATATGCATGCCCTTTGTTTCATCGAATTGCTTTGGGATAGCATTCTATTTTATTACCACAAAACTGAAAGGGAATCATTTGGAAGGGGCAATAAAATGTTAGCATCCTGTAGGTTGAAGATAAATGCCTGCATGGAAGAAGTATCTAACTCATTGTTTTACAAAATATCTCCTTTTAAGAGCTACAGCATTGGCTCAGTCAGTAAAATGCATGCTAAGCTTGAATATTCAGCATCCATGTAAAAAGTGGATCCTGGCAGCACCAGTCTGTAACCCCAAAGTGGGGCGGAGACAGGCAGATCCTTGGAGCTCATTGGCCAGCCAGACTAGGCTATGATGAGCTCCGGGTTCAGTTAGACACCCTGTCTCAGAAAATAAGGTGGACATTCACGTGTGCACAGACACTTGCATGTGCACACAGGAGGACACAGGTGCATGCACAGATATATGCACATGTGCAAACATAATGTGCACGCACACACGCACAGACACACACACACACGCCAAACACACACACAAACATCTCTTTGCTGTGTGTGGTAGTTCACACCTGTAACTCTACCACTTGGGAGGCTGAGGCAAAAAGATTACAAGTTCAAGACCAACTTGGTCTGCAGTGATAGGTTTAAGGACCACCCAGGTAAACACAAGGAGACCCAGTCTTTTTTAAAAAAGGCTTTGTTGTTTTCCTATGCTGCATTTTGAGTTCTCTGTCTTTTAGAATAGGAAGCAAACATCCCCTCTGTTTGTGTATGAAGGGAAAATGAGGATGGAGAGAAGCAGGGAGTCCACTCAGCATCACTCAGTAGGAAAGAAGAACCTGTCATGCACTCACCTGGATGATGAAAACCCAGGTGATTCATATCTAAAGACTACACACCTCCTTGTAATGAGCTGATGGTATACAGTAATCAATAAACAAAGTCAAAGCGCCCGTTTTGACATGATTGCATATTAGCATTGGGCGGCTGTGACTTTTACCGAAGAATTAAGTCAGTACTGACTTTAACTACACAGTCAAGATGACGGCAGTGGTTGCAGTGTTGTGACTGAAATGAGAAGGAAGGCTAAGAAGATGGCTCAGTGGGTAAAAGCTCTTGCTGTGCAAAAGCCTGGAGACCTGAGTTTGATTCCCTGACCCATGTAAAAGCTGGACACAGTATTTTAAATCCCTGTGCTCCTATGGGGAGATGGAAGGCAGAGACAGGGGACAGCCAGCCTGTAGAGAACAGTGAGAAGAAACACCACCAAACAGCTCCGTCTGAAATAAGTGGAAGGCAGGGACTGATACCTGAGGTGGTTCTTCTCTGGCAGGAACGTTCACATACAGAGATGTACACACACACACACACACACACAAATACACTCAAAGTAAAAAAAAAAAACAAACAATAGGAGGAATACTTATTTCCATTTTACTCATAGAGCCATGATGAAAGTTATTTTGTTTAGTTTAATGTCAGCTTACATAATAGAAGGCAGCACCCGAATGTTCTGCTGTGGGTGAGGGGTTTGTAACTCAGTGGTAGAGCACTTGCCTCGCATGCAAGCTCTGAGTTTGATTTCAGGTACTGAAAATAAAATTTCCTCACAGAGCTGGATTTCCCAGAGCACTGAGTAAAACAAAACTCTGGGGTTTCTTTGCAAAGCGGTTTTGCAGCCTCGCTGAAACAACATGGTCATATTGCCCCGTGGACTCCACTGTCTCAGTTACAAGGCAGCGACCCGGCCTTCCATGTCTGTTAACTGCATGCTACTCCTTTTCTTTGCACTGCTCTGGCTGTGCACTGGGTCCTTGGGAAAGCAGAGAAGTCTAAGATAACCCCAACAGAGAGGTGGTCTTTTCTTTCTTAGATCTGAATACCAGGAGTCACATGAACAATTGGCCTCAGGACTGTGAACCACAGTGCACCATCCGAAGTTGTGTTGAAATAGCATGATGAATTGGCTGCAGAATGGATGGGAAGGAATATGAAAAGATTTGTATAACAACAAAGCACCATAAATCATCTCTGGTACAGTGGTGCTCCATTCACTCAGTCTGTGGGCTTGTCAGGGGAGCTGCAGGGAGGAAGAGAGAGAGAGATGAGGGAGAAAGAAAGCATTCTGCAAGCTTTGGGTTGCAGTATCCCCTAAGCCAGCTAGGCCACCAAATATATCCTTCTTAAGGTACCCTTCACTAGTTCAGTTTGGAAATACTTCTCAAGAGCCTTGCTCAAGTATGACTCTACTCTGGGCTATTGGGGTGTGATGGATAAGGGAAAGGGTAGCTCATGGTGAGTCAGATACAGTTCCTGCCTTACTGTGCTGAGGCATGGTTATGACAAGCACCTGGCTTGCTTCTTCAGCATCAACACAGATACGTAGTAGGATGTCTCTAACTTTAAGGATGGATTGCTAAGCCCTTCTCAAATTAAAACGAATTTCGATCAAGTGAAAGGATCTCTATATTCTTCATAAAGCTGTCCTGGCAATCCTTGATGGGAATTCATCTCCTTTGCTCTTTGTTCCCGTTACCCCACGTGTATGTGCTACATTTTCCACAGGATTTTGGGACCAAACAGATTCAGATTAGAATCTTAGTTTCTCTACTTAGTATGGCCTCAGTTAACTTCTTTAAAAATGTTTTTTATTTTCAATTATGTGTATGTGAACATGGGTCTCTGGGTGGGTTTGTGCATGTGAGTGCAGTGTCCGTGGAATCCAGAAGAGGGCGCTGATCTCGGGAGTTGCAGTCAGTTGTGAGCAACCAACTCACGCAGTTCAGTACCTCAAACAGAACTCAAGTTCTCTGCAAGAACAGTAGGAGCCATCTCTCCACCCACCTGGTTTAGTTTCTTGACCTTTCTAAGTGTTTGTTTCCTTTTCTATAAACTGGGAATCATTGTGTGAGGAAGTTGTGAGGGTTAACTGCAATTAGGTATGTCAGTTCTCTTGTTAGTCATTGCTATCTGGTGCTGTACTGGGTGATTGTTTTATAGGGAAGAAAACAACATTCATCAGAGTTAAATACCTTAGCTACTTTGTAAACTGGAGGAAGCATCATACTAGGTTTCAGAATGCTGGGGCCATGCCTGCCTTGTCCATGTTCCTTTCCTATCCTTAATGGCTCATACAATCCTGAACCAGGGAGGTGGAGAGGTGGCTCAGTGATTAAGAGCACTTCCCGATCTTCCAGAGAACACAAGTTCGCCCCACATCTGACAGCTCACAATTACCTGGAACTCCATCTCCAGGGATCCAACACCCTCTTCTGGAAGCATAAGCTCATCTATATCACATCACACATACACATAAATAAAAATAAATCTTACAATTCTGAACTATTGACTTAATTTTTCCTGACCTTTGTTTCCTGTAAGAGGGGATGACCAGTAATCATGACACCACTTCACTGTTTATCATGAGAGGCCGAAATGAGACAGTTTGTGGAAATGTTCAGCACAGGATGCGCTCTGGAAATAGGAAGTCACTTGATTGGCTAGGAGCAGGATTTGGATCTACAGTGCCAAGCACTTCCTGTTTTCAGATAGGAAGACACCATCTTTTCCAACAACATTTTTTTATTCCAAGCTGCAAGTCTTGAGTAGATACCAGGAACAAACACTTGGGAGGCTTTTATCAAATGTAATAAAGGGAATTGACTTTCCTGTTTTGACAATTGTTTTATACTTAGTCACAAATATCTGCATATATGCTTAATCTTGAGCTAGCCTTCCCCTTTGTAATAGCAGACTATTATACGTATATGAACATTTATAAGTATATCCAAGTATCATAGAAGGATACCCAGGATTGTGAAGGAGCAATACTGCTGACTTCACCCAGATAGATACTTCAAAACATTTGCTTTTCAAAGAAATCATCACCCCCCAGGGACAGCATTACAGCATTGCAAGGAACAGGATCAAGACTTGATTGTGGAAAGAAATTCAAGGGCCAAAGAAAAGCAAGGGTTGGCTCTCTTCCTCCCAACAAGCTCTTCGTTGGGACACAGCCTCTCCTCAACCCAGGAGGGGCGAGCATAGGGTCAAGGAGTGGTGACCAGGTTAGCAACAAGGACAACAGAGGGAGGGCACAAAGGAGCAGAGAGTAGAAGCTGCGGGCCCAATGCCTGAGCATGTTCCTTTGCTGCAAGAGAATGGCAGGACAACGGCTCAAACTGTGAGAGAGGAGGGTGGAAAGGGAAGGGGACAGCTAATGGATGAGGTGGCCCAGCGGGGGTCAGAGGTCATGAGGGCACTACAGTGAACTAATTGGCCACTCTGCATATTCACTTTCTACTTCTAGCCTACAGCTGGTTCCCAAGAGAAAGGCCCAGGGCGAAGCTGGCTTTATTTATTTATGCTCCAGATGTGAGGCCAACTCAACTGGTGCTGAGCAACCGAAGTGGAAAAGGGGGGACAGGAAGCCTCTTTGCTCCCTCAGCACATCCAATCAAAGGCAGACTTCTGAAAGGGAGATGCTAAATATTCCACTTCCTTCATCCATCCATTCATCCTCCTCTTCCTCCTCCTCATCACCACCTCCATATGCCAATTGTTTGCTCTGAGAAATGTGATAGTAGTCCATATCAGATAGGTGTATTGATCTTTTTGACTTGGAAACTAGATCACCGGAGATAAAACATACTGATTTTGAAAATTTGTGCAGGCTGCTGTGGGCCAGCCTCTGAGCAGAAAGAGCCTGAGCTAGAATGTCAACTGTTAGCTCTGCGGCCTCAGAACAGTGCTTTAATCTTTCAAACACCAGTTTGTTCTACTGTTTAAAAAAATAGGGTTGTTATGTGTGTTAGTAAGCTAGAATACACTTCAATAAATGTTGCTATCACTATTACTTTAGAGCCCGATGGGATAAACATGTGTGTGGCACAGGGAATACCAATTGTCTTACCCTATAATCTCAATGAACCCCCTGTCTCAAGATGAACCTCCATTCCTCTTTAGTAAGATTCCCGAGACTAGGAGGGAAACCTCAGAATCTTCTCTAGGGTTTTGTCTGAACTTCAAACAGACCAAACCATTTGGAACAGACCTTTTTATGATGAAGCGATACAAGCCAAGAACTCAGGACTGGGCCAGGTGCATAGGTAGCAATGGGACCAGTCATCAGTCATTTTTACTGGGAAGTAGGAAGTCCATTGCCACTTGCAGGGACTCAAGCATAGCATCAGCTTATACTTGAAGAGCGATCCATAGGTGGGACAGAGGTTTAGACAAGATGAGATCTGGGTCTGAGAACTTTCTAGACTCTTCACAGAGACTACAAGCAATCATCACTCAAGAAGCCCTGCTCATCATCCTCTCTGGAACACAAAGAAAGATGGAAATATACAGAGACATGTCAGCATGGCCGTGAATATTGACCTTCCCCCTCGTGTCCTCCATCACAGACATAAGCTCAGAGTGGAAACCCTGAGTTCCTAGCTAATGTTTAATTGTAAACATTTGTCACAAGTTCTTTCCACTTCCTCTCATCTACTTAATCGTTCACTTATCATCCATTCATTTATTCTTGATGTCTAATTTCTTTTTACTTTAAAATTTTTATCTATTTATTTGTCTCATGTGTATGAGTGTTTTGTAAGCATTTATGTGCTCAGGTCCATGGAGAACAGAAAATGCCAAATCCTGTAGTAGTAAGTCACTGTGGTGGCTCGCCAAGGGTGACAAGGAAGCATTTTCACAGGTATAAGCCCTGCCAGACCTCAGCAGAGAGAATCACCTTCCTGGCCAGCACCATACTGGACAGTGGAACCCCGAGCATCTGAGCTCAGGCGTTTTTATTGATCCAGAACTCCTCAGTTGTTCTATTGATAGCACATGCAGATCATTAGCAATCAAGCATCCCCTATATAAACCTAACACCTGTAAACAATACAAAACACAAGACCTAAGGAGGCCCTCACCCAACAGTACACAAAACCATTTTAAATATAACTAAAAATAAATTTCTACAACAATTCCCCTTTTCTGTATAACTCGATAAAAAATTGCTTTATCTCTACAACACAATTTAAGACTATATCACCAAAACGATTTAAAAGAGGAACAATCATGAGGGTTGCTAATGCACAGGATCAAATAAAATCAAACATCTATCAAGCTTTTCACAATGTCTTTGGATAGCAGAAAAACATTATCAATGTTCAATTATCTGGAATTCACTCATGATCCCTTGAGCTCCTCCAAAGGGCTCTTCTCTGGCTCTGCCCTCTGCAGCACACACAGCTTCTCCTCCAGGCTCTGGCTGGCTCTACTCCACTGCTACTACTGTTTTGGTGGTCATCCCATGGTACTGGCATCTCAAAACTGGTGGTGTCTCTTGCTGAAACTGGGCTGCACTTTCACCATAGCCTCTCCTGGGCTCTCTTCATGGTGCCAAGCCTCATCTTCTTTTCATGACCCCTTCAATCTGGGCCTTCAACTGCCACTGAGGCTGCACCTTCACCAATGGCCTCTCTTGGTCTCTCATAGTGCCAAGCCTCAGCAGCTCTCCATGACCCCTTCATGTCTTTAAAACCAGTACCACCTGGGTCACTCTGACAGTACAAAGTTTGGATATCAGTATTAGATATAACTTTGGCCAGTTCTGGAAGAAAGCTTCTGTGTGCTGACCCTGAGGAAACATTTTCTAGATTTTCAGATAGAGTCTAGTTTGCAGGTAAGCTTGTCTGCAGGAAGGGTTCCCTTGTGGGGTAAAGTTCTCATTGTCATAGCAGAAGTGTCTTGTCAGGACCACCTCATCTCACCAGTATCTGGACAGATTTGTACGAAACAAAACAAAATGTACTCTGTGAGGCCTGGAGTTTCTTTTTCTTTCTTCCTTGTCTCCATGTTGGGTGTAGCTGGTGCGATGTCTTTGCCCCACTTGGAATGCTGTTTGTTGCAGTACGTCTGCTGTGGTGGCTCAGCAAGGATGACAAAGAGACATTCTCATAGGTTCAAGCCCTGCCAGACCTCAGCAGAAGGAACCACCTTCCTGGCCAGTACCATACTGGACAGTGGAATCCTGAACATCTGAGCTCAGGTGTTTTTATTGATCCAGAGCTCCTCAGTTGTTCTATTGATAGCACATGCAGATCATTAGCAATCAAGCATCCCCTACATGAACCTAACACCTGTAAACAATACAAAACACGAAGACCTAAGGAGGCCTTCACCCAACAGTACACAAAAACATTTTAAACATAACTAAAATTAAACTTCAACAACAGGATCCCCAGGAATTGGAGTTATAGACAGTTGTGACCCACCATGTGGGTTCTTAAGAACTCCTAATTTAGTGGAGTGGCTTTCTATCCTTCTGCTGGACTAGCACAAATCAACTTCCAGGTGCCTCTGAGGCTGAGATTCTAGCCACTCCTATCTTTATTACCTTGCCCTTCTCACAAACCATTCCTACAGATCTATGAACATTCTCCAACTCTGACACATGTTCTCAACATTTACTCAACGCTTATACTATTTTCTGTGCCCTGCATAGTGTATATAAGAGCAGTTTTGTAGATACCTAGCTTGAAAATGCAATATTAAGGATTGTAAACATTTATGTGGCGCTATGTATCACACATAGCACTTCTGAGCCCTTTATCAGTGTTAATACATTTTACCATAACCATAATCCTTCGTGTTTGATGCTGTTATGATCTTTGCTTTATAGACAGGGAAAGTGAGGCACAGTTAGTGCTCAGCGAAGGGCACAGGCTCAAAGTGCCAGGGTGAGACTGGGTTCCAGTGAGTCCAGCCTCAGTGTCCGAGCTCTTAGCCACTGTATTATGCACCTGTAGTGGGAAGTCACTGTGAATGCCCTCCATGTGGGGTCTGCAGCACTAGATCTGGGGATTCTAAGAGATAGTCTTTATTATCTCATTATAATTATGTCATCATAATTATCACAGCCAGTATTTTTGTTTGTTTTTTTTGAAACAGGGTCTCATGTAACCCACACTGGCTTTGAACTCACCATGTAGCTGAGATTGACCTTAAACTCCTGATTTTCTTGCCTCTATCTTCCAGTGCTAGGATCATAGCTGTGCCCTGATTAAGAAGAGTTTTTCTTAGGGCAGGAGCTTCTAGAAAGTTCTATCTCTTTAAAGGTGAGGAAACAGGCTTAGGATGTTAACGCTCTCAGAGTCATGTGGGGAGTAGGTGGCTGTGTCATGGTAGGAGCCCACTTTCTGAGTGACTCTGGTGTCTACACACTCTCATGGTCCCTAGCCCACACTTCCTCTTTTCTGAGCACGTCTTCACAAAGGGCCAGGACACTCTCAGTGCTGCCTTTTGCATGGAGTGGTGAGGCGCAGGGGGTGAGGGCTCTTCTTTAGGGGAAAAAGACATCATTGTAGTCATGGAGCTGCATGCTAAGTGTAAACTGTTTTTCTCTTTTTATTTTTAGTGTGTGTGTGTGTGTGTGTGTGTGTGTGTGTGTGTGTGTGTGTGTGTATTTCATGTGCATCAGATCCCCTGGAACTTACAGACAATTGTGAGGCATCCAATCAGTGTGGGTGCTGGGAACCAAGCTTGGGTCCTGTGGAAGAGCAGCAAGAGCTCTTAAATGCTGAGTCATCTCTCCAGCTGCTAGGACTGCTTTTCAGTCCTTAAAATAAGAGTTCCTGAAAGGATGCGTTTCCTCAGCTCAGGAGAACTAGCTGGAGGGTAAATATGGCTCCTGCCTAAAAACAGGTTTCTCCAACACTGCCATCCATGCCCCCCCGTCTTTCTCTCTCTCTTAAAGGTTTATTTGCTTATTAAATGTATGTGGCTGTATGAGTTTATAAGCACCATGTGAAACTCAAGAACTGGAGGTATAGGTAGTTGTAAGCAGCCTGATATGGGTGCTAGGAGTTGATGTGTCCTTGGTGTCCTCTGAAAGAGTAGTAAGTGCTCTTAACCACGGACCCATCTCTCCAGGACCTGTGCTATTCTTTCATACCTTTCTCCCACCTTTGCTTTTAGAACAAGCGTTAATATTTGCTTTTAGAATAGAAGCTAAGAGCACAGTGTTGGCTTCTGGGACGACTGGGGTATGCAGATTCTCATGCATGCTCATTTCTAGAACTCACAGACACCTGACACACACATTGTCATGTTCTGGGGAGTCCCTGCAAACAAAGGACCAGCAGGTGCATGCTGTCTGGGTGTGGTGACGTGGTGTCACCATGTCTGGGTGTGTTGACAAGACCAGTCACACTTTGCATTGGAGGTAGGAGCAGCCTGTTCTCTCTGTCCTGAGTCCTGACTAGAGCAGTCTTCACTAATGTGTGGAGTCACATTCCCCTGTCCTTGGATCAGCAGTGCAGACTCTGGGGAATGCCTACCTCAGACCAGGAGTCCATGCACAGGTCTGGCCTCCCAGACGGCCAGCAGTCCTCCAGCAATGATGCCAAGGATGCTTTCTCGGGTCAAAAGGGAAAGCATTGTTGCTGCGCTGTGGCCAGGCAAACATGTTGCTGGCTTTGAAGTCTCAGGGGGGTTTGCTCAGGCTGGAGCTGGGAATCTAAAGGAGAGGACTTGCTGTGTTTGTTAACTCCAACAGCACACGCGGCCTAGTGTGTTTGATGTCTCTGAAGAGCAGGAGGAGGGAGGCACCCTCTGGGAGTCCTTTTGGAAACCTCTTCCCCCTTGTGCTGAGCCTGCAGTCCCACCTAGGAATGGGACACAGAGGAGGCCTAAGTCCAGAAGGAATAATTGTTCCTTTCCTTCAAACTGGCCTGTAGGAGTGTGGTTCAGGGTGAACGGCTGCTTTCCTCAGGCTCTGGAGGCAGGAAGTAAGGTTGAGAATTAAGGGAAGACCTGAAAGCAGAGTGGTTATCAGGCAGCAGCTGGGGCTGTCTGCAGACAGGTATATCCACTCTGCCTTGCGGTCCCCACTTGCAGTCTCCTCTCCTTTAGTCTCTCTGACTATAGTGTCAGGGTCCCTCTCTGCCGTCATTGCAGCATGAGTGGGAAGTTCACCATTTTCCAGAATCTCTCTGCTGTATTCCTGCCCCAGGAGTGCTAGATAATGGCCAGAAGCACTGCCAACAGCATTTAAATCAACAATAAGTAGGAGTCAGGCCAGGACAATGCTCCCACGGCTGGCTCTCTGGGCTGTCTTAGGATTTCACCAGGTGCCAAAGCATGTTTACCACCTTTGCTTGTGGGAATGGGGCAAGAAGGAAAGCATTGTTATTAACGAGTTCAATGTCCCATACAACAATTTAGCCGGGAGTATCTCCGCCCCACCTGCAGCTCTCCCATCTGTGCATCCTAACCATACACACTGCTACAGATTCCCCTTCCCGCCCTCATTTTCCGACTGCTCCTACCTGCCTACCCCTTTACCCAGACGCTGCAATTGAGAAATGCTTGTTTACAATAAGGCCTTAAAATCAGGAGTTATAAATCCTGCCCAGGACAGCTGCCCTATCTTTGTACTAAATTCTGCTGAAAGGAGACTCACCTGCTTGTGACCCATTCCCTGTTACCCCCCCACCCCCCAAGAACTCCTTGCAGCTCCTCTGCAAACACAGGACAATGGGCAAATGGGAGTTACCTGTCTCAACAGGTGTCATCTGGGCCTCACTTTCCTACAGGGTGATGGGAGGGTCACCCTCAGCCCACCCACAGTGGGCATTCCTGTGTATGTGTGTATGACCTTTCCTCCTGCTCCCCAATATCTTTAGCCATAGGAGACTGATTCCACCTCAATAACTTTAAGGGTTCTCACTTTGGCTACTTAATCCGAGTGAGCTACTGTGCTGTTTGTTTCAGAAGGGCCTTCCTATGCTGTGACACTTTTGCAAGGAACACTGGATATTTCCTTCTGTGGTACATGTTTTCTGCATTAGCCTTCCCTATTCAGCTACAAGCCCCCTGAAGACAGAAACTCTGTGTGTGTGTGTGTGTGTGTGTGTGTGTGTGTGTGTGTGTGTGTGTTTTGCTGAGTCAAACCAGCGGTCCTGAGCATGCTAAGGAAATGTTCTACCACTGGGCCCACATCCCCCCAGTCTTAAACTATTTCTTATTCATCACTGAATCCCTCTGCCCAGTGGACTGCATAGAATATAAATATAAATACTCGTTATGTCCAGGTGAATACTGTTGTCTCCTTACCCGCAAATATTTACCGAAGGCATCTTCTGTGTAGTGACTTCACTAAGCAATAAGGGCACACAGATTAATGAGATACTGTTTCCATCCTTAAGGAGACCCCAGTGGCACTTCACCTGCCTGCAGGTCAGAGAAGGGGGCTGCCTGGGGCTGGGGATCCCAGGGAATCTGCTTTAATCGTCAGAAGCCTGGAGTTTGGAGAACATTTGCTTAGAGTGAGCTAACTTAGAGAAGAAGTCCCTGACCCTGAGACCTATCTACTCATCTCCAACCTCAGAACATTCCAGAGTGGAGCTGAGTTCGTTATCATCCTCTCTCAAATGTAGATAAGGGGTTAGGGGCTAGGAAATGGCTCAGTGGTAAGAGCACTTTCTCTGCAAGCACAAGGACCTGAGTTTGAATCCCCAGTGCCCATGGGGCATAGCTGCATGTGCCTGTAACCTCAGCACTGAGGGGCAGAGACACAGATCCTGGGAGCTCCCTAGCTAGCTAGCCTGGATGAAACATCCCAGGTTTAGTGAGAGATGATGTTTCAAGAGAAGAAGGTGGAGTGTGGTAGAGGAAGACATTCGACATCCTCCTCTGGCCTCTGCACTTGTACACACACACACACACACACACACCAGAAAGAGTCATTTCTAATGACTATACTTGGGAAAAAATTGTCCAATCTGTTGATCCAGGGGCCAAAATAAGTGACAGCCTGGTCTACATAGTGAGTTCCAGGCCAGACAGGCCTATATAGTGAGACCTGGTCTCATACTACAATATCAACAAAAGCAACCCCCCCCCCCCACACACACACAAACAAAAAAAACTAAATGAGTGACATTTCTCTCCTGGGCCCTAATTGCCACTGTCCCTGTGTCTGTGCCCATGTTGCGTTGTTTGGGTTTCAGGTCACTTGGAGGCTTGAGGTGCCTCTGCCTCAGGAAAAGGAGGGAAGAGGGGTCTGTTTGGAGCTCAGTGCATCCCAAGGCATGCTTACCCAGTGTCTCATCCCTGTGGAGAGTTGCTGTGGCCACTGAGAACAGAGACTTGTGAGAATGTACATGACTTTACATTTGAGGACCTGTAAGGAAAAGGAAAGTGTCCATCAGCCCAGATGATGGAGGGCTGTTGCTGTACCAAGGTCATCGCTGCCCTGAGGGGACCTTTACTGTATGAGGTGAGGCCTAGCAGTCCATCACATTTTCTGTGTGGCCCTTACAAGCCAGGGCTTCTTAGGATACACCTACTTCTCAATGGGCATAGAGCCTTGGAGCACTGCAAATAGGGAATTTCTTTGAAGCTTTGTAATTTATATTAAAGTGAACTTAAACTTTGTGTGTTCTATCACAATCTATCAGCTTGCTTTTATTTGAAAATAGTTATTGATTACTTCCCTCTAGATCAAATGGATGCTCCAGGAAGAGAAGCTGCTCTTCCTGTGGCTTCTTTTTGTTTGTTTTGTTTTGTTTTTGAGACAGGTTTTGTAGTAGTAAGCTGCTGTGGGTGGCTCAACAAGGAGACACGGAAGCATTTTCACAGATCCAAACCCTGCCAGACCTCAGCAGAGGGAGCCACTGTCATGGCCAGTGCCATCCTGGACAGTAGAACCCTGAGCATCCGAACTCAGGTGTTTTTATTGACTCAGTACTCCTCAAGTGTTTTACTTATACCACATGCAGATCATTAGGCAGACCCTCACCCAACAGTGTACAAAACAGTATTTTAAACACAACTAAAAATAAACTTCTACAACAGGGTTTTTCTGTGTAGCCCTGACTGTCCTGGAATTCACTCTGTGGACTAGGCTGACCTTGAACTCAGAGATCTGCCTGCCTCTGCCTCCCTAGCACTAGAATTAATTAATTAAGCCCTTGGCTCACTGCCCTGTACCCTAGCATGAGAAGCTTGCCATTAGTGACATTAGGCCAAGTCACATATACTACTTGCAGGGTGGCACTCTAACATGGGCCTCTAACAACTTGCATGGCCTGCACCTTTGTTCTCTGTGACCTGGCCTGTGTCATCACGGTCACACACGCCCTCAGCTGACAACTACAAGATTGTCCCTTTACTTATGGGCTTATCCTGGTACCTTTAGCAGGGTAAAGAATCATGTGTCCAGGAACTCCTCTCCAAATGTCTGGCACAGTGGCTCTAATCCTTTTGGCACATGCCCGTAATCTATCTATGCAGGAGACTGAAGCAGGAGGATCGATTCCTTGATCTCAAGAGTTCAACACCAGCTTAGGCAGCATAAAAGACCCTCAATACATGAATGAGTGATGAATGAATGAAGGAAGGAATGAACAAACCTTTTTGTCGGGTCCTTTACAAGGAATGAGCAGGGCAGGTCAACAGCAAGTATGGGGTTCTGAGGAGAGTTGAAACAATTAAAGCAGATTCTAAACGGGAAAATTGCCAAAGGGTCCTAGGGTAGGGATTGTCCTTATAGCTACCTTGGTGGACTTCTCTCTTTGCTGTTGTTGTTGTTTTTGTTTTGTTTTGATTTTTGAGACAGGGTTAGCCTGTGTAGCCTTTGCTTCCCAAGTCCTGGGATCGAAGGCATGTTGCCATCACACCTGGCTTCTTGGTGGGCTTCTTAATGCATCATTCAGTTCTTCCTGATGTGACAGCTTTATGTATAGAAGGAAACTGGGAACCCAAACAACCTGCCTGTTTGATTCTGTAGAAATTTGCTATGAATTCTGTATGTCAGTGCTTTAAAAACTTAACTGTCATTATGTACACATAACCCAGTTATTCATACATTCATGTATCGGTGCATATGCTTATCCACTCAACAAGTCTCATAGAGAACCTACCATGCAGCAGGCACTAAGAGGTCGTAGAGATAGTAAAAATGGCATGCCATTGGGCTGGAGGGATGACTTAGCCATTAAGAGCACTTGTTCCTCGTACAGAGGACCCAGGTTCAATTCCAGCACCACACGATGGCTCACAATTATCTCTACTAGTTCCAGGGGATCCAATGCCCTCTTCTGACTTCTGTAGATACCAGGCACACACATGGCACACAGACATATACGTGGGCAAAGCACTCATACACATAAAATAAAAATAAGTAAATCTAAAAAAATTGGTGTGGTCTGTGTTCCCTTATAACTTGCAAGGGAGAGGCAGAATGAAATGGGTGATCTCCGGGGAAACAGACAAAACTTCAGCTGGGACAGGCTCAAGGCCTTCTTCAGTCAACTACTCCTGCCTGTGGGTATTCTGCTCAATGGCATGGTTGTACAGATAGTAGGTCCCAGACTAAGTCAGGGGTAGTGATAGATTGTCCATGATTAACCATACAAAGATAAAAGAAACAAAGTAAAATTCCCCTCCAAATCCCCCCTGCTGCCCCAGCTGTCCCAGAGACCCTTAGTGTGCCTACAACCTTACAAATGAGACCTGTCTTTCCATTTCACCCTCATGTTAGAGCTGGGGAGCACCGCAGTGCCCTCCACATGGTACCTACAGAGTGCAAGGCCGGGGAGGGAAGAGGCACCCACTACAGCTTGGAGCCTGGCAGGACTGAGACATTAGGATAAAGAGGAAGAGTGTGATTCCTGATTCTACAGAAGGGTGCTGGGTTGCAGGCTGCCCAGGACTTGCCAGACAGACCCCCGTGGTTCTGGAGACTCCAGCCATTGCCTCTTATCTCTCCTCCCCATGATGTGTGCGGATAGGACATCTTCAGGTGGGGGAACCTCTGGACTCTGGAACTCAGCTATGGACCTGTAGGGTTGCTGGGACAATGGACACAGGGGCTTTGAAACATTTACAAACAATCCATACTCTGTCCTGTCTCCTCCTCTCCCAACCACTAAGCTGACCAAAGACCCCCAAACCAGGGACCGGAGTGACTTTTGTCTGCCAAGGGATTGTCTGCCTGATGAGGGATTACCCACTCTGGCACGCTTTACTTTCCGCTAAGCCCTCACTGCACCAAAGGAAAACGTGACTGAATTTGAACTGAGTTTGGTTGTTTGGCTACTTATGTGGAGAGTCACCTTCCTATGACATTAAGGCCTCCAGGAGGGCCACTGCAGTCTGTGCGATCTGCTAATTCTACTGCAGGCAAGGAATGTGTTTATTCTTCCACGGGGCAAAGATTCCCCTACTCAAAGTGACGCTGCCACATTGTGCAACCAGGAACGCAGGCTGTTGCTGATGTAAACAAGTAGCCAGGGCAGACTCACCCAGGGTTCTGCTGTTCCCAGAGGTGTTTCTCATGAATGGCTGTGCCCAGTGAAGCAATTTCCTGCCTTGTAAACTTCTGCCCACCAAACCACATCTCCTATCTATCACTGCCTGGCTCAGGGTCATAAAATAATTCCCCTCAAACCAATCAGAGCCCGATGGAGAGTCCTTGAGTAGCAGGAAAATTACCTCTCCACCTGCACACGTAATGACACTTTGCAAGTGAGTGAGTAGCTTTGCAGTTTCTGAATGTAAACATCATGCGCCTTACCCCATGCCCTCTGCCTCTGCCTATTTGAGATGTGGGGCCCATGGATTGGATTCTCAGCCCTCAGGTTCACTCCACCAGGGCACTGGCTGGCTAGTGACCCATTACCTTGACCTGAGGACCCTGCCGCTGGGAGAACACATTTCACTGTGTCAGACCATGATTTACAAGAGAAGTTTATGTAGGGGTACCAGGCCCATGTGTGTGTGTGGGGGGGTGTCAATATGGACATAAGAAAACAGACTAAAACAATTTCGGGAACCCTTTGGTTTGGACACACACTTTGTAGGCTGTGATTCCTCAACCTGGAATGTCTCCTCATCCCCTGTCTTCCTGGTGGTCTACCACTTCATGAGACAGCACATGATCTACCAAGGAACCTCTTCTGTTTCCACCCAGGCAGGGCTTCCTCCAGTCTGCTGCCATTGTACCGCCTGAAGTCTACACGTTGGCTCGCTTGTCTGTCTCTCCAGCAAGGCTAGCGTCTTCCTCAGAGCATCTTGGAATCCTCTGCTTCTATTGTAATGCTTAGCTGTGAGTGGGTGCCAGAGGGTCACTGATTGAGTGTGTGAATGAGCACCGACTGCGTGTCTCCCCTCCACCAGTAGGTAATTTGCATATTGGAAAGGTATGGGGAATATGCAGTAGTCAAAGGAATTGAGACCTGGGTTAGGGTTGTAAAACAAGATTCTCTGTCTGGATGAGGTCTGAGATCTAGGGGCAGGAGAAATGGCTCAGTAATTAAGAGTACTTGCTGCTCTTCCAGAGGACCTGAGCTTGGTTCCCAGCACTCACATGTGGCTCACCTTCTAATGCACATTTAAACACGCAGGCGATACACTCAGGTATAGATAAAATAAAATACATATCTTTGAAAAACATTTTAAAAGAAGTCTGAGACCCAATCATCTTTCTGTAAATGGTAGCAATATTGAAGGAGGAGATTCAGAGATTGAACCTGAGAGTAGGCAGAAGGCATTTTTCCTTCTTTTCCCCCTTTCCCACCCCTCCCATCCTCCTTCTCCTATTCCTGTCCCCCCCTGCTCCTTTTCTCCCCCTCCTCCTCCTCCTCCTCTTTTTCCTCCTCCTTTTCCTCTTCCTCCCCATCCTTTCCTCCTCCTCTGGGTTGCCTGAACCTCAGGCTTAGAAGCTGACATGGATCTCAAAGAGACTCATTTTTCTCTTTAGTTCTCTCCATCCTTTTAGCTTTCACTTTTGGAATGTTCTAAATAAATCACAGTTGTTAGCTGCCACAGCGCTACAGTAGCCATTAAGCACCACCCAGATCTACCATTTCCCTCTTTCCTGTCTCCTCATCCCCATTTACAGAGGTAACACCAGTGACTGGCTCCTTCCTCCGACTCTTGAGAATGGGGCGATGACAGTGGTGGCACGTGTGTATTTGGGTCAAACTCCACAGCATCCTTACATCCACAGACTCAGAAGATCATTGCTAAGTGCCTACTATGTTCCAGGTGCCAGATGCAGGTGACAGAGTGATCAGAACACCACGTCTCTGCCTCACCAAGCTTGCATTCTAGCAGGGAAAGACTCTCAGTGGTGGGGACAGGGCCTGGCTATCCTGACACCTCCCTCTGTCCTCCAAGCTCAAGGAGATGCGAAGAGCTTACACTATAGGGCCCTTTCCCGTGAGCCTGGCAAAGCTTTATGCACTTGTATCTCAATTCATTTCCGGACAACTCCATTTTCAGACATTCAATTGCTGTCCAATGATCCCTTGGCTAATAAGTGGCAGAGCCAAGAATTGAGTAACTCCTTAGCCTCAAGAGTATTTGTTTATACCTTTGAAGGTGTTGGAGACCAGACCAAGGGTCTAGTGCATGTTAGGCCAGTGCCAACCACTGAGCTACCCCAGAACAAGACTCAGCTCTATGTGGCAGCAGTAAATGTTTACTAGATGAACAAATGAGGCGATGAATGGTTAACCCTAACCATTCTGTTAACCCTAACCGGCCTGTTGCTCTATCTCCGAGATACAAACATGAGCAACATCCTTAAGTTTTTCATTTACTTACTGATTTGAGCCACTCTCAAGTATTTTTGGCTCCTGAAAGATTTTATAGAGATTAAGAAACAAGCATTTTTCTTGTTACCAATCATGTTTTCTGAGGGGTGGTGGTGAATTATAATAGGAAACATTGTACAAAAGAACTGAGCCCCTTAGATTCTATTTCTAAGTTTGCAATTAAAGTCTCTGAATGAGGCTTAGTGGTAAACCCCCCAAAAGCAGTGAAGAGAAAAGTTCTTTGCAGATGTGATTAAGGAAGCTTATCTCAGGTAATGCCTGTGGACACTCAGATATATTTAAAATATGGAAGGAGAGAAACTTGACACAGAGGAGAAGGCAAGGTAATCGCAGAGGCAGAGATTGGAGTTATGTGACTGCAAGCCAAGGGATGCCAACAAGTCACTAGGCATTGGAAGAGGACTGAAGGGCAGCTTGGTTTTAGAGCCTCTGGAGGGGAGGTGTGCAGCCCCTCTGACATCTGAAGCAGGCCAGCAGCACTGCTTCTAACTGGCTCACTCACTGAGAGAGGCGGGCATGGTGGTGCGTGCTTGTAATCCAGATGCTTAGGAGGTAGAGGCGGTAAGATCACTAATCCAGAGCATTTTAGTGACACAGTGAGACTCCATCTCAACAACCAACAATAACAACACTAAGACCCCAAAACTGCAGGGGCTGGGGCTACAATTCAGTGCAGAGTGCTTGCCTAATGTACACAAGTCCTAGGGTGGACTCTCAGCACAGCACCCCTTCCATCTAAAACTACACACACACACACACACACACACACACACACACACACACACACACACACACACACACCAAAAGAATTGAGAGCAAAACTTTCTTTTGTTTTGAGCCATTTTTCACCTTTTCTCTGAAGCCATCATTTTAGCCCCTCCTCCAGGAGAAAAGGGCAGGTGATACATCTTCAACTGCCCCTTTCAGGTGACCCTTATTATTATTATTTAATTTACTTATTTGTTGTTTATTTATGTATGTATTATTGCACAATCTGCATAATGGGCAGAGGAAAACTTTCAGGAGTTGGTTCTCTCCCTCCACCATGTGGGTTCCGGGGACTGAACTAAGGTCATCAGGCTTGGCGGCAGCTTCCTTACCATCTCAGCAGCTGTGCAAGCGACTCGGAAATACACACACAGATCTCTGTCAGAGTGGTTGGCCAGTGAAGTTGGTAAAGAGAGTCTCATTCAGAAATTAATCACTCTCCTTCCCTCTCCTTTTTTTTTTTTCAATCAGCCTCCTTTCTTCTTGCAAGTTGCATTAATACCTGACAGGCTCACTCATTTCACACACACACACATATGTGTGTGTATGCATGTGTGTGTGTGTATATATATATATATATATATATGCATGTGTGTGTGTGTATATATATATATATATATATATATATATATATATATATATATATATTTGATTATTCAGTTATTGTTGGCTCCATTCCAGTCAAATGGAAGCTCCTGGAGAAGTGGCCTTTGAGTGTGTGTGCATGGACACATGTGTAGGTGCCAGAGGTTGACCCTGAGTGCCCCCTCCTCTGACTTTTTATTTTTTTTGAGACAGGGTCTTTTCTTGTAGCCTTGGCTGGCCTGAAGCTCACTATGTAGACCAGGCTCGCTTCAAACTCAGAGATCTACCTGCCTCTGCCTCCTATGTGCTGGGATTAAAGGCGTGCACCATCACACTGGGCTCTGCTTTAAAAAAAAAAAAAAACAACCAAATAAAAACAATTTATTAATTTTTGTTTTGTGTATGTGTTTTGTCTGCATATTTGTCTTTACACCATGTATGTGTCACTCCAGCAGGGGCCATGCCCCGGGAGAGGGCATTGGATCACTTGGAACTGGAACTACAGGTGGTTGTGGGCTGACATGTGGGCACTGTGAATCTAACTTGGGTACTCTAGAAGAACAGCCAGTGCTCTTACCTACTGATCTATCTCTTTAGCTTTTATTTATTTTATTTTATTTTATTTTATTTTATTTTATTTTATTTTATTTTATTTTATTTTATTTTATTTTATTTTTTGAGAACCTGGAGCTCACTGCTTGGCTAGACCAAGCAAGCTCCAGGGATCCTCCTGCCTCTGTCTCCCTAGCACCTAGCTTTTTACATAGGTGCTGCTGGGAATCCAAATTCAGGATCTCATACTTATATAGCAAGAAGTTTACCAACTGAGCCCAGGAAATATTTTTTTTTAATAAATGAAAAGAAAATGAAAAGCAAAGCTGTGCAAGTCTTATACTGGCTCAAGAATCACACCTGCTTTCCCTACCTGTGTTGAATTGTTTTTGGTCCTTTAAAAAAATAAGTTTTGTGCCAGGCTTGGTAGTGTATGCCTTTAATCCCAGCAGAGGCAAAGTCAGAGGCAGAGGCAGAGGCAGAGGCAGAGGCAGAGGCAGGCAGGTCTCTGAGTTGGAGGCTAGCCTGGTCTACAGAGCGAATTCCAGGACAACCAGGGCTATACAGAGAAACCCAGTCTCCAATAACAAGAACGACTACAAAAAACCTTTGAATATCTTTTTCATAATAAATTTAGAATAACTTGTATTATTTGTTACAGATGTTAAGAAAATAGGACACAGGAAAGAAATCTTCCTTTGAGAATTTAACAGTATATATATCGAGAGAAAATAAAATACAAAAGAAATGTCTTCGACTTCCTTCTGTGGTGTGTCGGCATAAATATCCATATGCCCCAGGAGACCTGCTCTGGTGGTCCTGCTTTTGACATAGCCCCTTGTTTGCCCTGCTTGCTCTCCCTTAGAAAGTGTTTCTTCACTCTACACCTAGGAAAAAGAGTTCATCCAGGTGTGTGTGAAGTCCTGCACAAGCCGAGGATTCAGTTATAAAACAGTCGTGCTGTAAATCTCAGCAGACAATTCAGTATTTGCCCAGTGGAATGACCCCTGCACTCAGGAGGCAGAGGAGAGGGAGAGAGAGAGAGGTGGAGACAGAAAAGGAAAGGAGACATATTAGGCAGTTGGTTCAGCTGATTGCTGAACATGCGGTCTGTGTGATGGATTGGGAGAAGCCCTGTATCAGTTGCACTCCCTGCGCAATCTGTGTTGACAATTGCTCATTTTCCAGAGTGCCTTTCGATGCATTTAATCCCCAATTCAAAGGGAGCTGTCAGCCCAGCTTTACCTCTAACACAGCTGGCTCCTGCCTCCTTCTGATTTTGCCTTTCCTGGCTCCCAGGGTCTTCCTGGGACCTCTGTTCCATGCCCCCATCCCATTTAAGGAACAGGGACAAGTTCCAGCCTCCTGGGGCTCTCTGTAGCTGCCCACATGTCCCATTTTATCTGCTTTCCCTGAAGAAGACAAAGCCTCCCCATCATACCTTCTGTCCTTGGGTTTGCTCTTCCTAAACCTCAGTTTACCGCTCCATTTGCCTTATACCATAGAAACAAAAGCATTTCACCAAATACCCAGCACCACACAGGTGATAAGGAAATCTTGATTGACATCTGGAATCATCAGCCCAACCCAGGAAACTGCTCTGATGAAAGAATGCGTATCAATACAGTGTGTACAGGTTTTGGAGTTCTGAGTCATTGACATTAACCCTGTCATTCCTCAAGGGACCTTAAAAATCAGTTATGATTATTACTGTCGCAGTTTGCCGTATGGCAGCAGTGCTGATCCTAATCAAGGTATCTGGACTCTGAGAAGCATATCAAAGGCCTGCCCCCAGCTGTGAGTGGAGGGCTCAGACTGCATTGTATTCTTATCCACCTGAATTCCGCAGCAAGCAGGACAGGCTATCTGTACCTCTGGAGGGGAGACTCTGCGGCCACTGGTGGGCTCAAACAGTTTCGTACAATCTGAGGCTGGTTTTCATTAAGGATTGCATTTTTCTATTCATGGATGTTAAAAGGAAGAGCGTCTAACCCAGGACTCTCCCTAGAACATGAGTGGGTGCTGGGAGAAAAGGAACCACCTGTTTGTTAGTTTGTGCTCCGTGGGTAAGGACGAAGCTTAGAAAATGCTGATGCATAAGGGAGGGATGCACGAGGGTTCTTAGCTGCAAACAAATCTTCAGAATGGGCGGTTTCCACGAGGACCCCCATACAGCAGGTACATTTCTTCCTCTTTCAGTTGGTGAAGGGATATTAATAAGGGGCCTGTTAGTGTTCTGGGGATTGTCAGTCGCCTGGGTCTCCTTTCTATATATCTTGGTTCAAATAGAGTTTGGTGAAGAAAAGTTTCTTAAGACTGTGCCTAACCCACTCCCTTCCCCTCCTCCACCTGTGCCTGTGTTCAGTCGACCTCTTGAATCAATAGGACCTCTAGATTTTCAGGGTTATTACGACAATGCCAAACAGTCTAAACTGCCAAATGCAGACACTCTCTGTTCCACAAACAGCGTCATCTGGCTGTAGGGCTCCACTGAGGCTGAGGTTTTGTGCCTTTACTCCTTGGCTCTTTCTGGAACTGGACGTGCAAAAAAAAAAAAAAAAAAAAAACTCCAAAACGATTTTTATTTCCGTGTGTGTATCTGCTTGTCTGCATGTATAGCATGTGCATGCAGTGCCCTCTGAGGCAAGAAGAGGGTATCAGATCTAGAGTTGTAGTTACAAGTGGTTGTGAGCAGCTTGATGCAAGTGAAAGGAACTAAAGCTGGGCCCTCTGCCCGAGCAGCTAGTGTTCTTAACAGCTGAGCTCTCTCTCCAGACCCTGCACATGTCCTTTTAGGCCACCTCGAATAGTACAAAGGGATCTCTGCTTTCTATGTGTGCAGTGCTTGTGCTTGCCCTGGATTTACCTCAACCTAACTATGGACTTCCTCTTGACTACTTCAGCCCCAAATCACACTGTCTAGGCAACCCAGGAACCAGTAGGGACCCGTATTTTATATCTATCTGCTCCTGCTTTGAGCATACAGTAGGTCTTCAGCAAATTTCCCCAGCTCTCTGAGAATGGCCATTTTCCATTGTATTGGGATATATGAAAATCCTGCCGCCCTGGAGCTGGTGACCATAGTTTTCTTGCCTATACTTTCTCCGGGAAATAACTCTGCTGCAAAGTAGAAAAGGCACAGGCCAGCCAGGCCTTGCTATGGAAAAGGAGGCGACACTGAGGCCAGGGCAGGGTCCTTCCTCCCAGGTCAACACTGAATTCATTAGCAACCTCAATAGAGAGAGGACCAAGAAAGTGGGAGCAGCTGCAAGAGCCCCTTCTCCTGGGCCCAGACAGTCCTCTGGGAAGGCAAGAAGGTGGGGAGAAGCCTGGGATGAATGCTTGAAATGAGATTCCAGAAGTTCCCAATACATTTTTCTCCCTTATACCTTCTGTCTCTATGACCACAAATGACCGAGACCTTGTCCCTGTGATGTCTGATGGCGCAATCAACTGTTTCCCATACGGAAGGATGAGAAAGCTAACATGAACACTCCAGGAAGAAGACAGGAGTGTAGACCACCCCGGAGGACTCACTGGAAAAATCTCAGAGACCAGGCCAGGGGTTCTTGGTGAAACCATAGCAGGGAAAGAGAATGAGAAATACAAGACTCTGAGCAGTGACAAAATAAATTGCTTTAATGGGAGGCTTCCTGAGATGACTGTCAGCTAGTCAGGGTCTCTGGGGTTTCTTGGAGGAGCCACTGGCTGAGCCCCAGACCCACAGAAAGCTAGGGCATCATACTGCCACTATGTCCCAACCCTCTAGGGATCCAGAGGTGTGTCTTAACATCAGGAGAGCAGAACTGGCTGGCAGTTGTCACAGGGATGGCATTACACCATCCTGTGGCTGGAGGGGTGGTGGTGAAGAGATTCATTTCCCACTTCAGGTGTTTTTCCATGGGGAAGGGGGAGGGAGCAAGTCACTCTTGGAATTTCAACTCTGACCTTTACAAAGAAAAGTGATAGACACTTTGGTATTATATACAGGATGGGGGTAGATACGTGGGAGGGAGATTGCACTTAATTACAGTAGTTTATAGTTTACACCCATTGGACAAATTTACTTCTTTAGAAGAAATCATCTGGACAGGGGAGGGGGATGTCTGTAAGTATTTACAGCGTCTGGCTCGGTTCAGTAGCACTCCTCGGTCCTCCCTGCCTCATTTCAGTAACAGATTCAAGTTTTGCATCAGTTTGTTCGATGAAGGATCGCAGCGTAGACTCCACCACCCGTTCTCTAGCTTCCCGTCGCACCGTTTTGCACCCCGCACACCTCTGGGAGAAACCAGAGCACTTGGTGTCTTGGGAGAGGCATCATGACAATGACAATACTGCAGAGAAGGGAAGCTGGGCTTCGGGCTGCACCTCTGGAGAGCTGGCTGTCAGGTGAGCAGGGACCTCTCCTGGGCTCCCGTGTGCTTGTCAGGTCACTGGGCTTTTCTATGACAGCTGCCCAGAGGCCGATGGTGTGGAAAATGGGGTCCTCGTTGCTGCGCACAAAGTGAGTGGTTATGTGGGCATCACCAGGCTTGCAGTGGACACTGCAGAGGAAGAGAGAGAGGAGAAAGAGCTTAGCTGTGTGCACAGGGGCCATTAGTTTGGTTTCTCCAAGTGAACTGACACCCAACTCACCCAGCAAAGATCTGGAGGGAGGTAAGGGGGGTTGGGGGGCACTCAGCTGCACATTCCCTTTAGGAAAGCTTTCTACGGCACTTAGGGGGAAAGAAGTGCACTGCTGGGGCCCTGAATTAGTCCTGATTGGCTGGTTTTAACCCTGAAATGGGGTTTGTGAGGATGACATTTACACAGCACTCAGGGTGATCACAAAACAGCTGGGTGAGGGGCTCTAGGCCTCTTGTGGAGCTAGGTCTCTTCCTAAGACCTCTAAGAGCACGGCACCCTACACCATTTAGATGGATGTCGGGGACAAGGACCCTGCTAAAATGTAGATCCATTTCTGGCTCTCAGGCCGGGCCTGGGTAGACCTAGGAGTTTGCACTTGTAGCTTGAAATATTTTACATTGATTTATTTGTGTATGTGCACTCCCAGGGAACACATGGAGGTCAGAGGACAACTTGCAGGAGTCGGTTCTCTCCTTCCGCCATGTGAGCTCCATGATCAAATGCAGGTTATCCGGCTTGGTGACAAGCCCCTTCACTGGCTGAACCTCACCTGCCCCAGGAATGTGCATTTCTAAGGACTCCTCAGACTCTTGCCGAGGCTGCTCATCTACCAGCAGCAAGGCCATGAAACAAGTGAGAAAATGTCCCTTGACTCCGAGTTTCCATCAGGGAGAGGGCTTTGGAAACCATCAGGAACTTCCGCAAGGGTTGTTACCATTAGGAAAAGATGCCCAAGGCTGAAGATGTTTGGTACCAGACATCTGGGTGGGCCAAGGAAGGAGACTTCAGAGTGTCTGGAGCCACCCTCTGGGAGGAGCCACAGGACCCAAGGGATAGGCTCCCCTTCCAGAGCCTGGGCTTCCTTCCCTGAGATTGTTTCAGAAAATCAAGACACTCCTTCCCATTTCCAGGGTCACATTCCTCACCCCCTTTTCTTCCCACCCTTTCACTTTTGTCATCATTGAAGGCTTTCCTTTCGGTGGCTTGTTCTCTCAAGATGTTCCCTTCAGACACACACGCACCACACATGTATTCATATAAACACAGGCCTATTATCCCATTATTTTCTTACTAATCAGTGCTCTCAACTATGACCCCGTGAGATCATCACAATGTCCATTTGACAGATTAAGAAAGCAAAGTTCAGAGTGAGCTGAGATGGTCCAATGGTTCAGAAGGGGGGAGGCTGGGGCGCCAGAGTCTTGGCTCTGTTTTGAGTGACCTCTGTCATGTATCAGGGGCCAAGAGCATTCCTTCTATGTAGACTTTGTTCTCAGTCAGATCATTCTCAGTGCTTCAGTTTCTTCCTCTATAGAAGGTCGGCTGCACCATCCTTGGCCGCAGCAGCACAGGTGAAGCTGCTTCAAAGGCACCTGCATAGTCATTATTAATAATGCCCAGCACAGGGCCCCATCCCCAGTTGCTCTTGAGGGCTCCTAAGAGTAGGCCTGAGCTATGCATTCCTGTGAGGAGCTGGGTTTCTGGTCCTCCTACATTCTTGAGGCCTTGGTCAGGGTCCTCTGATACCGTATGCCCTTTCTTGCCACAGCCCACCCCCACTCTCAAGTCTCTTTACTTCCCACTATCAGCCCCCCCACCCTTTCCTTCCAATTTTCAGATTTCAGGTGGAAGAGAGAGAAAATGGCTTGTGACCTCGCAGGTTTCAATAGAAGAGCAAACAAGAAGTGCAGATAAGGAGACGCCAGTGAGATTCTATGACCTGTCATTAGGGATGGGCTTCCCAGCTATCAGATGTTTGCTCACATAATAAAATGGTCGCGGAACCCTAAATGTTGTCAAGGGAACTGGAATTATTTGCTCCCTTCAGAGTCTAAACATAAACATCTGATAAGGTGTGCACCGGGGTCCCAGTGTATCCAGCTTCATGGAGGCCCGTCCCAGAGGATCACTGTATGACCCTCTGTCTGAAAGGTGTGGGAGCTCTGGCCCTCGTTCTCAGGGGACAAGTTACATAATAAAGCTAACGCACGCTGAAGTTCCATCGTGTGTAGACACTGTGTTTAGGGCTTTGCACACACAACCTTCTATCTATCGTCATTTTGCTTTTACATTTATTTATTGCAAGCGTGCAGGCATTCAGACGTCACAGCCTGTGTGTGGAGGTCAGAGGGCACCTTGCAGAAGTCAGTCCTTTCTACACTACTCAGATGCTGGGGCTCCAACTCAGGTCACCGATCTTTACCTGCTGAGTCATCTCGTTGGCCTCCATTTACCCTGTGAGGTAGGTGGCTGCTATTTATTCATTTAACCCATTCCTGGGTGCCTGCTATGTGTCCCAGGCATGCAGCTGGGAGCGTGACTTGCCAATCATTTCACACAGCTTGCATTTTAGTGAGTTTGAACAATATGCCACTAAACACTACATGCATATATCCTGTGTCACCAGCTTGTAGGAAGAAATTAATACTCTTGGAAAGCAAGCATAGTAAGTTAGGCTGACTTGAGGGAAGGCGGCATCGTTTAGGGAGGTGGTAGTCATTTGAGTTGAACATAATGAAGGAGAAAGCTTGTAAACGCCCACACATTGTGTTCCAGGCAGAAGAGGCCAAGTGCACAGTACTGAGCGTGGTCACTTGCTCGCTGTTGCGAGTCCCTGGTTCCACTTAAGGCCACTCAGCAAAGGAGGGAATAGAAAGAAGTGTGGAGATAGGAGCAGCAGCAGCCCGATCACACAGAGCCTTGTAAGTCTCCTTCTTCATTTGGTTGCAATGGAAAGCTTTTGGGGGAGTTTTGACAGGGAAGGGACACGCTTGATTTCTCTCAAAGAGATCGCTCTGGCTGCTGCAGTCAGACCACAGTGTTGCACGTAAGAGTAGAGGTGGGAGTCATTGGCAGTTGAAAGAGACCAGCTAGGTTAGCTTGGGCTAAGATGGTACCCGAGGGAGTGGTGGGGCATGTCAGATCTAGGATGCATTCTGAAGAACTCCTAGCAGAACTTAACTGATGGACAGGACGTGGGGCATGGAGAAAAGAATTAAGGTCTCTTGTGAGAAAAGAGGGCAGGAGTCTGAGAAAGGAGATGCCCAAGAAGGAAGTCGTTTGGGTAAGGAGAGACGGGGACAAATGAAGAGTTCCTATTTTAGGTGGGCCCAACTTGAGAGGCAAGCTGCACATATTAGACATGCATGTGTCAGTGCACCCTCAGTGGGCAGGACCATCTTGGAGACAGTTCACAGGCGTCATCAGTTTATGCACGTGGCCCAAGGTCATGGGCTTGGTGTGAGCATAGATGAGAAAAGGCCAAAGAATGATCCCTGGCCCCACAGTGATCCAGTGTTGAGAAGATGAGTTGCCAGTTAAGGGCAAGAGAAGGAGTATTGAACGCTACAGGATGAGATGGTGCCCTAAAATCCGAGGGAAAAGGAGGCAATGAAGCGCTGTGGCATGGAATTAGAAGCAGACACTGAGTCTAACACGGGGAGGGTGGTGATCTGGACGCAGTAGAGTGTGCGGCTAGAAGCCAGTCTGCACGGGTCTCAAAACTGAATTGGGAGTAAGAAAACAGAGAAGATTGGTGAATTCAAACAGCTCACTCCTATTGTTAATTTCTGTGAGGCCAATTGTAACTGTATTAGGAGAGACTAATAATTATAATTACAATTTTAGAGATGAGAGAGCTACAACCTACACAGACTAAAAGTAAAGTGTGTCGGGACTTACAGCGGCAAAGCTTATGCACTTAGCCATGATCTAAGATCATCTCCTCGGGGCTGGAGAGATGGCTCAGAGGTTAAGAGCACTTGCTGCTCTTATAGAGGACCCGAGTTCAGTTCCCAACACCCATATGGCAGCTCATAACCATCTGTAACTCCAGTCCCAGGGGATTCAACACCTCTTTCCAGCTTCCTTGAGCACTACACACAGATAAAACATCAATGCAACACATAAAAAAAGAGAAATCTTTTTTTTTCCTTTTTCAAGATAGGATTTCTCTGTTGTAACTCACTCTGTAGACCAGGCTGGCCTCGAATTCACAGAGATCCACCTATCTCTGCCTCCCAAGTGCTGAGATTAAAGGCATGTGCCACCACCGCCTAACAAATAAATAAATCTTTATAAAAAGAGATCTGAGTGGGGCTATAAAGGGAAATAAACGTTCTTAGTCATTATAAACCTCTTTCTCAAACTCTGGAGACACTTTGGGTTACTAGCAGGAGAAAGCAGATGTGACCCAGCTTCCATGGACTGGGTGTTCCCTTGGGTCAAAATGGAGGGATGCATTCTACCGGGGTCTTCTTGTAATCAGCCCTTGCAGTGAGCCCATGAAACAGATTTCATTATATACATAAGGAAACGGAGGCTTGACATATTTTCCCAAGGGCATATGGGTACAAGGTAGCAGAATTTTGAGTCTGGATCTGCCCACCTCCTAGGCTCGGCACTCCTAGCATCCGACTATCTTGCTTCCCTCACCCCAACAATGAAGAAGGCTGAATAAGATGGACAGCTGCAGGGGACTCACGATGAAGCAGCCTACCTTCTCTTTTCAGCGCCTCTGGAGGCTTCTCTTGACCTCTCTATAAACTAGAAAGTGAAACAGTATGTAGAAAGAGTTGTGGGAACACTATGCAGCTCACAGCCTGACCACACAGGTTCTCACTGACATCATTGCTTGGTGCAGTCTTATTTCTAGATCTGTGGGGCACTGCTATGCAGGAGCTCAGGCCCAAAACCTCCCAGAATGTAACTTATAACACCCAAGAGTTGAAGAGGAAGAGGCAAATTATCTAAAAAGGACAGATGGCAGGAACTACAGAGGGACTCTTGGCAGCCTAGGATTCCTGAAAGTCAATCCTGGAGAACCCCAAGGCAGGTCTGTAGTAGCAACAGTAAGTGCTGAAATCAGACAGCCACAGGTTCACAGTCTAGATGTAGCCTTATACCTGCACAGCCCTCCATCGTTATGGTGCCTAAGCATGCATAGCTAGCAGAAGCCAAGTATGACGGCACATGCCTGTAATTCCAGCACTTGGGAGGCTGAGGAAGGAGGGTCACTGCAAAATTGACACCAGACTTGTGTGTACAGTGAATTACAAGCCATCCAGGGTTCCTTCCTCTTGGATCTAGATTCCCAATCCCTGTTCCCTTTCTGCTAGCACATAAGCACTCTCTCCTATCTTTCAGGAAAGCAGCACTTGGTTCAGAGGACCGGAAATAAATAAATAAATAAATAAATAAATAAATAAATAAGGAGGTGAGTGCTGTTTAATGGATCTGGAGTGAGAAGATAAAAGTCCAGCTGTGTGAAATTATTCATCTCCCTCTTCATCTTAGAGCCTTAGTTTTCTGCATAAAAGTATCTACCTAGTAGGAGTAGGAGGGTTATCCAGATAATACATGGTGGAAAACAGCTTGGATGCTTGCTGGAAAATTGGAGACACTAAAAATAACAGTTATGAATCCATTCTACCACTTATCCATCCATCTGTCCATCCATGCATCCATCCATCCACCCACCCATCCATCCATCAGCCCATTCATTCATCCATCCACCCATCCTCACATTCATCCTTCCACCCATCCACCCATCCACCCACTCACTGAATATTGACCATGGCCCAAACACTCGACAGAACACAAAAGGCTTGGATCCTGTGGTTAGCTCCTGAACCACTTGCTTTTCTTTCTGAAAGATGAGAGGGAGAGTAGCCTGTCTGTTAGCAGCAAGGGAAACAATGATCTAGAGCCTAGACCCAGAATGGTGAGCCTTCAGGGGGGACGGCCCTAGTCTTGAAACATCTTGCTGCCAGGGCCTCCTAGGACCACATATAGACCAAGCACTGAAGAAGGCAGAAGGGGAGACAATGGTCTCGTAAAGGAGCACAGACAGAAGAAGGAATAGAGAGAGCGCTTTCCTCTGCATCTGACTATGTCCCTGACACCCTGTTAGGCACTTATGAGACAGGGTAAGGCTTTCCCCATTTATAAAGGAAGGAACAGTCTCAGTAAACCTCAGAAAAACTGCCTGAGGTTGCACAGCAGGAGCTGTGCCTGTAAAATAGCACTGTCCAGGGTGTATCCCAGTGAGGCAGGCATGGGATGCTTCCACACACACATCAGCACATGAACTCTTCTGAGAAGCTCTTTCCAGAGGCTCTGTCTAACCTAGTGGTTCCCTTAACAAAACTGACCAAGAACCCCTTCTCTCCCACGTATCCCACATGCCCTAGCAATGGTTTTGAAATGCTTCATGGAAAGTAATACTTTAAAACAAAGAAAGAACAAAACAAGCTGCTCCTGGTTCTGGTGCATCAGGAACAGAGAGCTTATAGAGCGTTTTTGCTTCAGTTTACCGTTTTCCATTCTTCCTTCTGTTTGGTTTGTAGGAAGGGAGCTTTCTGTTTGGAACTCAGCACATGTGTTTAGATTCACACTGGCTCTTAACCACTTACAACAACAAAAGCATTGACGGGCATTTTCAAGAGGGAGGGCAGGTGTTTAAATGGAAAGAGTTCAGGATTTGAAGTCAAAGACTAAAGTCTGGAGGCTAAGTTCATCCGCATGACCTCAGGAAGGTCATTTTCCATTCTGGATTTCAGTTTATTCTTTGAACTAGAAGACTGCAAATGAAAGGAAATGATGATAATGTTCACCAGAGAGAGGAATAAACTATGAAATGTTACATTGTTTTTGAGACAACGCTCATCTTGCCACAGCCTCCTGTGTCCTGCGACTACAAGCAGGACTGTCATGCCTACCTGAGTATTTTTCAAAATTCTTATTAATATAATAATGATCTTTAATGTTGAAGAGACGAAGGTCTGCTCACTCATGAGATGTCCTGGAATATAGAGACAACTCCGTAATAGGTCAAGGAAGCTGCTCATGCAACTTCAAGGTTGACTAGCTACTCGGCCGGTGGAGGGCAGAAGCCACGTGGGGGCTGACAGCAGCATCTCTGGGAGCTTCTTGAAGCAGGTTAAGAGACCATTTCCTGAATCCTGAGGACTCGTTTCAACAAGCAAGCATCAAAGCCAATGTGGGAAAGACAAGGATAATTAATCACCACCCTGTCTAGGGCTGCCCAAGTGGCAGATGGGTTGATAAACCTTTAAAAGAGGAAGGTGTTCCCAAGGAGGGCTGTTGCGCCTGGCTGCCCCCGTGATGGAGATTGGTGAGCACAGATGAATGTTTTCCCTGATGTCTACAAAGACTGGGAAATAGCACGGGAGTCAAGAGTCGAAGGGCAGGGCAACGAAGGGCTGTCTTTTAATCTTCTATTGGGTGAGAGAAGAGTGGCAGAGTGGGTCCCACACAACTGTCCTTCTACCTCCAAAACCCAAGCTAAGTGTTTAGCACCCAAGATATGCCGGGCATTTCACACACACATGCCCTCTCCAAATCCTGGAAACAAGTAGAAGTTACAACTGTCACTTTCAAGATGAAGAAAGGAAAGCTCAAGGAAAATGGTAGAGCCTGCCCTACTTCACTCTGGGCCAGAAGAAGACGAGGCGAACAAGAGGGTCGAGACGCCTGAGCCCTGAAGAGTCTGATCAGGAGCCTTCGTCAGCGAGTGATGTATTGCATATGGGGCTGGCGGGGTGGGGGGCGGGGGGAGACAATCAACGAGACGATCAAACCTTGATGAGCGCTTCTGACAGGAAGTTCAAGGTTGTCGCCTCCTTATCTAACAATCAATAGAGGCTAAACAGTTCCCACACTACATAGACCCCGGCTGCTAAAAGGTCTCATTGTGTTATTCTGGAATCCACAGCCTCAATCAGACATCTTGTCCTGTTCTGTAGTTCGGGTGTCCCGTTGTCCAGCTGTCTGAGCTGAAGCCCTCCCTTTTGGCTGGTTGTCTTTATCACCCCACCACCTCTTTGGGCGGTGGGAATTACTCATCCATCCACCGAGGCAGTGACTAAGCTGTTGGATTACCCCACTTTCTGTGCACGATGAAGTTGAATTTAAGTTTCTTGATAAACCATCAAATGGGCACAGACCCCTGAAAAAAGTCACACTTTCTACTGGGGAGTCCCCAAGGGATCAGCTTATAGTGCCCAGGGGTAGTGTGGGTCCTGAGACCAAGAGAATCGTTTCCAAGAACCCTGATTCACCTCTCTTTCCCCACTGACCATCCTTGTAAAGGTGGCAGCTCAACAGACATACTGACCTTCCCATCCCACCCTGGAAAAACCCTTTCCATGGATCATCAACCATCCCAGTCAGGAATGCTCAATTCCAGTGTCAACAATGCTATGTCATCCAGACCCCAGTGACCCGCCAACTGCAGTCTTTATTTAATACTCTTGTTGGGAAGCAATAAACCCTTTTGGCCTGTGGCTCATCTGTTTTGCCCTGTGCCCTCAGGGGTTCTTTTTAACAGGTAACTGAAGAAGAATCTCATATGAATAAGACGATGCTGAGTATATATCCATTCCATCAGTACCTTGGTAGTCTGAGTCATTACACACACGCGCACACACACACATACACACACACACCCTGGCCCCACCCTGCTGCCATTACCTGTTTACTGGAAGACATGCTGGTAAGGGTATTGATGCTACTGGTATCTGTGACCACCATCGCAGATGGAAACCGGGAGGTGTGGGAATACTGCGGGGGCTCCTGCTTATGTGCATACACTGGAGAGACAGACAGAAGACAAACTCAAGGTATACACACCGTCACAACACCCCCAGAAGCCACACTGTAGCTCCCACTTCCCCGGGAAGTTATTATCTTTCGGGAGGCAATGTAATATGGAGAAATCCTGGTTCCTTAATCAAAGAACTTAACCTTGGCTTGGTTTTCTCCCTTGTCAAATAAGGATACCATCTATGGTAGGAAAATATCATATCTAAATGGCTCTGAACTAAATATATAGCCTTGCACACACTTCGGTTTCCCTGACTTTGGGTAAAATATTATAGCCTAAGCATCAGCAAGTGACTTTGTGCATACATAGTACACCTGCCGGCCAACATGAAGCATCTGCCCAGATGTGTTCTTACTGTTTCTGCCACTATTTAAATGCCAGCTCTCCTCTCAGAGTTGCAGAGTGATTAACAATCATAATTAGATGCATGTGCAGTTAACTGTATAATTCTAGGCTATTCCAGTTTCCACTACAATGACATCAAAGCCTTATGATGTCACAGAAATATGAAGGATAAACAAAAGGAGATTTGATTCAAATAAGCCCTCCAGGAGCATGTGACTCAATATTCAGTTTCTTTAGTACTTGCCTACCACATCTGGAACCTCGTGACTCACACTAGCTATCCATAAGAATCATGTAGATTCTAGGTCACCTGACTAACTAATGAAAGCACGTGGATGCTTGGCCACGAGGGAGGGACCAGCATGTTCCCAAAACATGGACCCTACCAAGGAGGCATCCAGTATGAAATGGAGGTGAAGGTCACCTGCTGCTGGTTAGTTCCTGGTCTAGCCTCCCTGGGCTTGCTCTCCACGGCTAGTCAGGTCTGCTGGGTCTGAGCAACCCCGTGGGTCATGGTGACCCCTGTGACACTGTCCCACTCAGGCCTGTGAGATGAGTAGGGAGCATACTGCCAGCCTCTAGAGAGTGAGGCACATGTGGGCCCCAGACTCGGCTGCAGGCTGTGGCAGAGTTTTAAAGCCAAGGATGCATGATGGGAATATGAGATGCTGCTTAGAAACCAGCCCCGCAGGCCCGAGTCAGGACCCAGTCCTGAGGATAGAAGGCTGAACTCGGCTGTCCAACTTCAGACCTACAGTTTGTCCAAGAGAGCTGGAGGAACAACTCAAATCCCCTTTGCCCTCCTTGCCTCTTAAGAGGGCCTTGGTAAACACACTTGCATTTCTGTAACGCTTTATGCTTATGAAATGGGGGTCACTCATAGTTTTATCTCATGTTCATAATGACCCAGAAGCATACTATTCCCATTTTATACATGAAGAAAATGAGACTCAGAGGACCCAGCAGCTGCATAGCTGTTTAAGATTAGTCTAGACTGGATACTTCCCAAAGCAGACAAGATGTCCATCCTTTCTATAATTCCTTCCCAAACTTGAAAATTGAGGCTAGCCAGACTTGGCCAGAATAGTGGAGGATTGGGGCTCAGGATGAAAGGCAGAGGTAGGTAAATGTAGGGGAGGCGCGAAAGCTGAATGTGGGGACCCTCTGTGCAAAGGGCAGAGACCCTGGTGCTCCTTGACTTCGTAGAGGACCGGTAATACTTCCATGTAAGTTGATGGCTTTACTTTGCTTGGCTTTAATGTTGTCTATGTGTTCATGTATATGTGGGTGCTCATGTATGTATGGGTGTGTGTGCCTATCTATATGCATGTGTACGTGTGTGTAGGATAGAGGGTGACCTCAGTGATTGCCCCTCTGGAGTAATCCATGTTAATTTTGAGACAGGGTCTTTCACTGGCCATGAACTCACCAAGTGTGCTAAGCTGTTGGCCAGTGAGCTCTAGGGATCTACCTGTCCCCCTATCCCCAGAGCCGGGATTATGGACATGGGTCACTGCAACCCAGATTTTTGGTGTGGGTTCTAGAGATCCAGACTCAGGTTCTCATGCTTGCATAGCAAGCTCTTTACTGACTGAGGTATCTCTCTAGCCTTTGTTTGTTTTTTTCCTCAGTGCCAGGGGCTGAACTACGGCCTCGAGCAGCTAGGCAAGTGCAGTAGCACTGGGCTGGATCTGCAGCCCAAGCTTCATGATTTGCTGATAGGGAAAACCAAACCCGTAATTCTCCAAGTAACTTCCAGCCCCGGCACGCTTGTGTTCTTACTGTGGGAGTTCTGTAGCTGAGTCACCGCAGCCATGAAGGGCTGCTGGCTCATGTGGCTGCCTGGGCTCTGCTGCATGAGGGGCTGCTGATGAGGGCTGTGCAGCTGTTGGGAGAACTGGACGGGCTGTAGGGCTGCTAGGCTGCTGGCCACACTGTTGATGACTGGGACGCTCTGGGCTTGGGAAGTGTTGAGGCCTGTGGGAGCAAAAGAGAAAGGTCAGAGTGGTGCTGAGGATGAGCCCAGGGGATGGGCAGATCAGTCTTGGAGAGACTGTCAGGGGCTGAGCCTGTGACGGAAGAGACTGAATGGAAAGTGGCTTAACAAACAAGGGAAGAGACCTGGAGAGATAAATTTCTGAAGCCCAAGAGTCTCCCCAAATCATCCTATGACCTCCCAAATTCAGTTCCCTTGAGGTCACCAGAGCCCTGGGAAAGCTGACTCTATTTGCCAGCTCCATCCATGCTGTCCTCTGGCACAGTTAAGGATGTCCACTTTAGGATATGGCTTATTATTACCCAGGCCTGTCTTTCCAGTAGAGGACTGGAACATCCCCCCCTCCAACTCCCAATGCCCCCTCCCCCACCTCACACACACCCTGCTCCCTCAGACAAAACCAAACTTTCCTCCACAGTCCTGGAAGGAAGAGATCTGAGGAAACTCAGTAGAGCCCACAAGGTCCCTGGGAGAGGTCAGGTACTGACTCAGTTGACGGTAGCAGAGAGAGGAAGAAAAACACAAGAACTCAGCCAATCTGTGAAGTGGGCATATGAGGAGGAGGAAGCAGTAAGTTAAAGATGTGACAGTATGTCTGGCCACCTTTCTGTTCTGGGGGGCATGGAGACCTCCGCGCTTTGGTACCATGCCTGTATTCTGAGACCTCTTTCGAGTCCCAGCCTACTACCGCAAGGCTTGGGTCTACTTGTCTCCATACTCTAGCTACTCCCTGGCATGACCTGGGGAAAACGAGACAGGATCAGAGTGGATGCCAGAGGATAAGGAGAGAAGATACCCCAGCCTCTGTCCCGGAGCTTCTAATATTCCTTAGTCCTTGCTTTCCGGAAGTCGGGGGTTGGGGGTGGTGTGAGATGAAGACGGAGATCCAGAAAAAGCCTGTTGTAGGCAAGTGCAGAGGGGAGGTATGGAGAGCCTTCGGAAGGGAGAGCATTCTGAAAGGGTAAGTAGGATTGTGGAAGTCCACCATGGAGATAGCACAAAGTCTTCAACAATACTGTTATCAGAAACTTAACAGGTAAGACCCTTGAGCAGAAAGGAAGGGCAGATAATTCTCTTCCTGGCTCCCCTGGGTGGGGCTTCATGGGAATCTTTTGATCACACACAGAATATAACTGGTTTTACCCCCTTTGGGGGACTCAGCTTCTCCCCAAGTGTGTATCTCACCTGACACCCCAATATTCTATTTCAGTTTCCCTCCTCTTACTGATGGCCTCTGGCTCCCAGGAAACCCTATGAATTTCCTGTTTATCTAGGATCCCATGCCCACCATTCTCTTTGGGAAACCTACACCCAGAAAAGAATATTAACCTGTTCAGACTGGATGACATTGGAGAGCACAGTTCAGAAACTGTGCCTTGGAGCCACCCAGGGGACCTCTTTAGGAAATATACATTCTTGAGCCCCGCCCAAGACTCGGTGAGTCAAAACCTGCAGAGGTGGGGCCCAGGAATCTCATTTTCAACTGCCTGAGATCCCAGTGTGCGTCTGTCCCAGGACTGAGCATCTCTGATGTCATCCTAGTTTCCCCAGTGTGTGTGACTCGTGGCCTTTTTATCCAGAAGAAGCAAAGATAACGAGAACTTGGCAACAAGTCACTTGTCCAGTGTCTTGCGGTGCCAGAGGGGTTTGGGGCGGGGGAGTTGTACACACAAGAAAACAAGAAACCTCTCTCTAACCAGCTCTCCTTTAGAGGAGGGCACTGGGCCTCAGCCAAGCTTCCTGGAGACCCTCGCCCTTCTTTATGCTCTGTTTACCCCAGCGCACATGCGCACATGCACCTGAGGTCAGTGTGCACCGTGTCCACATGCTGCAGAAGACGCTGTGAGGAGGCTGAGACGCATGGGTGCACACGATGGGAAGAACAAACTTGGAAAATACAGAATGGCCCCAGGGAAAGCTTTAGTTCAGACAGCACCTAAAATACAGTCAAGTGTGTGTGCTAGTCAAAGCTTGCAAAGGGAAGAAAGAAAGTGGGGCACTTTGTATATTATTTTGTTTGAAAAAATAAGGAAATAGATATCTCATCCATAGGCTTTTTTTTTCTTTCGGTGTGTGTGTGTGTACATGCGTGCGCACGCGTGCGCCTGTATAGGTCTAAAGACAACTTGGGGGGAGTCAATTCTCTCTTTCCACCTTTATGTTCTGGGGATTAAAGTTAGGTCATCGGGTGGCAAGCACTGTTCCCTGCTGAGCCATCTCCCCCAGCCCCATGAAACTTTTTAGAAGGTAAGCATTCTTCTTATGGTTTTAGACATCTCATTCTTTATCCAACTCCTGGTATTAGTTTGGCTTCTGTAGTCCATGGACCAGAAGGGCCAGTGAAATGGAAGTGAATTTGAAGTAATTTTTTAATTTTGGAAATCTTTTAAAGATTTCTTTATTCCCATTTCTCTTCTGCAAAAGAAAAGAGTGTGTTTCCATCCCATCAGCTAAGGACAGGATGAGAGCTACACAAAGTCATTCAATAAATTTGTGTGTTTTCAATGGGCCCTGCCCCATTCTGCCCTCAAAGGAGGCATAAGTCATTCTCTTATGTGATGCCAGTTCTTAGGAGACAGGAGGGAAGGGAAGCAGAATACAGGAACAAGACAGGAAGCAATCAGCGTGGGGCCCTGGACACAGGGATGCCAAGAGGACCATGGGGAAGAACAAAGCTGACAAATGATGACCAATGTGTCACCCTCAGGTATCTCTGGATCCATCTGAGGAAGACTTCCCAGTGTCACAAAGATGGTTCTGAGAATCAGTGACTTTGCCTGAGCAGTCACAGTGAAGCTGAAAAACATTCAGACCCTCAGATAACCAGCCATTTCACAGCCTGCTTCACCAACTTCAGCCTTCCCATGGCCAGCAATGGCCCACCTCTGATGGGGCAAGGCTGGCTGCAGAACAAGGGAGTCCTTGATCGAGAAGGACCTGATCCGTCTCCATCCTCAGGCATGTATCTAACAACCCGTTTATCTTTTAAAAATTGAAAGCTCAGAAATACTAGGTCAGTGGTCCTCTCTGTATTTTCAGCACTAACCAAACAGGACTTGTCTATGACATGAAATGACTTGAAGCCCATCGAAGCCCTGCTCCATCTTCACCAAGCCCAAGAATTCCTAGAGGATACGCCGGAATCAGAATGAACAGGAAAACAAACGTATAAACCACAGTTATGTGAGGTCTTCCTTTCTAGACTTACAAGTGTGTCTATATTCCTTATCGTTGGATAATGTTAATTAACTCATTTTATAGATGAGGAAATCAAACCCCAGAAAGGTTTAATGGTTTGTCCTGGCTGCACAACTAGTATATTGTGATCTGGATTCAAAGCCATTAGAAAAAAATGTCTCTTGTAGGATAAATGTAGAAGAGGGGGAAAAAGCCAAGGAAATAAAATCAAATTTAGGAGTGTGCTGAGCACAGCTAAGCATGCCTGTGATCCCAGCAATGAGGTAAGACAGGAAGATGCTGCAAGTTCAAGGCCAGCTTGATCCATATAGTGAGTTCAGGGCCAGCCAGGCTACACCATGATGCCTGTCCTACCCACCTTGAAAAACCTCTAGGTAGAGATGGGGATCTCACAGGGGTCTTTTGTGTCTTTTCCTGTCATGCTGATTTGCTTTTGTTGTTGCTGTTGTTTTTTGTTTTTTTCAAGACAGGGTTTCTCTATTGTAACTGTCCTTCCTGGATCTCACTCTGTAGACCAGGCTGGCCTCGAGCTCACAGAGATCCGCCTGCCTCTGCCTTCCGAGTGCTGGGATTAAAGGCGTGCACCACTAGAGCTGATTTGCTTTTTCTTTTTCTCCCCGCTCCCAGGTTTTCTGAGCAAGAGTAGAACTTACTCTGTGCAATGGCCATGACTCCAGACAGGGGAGTCATGATGAGGTTTTGAGATTGCTGGGGATTGTGGTGGGAGAGGCTGTGGATATTCGTCAAGGTGCTGACCGGGGGCAGTCCTCCTCCTGAGACAGCGATCTGCTGGAGAGGGCATAGAAGAGCAGTGTGAGTGGGGTTAGACCACGAAGGGCCGTCTTCCAGAGTAGCATGACTTATTCATTCACACAACAGCAAAAGTTAAACAGCAGGCCGACTCTGTTCCAGTGGCGGAGGGGAGCCATGGCACAGGCAGGGCTCTGTCCTCACGGAGCTGGCATTGGTCCATTCTTTGAGTTGCCAGCCTGCTTCAGAAGTTCCTCTGTTCGTGTGTTACATGGCTGTCACTTGCTCACTATTCATGTGCCCTCCATCCTGATTTTCTACCTTTTTATGTCACTGATGCTACAGATAGGTAACTGCTAAAAATAAAACTGAGGGAAATGCCCTAGAACTCCCCAGTGGGGGTAGACTAGGGACCAGGAAGGAGTCCGGAGCTCTCCCTGAGCCCTGATCATGCATCAGCTCACTACAGTCCCAAGAGGACAGATTTCTGATACACTCATTTCCCAGATTTAAAAAGAACAAAACAAGGCTAAGGATAGATATGCATCCTGCCTGAGATTCGGAAGCTAGGAAATGGTTTGCCTTTTATTCAAGTCCTGGTCAGTCTGACCTAGGATCCATTTTTTTAATCTGTTTTATTAGAGACCCCTCTCTTACTTCTCTCCATACTAATTAATTACTAAGAGTTGGGGAAGTTAAGATTTTTTTTTTCTTTTCCAAATCTTCACTATGCATTACAGTTGCCCGACCTATCCTCTCTCTCTCTCCCGTCTCCCTTTTCCTTCCTTCCTTCCTTCCTTCCTTCCTTCCTTCCTTCCTTCCTTCCTTCCTTCCTTCTTCCCTCCCTCCTTTCTTCCCCCCTCCCTCCCTTTCTCCCTCCTCCTCCTCTTCCTCTGGTCAAGGAACTGATATCATCAATGACAAAACAACTAAACCAGTCTTCATTATGTTTCACCATTAATTACATTTTAAGGAGAGATTCATAAGTGAAAGTGACCAGTTCACACATATGCATTTATAGGACTGCTGTACTTAAATCTTTTATTTGTCCCTACAATTATCTTTTTCTATTTTTCATCTGTGCAAGTGTATAGTTGTATTACAAGCATCAAATCCTATCAGGGGCTTGTCCTTGCTTTAACAAACATGTCTAGAAGCCCACTGACTGGTACTTTCTCAATAGTACTAAATGGTAGATGTGTTGTTTTGATCCCAAATTTATCAGAAAGTTTTCTAATGTCCTCTTACTAGTTATAATCATATATTAGAGCCGTTTCAAACACATACTTTTTTCCTGATAAAGTAGTTTACTATTCATAGTTTTGAAAATTTTTCTAATTTTTTTCTTAAGAAAAGACCATCCCTCCTCCTAAACAGACCCAAGTGCTGCTGAGATCATCAGGAACCCCAAAGAAGGGATGTAGGGCTAGGGTCCATCGCACACTCACTCAGCTCCCCTTATTCGTCTCTTCCTGTTCCCTTGAGTTCTTCAGATTCTAGGTCTCACATCAGTACCTAGTAAGATAACAGCTCCTGCCCTGTCCTTCTGGTCAACCCCACACTTTCCAAGGTTAACTTGAAAAAAGAAGGAAAGCAAGAGGGGATCTTAAATAGGTTTGTTTGTGTTTTTAAAATGAACATCAAGAAATGAGTTAGAGGTCACATGACCAATAAGGAATTTTGACCACATCAAACAAGAGAGAACCAGCCTGTTTGCTGGACTTGTTTTTCAAAATGTCAGAGTCATTAAAAAAAAAAAAAAAATCTGTGACCTGCCATCAGAACAAATCCCTTGGGTAATATGGCCTTTCGGGGAAAGTCAACGGGGCACAGGTCATCGCTGCATACTTCAACATTTAGTTTGATGGAGCCACAGAAATGTGGATGTCATTGACAAAAACATGTATAGCTTTACTGTTTGAAAGCCACTTTCCCAGAAGTCCTCAATCCATAACAACACAACAGGGTGAGCATTATGATTTTGTCCCGTGTTAGATATTAGGAAACTGACTCTCAAAGAGTCATACAGATGAGCTATACATCACCTGACAGGAAGTGAGGGAACCCAAGTTCAAGTGAAGTTTTGCTGGATTTTTGATCTCATCCACTTACTGCGCTTGGCAACCTTTGTCAAGTGACTTCCCACTCTAAGAAGTAGCCTTTACTTTCTTCTTGCTTCCAGGGTGGATGGAAGCCAGATAGTTGCCAAAGATACCATGATGATCCTTGACACAACAATTTGGAGAGCCTGGATTATAGAATACCTTTGATATGGTAATTTCTCTGTGTGTCTATGACTTGTGGGATTGGTGCTGTTAGCCCTATCTTGAGAGAAGGAAGGTGAAATTTAGAGAGCTTAAGAAATGTCTCTAAATTTTTTTTTCAGTAAAAAAAAAAAAAAAAAAGAAAGAAAATTCTCTATGTGGTAGTAGCACCATAGCTGAAAGTACGTGGTCTGCCTTCAAGGTCTGACTTCATACTGGCAAGATATTGCATGAGTTAAAGAAAAATCAGATGCTACAAGTTATAGCCTTAAACTAGCTATGCTACTTGGGCATGGAGGAGGGCTTGCTCCCAAACAGAGATGTAAGCAGTCTTCAAACAACTCTTTCACATGTCACATGGGTGTTACTTCTCCCATTTTATAGGTAAAGATGCTAAAGCTAAGCAATTCTTGACTCTATTGTTGGTATGTGGCAAACTGCACATTTGCCTTCTCCTGCCTATGTCCTTTCCTGTTTTGTTGATGTTTTAAAATCTCCCACCCCCCAACTCTGTGTGTGTGTGTGTGTGTGTGTGTGTGTGTGTGTGTGACGAGAAGACAACTTGGAAGTTAGCCCTCACCTTCTACCTTGTTTGAAGATAGGGTCTCCTGTTGTTTGCCATTCTAATGCCAAGCTGGCTAGATTGCCTAGCCTGTAATCTTCCAGAAACTCTCTTGTCATCCCATCTCTCTACTGTCCTACTGTGTCCATTTTTATGTGGATCCGGGGGATCCACACTGGGGTCCTTATGCTCATGCAACAAAAGCGTTACCTTCTGAGCTATCTCCCCGGCCCCGCCACGTTCTCTTTTGATCATATTTCACTCTCACGTTGGTGGACCACAATCTGGGATGCACTTGTTACACATTAACAGAGAGCAGACTCTTGAATTTGGGCACCCAGCAGTAGTGACATAACATATGAGCCAGGGTGTTGGAGACAAGCGAAAAGCCGGTCCCTGCAAACAAACTTGCAGATGTTTGCTAACATTGAGGTGTGCTGTCGTGGTCAATCATCAATCTGATAGCACATTGCCCAGGAAGGGCACTGCTGAAAGAAGCACAAGAGCGTGTCTGAGGCTGCATGTGGAGCAGCCTGGACCGTGTGATGTAGCTCGTGCCTTAGGAGGAAGAGCAGGAGAGCTCAAAGAGAGACTCCGGGACCTTTAAGCAATACGAGTTGAGACTTGGAATTGTATTTTATTTTACCTTGCAGTGCTTGGGGCCCCATTCGTCTAGGCAAAGACAAAATACCTCTACCACTGAGCTACAACCCCAACCCAGAACCTGGGAATTTATTATTATTTTACTCTGGTCGGAAAGAATAGCCGGATCCATCTCTCCAGCTTCATCTTGGAGTTTTTTAAATTCCCTGAGAAGTAAAGATCTCCTCTACAAAACCTCCTCTTCCAGGGAAGCTGGAGTAATGCTTCAATCCTAACCTGCTTGGGTTTTAACCTAACTGTTTAAAAATTATACAGACTGGGGGCTGGAGAGCTGGCTCGGGGTTTAAGAGCACTGGCTGCTCTTCTAGAGGACCCAGGTTCAATTCCTAGCACCTACATGGCAGCTTACAACTGTCTGTAACTGCAGTCCCAGGGGGTCCAGCACACGCATGGTGGACAGACATATATGTAGGCAGAATGTCCATTCACAAAAACTAAAAATTAAAAAGAAAATTAAAGAAAAAAGAAACCATAAAGATATATATGCATGCCTCTTACAAGGGAGCAGACACAAATTGCTGTCAGAGAAGAAGGGTTTCTCTTAGGGGGCAGGGAGAGCACAAAGGGCTGAGAAATGCTTCTCACCAGGTTTTCCCATCATTTTTGTTTACAAAGACTCCCACTAGGGAGGCCAGCTCAGGTCTCCTGAAACTGGAGTTGTCCAGACCAGGGCTCCCCTCAAGACCTACATGTTGTTTTTCTTCCAAGGAACTGGAGACTTGGTCACCTGTGACTCACTTTTCCTGTGTTGCCTACACAGTGCCCACGTCAAGGTCTAAAATGGCAAATGCTCCCTGCCGCCCCCCAGCCCCCACCAGCCATGGCCACGGGCAGGTGCAGTGGTCAGACACCTTTCCGGAATGTGTACAGCTCCACCCTCAGCGTGGAAGTCAGGAACCCTTGGCTCCTCCCTCCCATGAAACAGAGCATGACCCAGAGAATAAAGTTTTCCATGTCCTACCCTCACGGCTGGTGGTGTAATACTCCTGTTGTCTCGAAAGCCCTCTCCCGTGCCCTTGACATGAATTGGGGAATGGGTCTAAGATAGTGGTGGAGAGTGGGGGTGACATGAGTCAGAACGCACTATAGACATGTGTGAAATTCTCAAAGAACAAATTCAATCAAGGTTAGATGTATAAAAAAAAAATAATCAGAACCTTGAAAATTCAAATGAGCCTTACCGAGCAGGACAAGGTTCATTCGGGGGTGGGGCTGTAGTGAGAGGTATAGAAAGCTTCAGTAGAAATGGCATCAACACTAAAGTAACAGCACTGCCATTCATGAAATATTTACTGTGCTGAGTGTTTTCGTACATGTTATCACACTCCCACAACAACCCGTTGCTGTTAACCCCCATTTTATAGAGGAGGAAAAGCCAACCAAAGTCGGTCCATAATTGCCCTTAGGCTACACCACTGTGGAGTGCCAGGGCTGAGATTTGAATAGGTGATTGTACCTTCAAAGTCACTGTTTCTTACTCCAGGCAACACCCACTGCACCTGCCACTTACATCCTTCCTCTCAGTTCAGGGAGTTTCTCCCATCTTTTGCCATCCACACATCCCGACACTGTGCTCATCAGTACCAAAGGAGTTGGGGGGCTTATTTCAAACTGAGGTGCTCTCTGGGTTAAAAAAAAAATCTGGTTTTGGAGGCCTTGGGGGGGAAGGATGAATGAACATTTTATCAACACAAATGTCATTGGCAGCCCCAAAACAAACACGTCCCACCCGGCTCGCTCCTTTATGAGGCATTCAATCAATAAAATGAGAGTAGAGCTCTGTCAGATTTATTGGCTGGGTTCAAACTGAACACCTCTTCTGCCCGCCAAAGGCTGGGTCACCAGCCTACCTTTCCGTTCCTGCTCTGGGCAGCCCCCATTTCCCCCGGTGGGGCTACAATGGTTCATTGTTTGAGGCAGGCCTTGTGAGAAGTTGTGTTTGTTTTGCCTCTTATCTTATCGGCTCCAGTGCTACAATGGCCCAGGTGTACTCACCATTTTACCATCAGGTGAGAGCAGACTGTGGCCTGGGTCCAGGCTGGCTGGGGAGACCTGCTGTAAAACCGACTGGCTGGTCACCATGGCACTGTTGCCATGATGACTGATTGTTGAAGAGGAAGTGACCTCATTGTTTCCCTGCTGGCTGTAGCGCACTCCTGCAAAACAACATGAACCCAATAGGAAACATTAGTGTCACCAGGGTCCTTGAACAGTGACTCAGTGCCTCTTGTTTTCAATGGTGGCTGACAAGAAAACAAAATTGTTTTCTCCTCCCTGTCCATTCACAAGAACTATCAGCTTTCTTCCTCTGGGCTGAGGGTGGTGCGGCCTCTAATTATAGAATATAAGATCTCTAAGGGTAGGTGTTTTGTCTTTTGGATTGTTGAGTTTTAGCCTGAGTTTTAGATGACTGAGCCATCTCTCCAGCCCAGGATAGGACATTTTGATCTATTTTATTTTGTTCTTTGCTCTATGGCCAGTGTTTTAGCACTTGATAGTCATTCAGTCAACTTGGGTTGGAGGATGGAGAAATGGGAGGGACTGCTGGGTGGATGAAAAGCAGGAAGAGAGAGTTGAGCCTTCTGATAAGTCTCTCTAAAGGCAGAGACAGACCAACCAACAAGGGTGAGTCGGATTCCCGATCAATACAAGGAAGAGGTTTCTAGCAAGAAGGGGCAATGGGAAGACTTTAGGGTTTATAAACAGGCACATGAAGGTTCAAATACTGCCTTGAAACAGAGAGAATGCTTCCTCTCCGGGGCTAGCTGAGGGTTAGAGACAACCTCTCTCCAGCTCCAAGAGTGATGTCAAACACCCCAGGGCTGAGGGTGAAGATCCTTGGCAGGGTGATCTTGTAGCAGGATAGATCTCAAGACATGGGTAAGAAGATTTTTAATTCTAGGACTCCTAAGGTCAGATTCTAGCACGGATGGAATGTTCCAGTAGAGAGCAGTTTCTAGAGGCTCCTGCTCTGACAGACTGATTGATGCTTTGCCCAGGAAGCAACTTGGCAGGAGGCCTGGCTGCTGGCCTGCTGTTCTTTCCTTCTGAGCATCTGGACTTCACCCCTATTTTACCTGCATGTTTTGACTCCCTGACCAGCTATTTACCTCCCCAAGATGCTCTGCTCCCGAGAGAGAGCAGTGATAAAACGCTGGGAGTCAGGTGTGCGCTCACCTCCCAGCCTGTCCCCATCATCGATTTGGTCTCAAGTCAAACAGTCTCTGGACTTAGCCTATTGAATTTGGCTAAAGGAAAAGGGCCAACCCTCTGACGATCAAATATGGGTCATGGGGAGGCTTCTCCCCTACCACAGGCTACACATTTATTTAAAAATAATTAACTAAGGATTTCCATGGGAAACAAAAGCCTTCACAGGGAAGAAATGGTAAGAGTCCAGAGCCTCTCATTAGAGGTTAGGCAGTACAGCCCAAGGTGGCTGCAGTTTGCAGACTTTTTTTTCCCCCCCGAAGGACTTTGTCATGTTCTAGCATCTGTGCTAAGCAGAGATGGTTCTCTGAACTTCTCCTTTAAGGACTATGGCTGGGAGTTAGAGGACCCCTGTTTCCATCACAGCTTTGCCATCTATCTACTGGGTGAGTTCTAGCTTCCTTATCTAGAAGCTGGGGGATGGTGTGCTTTGGAAAGGAACTGCCGTCAGTGCAGTGTGGAGGGAACTAGGCAGAAGGCTCGTCAGCTCTGAGCCCATCGGTATCCTTCCCCACGGATGCTCCTCTCATGGATGTGACAGTGACAGGAGTTACCTTTCGGAGGTAGGGACAGAGATGGACCAATATCACGTGGTTGTCCACAGGCCACACACCAGGAGTAGATGCTCTTGTTAGAGAAGAAAGAGCTGAAGTCCTCATCTATTTCACGCATTCAGAAGAGCACTTGAAATGGCAACGAATAAAGAATGCAGAGTGTGTGGGCTCTGAAGCTAGGTGACCTGGGCTCCACCGTGCCGTAGCCATGTAACCTTGGGGAGGTTATTAACTTTCCCTGGGCTTCAGTTTCCCTATTGGTAACAATATCCACCCCCTAAGTCACTGGCAAAGGACACAATGAGTTAGAGGATGTGCAAGTACTCAGGCCATGCTGGGCATATAAGGGTTGCTCCAAATATTCCGCCCCCTCTACTTTAGGACCGTCTTTATCCAAACAACATCTATAAGATGGCCAAGGTCACACAACTTTACCTATTAACCACTTTAAAACTGTACTAGGAAACGTCATTAAGAAGTGGGTGATCTTTTTTTCTTCAGTCACCATTGCTAGCTCTGCACATGGAGATAGGTGCCAAGGCCTCTGGGTTGACCTTGACTTACTGAGACACCAGGTTAACTGTCCCAAAGGACCCACAGGAGAAACGGCTGTGGCAGATCATGGCCACACTACCCTCTACTCACTACTTGGCTCAAGTCACTTGGGTCGTGTCCCAGTACAGACCCCACGAGCCACAGAAAGTAGGTCCAATGGCCAAGGCATCCCAGTGCAGTCTAGAGACCTCCCCAGGTCCTGGATGCCACTGTTCCCTCAGCATCATGAGTCTTGGGTTATTGCTGAATTCCCAACCACCTATGAAACAGACAAATCACCTGGTTTCCATTCAGCAGTGCTGGCTGGAAGTGTCAAAAGCACAGAGGAAATACGTGGTCCCAAGAGACAGCAACCCTGGCCTTGCCTTCTTATGCCAGCACCCATCTCTGGGGTGCTCTGCACCTAGTGGTGCCCTGGGATTTCTTTGTGTGTGTGTGTGCGCGCACACACACACACACACACACACGTGTGCACTTGCAAAGGGAGGCCAGAGGACAGCCTTGGGTGTTTGTCCTCAGGTACCATCCCATTATTATTTTATTCCCCGAGAAGGTCTCTCACTAGCCTGGAACACACCAAGTAAGCTAGGATAGCCAGTCAGCAAGCTCCAGGAATCTGCTCATCTCGCCTCCCCTGGTCCTGCCTGTATCACAATTCCCAGCTTTTGCATGGGTCAGGGGAGGTAACTGGAGATCCAAACTCGGGTCCTCATGCTTGCAAAGCAAGTACCCCTCTGACTGAGTTACCTCTCCAGCCTCTCTGCTTGGCAGCTTCTGATGACCCCTTGCTGCTTTCTGAAGGAGCCTAAATACCTGTGACTGGCAGAATGGGGCCCTTGCGTCTGCATTCCGCCTTATTTAAAATACATCACCCCTCACCACATTCATACCTCAGCAGCTCTGCCTCTGCCTCTGTGCCTTGCCTATGCTGTTCCCTCTGTTTGGACAGCTCCTTTCCCTAGTGCATCTCTGGGAAGAAGTCCTTTACCCTGCTACTTAATGGTCCATCCCTTCAAAGGCTCTAGAGACTCCACAGCAGGAGTTGGCTCCCTGTACTCTGATACATTTACTTTTCTTTCCCTCTCAAAGGTAGAGATGCTTGAATCATTGTTGCTTTCCCAGGCTAGCAGAGCACCTGGCATTGTGCCTACTCACAGAATGAAGGCACGAGACAGCAGCTGTGAAGACCCATGCCCCAGATCAAGGCCCAAGCAAGAAGAGAAAGTATGGTCAGTTCTGTGTTGAAAGTGTAAACCTGTTCCAGGTCTACTGCTAGGAGATCGCGGGAAATATCACACAAATTTTACAGTTGAGAAGCACAAGATGAATTCAGAAATTTGCACAAAGCTGAATGGGGCCACACGAAATACAATAAACAGCCCTGTACATGCGCACACACCCCTTGAACATCTGCCAGCCGCCTCGGTCACTCAAGTACTATAAACCACATCCATGCCCATCAAGAACCATAGTTCCTTCTGACTGCAGACAATCCTCTCTCTGCCATTTCAGAAAAACAGCCTGCAACCCTTCTGATGCCTGCTTCCTTAGCAAACTTCGGGACCTTTCCAAGCTCAGGGCCACATTTATTTTTGGACAGCATTTATGCTCTTTTAGCCATCTAGCAGCTGTAAAACTCTGCTAATGTTCTGGTGGTGGTTTATCATTTTAAAATGTGTCACTGATGGTGTGATTTTCCCCCACCACCCTGTGATTTTTTTTTTCTTGTGCAACTTAGCTATGTGTGTTGTTCTTAGATGCCTATGTTGGTTTATACATAACCAGCTCTGCCTTGTGTGTTCAAAGACAGCCATGACTGCCATACAGAAGGATTCCAAGGAGAGCTGTTGGGGATGTCATTGACTACAGAGATTCAAAAATCTGTTTCAGGGGTTTCCACCTACAGCTCATATGTAGCTGACTACATAGCCTACCTCTCTAAGACCCTCAAAAAATAGCCAAGATTCATTTTTGAAAACCAACACATCATCAGTCCCTAGACATTTTCAACTCTGTCTGTCTGTCTGTCTCCCCTTTAATTCTATTATGATTCTGGACCAGTCAACGTCTTAGGCTTTGGTCTCCCTCTCCCCTCCATAAAATGAACATATAGATTGCCTTCCTCTGGTGCTGGATGGTAGATTAATCGTAAGAGAAGCACTGGGCTTTGCCGGGAGACAAGATGCTAGGTGAGGAGAAGAGCAGTGCCAACCAGGAAACCATGTCTGGAATTTCTCTTGTATAAGGAGAGAGAGGAGAGTAGGGACCCTTGGGTAATATGGGCTCAGCTTATTCCTCACGTCGCCTTTGGCACTGGAGCCTGGGGGCTCCCTTTCCTGGGATCTGTAAGCTGTACCCAGAGCCTGGTGGGATGCTTCACCCTTGACATTTCATTTTGAAGCCAGCTCCCATTCGTGATAATGCAGGAATGTTCCTCCGGTTGGTGGACCTACGCCAGCTCCAGTGAGCACCCCAGCCACCAACAGAGTAAACATTACTCAACTGGCCGGGGCTCTGTCACACACATTCTTCCTCTGTGTTCCTAACCTCATGCAGAGCACAGCCCAAACCCATTGGGTCTGAAAACTAGATATTTGAACTGGGGCTGGAGGGAGCGTGTGAAGGAGAAAGTTCTTCCAAAATGAAACCATTGTGCCTGTAAGTCATGGGCAGATAAAATTGTGTTTCCTATGAAGCCCCAACTTTGTACTGTTGGGGTTAAGGTGGGGTTAAGCTGGTCTTGATGGTCCACCGCATGTCCTCAAGCCCCACCCCCTTCTACCTAAGCACCAGTCACTCTTTTTGAGGACAGAGGCCAAGAGACAGTCAGTCTGGTGAATTCCTCAGATACTCATTTGTCACTAAAAGAATGTGAGCAATTCCTTGGTTTGAAGTTGGAGACTCCAGAAACCAAAGCTTCCAAATGAAATGGCACCACTGCCTCAGTTTACAAGTGTTAGCACAGGACTTTTTGTCAGTTTTAAATACTATTTCTCCCTAAGGATAAAGACCAGTGTTTGGACAGAGTTAGGAGGTTGAAAATCTAAAAGTCTATGGAGAGAAAACTAATGTAAAATGAAAGCAATTTAAACACTAGAGCAGTTTCATTTCTAGATCCTAAAAGCCTAGGGTGGGAGCTCCATTCACGGCAGGGAAACACAGACCAGCCCATGAGGATGGCAAACATTCTTGACTCAAGGGGTAAAATGTTGAATGACACTTCAGGGAAGCCCACAAACTGGTTTTCTTATAAAAATCAAAGTAAATGCAAGCAGCGGAGGAAAGGAAGAAGGAAAAAAAGCAACTGAGAAAGGTGCTAATGTGCATGTTGCCTTCAGATATAACCTACAGGCAGGGAGGGAAGAGGGACGGAAACCCCATGTCCTTCCTTCCGCTGGGTCAGCCTCAGTAGGTACATCCCTGTGTCCTTGCCAGAGAGCTGGTTTCTGCAAGTAAACATCAGGTGGTTTGCAAGAGCACTTTAGCCTGGAGCCCAAGGCCACAGCCAAAAGAGCCTAACTGGCATTGGAGACCAGCGGGTCTCACTCAGGCGAGTGTTTTAAACGGGGCATCTCAAAGGGCCACAGATGCTCATGGGACACAGTGGACTGCAGAAGTTCTGAGGTGGTTTAAAATACCTCTTGTCAGGGGTCACCCATCAAGTCTGGCATTCAGAAGCTGACCCCTTGTCCCCTTCCCTCTATCCCCAAATGTTAAGCCACTTTGTCATGACCCACCAATAGTTTGGAACAATTTTATGGGTTTGTAGCCTTGTCTCTTGGTTGCATTTTCCATGAGAATATAGGTGCCCTGAGGGCAGGGTGTCGTCTCCACCAGCTTCTCAGCAACTTTCTGTGGAGCCTGGTCCATGCCAGGTACCCAAGGATTTGCGTAATGGGTCAGTGAGAATGATTGGCCTGACTGAGGGCTCCATGAGAAGCCTCTGTGGTATGCTAAGCTTCCTGTTTATTTCTGTAGTGAAGAGGGATACACTTTTTTTTTTTTTTTTTTTTTTTAGGATGAGAAAGGAAAGGAAAGAAGAAATCGAAACACAATCAAAATGGAGGAAACATTACTGAGAGATGTGAGCAATTTCGTGTCAGAAGGCATCAGAGAGGGGCATGGAGGGGTGTGTAGGATGAAGCGGGCTGCCTTCTGGTGGAAGTGTGTAGACTCATTCTCTAGTCTGTCCTAGGACTCTTTAAAGGCATGAGAGCAAGTCCTTTCATTAATATAAGCTGATCGTTTCTAAAGTTTTGAGCTATAAGCCAGACACCTAAGTTTGTACTTACCAAGTTAGAAGCCAGTTTGTGGGCCACCGGGTTGATTTTTGAGGTAAGGAAAAGAATCTGTTAATGGACATTTACTGTGGCGACATGATTAACTTAAATGCGCTTTTTATAAAAGAAACTAAGGTAAAAAGCTAAGAAGGGTTAATGATGGACATCGTTAGTCTAATGCCTATGGGGCAGACAGTGTCCTGCTGCAGTCTGGCTCCTGGGGTCTTGTCTTTTCTGAGAGACTGCCTTTGCAGGCCAGAAAATATGGCTGCAACAAAGGCTCCCAAGCTGGGCTGACAGGGAGAATGGTGATGCTCCTAGCGGGCTGGGCAATGTGAGGAAGGCTATAAAGCCATCAGAAGACTGAGCCACTGGGTGTCCACACAAAGTAAGGACCTATAAACAGACATCTGTATTGTGACTGAAGGGCTAATAAAGTTGCCTTAGAGAAGAGAGGTTTTCCACTGTGACTTATTCATAAGCAATTCCCCCACTGGGAGGTGATACCCAAGAACAAGATCCTTTGAGGCCTGACAAGTGTCAGAGCTGCCTCCTTATGGGGGTTTGCCAGGTCAAGCCCCAGTCTCTTCATCACTATCACTGGGGCAACTCCATCAGCATCATCACCATCATCATCACTATCATCAACAGCACCATCATGACAAATCGCTGCTGATCACCCAGCAAGCTTATGAGTGGATGCTCCTTTCAGGGAGCCCCAGTTATCACACTTCGGCAGGTGGATGATGATGGGTTTCCATTCTGTTGGGAGAACAAGAGCACCAGGTGAGCGTCTGGGGAGCTCCACCAGAGAATGGATGGCTTCTCAGAGCCCAGGCAGCACAGATGTTCAGTCTAGATCTCCAGTCACTCAGCTGAAACTCGGGAAGACCCATTCTCACACTTTCCTTGTCCAAGGAATATTGATTAGTAAGAGATCATGAAAAGATCTAAACCAGTAGACCACGGAACTAATTAGTAGAAATAAGCGAAGTGAGTGGGATAAACCAGTAGAAACCAAGCTAGGAGAGCAGTAGGGAGAAAGCCAGACTGTGCTCTTTAGGGATGCTTCTGGGAACATTTAATGTTGGCATTATTTTGCGAACTGTAAACTTGAGATAAAAGATGGTGCATCAGGACATAGTTTCTAGAAAAGGGAAGCTAGGCTTTAAATAATATTTACAGACTCCACAGAAAAATGACCGCCGTGCTCACATTAACTCTAACATGGAATAACAAACTTAGAATACAGAGTGTTTATGCCTTAAGCATTCAGGCAGGAACTTCTCTATAACAGACAACGTTCATTCTAATTAAGCAGAATGGCTTCCATAGTGCCAGGCCTGGCAGGAAAGCCAGTGGAGAGTCCAGCAGGGGCTGAGATGTGTTCAGCTCAAGGCTCTACCACTCTGAGCACATGCACAGTGAGCTAGGTGCTTAGACACCAGGCCTCCTTTCACTATGGAACAAGGCTGAGACATCTGTGTTTTTCTTTGACAAGAAGGGATGCAAGCCCTGGAGTAGAATTCTAGCTAACAAAGAGGATGGGCTGCACATTTCTTTTTCCATCTGTAAAATACCTAGAGATCAATAAGGCGCTTGCTCTGGGCCACTATGCAAACTGCAGGTACTGTTTGGAGTGTTTCTATCATTGTCATACAAATGCTCACTCAGGCTCCATGGCCAACGGAGTCCAACAGATGCTGACCGAGAAGAGCCATCTTGCCACGGACAAGGTTCCAAGGCACAGGCATACAGACTGCCACTCAAAGGCCCCGGAAGTGTTAACCTCTGGCAGTTATAGGTGTCTTGTTTATACCCAGTATAAATCTGTTTATTGTGACGGGCCCCACCCAATCTGCTGATGTTGTAAAGCCCTAATGGTCCCTAATAAAGGTGGAAGGCTTCTAACACCACAGAGTTCCTGAAACGGGGATGCAGTGAGGGAGAGAAAAGAGAGAGAGGGAGACAGATGATGAGCTTAACAATAAAGTATCACAATGGCAAACCTTCCTCTGAACTTCGAGCAGCAGAATCTGGACCTCCAGACTGGAAGCAACACACGGTCTGAGTAATGACAGTTCAGAATCCTCAATAAGTTTAATAATTTGTCCAATGTTACTCCTGTCTGTTAGCAGTTCTAGTCTCCTGAATTCTGGTCCAGGGCTCCTGACCCTGGCTGCCTCTCCTCTTCCAGCGGAGCAATCACTGGATAATCTCCAGATTGCTCCCACTCTGCCTAGCCTTCTGACAGCCAAACCCTGGCTGTGCATCCAAGTGTCTTAGGACACATGTTGCAATGCTCTACACCCAACTAACACTGCACCTCAGCAATTCTGGTCCTGTAGGTGTAGGTGGAGCTGCCATGTCTAATTTTAATGAGCGCTCCAGATGACTCTGATGTACTCTAGGAAGGAGATTTGAGAACTCCAGTCTTTGCCAGTACTTTGGTCTCATGGGTTTGGATGTCTCAAACGAAGAGTAAAGTTCGTGGAAACTGCAAAGCCACACCCTTATCGAGAATCCAAGGAGACCCAGAGCCCTTCCTTGGTGAGCTCTGGAGCTCTACAAGGGCAGTGAACCTTCCTTGCCAAACAATAAGATGGCTCGGGGTATGTGTTAACACCTTTAAGCCTTGCAACAGCCCTGTGTGGGTATTAGGATCCCTACTGGACCAGAGAAACTAAGGAACTACCTTGAGAACACACTGCCAAGTAGTGACAGAACCACAGTTGAAATGATGTATGTTTGGAGTGCTACACCTCACTTCCAGGTACATCTATCTTAATGTGGCCCTGAGGACGGGCTGTCGGTAAGCAGCAAACCCAATGGCACCTCACATTACATAGACTCCTCTTGGAAAAGCCCAATCCCATTTCCAAGATATGCCTCCAACATGCAGAGTATGCTACCCAAGAAACTTTGCTCTTGACATCCCCAGAGTCCTAGAACGGTGAGGTCCGCCCTTGCTGAGGATTCTGAAGTGGCCGAAGCTACCCACTGTGCTACTGTGGGAGCTGCTGGGTCAGAGCACAGGGTGACAGTAAGCATGTGCTCAAGGGGAGGGAAATGGCTTCCCTAAAGGCAGTCCTCTAGAGCTTCAAGGCTTCATGTGCTCACCACAGGCTAGAGTCCACCCTCCCTTTCTTGGGCTCTGCCTGAAGTTGGAGTCAGCTCCCTTCTAAGAATAAAAGGCAGGGAGCTTCTCAGATTCAGGCTCTATCAGGAAAGCACTGTCCTCCCTTCAGTTAGCAGCTTCCATGGCCTCATTACATACAGGCAATAACACAGGTGAGTACTCATACCTACTTTCATTAAAGGAGAAAAACAGCCTGCTCCTGAGCCCTTGCCCCAACATCAGTCCATGCACATCGCAGCTGGTTCTCATTGGCACTAAATGCCAATCTTACGGATGTCACCGAGCAGTCCTAGGGAAGATGAGAGACTGCCTTACACCCACTATGTGGGGACAAGCCAGCCTGAGCCTATTACAGACACCAAGGTGGACATCTAGTTGGAAACACCCAAATTCTCTAAAAATCAAGATTGAGTGAGATCTCCGATAGAGACAGGGAAATGAGAGGACTCCTTCCAAATCACAACAACAAACCCTCTCCCAAATAACACACAACACAAGCTAGCCTCTGTGGGGAATAACAATAGCATCACTTATGAGAGCTTGCTATGAGCAGGTGCTTTCCGCATATACAAATGCATCAGACCATTTCCTCCTCCAGCTTTTGTACAAGTGGGGATGCCCATTGTATACACCGAGAAACTGAGGTTCAGATTCCAGGGTGCTTGCCTAGAGTCACACAGCAATAAGTAACTACAGTGAGATGGAACTTAGGTCTCCTCCATGATCGACAGTTTGTTGTTGTGCCCACTGGATTTAGAAGAATTTTTAAAAGACACATTAAACAGCATTGGTGGTGGCCAGGCAAAGGAAGCTGGGGGAACAGAGGGAGATGAGCTGCTAATGGAGTTGCTCCAAGATGTTCACTACTGGCAGTGACACTTCTGAGCTATCCCCTTTACCAGGACCAAAATGCAGAATCTCAGGCCTCCTCTACCCTCCAACCTCCCAATCAGAGTATGCATTTTGACACTTACCCAAGTAAGGGATGTGCACTTTAGCAGGGGGAAGCTTTAGAGTTAGTACCCAGCTCTTGATGACGCATGGGCTCACCTGGAAATTTTTAGTACCTATTGATGATTGGCCTCGCTCTCTAGATGGCAGTAGTCAAGAGTTTTGCTGGCCCAAGCAGCCTTTTATATGTGTGAGCCGAGAGCGGTAGATAGGTAGGTAGATGATAGATGGATGATAGATAGATAGATAGATAGATAGATAGATAGATAGCTTTTTACTTTATTATTTTAAACTGTGTGTGTGAGCTTGTGCACCTACCCCCAGAGACCAGAAGTGTTGGATACCCTTGGAGCTGGGGTTACAGGTGTTTGTGAGCCGCCTAACATGAGTTCTGGGAACTTAACTCAGATCCTCTGCAAGAGCAGTGCTCACTCTTAACCCTGAGCCCTCTCTCCAGCCCTGGTTTTAATATTTTTAAATAGTTGAAAAAAATCCAAAGGGGAATATATCATGATAGGTGAATACTACATGAACTCAAATTTCAGATGCCATAAATAAAGCTATGTTGGAAGACAGCCGCATGCGCATTTACATGCAGCCCATGGCTGCTTTTGCGCTACAGCATTGAATGGCTATGACCGAGACCACATAGCTTAAAAAGTCCAAACTGTTCACTTTTTAGCTCTTTACTGAAAAAGTTGCCTGACTCTGTTCTAGAGTGCCTGTGAATAGCCCAGGATGATAATTAGAAGTGAGTGCTTCATTTGACTTTATTTTGAAGATGTGTTTTATTATATAATATTAATATATAACATAAATATTATATATAAAATATACATATATATGTTCACATGTGTGTTTGCATATTATTTGTGCACACACAGACACACACACACACACAAGCCCCTTACTTCCACATTTGTCTTTTCACTTTCTGATGAAAGGTGGGTAGAGGCGTAAGGTCAGCTCTTGGGCCTTCTAACAAGCAGGTGGCTTCAAAGGCCCCTGGCCAGATCTCTGCCTCTCTCTGCACCTCTAGTGTTTAATTCTCTCCAAGTTTCTGCTACTTCCCATCAAACATTTTACAAACAGATCCCAAGAGCATTTTTCTTGTAAGCCCCAGGCAGACTGAGACCCATGCTTTCAGGAAGCTTCCTTCCTCTTCGGAGGGGACTGGGGGTAGCAAGGAGTCCTCCAATACTCTAAGAATCTATCTGAGGGCTTAGGCATAGCTGGTGGGCTGCCTCAGGTGATAGTAGGAGTTTATTATCAGCTGGGGGTCCCTTTGTGCTGAGGCTGGAGCCCACCAGCCCAGCCCAGTATCTTTGTATGCAGACCAGGGCTGGCTCCCTAGGGGACTGACAGGAGAATGCCTTAAAGACTAGCCTTCTTAATCTCATTAATATCCTGATTGTCTTCCCCAATCTAGTGGGAGTTGATGGGGTGGTACCCACAAGATAAAATGACCTTCAAATTCAGGAGATAAATGACAGTTAGATTAAGTCCCTAAGAAGCAGAACATTAAGATGTGAGTTCACCTCTGAACTAGAGCATGCCAGGATTCCAGGTGATACTTGTTTCTCCCCCTCCTAAGGGACAATGGGGCTGGCTCATTTACTCTGGGAACCTTTGCTGCTGAAATGAATATTTTTTACAGCTGCCCTCATAAACCCCCTCCTCTTGTCTGCTTCGCAGGGAGGGGTGGAACTCCCAGAGGTGAGCTGAGGTGCCTACCCTGTCTCACAGGCCCCATTAAGTTGTTAAAGCTTTTAGTGCCCTAGACAGGGCCCTGAAAGCAAGGGCAGTTCAAATCCCCCCATGGATAGGGATGAGCTGGGGAAAGAGAGGCCTTCATTTCCTTCCATAGAATTCACCTTGCTCAGGAACAAGAAACAGTGAACTAGCTAGGCTCTGAGTTGACTCCTTACCTCACCTCGGTCATTCAGATGGGAATGGAAGTATAGAAGAAGGAGACCTCTCTCACTCTCTCTCCCTTCCCCCTCCCCTCTCTCTTCTCTCCTCTCTCTGTGTTAGTTCTCATGTTCAAAAGTGTTTAGTATCTGCATAGAACAAATACAGATGGACAGTATATTACAGGTCAAACCCTGTCCCCCTGCTGACTAACTATGAGCTCACATTCTAGACTTCTTAACTTCCCTCAGTTGACACATGGGGATATCAATACAGACAGCACCCATCCTCCTAGGTGTGGGGGAGGTCAACACAGTTGAAACCAAGTCCAGGGCCTGGTTCCAAGGAAGTGCTGAATCGACAGAGGATGTTGTAATTTCTCGTCTCCAGTCTCTGTCTTGCTCCTGGGTATGTTTGAAGTCTTGGGTACAATATACTTTTGTGCTATGGAGAAGTGCAGCTAGCAGGCCATTTCTACCCTGACAAGGAATGAATCTGCTTTGTCTAAGCCACAGGGCTAGATCCCCGCAGGACCCTGGAGCTGCAGTGCAGCAGAGGCCAAGGGAGAAGTAGGAGGCAGGACTCTGTGTTTTCAAGTTCTGGGACACATTGTGGGGAAGTCAGGTCTGCTGGGCTAGGAGAGGGAGGGATAGAGTTCAAAGGCAGGGGAAGGCAGCAGCCACAGAAACAATATGTCCTTTTAGGCTCTGGCCCAGAGGCCCAAAACTTATCCTGGGGAGGTGTCTTCTTCCTCCTGTGAATCACTGACTTTGCTGAAGAACAAGTCTCCATTTCCTTCTGAAAAGATCATTAAGAGCGCGGGCGTGTGTGAGGCAGCAAAGGCTGATGGGAACCTTGTGTCCCTCCCTTGCCTCTTTGGGGAGATAGCCAGGTGACTTAGACTGGAGCAAGATGTACAATGAACAAGGCCACTCAGATCAGGATGCAGATAGCAGCCTTGGGCCAAGGCTAGCCCAGCTCCCAGCCCGCAACAACTTCCTCCTCCTCTGAGCCAATCAATACAAGCACCAGTCTCCAACCAGCTCCTTTTTCTTGCCACAGCCCTGCCCTCTGACCTTTTGGGGGCCTTTTTCTTGATTCAGCTCCAGAATGGAGGTGGAGGCCATCACTCCAGGCCTGCTCAATGGCCCCAGAATGGGTTGTCACGGGGCCCTATAACCAGGGACAGCTCCTGCTGGCCAGAGCTGGAATGGGGAGGGTAACAGATAAAGGCCTTCCAGTCTGAAGATAAATGGCTGCCTGCAGCCTGCTACAGTAACTTTAGGCCCCCAAGAAGAAGAGACAAAAGGTGCCCCTGTGACACTCACTGGAAAGATGACATCCCATCAGCAGTGGCCAGGCTGGTTCAAAGCCTCAGCTTAATTGTCAATTAAGCATGCATAAGGGAGACAAAGCCATGACACCCCCTGGCTGCATGCTGGTGTGTGATTGTAAAGGCAAAGAGAGGCAAGGCTGAAAACAGCTGATTCTGCTGACTGTGTTCGTAGGGTACCTTGTAACCACCCTGCCGCTGACAGAGGCAAAGTGCTCCTCTTGCCATCGCTATTGTGTGGGACATTCCAGGACCAGGGTCACACTGTGGTCATCGTGGGCAAGTGGGGCACATGCAATAAGCATGGCTGGGAGGGAAGGGGCTTGCATAGGAAAGGAGCCTCAACTCTCCAGGAAGAGGATTCTGAGGGAAGATTCCTTGCTTCGGTGCTGCCAGCCTTCCTGGTTCTGGTACTGGGGTTTGGAGAAGAAACAGAGCAAAGCAGAGGCCTTGGACCTTGAGGTCTTGCCCTGACCAGTATTAGGGGCTGCAGAGACAGCTCAGAGGGTTAAAGTGTTGCTATGCGTGCATAAGGACCAGAGTTCAGAGCTCCGGCGCCCATGTAAATGCTGGACAGACAGGGTTTGTTTGTGATTCTGGCACATTGGGAGATAGATACAGGGATCCTCAAAGTAAGATAGCTACGTAGAGTAATCGAATCAGTGAGCTCTGGGTTCAAGTACAAGACCATGCCTTAATATGTAAGGTAGAGAGCCATTAAAAAAGACACTGGACAACAACCTTCTACTTCTCCCTTAGCCTCCTTTGCATTGCGTCTCCAGTGGCTTGTCTGAATGTCTTAGACCACACATACACACACACGAGTATGCATACACACATGTATGCACACACCACACGCATACATGCAAATGGAGAACAAGAGAGAGCAAACGAGATAGAGATGATAGATAGATAGATAGATAGATGACAGATAGATAGATAGATAGATGACAGATAGATAGATAGATAGATGACAGATAGATAGATAGATGACAGATAGATAGATAGATGACAGATAGATAGATTACCAGTGCTGACACTGAGTGTTGATTCCAAGTTTTAGATTCCAAGTCAGTTACATTTTTGGTGTGGCCAGAGACTGGGGAGGCCCCACTGTTGGGAGGGTACAGTGAGGCTCTGCAACCCAAAGGCTTCCTTGAGCCCTGCTGTCTGCCTAGCCGTGGAGACAGTCCTACGTGCCATTTGGCAGCTTGAGAAGGGCATCTAGGGTTCTAATTCCAGCATTGCCAAGCACAGCGGTCACTTTTCTGCCAGTCCCAGAACGAGAGCACATCTCATTGCCCCTTCAGATTAAGGCAAGTGTGTGAAATTAAAAAGAAAAGTTCCTTTTGCTGGCCCTTGTTCCCACTAGCCCTGTTTATCCTCTGCGATGACAATAGTGACCTCACTGTGGCTTGTTGGGAAAGGGTATTTACAGGTCCACCCATCTGACACTCAGCATCTCTCTGATGCATAGGAAACTCAGACCATGTGTGAATCAGTCACATACGTTACCTCTCTACTTAGTACTGAGGTTCAAAATGACACCCAGAGAATCCAGTCCCTGGGTATGGGTCAAGGACTACCTTGATGGACCTGGAGTGAAAACGA